>CM056385.1:3147321-3747321 GCA_029718625.1 Synaphobranchus kaupii
TGGAAATCATCTCATGTTCTTCCTCTCTTAAAAAAATGGGGGGGGGGGGGGGGGGGGTTCTTCTAACCTAAATAATTATTGTCCCATATCAAAGCTCTCTTGTCTTGCTAAGATTTTGGTGTGAAAGATAAATGATCAACTTAAAGAATTTTTAAATAAAAATGGCCTTTTAAGTCTAGTACAATCAGGTTTTAGACCAGGCCACAGCACAACCTCTGCTGCTACTTTATTCGTAAATGACATTATCAATGCTCTTGATCATAAACAGCACTGTGCCTCCTTGTCCATTGACCTTTCCAAAGCTTTTGACACAGTTGACCACAACCTCCTGATAAAAAGATTACAGACCATAGGTGTTTGTTCCAATGCAATTCGCTGGTTTAAGAATTATCTCTCTAATCGTTCCCAATGTGTATTTGTTGATGGTCAAAAGTCTAGCTCCTTACAAGTTTTAACTCTATTTACTTTGGCCCTTTTGAGGCAATTTCCTCCTGGTTTCTACTAGTTTATTTAAATGTCAATATCTAAAAAAATATTCCCTGCACATCCATGGTTTTAAGTTTGAAGAAGCTGTATCATTCAGAAATTTGCTACAGAATACATTTATTTCAGAATAGTCACATACAGTATATACAGTATATAATAACCATAACGTACGTCGCCTAATGTATTTAAATACGTTTAAAAAAGAACGTAACGAAAGCGCGTGTGTAGTCACACAAGTACAGCAACGTATGTCAGCCCTCAGTGCGAGGGGTGGTCACTGCGGAAATGTCGACTGTACGGGACTTTGGCGAAATATAACAAGATAAACTCTTCAGGGTTCATGAGAAAACAGCTGTAGCTGAATATACTGGTAAGTACTTGGTTTCTTAAACATATTTATACGAGAGATTTTGGAGCAAAAAATGAGGTTGTCTTCTAAACCGAAAGTGCATCAGGTACTGTATATAGTACAGTAAGCAAGGGAAAACGGCGAATACTCATTTGTACAACGTTTTAAAAAAATATTATTGTTTATATACGTGAACATGATTTTCTTAGCGTGTATAAACGGTGCATTTGATGCATTTTACAGTCTGTGGCTGTAGCCAGAGGAGGGTCGTAAGTGCTGTGGGCTACTAATAGCACCCTCCTAATTTATTGCACGGCAGTGTAACTGGAGAAGCTGAGGTTGTCGCAAGAGGCTACCCTTTAAAAAAATGCTGCGTCAAAATTTTCGGGGTTTTCTTAAAGCTGTAGTTTATCATTTCAGATGAACATGAATACTGTAATTGAGACGGATACGTCTCAAACCACTAGGGGTGAAGTTTATAGGGTTAAATGGGGTACCTCAGGGATCCACTCTTAGTCCAATTTTATTTTCAATCTATATAAATTGCATCGACCTTGTAGTACAAAATTCTAATACAAAAATGTATCTATATGGTGATGATACAGTTTTGTACACCATTGCTGCCACAGTGAATCAGGCAATACAAGACTTACAACAGGTTTTTAATTCCATACAAGTTGCTTTTTGTCAACTGAAACTACTTTTAAATATAGATAAAACAAAATGTAGGATTTTTACAAGATCACATCTGAAAACTCCTACTGTAAAATAAAGGATCAATAATTAAAAATAATTTTAATGCTTTATTAGTGATTGACTGAATTCCATGTGTGCTTCCCCTACTTGCAGCTTTAATAGTGGAGACTCTTGCCAAGGTAAAGAATGGGAGGATGCCTGTTCATATCTATATTCTCAACAGCTTTTATTTGTCAATCAGCCAATACCAGAAGCTTGCATGATTGTTCCAAGTGGAAGAGGCTGAGAGGCTGATGTCCAAGGGCTGTTGAATGCCAACCAGTGTTGCCAACAGTCCCATATTGACTGGGACATCCATATTTCATTTGCACCTGAGTGATTAACCAAACCCCAATATGTCACTCTTGTGAGTAACCTACCAAATTTGGGTTGCTATATTATTGTTACTGTGAGTTACAACTGTAAATAATTTCATGAATAACTGACCTCTCTCTCTCTCTCTCTCTCCTCTCTCTCTCTCTCTCTCTCTCTCTCTCTCTCTCTCTCTCTCTCTCTCTCTCTCTCTCTCTCTCTCTCTCTCTCTCTCAATCTCTCACTCCCTCACTCTCTCTCTTTTGTCCCATATTCTAGCAAGGACCTGCAGGAAACCCTAATTCCCAAACAGCAATGCATTAGAAAGGTATACTGAACTTTAATTTCACCTTATGCTATTTGTTTTTAGCACACAGCTACGAGTAATGGAATGTACCAACGCATACTCTGTTTAGGGCTTTTCACTCTAAATGAACGCCAACACACTTATTATTACTTACAAATAGAACCAGTGTTGCTTTAATTTATTTCACTGAAAGTGGTTGGATAAATTATTTGTATTATTTGATATTTGTATTTTATTTCAAATATCATCTCCACACGACTCATCAAACCACAAATATAAGCACCTGGGGCTTCATTTATGAACAAAAAAATGATGCATACACCACTTTCCCCATGGATTTGGGATTTATAAAAAACAAACTTGACGTCAAAACATGCGCATATTTGTTGTGAGTTGTGAAAGTCAGATTACATTACATTACAGGCATTTAGCAGACGTTCTTATCCAGAGCGACTTACACAACTTCTTATTACATTTATCCATTCATACAGCTGGATATATACTGAAGCAATTCAGGTGAAGTACCTTGCTCAAGGGTACAACGGCAGTGTCCTACCTGGGAATCGAACCTGCAACCTTTCGGTTACAAGTCCAGTTCCTTAACCATTATACCAGATGCATGTCCTATCCCTTGGTGTTAGTCCAAAAGTCTATATTTAAGCATTCAGAGTGTCCGAATAAATGACAATACAGCCGGTAACATGTCCCATGTGTTAAATTCAAAGTTTCAGTTTATGCCATCCGGGAGGTGGCATAGAGTCCCAACAGTACAGATGCATATGATTCAAGCACTTTTATCCCATAATACATTCAAATGCTGAATGCGAGGTCCAGTAAAGTGATTTCAATTTGATGGCAAAGAGGTAAATCGGGGAGATATTTACGTGAATGTAAGATCTGTATCTTCTGTGTGTATCTATCTGTCTTTGTAACTATGTGAAACTGTGCCACTTTAAGATGCATATACAGACATGGTCAAATTTGTTGGTACTCCTGCTAAAGATGAGTAAAAAGGGTTATAAAAATTTTATTTAATATTAATCTCACACTGAAAAAAAAGAGAAAAATCCAACCTTTAATTGACGTTCATTTATTATGAGAAAAAAAATCCCTCATCAAGAAATAATTATTTTAACAAAACCACGTTGGCCACAATTATTGGTACCCCTGCATTTATATATTGAATAAAGTAATAATTTGTAATATTTGGTCGCATATCTTTGCGTGCCATGACTTCCTGATGTCTGTGACCCAACAACATCAAAAGACTCTTGATATCTTATTTTCTGGTACTCTTACAAGCAATACTATAACATCTCTGCATTTGAATGGATCTCTATGGGAATTCGGGGGTGGGACTAGATTTAACTGTAAATTATGCTGGAACAGTATGGAATACATGGTTGGTAAAATGGCTCTAAGTCATCAAGGGTCTGAGGTATCAAACAAGCCTCAAACCATCACTCTGCTGCCAGATATGCAGTAGATATGGATGGATCACTTTAAGGGTTGTTTCTCCTGACAAATCTTCCTATTGAACTCGTTGGAAAAATAAGTCAGGAGAAGAAACCATTCAAGTTATCCATCCATATCTACTGTATTTCTGGCAGCAAAGATTAAGCTAATTCACCAAACAGTGAATTTTGTATAACCCTTTTTACCCATATTTATCAGGGGTACCAACAAATATGAGCATGTCTGTATAGTATTATTGTATCATATCATATTTTGAATAATGTCTCATCACGGGCTAATAAGAGTCGTGACTCAATTAATAGCAACAATTATTAATTCCTCGCTATGGTAATGCAACCTTTTCACTCCACTTTAATATCCGACCACTTCTTTTTAATTTCTGAAATGGTTTGGCTGCTGTGACATGCTGCCACCCCACAAATTTCCTCTTTTTTTTATTTTTATTTTTATTTATTTTTTATTTCCCGCCACCACCTCCCCCCTCTTGGGAGGTCAGCTTTATTTTTATTTGCAATTATATTTCATAACAATGTTGTGCTAAAGCCTCTGAGAGGGAAGGGTATAACAACAACACACAAAAAAAACAAAAAAAAAACATTATAAAACATTTATAAAACATTTTTAAAAATATAAATAAAAATAAAGCAAGTTTATCAAAGAAAGAAAAATAATAATAATAAATAAAAATAAAAAAAGAGAATAAATAGATATAATAGTATACAGAAAATATATCAGATTTTGGTCATGGTTGCATTGGCTACAGATATGTGGTCTAAACAAACAGAGGGTACAGACATGTAGAGCAAATTGATATGTGGAAAAAAATACGGTCATGTACGTGGGTTTAGATTTGGATGAGTTCTGTTATGAGTTTAGATGAGTTAAGAATGTATTCCAGGTGTTTCATTAAAGACTGATATATTGTTTTTTCTAGAGGCTGTTATTCTTTCTATAGAAATGTGTTCTGTAAGTAGGTTGATCCAGTGAGTGATGTGACAAGATTTTTTAGATTTCCAGTTTTGAAAGATTATTTTCTTAGCGATAGTTAGAGAAATAAGTAATGGGTTTCTGTATTTAGTTGGGAGGGTGACTTGTGTAATATCTCCCAGCAGGCAGAGTGATGGGAACAATGGGATTCTGCAATCCAAGATAGTGGAGAGTTTCTCAATTACTGCTATCCAAAGGAGTGAACTGGTTGGCAGGCCCAAGTGGCATGAAAATAATCATCTGTGCTGCCCAAAGTGCATTGTGAACAGATGTCTGTGTCAGCAAATCCCATTTTAAACATTTTACTTTGAGTGATGTGGGTTCTGTGGATAGTTTTATATTGTATAAGTTGTAAATTTGTGTTAATGGTCATCGAGAAGATGTTTTTACAGATTTGTATCCAGAAATCAGGGTTGAGAGAGAGAGCCAAGTAATTTTCCCCATTTTGTAGTTGTGAGTGTTATGGAGGTATCTGAGATGGATATAAGTTTATAAAGTTTTGAGAATATTTTTTTAGAATTTGTGATTTTCATGATCTTGTCGCTTAGCTTAGAAGGTTGTAGTGTGTTGTTGTTATGTTAATTTTAGATTTAATTATGGATTTTAATTGTTGGTAGTGGAGAAACTGACCTCTCCCAACCCCATACTTCTGGATTAATGTGTTGAATGATATAAATTGGTTATTTTGGAATAGGTGATGGAGATGAGTGATTCCATTTTGTTGCCATGCTGGAAAGTAAACAGGGTGTGGTGCAGTTGGAAGTCTGGGTTGTGCCAAATTGGGGTGTATCTACATGGTGCTAGCGATAATTTAGTGATTTTGTTGGTTTTCCACGGGCTGTCAGAGTTGAAGATATTGTGATATTCTTACAGTAATTCAGTTTCTTGATTGATTGTGGTAGGAATGGAAGGTCTGCTATTAAGGTGGTTTTACATTGATTTTGTTCCAATTCTAGCCATGGGTTATTGAAGTTGTGCTTTTGGGTCCATTTGAATAAATATTGTAGTTGATTTGACAAAAAGAAGTGGAGAAAGTTTGATGCTTCTAGGCCGCCTTGTGGTTTTCCATTTTGTAATGTTGTAAGTGAAACTCTTGGTTTTTTGTTTTTCCAGTAAAATTGAGTCGTTAATGAATCAAGTGTTTTGAACCATTTATCGGTGGGGGTGGTTGGGAGCATTGAAACAAATAATTAATCTGAGGTAGGGTTCATTTTAACTGTAGCGATTCGTCCAAGGAGAGTGAGTGGGAGCTTGGTCCAGCGTTTGAGGTCATCTTCTATTTTTTTTTTTAGCAAAGGGGTGTAATTGAGGTTGAAGAGCTCTAACAGCCTAGAGAGATATTAATGTCTAAATATTTATATTGCCAATGTGAAGTGGGAGGGGAAAATCTTTGGTTGCAGAATCCCAGGCATCTTCAGACAATGGTAGTATGGTTGATTTATTCCAGTTTATTGTGTAGTGTGAGACTGTGGAAAAGTTGTTAATGATATTGAAAGTTTCCCGTAGTGACACAGAAGAGTTCTGTAAGTACAATAATAAATCGTCTGCATAAAGACTAATTTTATGTTCTGAATTGGCATCCTGAATTCCTTTGATTTATTGTTTTGTCGTATTGCTGCTGCGAGTGGTTCAATAAAAATGGAAAATAGTGATGGTGAGAGTGGACATCCTTGTCTGGTTCCCTGATGAAGTGTGAGGCTCGGTGAGGTGACCCCGTTTGTGATTATTGTGGCCCTAGGTGAGGTGTACAGTGTTCTTATCCAATGGATAAACGACTCTCCAAAACCAAACTTGCGCAGGGTGCTAAATAAAAAGGTCCAGTTTACTTTATCGAATGCTTTTTCGGCATCTAAAGACACAATTATGGTTTTGTTTTGTTTTTGTTGTGAAATATTGATTATATTAAAAAGCCTACGGATGCTATCAGAGGCATGTCTGTTTTTGATGAAGCCTGTCTGGTCAGGGTGAATTAGCATATGGGTGACTGTCTCTATTCTGGTCGCTAGTGTTTTGGTAATAATTTTTAAGTCAGTGTTGATTAGTGAAAGAGGGCGGTAGCTGGAAGGGTGGATTGGGTCTTTATTAGGTTTTAATAGGAGTGTCATTACCGCGGTATTCATGTGCCTGGGTATGGTGGAGGTAGTTTTGATTTCTGTAGTTACTCTGTAAAATAGTGGTGATAAAATATCCCAGAGGTATTTATAGAATTCAGCTGGAAAACCATCTGGTCCAGTTGACTTGTTATTTGGCATTTTATTCAGGGCTTTATTAAGTTCTTCAGAGGTAAGGGGTGCATCTAAAATGTGTACTTGCTCTCTAGGTAGTGTTGGTAAATCTAGGTTGTTTAGAAAGGTATCTATTTCTGATTGGGTGGGTTCGTGATCCGAGGAGTATAGGTTGGTGTAAAAGTTTTGAAAGACATTATTTATATCCTGTGGATTCTGGGTAATAGTACCTGTAGAGTTGAGTATGGATGGGATAATTGCTTTCTCTTTTTAGCATTGTAGTAGATTTGCTAGATATACATATATCAGCTTTTAATTTTAGTAGATGATTGATGATTGTAATCTTTTTAGACTGAGTGCGGAAGCCACGTACATTCCATGTTACCAAGTTGAGCGTTTGCATGGTTGTGTATTGAGTATGTCTTGTTCTGGAGCTGTACGAAATAACTGGTTGAGACTGACTATACACACAACAAACTACAGAATACACACATGTGACTGGACATAAAAATGAATGGTATAGACACAGAACATGAACAACAACAACAAAAAACAGATAGATAGAGAGGAACATTGAGTTATTTAACAGGCAATATAGTTTTCTTATACAAAGGAACAATGTCAGGTAGTAGGTTTATGAGAGGTTTTTGATGAGGTTATTTTTAGAAGAGCCATGGTGTGATTTTTGTGTTTCTGAATAACTGTCCATCGATATACAGTCTATCAACTGCAAGTGATGCGCGTTTGTTGTTTTTACGGTTTTCTTTTAAGATAGGGTAGAGTATTTTCCATCATTCGATTATTTCTCGTGGGAATTGCTCGTTCAGTCCGAATGTGGTGCCTTTAAGTTCCGTTCCTTTGCTTTTGACTTTTTGCTGATTGCGCTCAAATTGTGCAATGATGGGTCGAGGTCCTTTGTCTGATCGTTTGCCAAGGCGGTGAACTCTGTGGAAAGTGATGTTTTTGACAGTGTCAGACGGTATTTTCAGGTGAGTTTGATTAATGTCTTTGATTAATGATTACGGGTTGTCGGGTGTTTTTTCGGGGATGCCTGAGAAGATAAGGTTATCGCGCATGGAACGGGTTTGTAGGTCAATGATAGTTTCTTTTACCAGTTTGTTTTCTTTAGTGACAGTATGCATTTGTTCGGTGAGTATTTTTACAGAGGTTTGTAGTTCCTGGTTCGATTTTTGGAGTGTTGCGATGTTATCATGGGCAAATTCCAGGCTATTGCGAATGTCTTTAACTTCCTCATGTAGCAATACTAGTATGTCTAATTTTTTTATTTATACTGGCCAGCAGACTAACCTGAATTTCCGTTGTTTGTAGATCATCGGTGTCGGTTGAAGAATCTTTCTTTTTCCGTTTAGATGGGTTTCCTGAATCCGGGTCCATATTGTTTTGTGGGTGGTAGTATTGGTCGATGAAAGTTTTGAGGTCCGCTAAATCCTCCACTGTAAGGTTGTTCTGTTCGGGTTGGTAGTAGCAGATGGATTATGGATGTGATCTGATCCAAAATGGTTGTATTCCTTATAACTTTAGCTTTGTTTAAGCTGTAGCTGTGTTTCTCAGCAATAGGGCGCCGCCATGTTGAGTCCTTTGCAGCGTTTTTTCCCACAAATTTTCTATTATTGGTTATGCCAGAACTATTTCTACCAAACAATATAGCCTGTCTGACCTCTCTACTTCTGTAATGAGCGTCTCAATTTCACACGTGAAATTTCTCTTCTTTGTTTTGCGGTCTGACTTCTCCATTTTCTCTGACAATTAATTGGAATTACAAGCTGATTTATATGCAAATCATATTCCATTAACCATTTATGGTTAATTGTGGGAGTTAATGGGGCGGGATATGTACGCAAAACATTTCAAGTTGATTGTGATTGAGAAAATTATGTGCAGTTCAGCATACAGTCTGCTTTATAAATGAGGATATTTTGAACGTATGCAGTTTTCTCCTGTTGTGCGAATGTAAACTTTTTGTGTATAACCTGCGCAAAGTTTTTTTAAATGAGACCCCTGGAGTCTGCTAAACATCATTGGAACTTTGATTGGAACCTGGTTCTATGGTCAGATAGAGCATTTTTTTGGCCACAAACACCAGAAGTGGTTTTAGCGTAAAATAAATGACAGTCATGCTAAAATGAAACTAATCCCCACTGTGAAGTATGGTGGTGGATATTGTGGTAGTGCTGTGTTGCATCCAAAAGCCCTGAGAACCCTTTAGGATACATTACATCATAGACTACAAGTACTCACACATACAAAACTCGCAAAAACTCAGTCTGCCATTAAAAGTACTCATATCAAAATAAGGCCAAGTTACGAAAAACAATATTGGCTATCTCAGCTCACACAAATTAAACAAGCTCTGGTCTATTCCAAAGCAATGCTACCCAATGTTTCTTAAATTATTTAATGTAACTTGGCCCTGTTTATTTTCCATCTTACCAGCTGAAGAGAATGTGGTCATTCAAACTTTGTGTCACGTGAAAGTATCAAATGGCAATCGTTTATCGTGGAAATTATGTGCAATTCAGCTGTGTTACACTTAAAACTTTTTAAAAGGGCTACACTATTGTTTGGACAATTGTCTGCATCCAGTGCTTTGGGTGTATGAAAAGCATAATTCATAAAATGTATTATTATTGTTATTTCTATTATTAGTGACGTTATTTTGTTCAGAACATTGTGTTCACAAATCATTATTTTTACATAGTAATAATAAATAATAAATATATTTGGCTCAATGTAATCTGACCTATAAACTTTCAGTACATTAATGGGGCAAACGTATGTCTGGATAGGTTTGTAAGATTCAATATTTATTGAAGATTAAATATTTGTAATTTTTATCTGTGTTTATTGTTTATTTATTCTGTAGAGTAGATAATTGTGTTTCTTGGTATAATGTAAATGTAATTGTTATATGCTGCAGTGCAATGCTGCATATGCTTCATGGGTATAATAAAGTATTCTATCTATTTATCCGTCTATCTACAAAGGTGCCGTTTAAAACTTGTACATTTTGTTCAATTAACTTGACAACAAAGTATAACTTGACAACCAAGCATAAACATAGCCTTTCTGGAGTGTAATTTTTCATCAGCTGTTTACAACATTCATTTAAATTATATTGTATTGTGTTTGATATATATATATATTTATATGGTACTCGTGTGGCACTATTGTTTAGTGGTAGTGTGTCAGCAGAGCCTTTGTACTTTGTGTGCAATAAGCAGGAGTGTGTGTCCAGAATGAAACTGCTTGTTTCTGTAGCATAGCTTATTTTCCAGTCATAGATTACTTACATAAGATTGTTTCTATTTCTCTCAGATTTTCAGGAACAATACTCCAGTACATTACTGGAACTGACATTTGATGCATTTCTATCCTTCAGTTAAATCTGTCTCATTGACAAACAGTAGACCACCACACACACATCTTTTAAAGACACATTTGCAAAGAATTAGCCCAGCTGCAACAAGTTTTTAACTTTTTTTTAACTGTTATTCGCTTGAACCTACAAAGTTGATTATTTAAGCTGTTTTTATCAGATACAATGCAACAGATAATGGATCTCTGCTAGAGATGTAAACCTGTAGCTCTTTTTAATTATTTAGTTCTTGGATATCATCCACAGAAAGAATGTGCAAGCGTGACACTGAAATTAGATATCAGAGTTGCTATTGTTTTGTTTTTACAAAGAGCCACTAAAAAGCATGCTTTCTGTCTTTGATGCCTTTTCATAGAGCTGTCCTCACATCTCTCCAAGCTTCGAAAAAGAGCTCTTCCAAATCTATGCACTGCGGTGGCATTGCAGGGGGTCCGAGAAAGCAGGATTTACGTTCACTGTGATCTGTGAGATTCCAGGGGCCCAATTAAGGATCAAGTCGCAGGCTAACCTGTTCAAATGGAACTCTACCTGAGCAGTTGCACTGCAACCGCATCAAACGAATGAAGCGAGGCAAGAACATTGCCGGGAAAGGACATGTTAGAACGGGATCAAGCGCAGTCAGTACCACTCACTGTTGTTTTCCCTTTGTTCCACATCTATAGTGTTTACCAGCAAAATGTAACTTCCCATGGAAGGCAAAGATGGCAACATTGGTTTCAATACATTCAAACAATGTATCAGTTTATGTTCAACAGATCATTTTCAAAATATGGCAAACCCTTTTTCTCACAGTTTGCCAGACACACAGATTCAATCTGCCTGTTCTATATTATAATTGAATCTGAATTAAAAACAGAGTTGTAAGAGAAGCATATTGCTGCTATGTAACTGTATGAAGAACAATTCCAAAATGCAAATTCATTAATTACCAGGGCCTACTGGTTGGTGAATCCAGACCTTGGCGCATAAACAAACAGTGCCCAACTCAGGAAGTCATCGTGCACCAGCAACCTGCTCTGTTCAATTTTGCATCTACATTATGCATTCACTGGCTCCACATAACGTGTTTTCCTCTTACCCAATTGCCTTTATTCAATCAACAGTTCTTTGACTTACAAATAATTGCAAGTGCAGCATTTATTCACAAATTCAGTTTTACATGTTAGTTTTAGTGTGACTATCTCTGAAGAAAATTTAAATTGTTAATAAAATTTAAGGACACATATTGATTGAAACCCAGACAATATCTGTGCAAACTCAAAAAATTACAAATTGTGAGAAAATATGGGTAAAATTTTAAACAAATTTATAAACCAAATACTATATTTTCCCAACAGTGATGGACACCATTCCACAGTTCTGATTGCAGTGTGTTGTTGATGTTCATCAATATGCAATATGTTTTCATGCAGTAGTCGGTCTCATTATGTTTACAAAGGTCTGCAACAGGGAAAGAGGCAGTATTTGCCAAATAAGAAATTGCAACATAGCACACCTTCCAAGTCTTGCGTCAGCAAACATCAAATATTGTTCTTTGCCTTGGCCCTTGAGAGATGATTAACGTTAAGCCTGAAAGATGCTGTGAACAGGGGGATTGGTTGTTCTGTCAGCTGTTGATAGCCTCAATGTCTAATATTGCTATTCTGACACCATTGTTTGCTTGGGAGGAAATAAGTTTAAAAATAAATGTAGCAGTGACCAAGGTGAATACCTGCTGGCGAAAACAATCACTGTATTGGTGGAAAAGTGGAAATTCATAAATAACTGCAAAACAGAAGTATCAGACATGGAAAAGTAAAATGAGAGAAAATGTCATATGCAATGTAATAATCTAACTGACATTTTAAATCAATTTCTTGTTTACCTTCCAAATTGCTTAATCAGATAACATGCATCTCTCCCAACAAAACACAATGATTCTGATTTCAGTATTGACATGGACTTTGCTGGAGATGGTTATTTTGCCAATAATAGCTAAGCTATCAGAACAGACATTAAATAGATTTCTGGAAGATGTCAGACAAATAAGTATTTGAAGTACTTTAAGTCTTCAGACTACAGTAATGTTCCTGCAGATTATTATATTCAGAACAAGATAATTCTTTTGTACAGCTGTTTATTTTGGTTAGTGACAAAGTTAGGAAAAGAGTGTGTTAAATATTTTCTGACATCAAAAGAGTTCATTTTTCCAAGTATGTACTGTATTTTACCCACTCTGATTTCTGGTTATAAATTAGTACATAAATCCAATTGCACATAAATCCAATGCTGTTATGTATAGCAATGCATATTTAGCTAAAGTAAGAAGACACTTAGAACATAAGAAAGTTTAATTAGAGCAGGCCATTTCACCTGTGTAGTCACGTCATTTTCCCTACAGTAAAGAGAGAATTCTGCATGGTATCAAGCCTGGTCTTGAAACCTCTAAGGATCTCTGCTTCCAAAAGAGTTCTGGTAAGCTGATCCATGTGTTCATGACTTCAGTGTGAAAAGATACTTCCTATAACCAGTGAGAAATGTAACCAATTTCCCTCTTGTGCTCTACCGCCCTGCCAATGGTCTTATAAATTGCAGCATCCAAGTTTGCATAGAAAGTGGACAGGACAAGCATGCGCAATGCCTAAAATATCTCAGGAAGCAGATGTATAGCCATGAAGAATATGATGCCGTTTTGAATCCAAAGCACTCCATCACTCGAGCAACAGCGGAAAGGTTCCCGTTAGCAACCGATAATAAACGGTGTTAGGAGGAGGAGAAGGAAGTGGCACGGGATAAACTGCCATGCAGTGCGGTCGTGTGTGCATATACGTCGGCTGGCAGCCTGCTCACGTCTCCCAGAGATGAGCCGCAAGAGAGCCATAAGCGTAGCCGCTTTCCACCGCAGTACCCGCCAGTGGCCGTTAGGACTCCATAATTGAGCAAGTCACACTGTTATGCTATTTACAGCCTCCCTGCGCTCTGTGCACTGTTCCATTCAAAAGGACATTTAAGAGTGCGTCAGGAGTTGTATAATTGCAGGGTGTTCTGTGGATTAAGTTCCTCAATCTCTCCTCTCTGTTGAGAGATCAGTTTTATGGGAAATGGAGCCACAGCCACCTACACTTTCAAAACATGTTTTGTATATGAAATGCATGTCCTTATCTTACCTTGGGCCCATGATTATGTTCTGGAATTTGACTTCCCTTTATGCAGTGTCGGGGGCTGCACTGTAGGGTACACCAATGAATTGACTAATCTCTCGACTCATTCCCCTCAAATGGCTTGTTTTTTCAGTTAATATCATTCTTTTATTTAAATTTTATTGTACTTGTTTCCTTTTTGTGATATAAGACTGGTGTTTTTTCCAAGGCAGATTTTGCTTTGAGAGAAACTGCTCATTAAAAATGGAGTTTAATGTGACACTGAGAATTAAATATTTTCAAACAATTAAACCTTTCCACAACAAACTAAATATGAAAGGATTTATTCCAGAAATACATTTTTTGGGTGGAAAGTGAATGAAATCTATCCTTTAAATTACTGAAGGACGTTGCCACACTCTCTTCTCTCTTCTATTGCCAAATAGTTGGAAGAAGTTAGTGTTGTGTCGTTCGCGAACGATTCGTTCAAAAGAACGAATCTTTTGGGTGAACGAACTGAACTGAATCACTTACTGAAAAGATCCGTTCATTTCTCAGTTCAGTTCAGTTCACGAACGGATCTGATCAGCAGCGAGCGTGCACCGTGCAGGGAGGGGGAGGGACTGCCGCGAGCGAACGTGATTCGTCCCTTGCGAACCAGGGGCCGGTTGCACCAGCTATACGTAAATTCAAACGTAGGCTAGTTATAACGTAAGTGTTTACTAAATTAAGGTTTACACATTACTAAATAAAAATGGGTTGCACCACACAAACTAGTTTGTACGTTGAGCTTAGTAGCTACTAAATATTTACACCTACCCCTAGGTATAAAAAAAATACACAAACTGTAACCGTCTGTTCATCTAATTGGCTACCTCCGCCGTTTCTTCAGCAAACACTGTAAAAATAGTTGACGCGTGGAAAACGTTCAGTTTCAAAACAAAGTTCTTTATAGTTCAAAAGAGAGGCAAACAGAACAGTCCCGTAACTTAGGCTAAGTTTCCATATATTTTCAAAGCACATAATGGCTGTAACATAAATAAATAGGCTAAACAAACAAATAAGGATATTTTGAATTTTATTCGTAAAAACATAAACATGCACACATTGTAATTCTGTTCAATGTTCTATTTTTTTCCCATGGAATGCAAAATAAGTAGCCTGTTAAACTCAATGCAAGTTGATTTCCGTGTTTACATTGTAGCTTATTGATTGATTGGTTATGGATTTGTTATCGTCATGATAAAGCGACAATGTTTACCTTAGTATTGAACTAAGCATTACTTAGTTTTCACTAGCTAAGACATTACTTACGTATTGGTGGTGCAACCGAATTTAGTAAAGCGATAGTTTGAAACTAACTAGTAGCAACTAAGGACCTAGTAAATACTTTACGCGCAAACTTAGTCACAAACTTACGTATGACCGGTGCAACCCAGCCCAGTTCTGCTGTGCTGAACGAATCATTCGCATTTGCTTCTTCCTATTCCATTTCGGACGTATTGTTCGAAGTATTGTATAGCCGAAATGAGTACCGTGTTTGCGTGTTGTATACTAGAAAGTTTTTTTTTCTTTTTTTTTCTCTAATTTGTTTCCTAAATTGTTCGAAATAAAGTTTATATTTTAAAAAAAAATTATAAAAAAAATTCACGGGCGGGCGGGCGCCGAGCGAGGCAGCGAGCGTGCAGAGTGGACTGATTCGTTCACTGCGTGACGTGACGTGATCCTGAGTGATAATCAGCGGCTCAAACTGCCAGAATCAGGCCCAGCAAGTTAAGACTTAAAAGTCATTGAAAACCAGCGTTCACCTCCAATATTGATATTCAACGAGGAAACTTTTAAAATATCAAGATTTGTAAACGGAGTTTGGCGCATTTGTCAAAGCGACAGCACTTCCGCATGAACTGTTCGGCCGTCAGTTCACTGAGTGAACGAACTGTGACGCAACGGTGCAAGTTCGTTCACTCAGTGAACTGACGGCCGAACAGTTCACTGAGTGAACGAACTGTGACGCAACGGTGCAAGTTCAGTGATCCGTTCACTGAAGCTACTAGACACAGTGAGTTAACGTGACGTGATCCTGAGTGATAATCAGCGGCTCAAACTGCCAGAATCAGGCCCAGCCAGTTAAGACTTAAAAGTCATTGAAAACCAGCGTTCACCTCCAATATTGATATTCAACGAGGAAACTTTTAAAATATCAAGATTTGTAAACGGAGTTTGGCGCATTTGTCAAAGCGACAGCACTTCCGCATGAACTGTTCGGCCGTCAGTTCACTGAGTGAGTCGGACTACGCAGTACGCAGTCGGAGCTCCGCCCAAGCACTGAACGATTCGGTGAACGAATCTTTTGAACGAATCTTTTTAATGAACTGATTCTAGTGATTCGTGTCACTGAAGTGAACTGTTTTGCCCATCACTAGAAGAAGTTGTCTTCAAACCAAGGCCGGCGGTAGCTATGGGCAGGGGTGGGCTCAGCCCACCCAAACGTGCGTCTTGCCCACCCAATCAAAAGTTAAGAAAAAAAATAAATTTTGTACAGCCAATGGAAAAATAGCACAGAAAATACCAGTACCGTTTCTAACTTCTGATTGGGTGGGCAGCCTACAGCCCGCCTCCAAAGTCTCCCACTGCTCACCCCCTCTTCACGTCGTGTTCAGGCACAAACACACAGAGCTCTGAAGCAGACCCGTCCGCTGCACAGAGTGTCTCTCGGAGTCTCAGGCTGCATCCCAATCCAGTTTTTGCTCCACCCTCGTAAACTTCACTTGCAAACTTCACTTGGGAGGATGTGACGCACATACCAATAAAACAGGAGTATACACTTGCGTTTAGCGAGTGGGAGGGAGCGAGGGCAGAGCGGGTTATTTGAATTGAGACGCACTTCACCCCCATCTATACTCGGAAGTAACCGCGCTGCTGCACAGTTGGCGTATCGTGGGATCTCGGATCATGTAAAACGCCTGTCACCGTAGACTACATTTAAACGGATGAAGCTCTCAACCTGTTTACATTAATTATCAGTCAAGCAATTGATTTACTGAATATCAAATATCAATAAATACAGCAAGTTTTGTGGGCAAGCATATTTCTTTATGTCATAAATTCGTGTAGCATTTACATATGTAGGACAGTCCGTGCGCTGGAATAAAGCATTTAAACCGAACATATTCTCAACCTGTTTCCGTTCATTTTGCTTGCTTATGTCAATCAAACAAAGTCCCTGAATCAATTATATATAGCCTAGGCTAATGATTAACAAATGACAATGACAAAGAGATTACTAACGTGAGATTGTTTAATAAGGGTGGCAATAATTCTGAATAATTAACTGGCAAAAAATCCCAGCGTTTTCTGTGAGTTGCACGTTAGCATTGCGTTTTTCCTCATCACGTTAAAGAATGTAATTTAAGACTTTCGATTTGGTCAAAACGATTTATACATTAGAAAGCATACCTCTTAAGAAAGAAAAACCTCTTAAATTGCTGGAACCAGCGTTTAGCGCAATGCATGCTTTCAAGCTAGAAAAACGAATTTACCTAAATATGTGCTGTTCATTGATCACTTCGCATGACATAGTCAATTAACGCATTTTGCGTCAGCACAAATGTGGATAAAGCCTAGTAAAATGCTGTACAAGTTTATTTACCTATTCGTCTTGGTTATTGCGAAATTAAATTGTTTGGCTATCTGGGAAAGTATAGGCTACGGAAAAATATTTAGACACGAGTAGCCTAATAATCCGTTTAAAAGCAAGATTAAGATAGAGAACCTGGTAGCCTACATCACACAGTAGGCTACGCTACACTTGCTGCATAAAGCAATTTGCTAAACCATGAAATACAAAATAGCAAACTACTACTTGATTAACCTGTATTTATTAGCCTATACAGCGTCTTTTCCATTCTGTATGCGCTTTTAATGTATAATACCGCGATAAACATTAACGTGATTATCACTGAACAGGACGTTCGATGTGAATTGTGGGTAATATGAGCTTGCACAGTCTACTCTTTTGCAGACTCGTTCCGAGAAAAGTTGAGGGTGGAGGGGCTATGTCACAAACTTCACTTGGCTTTCTAATGGATTGGACTCACACTTAAAATGGAGACCGAGGGTACATCCTGGTCTCAAAAGGGATTCCCCCAAGTGAAGTTTGCTAGTGTTGTGTCGTTCGCGAACGATTCGTTCAAAAGAACGAATCTTTTGGGTGAACGAACTGAACTGAATCACTTACTGAAAAGATCCGTTCATTTCTCAGTTCAGTTCAGTTCACGAACGGATCTGATCAGCAGCGAGCGTGCACCGTGCAGGGAGGGGGAGGGACTGCCGCGAGCGAACGTGATTCGTCCCTTGCGAACCAGTTCTGCTGTGCTGAACGAATCATTCGCATTTGCTTCTTCCTATTCCATTTCGGACGTATTGTTCTAAGTATTGTATAGCCGAAATGAGTACCGTGTTTGCGTGTTGTATACTAGAAAGTTTTTTTTTCTTTTTTTTCTCTAATTTGTTTCCTAAATTGTTCGAAATAAAGTTTATATTAAAAAAAAAAATTATAAAAAAAATTCACGGGCGGGCGGGCGCCGAGCGAGGCAGCGAGCGTGCAGAGTGGACTGATTCGTTCACTGCGTGACGTGACGTGATCCTGAGTGATAATCAGCGGCTCAAACTGCCAGAATCAGGCCCAGCCAGTTAAGACTTAAAAGTCATTGAAAACCAGCGTTCACCTCCAATATTGATATTCAACGAGGAAACTTTTAAAATATCAAGATTTGTAAACGGAGTTTGGCGCATTTGTCAAAGCGACAGCACTTCCGCATGAACTGTTCGGCCGTCAGTTCACTGAGTGAACGAACTGTGACGCAACGGTGCAAGTTCAGTGATCCGTTCACTGAAGCTACTAGACACAGTGAGTTAACGTGACGTGATCCTGAGTGATAATCAGCGGCTCAAACTGCCAGAATCAGGCCCAGCAAGTTAAGACTTAAAAGTCATTGAAAACCAGCGTTCACCTCCAATATTGATATTCAACGAGGAAACTTTTAAGATATCAAGATTTGTAAACGGAGTTTGGCGCATTTGTCAAAGCGACAGCACTTCCGCATGAACTGTTCGGCCGTCAGTTCACTGAGTGAACGAACTGTGACGCAACGGTGCAAGTTCAGTGATCCGTTCACTGAAGCTACTAGACACAGTGAGTTAACGTGACGTGATCCTGAGTGATAATCAGCGGCTCAAACTGCCAGAATCAGGCCCAGCCAGTTAAGACTTAAAAGTCATTGAAAACCAGCGTTCACCTCCAATATTGATATTCAACGAGGAAACTTTTAAAATATCAAGATTTGTAAACGGAGTTTGGCGCATTTGTCAAAGCGACAGCACTTCCGCATGAACTGTTCGGCCGTCAGTTCACTGAGTGAGTCGGACTACGCAGTACGCAGTCGGAGCTCCGCCCAAGCACTGAACGATTCGGTGAACGAATCTTTTGAACGAATCTTTTTAATGAACTGATTCTAGTGATTCGTGTCATTTTTTGTTTATTGCACTTATTTTTGTCAGGGATTATGTACAAAAACAGTAATCTCAGCTAGAGGAGAAAATATGCAGGTGACCGTTTGAAAATTGGATATTATCGGTTTCATCTGCAACAAGTTATTTCTCCAAGTTATCTTGCATCTTTAACCCCTTCCACCATACCATGTTGCATGGGCGAAAGCAAAACCTGGTTATTCTTGCTCATGAGAAGGCCATTACATCGGCTCTTGATATGGATTAAAGTAGGCTAGCCTACGTGTTTAAAAAAAAAAAAAATTTGTTTCAGATTTCCCCCCCCCCCCAATTGAACCCCTATTCTAATTCAATTCCCCCGTGTAGCAACCGCTAGAGAATCACCGCTGCACAACCCCGTCAGCCGGTGGTAGACAGAGGCCATCATGTCCTTATTCAGGGCGCAACTCCTCCAAGCCCGACCGTGATTCCAACTCGCCCAGGGCAGCTATATGCGCAGTGATTCTCTCCGATAGATTAAACATTTTATTTTAGAAAATACCCTGTGTGAGGTTGTGTAGAAATACAGGAAATAAGTTTTAAAAGGCTCAAAATTTTCTGGGGGAGGACCCCCAGACCCCCCGCTACTTCGTTCCCCTTTGTGCCCCACCAACATCTCTTCATGCCCCCCCAATCAAAACAGTCTAGAACCGGGCCTGCTTCAAACCCAGTGCTTTATCAATGATGATGTTAATCCAATATCTTTCCTGCATCATATTTTGTATTGTCAAGTTGTAATTCGTTTTTATAAATGAATTAATGTATTATAGATGAATGGATGGGGTTTGTGCACAGATCAGGCCATGCATTAAGAGGACACCATGGAAAAATGTGTTTTTAAACATTTTACTTTTTAAAGCTAAATGTTTTTGTGAGTCTAATATAACTTCTGTCCTCATGATATAATTAAAAGTATGCTAACATCATCAGCTGAAAGAACGTTTAATTTGTTCACTCTGGAAACATAACAGTTCCAATTATTAGAACAATACGTAAGTACACTTTTCTTTCTTTGTAGGTCAACTCTGTTTCACCTCAATTCTTGAATTACATTTTTTTTTTAAGAACAACAATTTTCAAAGAAGGGAACAGTCATGAAATTGTCTGCTCCCTCCTTGCATGGACAATTTCATGTGGCTTAATTATTCAAGGGTATTAAAGCCTGTTCCTTATCTCTGGAATTCAAACCAAACAATGCAACACGCACCACCCATGAATTGCAAAGCCAGTGCATTCTCTGTTTTGGGTTTGCACCTTCTGTCCAAAATATGAAGCAACCATCAAGTTGTAATGGCGGCTGGTTCGATGATGGTTTTGAATACCGGAGGCACAAACGAAATGCAATGGTCAATGTACTGAATCCCGCCTCGTCTCAATTTTACTTTTCCATGTATGCTAAATGCTCCAGTGCTCGTCTTTTGAGTTGAAATCAATGGTGGCATTACAAGTGTTGTAATGATGATGTGCAAAATTTGTATATTTTCTTCTGGGGACAGTGGAAAACAGAAAAAAGCAAACGATGATTCATAACTTTATGACTGTGACTATGTTCACTGCCACCTCACCTGCCATCTAGTGGTAAAATGAGACTGCTTTTACTGAGTCAGCAGGGGCTCTTCCAGTAAGAGCAATGCTTCATTTTAGTGGAAAAAGGGTATTTGTTTACCCTTTGCATCTGCACTCAATTTTACATTCATTCTTTCACAGAAAAAGTGACTGAGCAATTAGTTTGTGGCAGGTAATAACAAGATGTCATCAATCAGGTGTTTAATTCTTGGTCGAGTCTAATTTTCTGTTTAATGGACTGAAATATAGATGGGTGGATTTTTTTTATTTGTGTTTGTTTAATTTCAAAACTATAAATTGAGGGAGGCACTCAAACTGAAAGGTAAAAAATTCATGTTAAGTCATCAGTAAACCTTTGTTTCACCATGCAATAAAAACCTGAGGTACCTCTTGAATACGTGTCCACAGTAATGCATTTTAAAACTATGTACTGGTCCCTCTGGTGGCCTGTCCCATTAAAGCACTAGTCCTTGCAGTCAAAGCACCCATGGTTTTGAATTAACCCCTTCGCACAGATGCCAAATTTGGTCAATTCTATTTAATTCTATTTTTGGTCAGTTCTATTTAAGGCTTTATAACTCCAGGTGTGACCATCACAGAAACTTGGGAAATGGCTTAAATGAAACAAGACTGCTGTACCATTTACAATATTAACTTAGATTAGTTTACTTATATCATTTAGGTGAAAATGAAGTGCCACAAATGCAAAGAAACTTTGGAAAAATGAAAAAAACTAATGTTTTTCTTTAGTTTGCAATGACATACTGAGAGCCTGTGATCCAGGTAAAACTATATATTTCCTGGATCATGAACTCTGTGTCCACAAGTGTGCAAAATCTGAGGGTGATATGCAGAACTACTAAAGATCTATGATGCAAAATATAGGCAGTGTACCCTGTTGTACCATAAAATAATGATATATTTAACTACAAATCAACCGTTTTGGATCATAAAACTCACTTTTGCATTTTGCAAGTGGGAAGTACTATCTTTTCATCAGTATAGGGGGATAGATATCTAAACACCTATCCAAAACCTGTCATTAAAAAAAATGTAAAACATTTTGTCCATTATAAAGCATATGCATTCACTCCTTCTGATGGTTTAAGATGAAAACATTGATATCACACTGGTACACGCCTAATCATTCACTCATGTACCTCAATAAAACATCACTTTTGTCTGTACTCTACACTATGTAATCTTTTGCTGCATACCCTGGGATCACATTTCTCTGTAATTTTTTTTAATGTTCCCATTCAAAATGTTCGACTCCAAGGAATATTTTACATTAATCTAGCACATATCAGCGCGCAGTAAATTGGAATGAGAATTTTCCATGCCCTAAGTGACAAGTATAGCCCAGGAAGAGACTAATACGCCATAGTCTATTTTATGTATGATAAGATTACAATAAAATTATATTCCACCATCAGGAAAATGCTGCCAAATGTGCGAGCTTAAATGAAAATCAGTACATCAAACATAAAACATGACTGGGCCACCAATGAACGCTTACACTACAGTATGTGAAATACACTCAAAATGTGAAAATAACTGTCAAACATATTGAACGAGACTCCCTTCATGTAGGCATAGCCTATAAGATAGAATCAATATTTCCTCTGATCCACTCCCAAAGTCCATGTAAACAAGGCAGGGATTACTCTAGCCATGCTGGCAACTTGGGAAAATTTGTAAAAGGTTATAAAATAGTAAAAGCAATAAAAGTAGCATTTAGAAACCCTGTATTCAGTATTGTTGTCACAAATTGCATACTTATAAAGCTAGAACACAGTTTGTTGTTTCTACTCATAATTTGGTTGCAGGACCAATGAATGTCTGAGTTAAACAATGTCACGACGCCGGGGTCTTGGCCACTAAGCATCTGGATTAAATCCTGACTATGCCTGCGCTAATTGTGACTGGATATCTAGTGGGGTGGCATGCAACTTGCCATGGAATGAGAGTTTTGGTTGACAGAGTACCCTCACCTCATCACTCTGTGCATCTCTCTGGACATTTGGGCAAGTAAGTTATTTCAGTCAGTCTGCCCCAGGTGTGCATGAAGTGTAATCCTGGAACACAATAAGTCACCAGGACTGAAATGCATATTGGAAAAAATTGGTATCATTGTGGAAAAACTGCCTAGAATGATTCAATGCTAATCTGAGGAACCTTGTTGACTTCAACTCACCCTACTCCCTCCTGGAAAATGTTGCAGACTCCTGGCAATTGTCAGCAAATTACCTTAAACCTACATTGTCTTGGTTATATCCAAGACAGTGTAGACCAGGGAGCCCATTTTACTGACGTGGCTTGGAAGCTAAATGTATATTAAAAAAACATTGTAACTATCGATTTCAGATTAGTTTGGGAATTATTAATGGCATGGCCCCGTCTCATAATATTGTTAGAGAGGGCAAAGGTTTTTTGTGTTTCAATTATGGTCTTAATAATAATGAATTAGGGGTAAACCTGTCCCGGGTCAATAGGCTACCCACTGCGAGGGCTGACCTTTGACCCCTGTGATACAAGGGCAGGAGCCCAGGCACTTCAATAGTTTCTCTAATCTGTGTGTAAATGACAGATCAGGGCTGATCTGCTGCCTATTCATGGGAAATCTGAAGTAGAAGTCAAGTGACGGCAAGCACCCAGAGGTCTCCGTGATGCCCCTCCCCCTACCCCCAGTTTGCTGACAGGAGCTGAGTAGACATTTTCAGAGTGCTTTAACACAGATAAAGGTAATGAGCTGACAAGATGGAACAAGGACACTGAAAAGAGCGCATGGGGTATCTGTCCACAGATTTAACCAATGGTACTGTATGTGAGATAAAAAGAAGAAATGCTCTCAATTTTTCGCACCTGATTCAGGTGGTCATAGGCAGTCCTCAAAAGAAATCTATTGTATGTAAACAAAACCATATCATGTATTTTTCCAATCTTAAGTAAACATTTTGTCCATGCATCAAGGTACTCTCTCTCGCCAATCCTGTGATGTGTGACAGTTTTGGTTGGTAATAGCAAACACATGTTTTTGATTGGTTAAAGATGTAAATATGCAAATGTGCTTCTCTCTGGACAAATTCAGGCATCTTAGAGACCATCTCAGAGGGAACAGTCAAAATGCCCCCATCTTCACCTACAACTGTAAACACCACTGTACTGATTTAAATGTAGGACCCTTGATGCAAATACAGCTGCTGAAATGAATTCATCCTCATTCACCTTTTTACCACATTGAAGGGAGGAATGTATTTAAATTAAAAATGTATTTAAAGCTATTTTTAGTTCAAGCACTCCCTCCAATTTTTCTTCCTGCTCTCTAATACAGAGAAAATGCACTGACTCCTGAATCACATTGGCACTGGAGGGCCTCCTAGTGGAGACCTTGTGTACTGAAATAATTTTTCACCCCAATTCACTCTATTTAACCTTCCTATTACATTAGCATTTTGCTGTTATTTGTGTTAAAGTGTTGTTACGGGTCAATATAAAAAAACTATATAGACCCTAATATAATAGGAAGGTTAAACCCATATTCTTTTATTCTATTATTTTTTCATTACTTAAAATGACAATGACAAACTTACAATGTAAATCATTTGAATTAGAAATCTTATTTTTATTATTATAAGTAGTAGTGTTATAATGGTTATTACCCAACTGCTACCAGTTCTTAAGTGCTTAACCCCTGTTTATCTGTTTTGTACCGTTCTGTTTAAAGCTTGATAACTCCAGATGTCAATGTTACACAAACAGCAATAATGGCTTAAATTAAAGAAGACTCTTGTACCATTTATTATCTGGCCTTAAATTAGATTATTTTCATAACTAATTGTAAATTATGGGCAGTGAATACACACCCCTGGTGAAAAACGAAGTTCCACCACTCTAGTTTACAGTGAACACCTGAGAATCAAATATGTGAATAAGGTTAAACTTTACATCTTCTCGTTTGCAAACCTGTCTGCATGTGTACAAAATATGAAAGTGATATGTATTACTGCTCAAATCCAATGAGGCAATTTGAAATGGTGTACGGTGGTGTCCAAAAATCAATCCAAAATGGATAATTGTGCATCACAGTAATTCAGGAGATAATCCAAATTTTTCAACAGATGAACTCCTTTGACTCATTGGAAATATATTTACATCTATATCATTACATAATTTCCAACTTTTGTGAAAGATTAGGGGAATGGTTATAGGTGTCCAAAAACCTACCCAAACCTTTCCAAACCCATGTAAATATATGCAAATTATCCAAGCTATGCAACGCTATCCAAGCTGTCCAAAGCTATCCGAAGCTATCCAAACCTAAACACAGCTTTACTGTCCATTTGAAGCACATTATTATGTCCTACAAGGTGGCAATTACTGAGAGGAATGACCTTTAGCTAATCAATTTCTTTGTCTCAGTTTAGTTTCCAGTGCCAATACAAAAGTGCCCAACACACCCTGTCCATAAAAGGTAATTTATTACCAATCAGTCAGACTAACAATGTATGAGAACATATATATATATATATATATATATATATATATATACACACACTGTATATGCTACATCTCCTGTATAAACATACGCCAGCCTATGGATTACTGTACAGGACAACTAGCTGCCATGTCATCCATTTATGTCCCTATATAATGAATGGCTAGGCCACACATGACACATCTGCTATAATGTAGTATAAATTCCCAGTAGAGTTACAGTCTAGCCATAATAGATTGACAGCTCACCACCATTGTCATTACTTATGGTGTACAAATCCAAGTCCCCCTAGGCAGGGACTTTTTCACAGACTCCCCATACTTTTTCATTGAGCCTTATTCAGGCTTAATTTATAGTCAATACCTGCTATAGCTAACTATAGCTTATACATAAGCTAATTAACATTGCTTGCTAGCTAACTAGGTCTAAACTAGGTCTAAACTAAACCAGAATAAGAGAGACTACAGGTGCTTTAATTATGAATTCAGCCGCATTACTCTAAAACTCTGTGACATCATAAACAATATAACACAACCTAGCTAGCCTTTCTGTGGCTAACTTGCTATACTGTTCTGAATACAACACCATAAAACACACACGCAACACTTAGCTATGGAATCTATGCTGTCTGCTTCAGATGAAGACTAATGGGTGTAAATCTTCTCATCTGAATCCAGAGGACGACTACAGCATCCAGCACTGAAAATCTTTTTGTCACTTTGCCTTTGTACAAACAAAATTATACGCGATGCGTATAATGTGCTCTCGTATAATGTGCTCTCCGACCAGAGGTGCGTATTGTTTTGAAATACACTCGTGACACGCACAGCTCTGACAATCGCTCCCAACTGTCTAATAACCTATATTATACCTCTTTGGAAAGCTTAGAATATGCTGTTTTTGAATATCAAGGCTGTCAATCAATTACAATTACTCCCAATTTGAATTGCGTAATGTTCTGCAGACGAAGCTTTGAGATTTCACCCATGTTGAAACTTACACTGTACACCACATATAGGCAGAAAAGGCAGAAAATAACTACATGATCTTCGAAAGGACGTATCTGGCTTTAATAATGGATGCAAGTTTCTAACTTTATTCCATACTTTATGAGAGATTTTCATAGCAGAAGGAAATTATGTGATGATGACAGAAATTCACTCTAATAAGTGAGCAGGCAAAATAACAGTTTAATTTACCTACATCCAAGACCTTATGTGTTTTTTATTGTTAATGTGATAGTATACATTTTTTGGTGGTTAAAGAAGAACTGTAACCAACTCCTAAATATATTTAAATGTCCAGTATCTTCAACCCGATTTGCTCTCATGTAGATGACATTGTAGAATGGTCGATATACTTTTATGAAATACGGAAGAACGTTGATGAAGACGATATGGACATGATACCTCGCTTTCTGACGTGGTACAGTAGGCTGTTTGTGATGTAGACCCCAGGGTCTATGCCACTAGGGTCACTGCACAAAGGGGTTAAAATCTGGCTCTTCAACTTTTGCTTTAATCAAAATCCATTTAACAAACATTTGGTAATAGAGCAGAGCTTTGTAAAAGATTGGTTGCTTGAGTGCAGAAGGTCCTTCCATGCAGGTCTTCTGCTAAGTAATGGAGGTCTGGGGAAGGTCACAGCAGGACATTTATAGATTAAGTCATGAATGAGACTCAGACTGGTTATCACCCGACAGCAGTAAGATAAAGAGAAAGGTGTTACTTTACCAGATAATGGCTAACATTTACTGGAGGCACTGTAGGTAACTGGTAGCAAAGAGGGATGCTTTAAGCTTATAAGGGTATGACAAAGAAATCAGCCTGCCTGAATAATTAAAGATCCTCATATTGATGTTCTGTACAGTGCATTGGAGTACTAAATAACAAGTTAATGGATCCTACAATTAGCCCTGTCCCCCCGATGAAACTCAGGCAAATTAATCAGAGCAGACTGCTTCTCACCAACTAACACACGTCTCTCTCTCTCTCTCTCTCTCTCTCTCTCTCTCTCTCTCTCTCTCTCTCTCTCTCTCTCTCTCTCTCTCTCTCTCTCTCTCCCTCTCCCTCTCCCTCTCCCTCTCCCTCTCCCTCTCCCTCTCCCTCTCCCCTCCCCCCTCCCTTCCCATTCTCTCATACCTTCTTCCATTCTCAATCTCCCAATTTGTTTCTTGTTATTTCCCTCACTTTTTCCTCAATGTCCTAACTTTTGGACCTGCTAGATGAAGACTCTTTAACAGTAAGCCCTAAACGTTGATCTCAAACCACTACTTTTTTCTATGAATCTGGGTGAATGTCTCTCAAGCAGAGTGTTTGTAAAGGCACCTATAGTACCTTAGTTTGTAGTATCTAGTCTGCGGCCCCAAGTTTTGTCAATTAGTAAACGGATTACAATTTTAACTTGTTCCACATTGGTGATACTGTATAATATATTTTTTCAACAAGTGGTGAATTTGTATTGCTATTATAACTGCAAAATGAAATCAATGTTGGAACACAACATTTGCGGAAAGCATTACATCTTACCATATAACAATTAATTCCATAAATTTACATTTGTGAGTTAATATAAAACAAAATAAATATTATAAATAGATGTTTCAAGTAAAGAGTGCTCTCAAAACCTTTTCAGGTCGTGGTGTAACTCCTAATATTTCTTCTGCTCTAATTCCCTGTCACGTGGTGAGTTTGGCTGTCAGCGAAGGGCCAGGCGGCATAATAATGAATTCATTATAGCTCATTGTGTCTGTGGAAAGGAAGAACTAACACTTCAAAAGGTTTACCTCTGGGTTTGGAAGATATAGATACAGAGAGATTTGTGCATTGTGACCTACCACTGGGGTAACAAGCAATATCTTGACATTTGTGAAAAAAAGAGTAAGATTTAAGACAAACATACAACACACTACGGGTTGAAACAATGATGAAGTTATACTTAACATTTGAAGACAGACCAGACTGATGAGAGGCGTTTGTTCACTGTTCTGTATTTATATAACAAAAAACAATGCTTCAAGTGTGAAGTTTGGCTTGGTCAAAAGCCGCAAAAGACAGGAAATTAAAATGAGCACCACCAAGCCTCACTTCAGCTCTCTACACTATCAGGGGTTTCCAGTACTATGTTTTTTTTTTACATCTGACTGCTATACAGTTCTGTAGCTATGTTGGTCTACTGTATTTCAAACAACATGTACTCATCACTGGGCAGATTGGTTCAAACCTTATCTCAAATAACAACACTCTTCGATTATGTGCTGCCACCCATGATAGTGACCTGTACGAAAAGACTTTGTATTTCCCTACTGCAGTTTTGTGTAGGCTATTTCTCTATTCCTCTTATACCTCATACCAATATTGATAGATAGCATTTGACAATATTGGTAGGTAGCTTTTGAAAGGTGGATTAAGGGCTCTATTTTCCAGCAAGCGCATGGCCTGTGGCGAGCCACCATAGTCAATGGCGTAATGGCGCACTGGCCGTGTCTACTGAATTTCACTATTTTCGGACCAGAGGCAGGAGCACACTGCTCACAGCGCGCTGCGCAGGTTGAAAATTGGCTGGGTTATGCTGAATATTTATCAGTGAGTGTGCTTCAGCTGGATTCAACCATAGCTAATCATAGGGAACATCAGTTGTAGCCCCAGCAACCACAAAAAAGACAGACAGTGGGGCAGACCCACAACACACAAACATATCAAACAAAGACATTCAATATAATCATTGCATTAATCAAACTAATTAAGTGAATTAAAGTCTATTATACCATGGTATGGGTGAATACTCGATTCTGATTGGTCAATGACTGGTCGTTATTCTGTATAACCGGTCAGTCATCCGGGTCACAAGTTTAATCACAGTTCTAAATTAATGCGCTGCCTGCCTGGCCAGCTAGTACTATGCAACCTGGGAATGGCAAACATGACCGGTCAATTCAGAGTCCAAGACGTTCTAGAAAATAAGTGGAATAAATAAAGTGAATTAATAAAGTAAACGAATGTAGCCTACCTACTTTATTTTCCTCAGTGACTAACGTTACTTTAGTCTACGGCAGACGGCTACTTTGCCTCGTAGGTATGCTGCAAATAGTGGGCTAACTGGCTACGATAAACTTTTGTCATTGTTTTTAAGATAATGCAAATGCAATACGTGGCGAGGTAACTATATAGCTAGCCATAGCTACATTATCACAGAGTTAGCAAAGCGCATGGTGTTTATGTGCAATGCGTTGCCTAATCTTTTTTTTTTTTTTTACTGCGAGCCATAAATCCGTCTCTTAGAAGTTAACGTTGCCGTAGCAACAGCATACATCTGATTTATAGAAATCGGTAAGCAACATTAATCTACAGATTTAAAAAAGTTTGTATTCGGCAGATATCTTAGTTACAACTACTTCAATCTAGCAAAACATTTTTGTGGTTTGAAGTGCAGTATTTATTCAGTTGGAAATACGAATTTATCATAGTAGGAATTTGCATGTAAATTGACGTCGGCAACACGCTGACTGCTTGTGAATGCAAGCTAGGCTACTTCACAAAGCATGTTAATCTGTAGCCTATAGGTTATATGTAGAAAACTTTTTATCCAGCGAAAATTCTTCGATAAGTTACATCTAACAAACTCCGTGGTATTTTTTAGATGGTCCCATAGGACATCATGATGCAAATCTGCTACACACTGCGTGACCAAACCATTTTTAAAAAGCAAGACAGAGAGAGGGAGGTAATGTTGAATCTGATTGAGTTATGGTTTCATATAATTTTCTTAAATAATGTAATGACAAAAATAACCAAAATTGGTGCCAATTGTACGTTATAACCGAGAAGGAACAATTTTTTCCCCCCGATAGAATCAATTATTTTCAGAACTAACGACGAGAGGGTTTGCATAGCAACGCACTTAAATAGAACTAGTAACGAGAAATAGAATTAGCAACGAGATGTTTTCTGTTCAATTAGAACTACCAACCAGCTGTTTTGCATGACAACGCAAAAACAACAAGCCCAAAGAGCTGCGGAAGTATATTTAAATTTCAGCTGATTAAATTGATAAAAATCTATAAATATGAAAGTAACTATATAATCATTGTTGGTAACCATGGTACAAGCGCAATAATCAACTCCGAGGTGTGCATTACACGGTTTTAACCGCACTCCGCTGAGGTTCTTCGCCTCAACGTCGTGCGGTTAAAACCGTGTAATGCACACCTCGTCGTTGATTATTGCTTACATATCAAGCAGTCGAACACACAAACTCCGCCTCCACGACTTTCCTCCATACACGCAGTGTTGCGGTCTCTGTACACTGTCAAAACAGAGCACCGAACTGAGTCAGCCTTCCCAGTCGTCTCCTCACTCCTCCCCCACATTATGCTCTCCTTCCCCTGCCCTGGTGGCCTTTTGAAGATTGCCTGCAGTCCTAGATCAGTCCCAAGTCCCGACATCTTCAACTCCGGTGAAGAATGATGGTAAACTTTGTAGCTGCAGATCCAACGGATATTCTCTAGCATATGTTGTGAATGCGTCTCCATGATGACAACCACAAACAAAATTATCCCGAATATACAATTCCTCAATATAATCAAAACGAGCAGCATGAGTGCCCTCTGTGCCCAATAATCTCCAGCCTGCTTCCCCATCCCACAACAGACACAGAGCGCATGAAAAAAACAAAAGACTGATACAACAAAACACATTCAAATTAACAAACACGAACACGAGAGACAGCTGGACTACATGTCGCCATTACAGCGCCACATGACGTCATACGTATATATGGCATATATACTTGTCACTTAGGGCATGGCAAATGCTCATTCTAATTTACTGTGCACAAAATTTAACACTGTGATATCAATGTTTTTTTCTTAAACCATCAGAAGGGGCAAATGTATATGCTTTATAATGGACAAAATAGATTTTATTAATGTTATGACATGTTTTGGATAGGGGATTTGGATAGAACCCATAGATATCTACCCCCCCCCCCCCCCCCCATACTGATGAAAATATAGTAATTCCCACAATGATGCAAGAGCGAACCAAAACTGTTGATTTGTAGTTATATATATATATATATATTATTATTATTATTATTATTATATTATTTAGCCCTTTATATAGATTTGGAGACACAAATGTACAACAGGGTACACTGCCTATATTTTGCATCATAGATCTTTAGTAGTTCTGCATATCATCCTCAGATTTTGCATACTTATGGAGTTTATGATCCAGGAAATTTTTAGATTTACCTGTTTCACTTATGTAGCTCTCAGTATTTTGTTGCAAACTAAAGAAAAACATTTGTTGTTTCATTTTTCCAAAGTTTTTTGCATTTGTGGCACTTTATTTTACCCCTAAATAGGTTTGAGGAGAATTGACCAAATTTTCCATCTGCGCAAAGGAGTTAAGAGCTGTGTGCATTGCGACCCAGCGTATTGAGTCCACTCGTTTTGATCATGTCGGGCTATCCCGCATCACGTGGTTTAGTGAAAAACGATAGCAGAACACGCTCATCAGTCGTGGTCGGGAGGCCTCCTGCTTGCCGATGGAGTCCACCCACTGTCAATTTCAGACTAAGACTGCAGTGGAAGATGATAGCCTATCTATTTTGCATTGATTTAATTGAATGCAATTGAGTTAAGAGGTACGTATTTATCACAGTATGTGCAATAAGAGTGAATGTATGCACCAAGTTTGTCATTCTTCTCATTACAGACGGGTGCCAGAAAGAAAACAGTACCCCTGGGACCACAGTGCAGTATAATAACTAGGGCCCGACCGATATGGGATTTTAGGTCCGATACCGATGTCGATAAAGAGGGGTTAAAATTTCCCGATTTCCGATAAATCTGCCGATATACAGTATATATATTTTTATAATGTAAATCAGACATATCCCAGAAATCATCAGTCACATTTGGGTCTTAAAGAGCAATTATTAAAGAATTGCACTGGAGGCAGGATTTGTTTTACTTACAAACAATAAACTATTAATTTAACATTATATAACATCATACATAGAACATAGTATGTCACCTAACCTTTGAAAGTAAAGTAAAACTGATTGAAATATATACATATTCTTTTATAACAATGTAACATTCTTTAATCTTTATTATTACACACTGGCCAGTCTCTGGTTCAAATGTTCTCAAACAGAAAACAATAAGTATGTTCTACATTAGAACAATAGTATGTCACCTAACTTTTGAAAGTAAAGTAAAACTAATTGAAATAATATATGCATACTTTTATAACAAGGTATATTCTTATTACACACTGGCCACTGTCTCTTTGGTTCAAACGTTCTCAAACAGAAAACAGTAAGTATGTTCTGCATTAGAAAAATAGTATGTCACCTGACCTTAAAATAAAATAAAAATGAACTTAAATATTATGCATGTTCTTTTGGAACAAAGTAGGTGTACATTTCTTCATTTCACACACTGGTCACAGGCTCTTGAGGTTAATGGTCAACTTCAATACTGCCAATTTAACAGAAGCAGCTTCTCTGCATTTTCTCCTGAGAGTGACATTCTTTTTGCTAGTTTTACATTTTCAAAAGAGAAAAGAAAAATAACAGTCCATGAAAAGACCAATAAAATGGGTACACGAAATAGCATGGTCAGAAGTTCAAGCTAGTTAGCTAGCTAGCTCGCTTGACAGACCTTACTGACTGGGATTGGGGAAGCTAAACTAGCTAGCTAGCTAGCTACCTATCGATAGGTAGATTGAGTATGAAGATTGAGCAATTGACTCCAGAATATGCTAAAGATATGCACTTGGAATCATTAATGGGACTCTAGCTACATTCAACACTCTTGAATTGATTTCACTGTTTATAGAACTCAACGTGGCCGCAACAAGTTCTTCTAACATCACTTGCAAATGTGTTTACTCTGGGAACCTAGCCAAATTATTAGCTAGCTAGCTAGCTAGCAAGCAAGCTAGCTAAATGTTAGTTAAGAAATGTAGTTAGCCTCAGTCATTTGGCGACTAAAGCGGCAAGTAAGGTAACGTTAGTCTTGGCTGTGTAACGTTGACATTTATTGTCCAACAAAATGAAATGTCTTTGCTAGTTGTTAATTTACGTTACAGTTGTGTTTTTCTCACAGACAATAATTTACCTCAATCCACGTTTGACGCAGCAGCCATGAATGTGTAGTTGTATCGATGATCCGCGTTCAATCACGGAGTCGAGAGGGTGAGACCATAATGTGGAGTGGAGGTATATGGTTAATCCGCGAACGGCGCCCTCTACTGGGGAAATTTAGTAAAATTGTGTTTAAGTGTTTAAAAATTATAATTTTGTTTTTACATATTTTATCGGTGCTTATCGTGGATTTTTTCCCCGATACAGATATATCTGTGACAGGCCAATATCTGCCGATAATATCGGTGCTCCGATATATCGGTCGGGCCCCTAATAATAACAACCATAAACAATTAAACATAAATAAATATAGGAATTAGCCTAACATAAAAGAAAAAGGACAACAAACAACAAATGCCAAATATACATTTTTCCTGCTTGGGGGATTTATTTAAATCAGATTGGACCACATAATCCACAAAAAAATGGTTGATTGGCTTTTTAATACGTTCCTGCACGCATTGCTCGGCAAAGCCCTGAATACAATGAAATACCGTTGTATTTATGCACTCTAGCAGCAAGTGATATTTAGTTTTCACGTGTGTACACAGTCATCTGTGTAAAATCAGCATCACGTACAGAAATATATACTATTGTGCCCTTAATGTACAAATGTGCACTGTAGATCTATAGCCTATATCTAAACCTACTCTAGTGGGACCTCTATAGCCTAATGCAGCAGTCGAACATCACTTACTATTTTGAATGTTATGAATTAGGCTATTTCAGAGAAGGTTTGAAGAGTATGAATTAGGTTCTTTGAGAGAAGGTTTGAACCCAGTGATCAGCCCAGTGATGACATGTTGTTTGAAATACATGAGACCAACATAGCTACAGAACTGTATAGCAGTCAGATATATAAAAAAAAAAAAATACAGAGTACTGGAAATCCCTAATAGTATAGAGAGTTAGGCTTGGTGGTGCTCATTTGAATTTCCTATCTTTCGTGGCTATTGACCAAGCCAAACTTCACACTTAAAACATAGTTTTTTGTTATTAATTCCCAGGGTTTTTTCTCTGGAGGTGTCCATTTCTTAAACAAATGTAATCGCCATAACTATTGTTACACACCCACTTGAACGTTGAATAAACATAACCGAAGATGAGTTCAATCAATGTGCCTTGAGAGCACCCTAATAGACTAGAATAAGCCCAAATACCATTACAACAATCATAAAATGGCCTGTATAACATAATCATAACATCATTACAAATGACATAACTCATTGGAAATAAAACAGGTTGAATCATGACAAACAACAACTGATATATTGTAGTTAAATCTTAATTTTATTTTGTGCATTTTTTCAATTTAGATAACTAATCTGTCCAAAATTCACATAGTTTCTACTAGTCTCGTTTAAGTGTCAACATCTCAAAAACTATTCATTGCACAATCCATGGTTTAAAGCTTGAATTGAAGAAGAGGCTGTACCGTTCAGAAATTTGCAACGGAATAAATTTGTCAGAATCGTCACATGTAGTATATACTATTGATACAACCTATAATTTCGCCGGTCACTAGCTACGTGGAACTCCGGACGCTGGGCGCGGTTTGGGTTTTAAACTGTTTTAAACCCTTTAAAGCCGGAGCGTTCTAATTTAATTGCAATTGTTCTGATGGTTTGACGTATAATAGCTCTGCGGTACAATCACTGATTTTCTTTTAGAAAAATGCTAGTTACAGATGACAAAATAAGCTACAATTTAATATAATTGGTTCATGAGCTTAGTGGGCGGGGATTTATTTCTAGACCGCTAAATGAAACCGCACGTCAACCTCGTAAATCGTAGGTCGGTTCATTCAAAACAATATTTTATATGAATGGACATTATGCTAAGTAGTCTAACATTGTGTTATTGTTGTGCTTTTTATCTAACGTTATGCTGGAGCATAAAGTGTATTTTGTATGATGTCATTCTCACTAAACACCCCTTTAATGACTCAGAAATGGTTTTATATTTTATGGATTAATTAAATGGCTATTTTAGCTATTCCTGACATAAGCATCAAGCGTTTGCTGTAAGATGATGTTTTTGCAAGTTTACAGCCCTTTACTTACTCAGAAATGGTTTTATACGATATGTAATGGATTAATGAAATGGTAAATAATTACATAATTATGCACTGCAGCAAAGGATGGACATTTAGCCATCTGATACAGTCACTGAAGAGAAGGAGAGTGTACGACACGGAGGACCATCAGGCATGCACTTACTGTTATCTTACTGTATTGATACAACCTATAATTTCGCCGGTCACTAGCTACGTGGAACTCCGGACGCTGGGCGCGGTTTGGGTTTTAAACTGTTTTAAACCCTTTAAAGCCGGAGCGTTCTAATTTAATTACAATTGTTCTGATGGTTTGACGTATAATAGCTCTGCCGTCCAATCACTGATTTTCTTTGAGAAAAATGCTAGTTACAGATGACAAAATAAGCTACAATTTAATATAATTGGTTCATGAGCTTAGTGGGCGGGGATTTATTTCTAGACCGCTAAATGAAACCGCACGTCAACCTCGTAAATCGTAGGTCGGTTCATTCAAAACAATATTTTATATGAATGGACATTATGCTAAGTAGACTAACATTGTGTTATTGTTGTGCTTTTTATCTAACGTTATTCTGGAGCATAAAGTGTTTTCTGTATAATGTAATTCCCACTAAACACCCCTTTAATGACTCAGAAATGGTTTTATATTTTATGGATTAATTAAATGGCTATTTTAGCTATTCCTGACATAAGCATCAAGCGTTTGCTGTAAGATGATGTTTTTGCAAGTTTACAGCCCTTTACTTACTCAGAAATGGTTTTATACGATATGTAATGGATTAATGAAATGGTAAATAATTACATAATTATGCACTGCAGCAAAGGATGGACATTTAGCCATCTGATACAGTCACTGAAGAGAAGGAGAGTGTACGACACGGAGGACCATCAGGCATGCACTTACTGTTATCTTACTGTATTGATACAACCTATAATTTCGCCGGTCACTAGCTACGTGGAACTCCGGACGCTGGGCGCGGTTTGGGTTTTAAACTGTTTTAAACCCTTTAAAGCCGGAGCGTTCTAATTTAATTACAATTGTTCTGATGGTTTGACGTATAATAGCTCTGCCGTCCAATCACTGATTTTCTTTGAGAAAAATGCTAGTTACAGATGACAAAATAAGCTACAATTTAATATAATTGGTTCATGAGCTTAGTGGGCGGGGATTTATTTCTAGACCGCTAAATGAAACCGCACGTCAACCTCGTAAATCGTAGGTCGGTTCATTCAAAACAATATTTTATATGAATGGACATTATGCTAAGTAGACTAACATTGTGTTATTGTTGTGCTTTTTATCTAACGTTATTCTGGAGCATAACGTGTTTTCTGTATAATGTAATTCCCACTAAACACCCCTTTAATGACTCAGAAATGGTTTTATATTTTATGGATTAATTAAATGGCTATTTTAGCTATTCCTGACATAAGCATCAAGCGTTTGCTGTAAGATGATGTTTTTGCAAGTTTACAGCCCTTTACTTACTCAGAAATGGTTTTATACGATATGTAATGGATTAATGAAATGGTAAATAATTACATAATTATGCACTGCAGCAAAGGATGGACATTTAGCCATCTGATACAGTCACTGAAGAGAAGGAGAGTGTACGACACGGAGGACCATCAGGCATGCACTTACTGTTATCTTACTGTATTGATACAACCGGAGCCCCCCATATCCGCGTTCCTTAGGAACTAAGGAACGCGGATAGGGGGGCTCCGGTTGTATAATTTCGCCGGTCACTAGCTACGTGGAGCTCTGGACGCTGGGCGCGGTTTGGGTTTTAAACCCTTTAAAGCCGGAGCGTTCTAATTTAATTGCAATTGTTCTGATGGTTTGACGTATAATAGCTCTGCGGTACAATCACTGATTTTCTTTTAGAAAAATGCTAGTTACAGATGACAAAATAAGCTACAATTTAATATAATTGGTTCATGAGCTTAGTGGGCGGGGATTTATTTCTAGACCGCTAAATGAAACCGCACGTCAACCTCGTAAATCGTAGGTCGGTTCATTCAAAACAATATTTTATATGAATGGACATTATGCTAAGTAGTCTAACATTGTGTTATTGTTGTGCTTTTTATCTAACGTTATGCTGGAGCATAAAGTGTATTTTGTATGATGTCATTCTCACTAAACACCCCTTTAATGACTCAGAAATGGTTTTATATTTTATGGATTAATTAAATGGCTATTTTAGCTATTCCTGACATAAGCATCAAGCGTTTGCTGTAAGATGATGTTTTTGCAAGTTTACAGCCCTTTACTTACTCAGAAATGGTTTTATACGATATGTAATGGATTAATGAAATGGTAAATAATTACATAATTATGCACTGCAGCAAAGGATGGACATTTAGCCATCTGATACAGTCACTGAAGAGAAGGAGAGTGTACGACACGGAGGACCATCAGGCATGCACTTACTGTTATCTTACTGTATTGATACAACCTATAATTTCGCCGGTCACTAGCTACGTGGAACTCCGGACGCTGGGCGCGGTTTGGGTTTTAAACTGTTTTAAAACCCTTTAAAGCCGGAGCGTTCTAATTTAATTACAATTGTTCTGATGGTTTGACGTATAATAGCTCTGCCGTCCAATCACTGATTTTCTTTGAGAAAAATGCTAGTTACAGATGACAAAATAAGCTACAATTTAATATAATTGGTTCATGAGCTTAGTGGGCGGGGATTTATTTCTAGACCGCTAAATGAAACCGCACGTCAACCTCGTAAATCGTAGGTCGGTTCATTCAAAACAATATTTTATATGAATGGACATTATGCTAAGTAGACTAACATTGTGTTATTGTTGTGCTTTTTATCTAACGTTATTCTGGAGCATAAAGTGTTTTCTGTATAATGTAATTCCCACTAAACACCCCTTTAATGACTCAGAAATGGTTTTATATTTTATGGATTAATTAAATGGCTATTTTAGCTATTCCTGACATAAGCATCAAGCGTTTGCTGTAAGATGATGTTTTTGCAAGTTTACAGCCCTTTACTTACTCAGAAATGGTTTTATACGATATGTAATGGATTAATGAAATGGTAAATAATTACATAATTATGCACTGCAGCAAAGGATGGACATTTAGCCATCTGATACAGTCACTGAAGAGAAGGAGAGTGTACGACACGGAGGACCATCAGGCATGCACTTACTGTTATCTTACTGTATTGATACAACCTATAATTTCGCCGGTCACTAGCTACGTGGAACTCCGGACGCTGGGCGCGGTTTGGGTTTTAAACTGTTTTAAACCCTTTAAAGCCGGAGCGTTCTAATTTAATTACAATTGTTCTGATGGTTTGACGTATAATAGCTCTGCCGTCCAATCACTGATTTTCTTTGAGAAAAATGCTAGTTACAGATGACAAAATAAGCTACAATTTAATATAATTGGTTCATGAGCTTAGTGGGCGGGGATTTATTTCTAGACCGCTAAATGAAACCGCACGTCAACCTCGTAAATCGTAGGTCGGTTCATTCAAAACAATATTTTATATGAATGGACATTATGCTAAGTAGACTAACATTGTGTTATTGTTGTGCTTTTTATCTAACGTTATTCTGGAGCATAAAGTGTTTTCTGTATAATGTAATTCCCACTAAACACCCCTTTAATGACTCAGAAATGGTTTTATATTTTATGGATTAATTAAATGGCTATTTTAGCTATTCCTGACATAAGCATCAAGCGTTTGCTGTAAGATGATGTTTTTGCAAGTTTACAGCCCTTTACTTACTCAGAAATGGTTTTATACGATATGTAATGGATTAATGAAATGGTAAATAATTACATAATTATGCACTGCAGCAAAGGATGGACATTTAGCCATCTGATACAGTCACTGAAGAGAAGGAGAGTGTACGACACGGAGGACCATCAGGCATGCACTTACTGTTATCTTACTGTATTGATACAACCTATAATTTCGCCGGTCACTAGCTACGTGGAACTCCGGACGCTGGGCGCGGTTTGGGTTTTAAACTGTTTTAAACCCTTTAAAGCCGGAGCGTTCTAATTTAATTGCAATTGTTCTGATGGTTTGACGTATAATAGCTCTGCGGTACAATCACTGATTTTCTTTTAGAAAAATGCTAGTTACAGATGACAAAATAAGCTACAATTTAATATAATTGGTTCATGAGCTTAGTGGGCGGGGATTTATTTCTAGACCGCTAAATGAAACCGCACGTCAACCTCGTAAATCGTAGGTCGGTTCATTCAAAACAATATTTTATATGAATGGACATTATGCTAAGTAGTCTAACATTGTGTTATTGTTGTGCTTTTTATCTAACGTTATGCTGGAGCATAAAGTGTATTTTGTATGATGTCATTCTCACTAAACACCCCTTTAATGACTCAGAAATGGTTTTATATTTTATGGATTAATTAAATGGCTATTTTAGCTATTCCTGACATAAGCATCAAGCGTTTGCTGTAAGATGATGTTTTTGCAAGTTTACAGCCCTTTACTTACTCAGAAATGGTTTTATACGATATGTAATGGATTAATGAAATGGTAAATAATTACATAATTATGCACTGCAGCAAAGGATGGACATTTAGCCATCTGATACAGTCACTGAAGAGAAGGAGAGTGTACGACACGGAGGACCATCAGGCATGCACTTACTGTTATCTTACTGTATTGATACAAGCTATAATTTCGCCGGTCACTAGCTACGTGGAACTCCGGACGCTGGGCGCGGTTTGGGTTTTAAACTGTTTTAAACCCTTTAAAGCCGGAGCGTTCTAATTTAATTACAATTGTTCTGATGGTTTGACGTATAATAGCTCTGCCGTCCAATCACTGATTTTCTTTGAGAAAAATGCTAGTTACAGATGACAAAATAAGCTACAATTTAATATAATTGGTTCATGAGCTTAGTGGGCGGGGATTTATTTCTAGACCGCTAAATGAAACCGCACGTCAACCTCGTAAATCGTAGGTCGGTTCATTCAAAACAATATTTTATATGAATGGACATTATGCTAAGTAGACTAACATTGTGTTATTGTTGTGCTTTTTATCTAACGTTATTCTGGAGCATAAAGTGTTTTCTGTATAATGTAATTCCCACTAAACACCCCTTTAATGACTCAGAAATGGTTTTATATTTTATGGATTAATTAAATGGCTATTTTAGCTATTCCTGACATAAGCATCAAGCGTTTGCTGTAAGATGATGTTTTTGCAAGTTTACAGCCCTTTACTTACTCAGAAATGGTTTTATACGATATGTAATGGATTAATGAAATGGTAAATAATTACATAATTATGCACTGCAGCAAAGGATGGACATTTAGCCATCTGATACAGTCACTGAAGAGAAGGAGAGTGTACGACACGGAGGACCATCAGGCATGCACTTACTGTTATCTTACTGTATTGATACAACCGGAGCCCCCCATATCCGCGTTCCTTAGGAACTAAGGAACGCGGATAGGGGGGCTCCGGTTGTATAATTTCGCCGGTCACTAGCTACGTGGAGCTCTGGACGCTGGGCGCGGTTTGGGTTTTAAACCCTTTAAAGCCGGAGCGTTCTAATTTAATTGCAATTGTTCTGATGGTTTGACGTATAATAGCTCTGCGGTACAATCACTGATTTTCTTTTAGAAAAATGCTAGTTACAGATGACAAAATAAGCTACAATTTAATATAATTGGTTCATGAGCTTAGTGGGCGGGGATTTATTTCTAGACCGCTAAATGAAACCGCACGTCAACCTCGTAAATCGTAGGTCGGTTCATTCAAAACAATATTTTATATGAATGGACATTATGCTAAGTAGTCTAACATTGTGTTATTGTTGTGCTTTTTATCTAACGTTATGCTGGAGCATAAAGTGTATTTTGTATGATGTCATTCTCACTAAACACCCCTTTAATGACTCAGAAATGGTTTTATATTTTATGGATTAATTAAATGGCTATTTTAGCTATTCCTGACATAAGCATCAAGCGTTTGCTGTAAGATGATGTTTTTGCAAGTTTACAGCCCTTTACTTACTCAGAAATGGTTTTATACGATATGTAATGGATTAATGAAATGGTAAATAATTACATAATTATGCACTGCAGCAAAGGATGGACATTTAGCCATCTGATACAGTCACTGAAGAGAAGGAGAGTGTACGACACGGAGGACCATCAGGCATGCACTTACTGTTATCTTACTGTATTGATACAACCTATAATTTCGCCGGTCACTAGCTACGTGGAACTCCGGACGCTGGGCGCGGTTTGGGTTTTAAACTGTTTTAAACCCTTTAAAGCCGGAGCGTTCTAATTTAATTGCAATTGTTCTGATGGTTTGACGTATAATAGCTCTGCGGTACAATCACTGATTTTCTTTTAGAAAAATGCTAGTTACAGATGACAAAATAAGCTACAATTTAATATAATTGGTTCATGAGCTTAGTGGACGGGGATTTATTTCTAGACCGCTAAATGAAACCGCACGTCAACCTCGTAAATCGTAGGTCGGTTCATTCAAAACAATATTTTATATGAATGGACATTATGCTAAGTAGTCTAACATTGTGTTATTGTTGTGCTTTTTATCTAACGTTATGCTGGAGCATAAAGTGTATTTTGTATGATGTCATTCTCACTAAACACCCCTTTAATGACTCAGAAATGGTTTTATATTTTATGGATTAATTAAATGGCTATTTTAGCTATTCCTGACATAAGCATCAAGCGTTTGCTGTAAGATGATGTTTTTGCAAGTTTACAGCCCTTTACTTACTCAGAAATGGTTTTATACGATATGTAATGGATTAATGAAATGGTAAATAATTACATAATTATGCACTGCAGCAAAGGATGGACATTTAGCCATCTGATACAGTCACTGAAGAGAAGGAGAGTGTACGACACGGAGGACCATCAGGCATGCACTTACTGTTATCTTACTGTATTGATACAACCTATAATTTCGCCGGTCACTAGCTACGTGGAACTCCGGACGCTGGGCGCGGTTTGGGTTTTAAACTGTTTTAAACCCTTTAAAGCCGGAGCGTTCTAATTTAATTACAATTGTTCTGATGGTTTGACGTATAATAGCTCTGCCGTCCAATCACTGATTTTCTTTGAGAAAAATGCTAGTTACAGATGACAAAATAAGCTACAATTTAATATAATTGGTTCATGAGCTTAGTGGGCGGGGATTTATTTCTAGACCGCTAAATGAAACCGCACGTCAACCTCGTAAATCGTAGGTCGGTTCATTCAAAACAATATTTTATATGAATGGACATTATGCTAAGTAGACTAACATTGTGTTATTGTTGTGCTTTTTATCTAACGTTATTCTGGAGCATAAAGTGTTTTCTGTATAATGTAATTCCCACTAAACACCCCTTTAATGACTCAGAAATGGTTTTATATTTTATGGATTAATTAAATGGCTATTTTAGCTATTCCTGACATAAGCATCAAGCGTTTGCTGTAAGATGATGTTTTTGCAAGTTTACAGCCCTTTACTTACTCAGAAATGGTTTTATACGATATGTAATGGATTAATGAAATGGTAAATAATTACATAATTATGCACTGCAGCAAAGGATGGACATTTAGCCATCTGATACAGTCACTGAAGAGAAGGAGAGTGTACGACACGGAGGACCATCAGGCATGCACTTACTGTTATCTTACTGTATTGATACAACCTATAATTTCGCCGGTCACTAGCTACGTAGAACTCCGGACGCTGGGCGCGGTTTGGGTTTTAAACTGTTTTAAACCCTTTAAAGCCGAAGCGTTCTAATTTAATTACAATTGTTCTGATGGTTTGACGTATAATAGCTCTGCCGTCCAATCACTGATTTTCTTTGAGAAAAATGCTAGTTACAGATGACAAAATAAGCTACAATTTAATATAATTGGTTCATGAGCTTAGTGGGCGGGGATTTATTTCTAGACCGCTAAATGAAACCGCACGTCAACCTCGTAAATCGTAGGTCGGTTCATTCAAAACAATATTTTATATGAATGGACATTATGCTAAGTAGACTAACATTGTGTTATTGTTGTGCTTTTTATCTAACGTTATTCTGGAGCATAAAGTGTTTTCTGTATAATGTAATTCCCACTAAACACCCCTTTAATGACTCAGAAATGGTTTTATATTTTATGGATTAATTAAATGGCTATTTTAGCTATTCCTGACATAAGCATCAAGCGTTTGCTGTAAGATGATGTTTTTGCAAGTTTACAGCCCTTTACTTACTCAGAAATGGTTTTATACGATATGTAATGGATTAATGAAATGGTAAATAATTACATAATTATGCACTGCAGCAAAGGATGGACATTTAGCCATCTGATACAGTCACTGAAGAGAAGGAGAGTGTACGACACGGAGGACCATCAGGCATGCACTTACTGTTATCTTACTGTATTGATACAACCGGAGCCCCCCATATCCGCGTTCCTTAGGAACTAAGGAACGCGGATAGGGGGGCTCCGGTTGTATAATTTCGCCGGTCACTAGCTACGTGGAGCTCTGGACGCTGGGCGCGGTTTGGGTTTTAAACCCTTTAAAGCCGGAGCGTTCTAATTTAATTGCAATTGTTCTGATGGTTTGGCGTATAATAGCTCTGCGGTACAATCACTGATTTTCTTTTAGAAAAATGCTAGTTACAGATGACAAAATAAGCTACAATTTAATATAATTGGTTCATGAGCTTAGTGGGCGGGGATTTATTTCTAGACCGCTAAATGAAACCGCACGTCAACCTCGTAAATCGTAGGTCGGTTCATTCAAAACAATATTTTATATGAATGGACATTATGCTAAGTAGTCTAACATTGTGTTATTGTTGTGCTTTTTATCTAACGTTATGCTGGAGCATAAAGTGTATTTTGTATGATGTCATTCTCACTAAACACCCCTTTAATGACTCAGAAATGGTTTTATATTTTATGGATTAATTAAATGGCTATTTTAGCTATTCCTGACATAAGCATCAAGCGTTTGCTGTAAGATGATGTTTTTGCAAGTTTACAGCCCTTTACTTACTCAGAAATGGTTTTATACGATATGTAATGGATTAATGAAATGGTAAATAATTACATAATTATGCACTGCAGCAAAGGATGGACATTTAGCCATCTGATACAGTCACTGAAGAGAAGGAGAGTGTACGACACGGAGGACCATCAGGCATGCACTTACTGTTATCTTACTGTATTGATACAACCTATAATTTCGCCGGTCACTAGCTACGTAGAACTCCGGACGCTGGGCGCGGTTTGGGTTTTAAACTGTTTTAAACCCTTTAAAGCCGGAGCGTTCTAATTTAATTACAATTGTTCTGATGGTTTGACGTATAATAGCTCTGCCGTCCAATCACTGATTTTCTTTGAGAAAAATGCTAGTTACAGATGACAAAATAAGCTACAATTTAATATAATTGGTTCATGAGCTTAGTGGGCGGGGATTTATTTCTAGACCGCTAAATGAAACCGCACGTCAACCTCGTAAATCGTAGGTCGGTTCATTCAAAACAATATTTTATATGAATGGACATTATGCTAAGTAGACTAACATTGTGTTATTGTTGTGCTTTTTATCTAACGTTATTCTGGAGCATAAAGTGTTTTCTGTATAATGTAATTCCCACTAAACACCCCTTTAATGACTCAGAAATGGTTTTATATTTTATGGATTAATTAAATGGCTATTTTAGCTATTCCTGACATAAGCATCAAGCGTTTGCTGTAAGATGATGTTTTTGCAAGTTTACAGCCCTTTACTTACTCAGAAATGGTTTTATACGATATGTAATGGATTAATGAAATGGTAAATAATTACATAATTATGCACTGCAGCAAAGGATGGACATTTAGCCATCTGATACAGTCACTGAAGAGAAGGAGAGTGTACGACACGGAGGACCATCAGGCATGCACTTACTGTTATCTTACTGTATTGATACAACCGGAGCCCCCCATATCCGCGTTCCTTAGGAACTAAGGAACGCGGATAGGGGGGCTCCGGTTGTATAATTTCGCCGGTCACTAGCTACGTGGAGCTCTGGACGCTGGGCGCGGTTTGGGTTTTAAACCCTTTAAAGCCGGAGCGTTCTAATTTAATTGCAATTGTTCTGATGGTTTGACGTATAATAGCTCTGCGGTACAATCACTGATTTTCTTTTAGAAAAATGCTAGTTACAGATGACAAAATAAGCTACAATTTAATATAATTGGTTCATGAGCTTAGTGGGCGGGGATTTATTTCTAGACCGCTAAATGAAACCGCACGTCAACCTCGTAAATCGTAGGTCGGTTCATTCAAAACAATATTTTATATGAATGGACATTATGCTAAGTAGTCTAACATTGTGTTATTGTTGTGCTTTTTATCTAACGTTATGCTGGAGCATAAAGTGTATTTTGTATGATGTCATTCTCACTAAACACCCCTTTAATGACTCAGAAATGGTTTTATATTTTATGGATTAATTAAATGGCTATTTTAGCTATTCCTGACATAAGCATCAAGCGTTTGCTGTAAGATGATGTTTTTGCAAGTTTACAGCCCTTTACTTACTCAGAAATGGTTTTATACGATATGTAATGGATTAATGAAATGGTAAATAATTACATAATTATGCACTGCAGCAAAGGATGGACATTTAGCCATCTGATACAGTCACTGAAGAGAAGGAGAGTGTACGACACGGAGGACCATCAGGCATGCACTTACTGTTATCTTATTGTATTGATACAACCTATAATTTCGCCGGTCACTAGCTACGTGGAACTCCGGACGCTGGGCGCGGTTTGGGTTTTAAACTGTTTTAAACCCTTTATAGCCGGAGCGTTCTAATTTAATTGCAATTGTTCTGATGGTTTGACGTATAATAGCTCTGCGGTACAATCACTGATTTTCTTTTAGAAAAATGCTAGTTACAGATGACAAAATAAGCTACAATTTAATATAATTGGTTCATGAGCTTAGTGGGCGGGGATTTATTTCTAGACCGCTAAATGAAACCGCACGTCAACCTCGTAAATCGTAGGTCGGTTGATTCAAAACAATATTTTATATGAATGGACATTATGCTAAGTAGTCTAACATTGTGTTATTGTTGTGCTTTTTATCTAACGTTATGCTGGAGCATAAAGTGTATTTTGTATGATGTCATTCTCACTAAACACCCCTTTAATGACTCAGAAATGGTTTTATATTTTATGGATTAATTAAATGGCTATTTTAGCTATTCCTGACATAAGCATCAAGCGTTTGCTGTAAGATGATGTTTTTGCAAGTTTACAGCCCTTTACTTACTCAGAAATGGTTTTATACGATATGTAATGGATTAATGAAATGGTAAATAATTACATAATTATGCACTGCAGCAAAGGATGGACATTTAGCCATCTGATACAGTCACTGAAGAGAAGGAGAGTGTACGACACGGAGGACCATCAGGCATGCACTTACTGTTATCTTACTGTATTGATACAACCTATAATTTCGCCGGTCACTAGCTACGTAGAACTCCGGACGCTGGGCGCGGTTTGGGTTTTAAACTGTTTTAAACCCTTTAAAGCCGGAGCGTTCTAATTTAATTACAATTGTTCTGATGGTTTGACGTATAATAGCTCTGCCGTCCAATCACTGATTTTCTTTGAGAAAAATGCTAGTTACAGATGACAAAATAAGCTACAATTTAATATAATTGGTTCATGAGCTTAGTGGGCGGGGATTTATTTCTAGACCGCTAAATGAAACCGCACGTCAACCTCGTAAATCGTAGGTCGGTTCATTCAAAACAATATTTTATATGAATGGACATTATGCTAAGTAGACTAACATTGTGTTATTGTTGTGCTTTTTATCTAACGTTATTCTGGAGCATAAAGTGTTTTCTGTATAATGTAATTCCCACTAAACACCCCTTTAATGACTCAGAAATGGTTTTATATTTTATGGATTAATTAAATGGCTATTTTAGCTATTCCTGACATAAGCATCAAGCGTTTGCTGTAAGATGATGTTTTTGCAAGTTTACAGCCCTTTACTTACTCAGAAATGGTTTTATACGATATGTAATGGATTAATGAAATGGTAAATAATTACATAATTATGCACTGCAGCAAAGGATGGACATTTAGCCATCTGATACAGTCACTGAAGAGAAGGAGAGTGTACGACACGGAGGACCATCAGGCATGCACTTACTGTTATCTTACTGTATTGATACAACCGGAGCCCCCCATATCCGCGTTCCTTAGGAACTAAGGAACGCGGATAGGGGGGCTCCGGTTGTATAATTTCGCCGGTCACTAGCTACGTGGAGCTCTGGACGCTGGGCGCGGTTTGGGTTTTAAACCCTTTAAAGCCGGAGCGTTCTAATTTAATTGCAATTGTTCTGATGGTTTGACGTATAATAGCTCTGCGGTACAATCACTGATTTTCTTTTAGAAAAATGCTAGTTACAGATGACAAAATAAGCTACAATTTAATATAATTGGTTCATGAGCTTAGTGGGCGGGGATTTATTTCTAGACCGCTAAATGAAACCGCACGTCAACCTCGTAAATCGTAGGTCGGTTCATTCAAAACAATATTTTATATGAATGGACATTATGCTAAGTAGTCTAACATTGTGTTATTGTTGTGCTTTTTATCTAACGTTATGCTGGAGCATAAAGTGTATTTTGTATGATGTCATTCTCACTAAACACCCCTTTAATGACTCAGAAATGGTTTTATATTTTATGGATTAATTAAATGGCTATTTTAGCTATTCCTGACATAAGCATCAAGCGTTTGCTGTAAGATGATGTTTTTGCAAGTTTACAGCCCTTTACTTACTCAGAAATGGTTTTATACGATATGTAATGGATTAATGAAATGGTAAATAATTACATAATTATGCACTGCAGCAAAGGATGGACATTTAGCCATCTGATACAGTCACTGAAGAGAAGGAGAGTGTACGACACGGAGGACCATCAGGCATGCACTTACTGTTATCTTACTGTATTGATACAACCTATAATTTCGCCGGTCACTAGCTACGTGGAACTCCGGACGCTGGGCGCGGTTTGGGTTTTAAACTGTTTTAAACCCTTTAAAGCCGGAGCGTTCTAATTTAATTGCAATTGTTCTGATGGTTTGACGTATAATAGCTCTGCGGTACAATCACTGATTTTCTTTTAGAAAAATGCTAGTTACAGATGACAAAATAAGCTACAATTTAATATAATTGGTTCATGAGCTTAGTGGGCGGGGATTTATTTCTAGACCGCTAAATGAAACCGCACGTCAACCTCGTAAATCGTAGGTCGGTTCATTCAAAACAATATTTTATATGAATGGACATTATGCTAAGTAGTCTAACATTGTGTTATTGTTGTGCTTTTTATCTAACGTTATGCTGGAGCATAAAGTGTATTTTGTATGATGTCATTCTCACTAAACACCCCTTTAATGACTCAGAAATGGTTTTATATTTTATGGATTAATTAAATGGCTATTTTAGCTATTCCTGACATAAGCATCAAGCGTTTGCTGTAAGATGATGTTTTTGCAAGTTTACAGCCCTTTACTTACTCAGAAATGGTTTTATACGATATGTAATGGATTAATGAAATGGTAAATAATTACATAATTATGCACTGCAGCAAAGGATGGACATTTAGCCATCTGATACAGTCACTGAAGAGAAGGAGAGTGTACGACACGGAGGACCATCAGGCATGCACTTACTGTTATCTTACTGTATTGATACAACCTATAATTTCGCCGGTCACTAGCTACGTGGAACTCCGGACGCTGGGCGCGGTTTGGGTTTTAAACTGTTTTAAACCCTTTAAAGCCGGAGCGTTCTAATTTAATTGCAATTGTTCTGATGGTTTGACGTATAATAGCTCTGCGGTACAATCACTGATTTTCTTTTAGAAAAATGCTAGTTACAGATGACAAAATAAGCTACAATTTAATATAATTGGTTCATGAGCTTAGTGGGCGGGGATTTATTTCTAGACCGCTAAATGAAACCGCACGTCAACCTCGTAAATCGTAGGTCGGTTCATTCAAAACAATATTTTATATGAATGGACATTATGCTAAGTAGTCTAACATTGTGTTATTGTTGTGCTTTTTATCTAACGTTATGCTGGAGCATAAAGTGTATTTTGTATGATGTCATTCTCACTAAACACCCCTTTAATGACTCAGAAATGGTTTTATATTTTATGGATTAATTAAATGGCTATTTTAGCTATTCCTGACATAAGCATCAAGCGTTTGCTGTAAGATGATGTTTTTGCAAGTTTACAGCCCTTTACTTACTCAGAAATGGTTTTATACGATATGTAATGGATTAATGAAATGGTAAATAATTACATAATTATGCACTGCAGCAAAGGATGGACATTTAGCCATCTGATACAGTCACTGAAGAGAAGGAGAGTGTACGACACGGAGGACCATCAGGCATGCACTTACTGTTATCTTACTGTATTGATACAACCTATAATTTCGCCGGTCACTAGCTACGTGGAACTCCGGACGCTGGGCGCGGTTTGGGTTTTAAACTGTTTTAAACCCTTTAAAGCCGGAGCGTTCTAATTTAATTACAATTGTTCTGATGGTTTGACGTATAATAGCTCTGCCGTCCAATCACTGATTTTCTTTGAGAAAAATGCTAGTTACAGATGACAAAATAAGCTACAATTTAATATAATTGGTTCATGAGCTTAGTGGGCGGGGATTTATTTCTAGACCGCTAAATGAAACCGCACGTCAACCTCGTAAATCGTAGGTCGGTTCATTCAAAACAATATTTTATATGAATGGACATTATGCTAAGTAGACTAACATTGTGTTATTGTTGTGCTTTTTATCTAACGTTATTCTGGAGCATAAAGTGTTTTCTGTATAATGTAATTCCCACTAAACACCCCTTTAATGACTCAGAAATGGTTTTATATTTTATGGATTAATTAAATGGCTATTTTAGCTATTCCTGACATAAGCATCAAGCGTTTGCTGTAAGATGATGTTTTTGCAAGTTTACAGCCCTTTACTTACTCAGAAATGGTTTTATACGATATGTAATGGATTAATGAAATGGTAAATAATTACATAATTATGCACTGCAGCAAAGGATGGACATTTAGCCATCTGATACAGTCACTGAAGAGAAGGAGAGTGTACGACACGGAGGACCATCAGGCATGCACTTACTGTTATCTTACTGTATTGATACAACCGGAGCCCCCCATATCCGCGTTCCTTAGGAACTAAGGAACGCGGATAGGGGGGCTCCGGTTGTATAATTTCGCCGGTCACTAGCTACGTGGAGCTCTGGACGCTGGGCGCGGTTTGGGTTTTAAACCCTTTAAAGCCGGAGCGTTCTAATTTAATTACAATTGTTCTGATGGTTTGACGTATAATAGCTCTGCCGTCCAATCACTGATTTTCTTTGAGAAAAATGCTAGTTACAGATGACAAAATAAGCTACAATTTAATATAATTGGTTCATGAGCTTAGTGGGCGGGGATTTATTTCTAGACCGCTAAATGAAACCGCACGTCAACCTCGTAAATCGTAGGTCGGTTCATTCAAAACAATATTTTATATGAATGGACATTATGCTAAGTAGTCTAACATTGTGTTATTGTTGTGCTTTTTATCTAACGTTATGCTGGAGCATAAAGTGTATTTTGTATGATGTCATTCTCACTAAACACCCCTTTAATGACTCAGAAATGGTTTTATATTTTATGGATTAATTAAATGGCTATTTTAGCTATTCCTGACATAAGCATCAAGCGTTTGCTGTAAGATGATGTTTTTGCAAGTTTACAGCCCTTTACTTACTCAGAAATGGTTTTATACGATATGTAATGGATTAATGAAATGGTAAATAATTACATAATTATACACTGCAGCAAAGGATGGACATTTAGCCATCTGATACAGTCACTGAAGAGAAGGAGAGTGTACGACACGGAGGACCATCAGGCATGCACTTACTGTTATCTTACTGTATTGATACAACCTATAATTTCGCCGGTCACTAGCTACGTGGAACTCCGGACGCTGGGCGCGGTTTGGGTTTTAAACTGTTTTAAACCCTTTAAAGCCGGAGCGTTCTAATTTAATTACAATTGTTCTGATGGTTTGACGTATAATAGCTCTGCCGTCCAATCACTGATTTTCTTTGAGAAAAATGCTAGTTACAGATGACAAAATAAGCTACAATTTAATATAATTGGTTCATGAGCTTAGTGGGCGGGGATTTATTTCTAGACCGCTAAATGAAACCGCACGTCAACCTCGTAAATCGTAGGTCGGTTCATTCAAAACAATATTTTATATGAATGGACATTATGCTAAGTAGACTAACATTGTGTTATTGTTGTGCTTTTTATCTAACGTTATTCTGGAGCATAAAGTGTTTTCTGTATAATGTAATTCCCACTAAACACCCCTTTAATGACTCAGAAATGGTTTTATATTTTATGGATTAATTAAATGGCTATTTTAGCTATTCCTGACATAAGCATCAAGCGTTTGCTGTAAGATGATGTTTTTGCAAGTTTACAGCCCTTTACTTACTCAGAAATGGTTTTATACGATATGTAATGGATTAATGAAATGGTAAATAATTACATAATTATGCACTGCAGCAAAGGATGGACATTTAGCCATCTGATACAGTCACTGAAGAGAAGGAGAGTGTACGACACGGAGGACCATCAGGCATGCACTTACTGTTATCTTACTGTATTGATACAACCTATAATTTCGCCGGTCACTAGCTACGTGGAACTCCGGACGCTGGGCGCGGTTTGGGTTTTAAACTGTTTTAAACCCTTTAAAGCCGGAGCGTTCTAATTTAATTGCAATTGTTCTGATGGTTTGACGTATAATAGCTCTGCGGTACAATCACTGATTTTCTTTTAGAAAAATGCTAGTTACAGATGACAAAATAAGCTACAATTTAATATAATTGGTTCATGAGCTTAGTGGGCGGGGATTTATTTCTAGACCGCTAAATGAAACCGCACGTCAACCTCGTAAATCGTAGGTCGGTTCATTCAAAACAATATTTTATATGAATGGACATTATGCTAAGTAGTCTAACATTGTGTTATTGTTGTGCTTTTTATCTAACGTTATGCTGGAGCATAAAGTGTATTTTGTATGATGTCATTCTCACTAAACACCCCTTTAATGACTCAGAAATGGTTTTATATTTTATGGATTAATTAAATGGCTATTTTAGCTATTCCTGACATAAGCATCAAGCGTTTGCTGTAAGATGATGTTTTTGCAAGTTTACAGCCCTTTACTTACTCAGAAATGGTTTTATACGATATGTAATGGATTAATGAAATGGTAAATAATTACATAATTATGCACTGCAGCAAAGGATGGACATTTAGCCATCTGATACAGTCACTGAAGAGAAGGAGAGTGTACGACACGGAGGACCATCAGGCATGCACTTACTGTTATCTTACTGTATTGATACAACCGGAGCCCCCCATATCCGCGTTCCTTAGGAACTAAGGAAGGCGGATAGGGGGGCTCCGGTTGTATAATTTCGCCGGTCACTAGCTACGTGGAGCTCTGGACGCTGGGCGCGGTTTGGGTTTTAAACCCTTTAAAGCCGGAGCGTTCTAATTTAATTGCAATTGTTCTGATGGTTTGACGTATAATAGCTCTGCGGTACAATCACTGATTTTCTTTTAGAAAAATGCTAGTTACAGATGACAAAATAAGCTACAATTTAATATAATTGGTTCATGAGCTTAGTGGGCGGGGATTTATTTCTAGACCGCTAAATGAAACCGCACGTCAACCTCGTAAATCGTAGGTCGGTTCATTCAAAACAATATTTTATATGAATGGACATTATGCTAAGTAGTCTAACATTGTGTTATTGTTGTGCTTTTTATCTAACGTTATGCTGGAGCATAAAGTGTATTTTGTATGATGTCATTCTCACTAAACACCCCTTTAATGACTCAGAAATGGTTTTATATTTTATGGATTAATTAAATGGCTATTTTAGCTATTCCTGACATAAGCATCAAGCGTTTGCTGTAAGATGATGTTTTTGCAAGTTTACAGCCCTTTACTTACTCAGAAATGGTTTTATACGATATGTAATGGATTAATGAAATGGTAAATAATTACATAATTATGCACTGCAGCAAAGGATGGACATTTAGCCATCTGATACAGTCACTGAAGAGAAGGAGAGTGTACGACACGGAGGACCATCAGGCATGCACTTACTGTTATCTTACTGTATTGATACAACCTATAATTTCGCCGGTCACTAGCTACGTGGAACTCCGGACGCTGGGCGCGGTTTGGGTTTTAAACTGTTTTAAACCCTTTAAAGCCGGAGCGTTCTAATTTAATTACAATTGTTCTGATGGTTTGACGTATAATAGCTCTGCCGTCCAATCACTGATTTTCTTTGAGAAAAATGCTAGTTACAGATGACAAAATAAGCTACAATTTAATATAATTGGTTCATGAGCTTAGTGGGCGGGGATTTATTTCTAGACCGCTAAATGAAACCGCACGTCAACCTCGTAAATCGTAGGTCGGTTCATTCAAAACAATATTTTATATGAATGGACATTATGCTAAGTAGACTAACATTGTGTTATTGTTGTGCTTTTTATCTAACGTTATTCTGGAGCATAAAGTGTTTTCTGTATAATGTAATTCCCACTAAACACCCCTTTAATGACTCAGAAATGGTTTTATATTTTATGGATTAATTAAATGGCTATTTTAGCTATTCCTGACATAAGCATCAAGCGTTTGCTGTAAGATGATGTTTTTGCAAGTTTACAGCCCTTTACTTACTCAGAAATGGTTTTATACGATATGTAATGGATTAATGAAATGGTAAATAATTACATAATTATGCACTGCAGCAAAGGATGGACATTTAGCCATCTGATACAGTCACTGAAGAGAAGGAGAGTGTACGACACGGAGGACCATCAGGCATGCACTTACTGTTATCTTACTGTATTGATACAACCTATAATTTCGCCGGTCACTAGCTACGTGGAACTCCGGACGCTGGGCGCGGTTTGGGTTTTAAACTGTTTTAAACCCTTTAAAGCCGGAGCGTTCTAATTTAATTGCAATTGTTCTGATGGTTTGACGTATAATAGCTCTGCGGTACAATCACTGATTTTCTTTTAGAAAAATGCTAGTTACAGATGACAAAATAAGCTACAATTTAATATAATTGGTTCATGAGCTTAGTGGGCGGGGATTTATTTCTAGACCGCTAAATGAAACCGCACGTCAACCTCGTAAATCGTAGGTCGGTTCATTCAAAACAATATTTTATATGAATGGACATTATGCTAAGTAGTCTAACATTGTGTTATTGTTGTGCTTTTTATCTAACGTTATGCTGGAGCATAAAGTGTATTTTGTATGATGTCATTCTCACTAAACACCCCTTTAATGACTCAGAAATGGTTTTATATTTTATGGATTAATTAAATGGCTATTTTAGCTATTCCTGACATAAGCATCAAGCGTTTGCTGTAAGATGATGTTTTTGCAAGTTTACAGCCCTTTACTTACTCAGAAATGGTTTTATACGATATGTAATGGATTAATGAAATGGTAAATAATTACATAATTATGCACTGCAGCAAAGGATGGACATTTAGCCATCTGATACAGTCACTGAAGAGAAGGAGAGTGTACTACACGGAGGACCATCAGGCATGCACTTACTGTTATCTTACTGTATTGATACAACCGGAGCCCCCCATATCCGCGTTCCTTAAGGAACGCGGATAGGGGGGCTCCGGTTGTATAATTTCGCCGGTCACTAGCTACGTGGAGCTCTGGACGCTGGGCGCGGTTTGGGTTTTAAACCCTTTAAAGCCGGAGCGTTCTAATTTAATTGCAATTGTTCTGATGGTTTGACGTATAATAGCTCTGCGGTACAATCACTGATTTTCTTTTAGAAAAATGCTAGTTACAGATGACAAAATGAGCTACAATTTAATATAATTGGTTCATGAGCTTAGTGGGCGGGGATTTATTTCTAGACCGCTAAATGAAACCGCACGTCAACCTCGTAAATCGTAGGTCGGTTCATTCAAAACAATATTTTATATGAATGGACATTATGCTAAGTAGTCTAACATTGTGTTATTGTTGTGCTTTTTATCTAACGTTATGCTGGAGCATAAAGTGTATTTTGTATGATGTCATTCTCACTAAACACCCCTTTAATGACTCAGAAATGGTTTTATATTTTATGGATTAATTAAATGGCTATTTTAGCTATTCCTGACATAAGCATCAAGCGTTTGCTGTAAGATGATGTTTTTGCAAGTTTACAGCCCTTTACTTACTCAGAAATGGTTTTATACGATATGTAATGGATTAATGAAATGGTAAATAATTACATAATTATGCACTGCAGCAAAGGATGGACATTTAGCCATCTGATACAGTCACTGAAGAGAAGGAGAGTGTACGACACGGAGGACCATCAGGCATGCACTTACTGTTATCTTACTGTATTGATATAACCTATAATTTCGCCGGTCACTAGCTACGTGGAACTCCGGACGCTGGGCGCGGTTTGGGTTTTAAACTGTTTTAAACCCTTTAAAGCCGGAGCGTTCTAATTTAATTGCAATTGTTCTGATGGTTTGACGTATAATAGCTCTGCGGTACAATCACTGATTTTCTTTTAGAAAAATGCTAGTTACAGATGACAAAATAAGCTACAATTTAATATAATTGGTTCATGATCTTAGTGGGCGGGGATTTATTTCTAGACCGCTAAATGAAACCGCACGTCAACCTCGTAAATCGTAGGTCGGTTCATTCAAAACAATATTTTATATGAATGGACATTATGCTAAGTAGTCTAACATTGTGTTATTGTTGTGCTTTTTATCTAACGTTATGCTGGAGCATAAAGTGTATTTTGTATGATGTCATTCTCACTAAACACCCCTTTAATGACTCAGAAATGGTTTTATATTTTATGGATTAATTAAATGGCTATTTTAGCTATTCCTGACATAAGCATCAAGCGTTTGCTGTAAGATGATGTTTTTGCAAGTTTACAGCCCTTTACTTACTCAGAAATGGTTTTATACGATAAGTAATGGATTAATGAAATGGTAAATAATTACATAATTATGCACTGCAGCAAAGGATGGACATTTAGCCATCTGATACAGTCACTGAAGAGAAGGAGAGTGTACGACACGGAGGACCATCAGGCATGCACTTACCGTTATCTTACTGTATTGATACAACCGGAGCCCCCCATATCCGCGTTCCTTAGGAACTAAGGAACTTAGGAACTAAGGAACGCGGATAGGGGGGCTCCGGTTGTATAATTTCGCCGGTCACTAGCTACGTGGAGCTCTGGACGCTGGGCGCGGTTTGGGTTTTAAACCCTTTAAAGCCGGAGCGTTCTAATTTAATTGCAATTGTTCTGATGGTTTGACGTATAATAGCTCTGCGGTACAATCACTGATTTTCTTTTAGAAAAATGCTAGTTACAGATGACAAAATAAGCTACAATTTAATATAATTGGTTCATGAGCTTAGTGGGCGGGGATTTATTTCTAGACCGCTAAATGAAACCGCACGTCAACCTCGTAAATCGTAGGTCGGTTCATTCAAAACAATATTTTATATGAATGGACATTATGCTAAGTAGTCTAACATTGTGTTATTGTTGTGCTTTTTATCTAACGTTATGCTGGAGCATAAAGTGTATTTTGTATGATGTCATTCTCACTAAACACCCCTTTAATGACTCAGAAATGGTTTTATATTTTATGGATTAATTAAATGGCTATTTTAGCTATTCCCAACGTGGTCTCACGCGGACTCGTCACATAGCGACGCTTCTGCCCAAGCGTCGCTATGTGACGCCAAAGGTAGCCTTTTGCGTCGTATATTGACGCAGCCTTTTGCGTCGTATATTGACGGTTGTGGCCACATAATTTGTCTTTGGTTGTGGCACTTCAATATTATGCTTTTTTATTTTTATTTTTTCTTCATCTGGTAGAGAGTTACGTGAACTCTTGTGGTCGGGCTCGCTCACTATCTTAACAGTTCGGGCATGAGCCCGAGTTACTTGAACTCCTGTGAGGTTATGTTTAGGGGTTGGGGGTGGGGTACGGGAATCACAAACTCAGAAAGATCTCCGCGCACACGGCGAAGACTGAGCGGACATGCTCGCAGTCGGTTATCATGAGCAAAGCCTTCGCCATAGTAGGATTCGTAAATTCGAGACGAGTGCGTCAAATAATGACGCAAAAGGCCTCCTTCTGCGTCTAAAGGATAACGCCGTAGGAGCTGCCCAAGCGTCGCTATGTGACGACTTGGGAGTGAGACCAGGCTGCTATTCCTGACATAAGCATCAAGCGTTTGCTGTAAGATGATGTTTTTGCAAGTTTACAGCCCTTTACTTACTCAGAAATGGTTTTATACGATATGTAATGGATTAATGAAATGGTAAATAATTACATAATTATGCACTGCAGCAAAGGATGGACATTTAGCCATCTGATACAGTCACTGAAGAGAAGGAGAGTGTACGACACGAAGGACCATCAGGCATGCACTTACTGTTATCTTACTGTATTGATACAACCTATAATTTCGCCGGTCACTAGCTACGTGGAACTCCGGACGCTGGGCGCGGTTTGGGTTTTAAACTGTTTTAAACCCTTTAAAGCCGGAGCGTTCTAATTTAATTACAATTGTTCTGATGGTTTGACGTATAATAGCTCTGCCGTCCAATCACTGATTTTCTTTGAGAAAAATGCTAGTTACAGATGACAAAATAAGCTACAATTTAATATAATTGGTTCATGAGCTTAGTGGGCGGGGATTTATTTCTAGACCGCTAAATGAAACCGCACGTCAACCTCGTAAATCGTAGGTCGGTTCATTCAAAACAATATTTTATATGAATGGACATTATGCTAAGTAGTCTAACATTGTGTTATTGTTGTGCTTTTTATCTAACGTTATGCTGGAGCATAAAGTGTATTTTGTATGATGTCATTCTCACTAAACACCCCTTTAATGACTCAGAAATGGTTTTATATTTTATGGATTAATTAAATGGCTATTTTAGCTATTCCTGACATAAGCATCAAGCGTTTGCTGTAAGATGATGTTTTTGCAAGTTTACAGCCCTTTACTTACTCAGAAATGGTTTTATACGATATGTAATGGATTAATGAAATGGTAAATAATTACATAATTATGCACTGCAGCAAAGGATGGACATTTAGCCATCTGATACAGTCACTGAAGAGAAGGAGAGTGTACGACACGGAGGACCATCAGGCATGCACTTACTGTTATCTTACTGTATTGATACAACCGGAGCCCCCCCTATCCGCGTTCCTTAGGAACGCGGATAGGGGGGCTCCGGTTGTATAATTTCGCCGGTCACTAGCTACGTGGAGCTCTGGACGCTGGGCGCGGTTTGGGTTTTAAACCCTTTAAAGCCGGAGCGTTCTAATTTAATTGCAATTGTTCTGATGGTTTGACGTAAAATAGCTCTGCGGTACAATCACTGATTTTCTTTTAGAAAAATGCTAGTTACAGATGACAAAATAAGCTACAATTTAATATAATTGGTTCATGAGCTTAGTGGGCGGGGATTTATTTCTAGACCGCTAAATGAAACCGCACGTCAACCTCGTAAATCGTAGGTCGGTTCATTCAAAACAATATTTTATATGAATGGACATTATGCTAAGTAGTCTAACATTGTGTTATTGTTGTGCTTTTTATCTAACGTTATGCTGGAGCATAAAGTGTATTTTGTATGATGTCATTCTCACTAAACACCCCTTTAATGACTCAGAAATGGTTTTATATTTTATGGATTAATTAAATGGCTATTTTAGCTATTCCTGACATAAGCATCAAGCGTTTGCTGTAAGATGATGTTTTTGCAAGTTTACAGCCCTTTACTTACTCAGAAATGGTTTTATACGATATGTAATGGATTAATGAAATGGTAAATAATTACATAATTATGCACTGCAGCAAAGGATGGACATTTAGCCATCTGATACAGTCACTGAAGAGAAGGAGAGTGTACGACACGGAGGACCATCAGGCATGCACTTACTGTTATCTTACTGTATTGATACAACCTATAATTTCGCCGGTCACTAGCTACGTGGAACTCCGGACGCTGGGCGCGGTTTGGGTTTTAAACTGTTTTAAACCCTTTAAAGCCGGAGCGTTCTAATTTAATTACAATTGTTCTGATGGTTTGACGTATAATAGCTCTGCCGTCCAATCACTGATTTTCTTTGAGAAAAATGCTAGTTACAGATGACAAAATAAGCTACAATTTAATATAATTGGTTCATGAGCTTAGTGGGCGGGGATTTATTTCTAGACCGCTAAATGAAACCGCACGTCAACCTCGTAAATCGTAGGTCGGTTCATTCAAAACAATATTTTATATGAATGGACATTATGCTAAGTAGACTAACATTGTGTTATTGTTGTGCTTTTTATCTAACGTTATTCTGGAGCATAAAGTGTTTTCTGTATAATGTAATTCCCACTAAACACCCCTTTAATGACTCAGAAATGGTTTTATATTTTATGGATTAATTAAATGGCTATTTTAGCTATTCCTGACATAAGCATCAAGCGTTTGCTGTAAGATGATGTTTTTGCAAGTTTACAGCCCTTTACTTACTCAGAAATGGTTTTATACGATATGTAATGGATTAATGAAATGGTAAATAATTACATAATTATGCACTGCAGCAAAGGATGGACATTTAGCCATCTGATACAGTCACTGAAGAGAAGGAGAGTGTACGACACGGAGGACCATCAGGCATGCACTTACTGTTATCTTACTGTATTGATACAACCGGAGCCCCCCTATCCGCGTTCCTTAGTTCCTAAGGAACGCGGATATGGGGGGCTCCGGTTGTATCAATACAGTAAGATAACAGTATAACACTGATATAATTTCGCCGGTCACTAGCTACGTGGAGCTCTGGACGCTGGGCGCGGTTTGGGTTTTAAACCCTTTAAAGCCGGAGCGTTCTAATTTAATTACAATTGTTCTGATGGTTTGACGTATAATAGCTCTGCCGTCCAATCACTGATTTTCTTTGAGAAAAATGCTAGTTACAGATGACAAAATAAGCTACAATTTAATATAATTGGTTCATGAGCTTAGTGGGCGGGGATTTATTTCTAGACCGCTAAATGAAACCGCACGTCAACCTCGTAAATCGTAGGTCGGTTCATTCAAAACAATATTTTATATGAATGGACATTATGCTAAGTAGTCTAACATTGTGTTATTGTTGTGCTTTTTATCTAACGTTATGCTGGAGCATAAAGTGTATTTTGTATGATGTCATTCTCACTAAACACCCCTTTAATGACTCAGAAATGGTTTTATATTTTATGGATTAATTAAATGGCTATTTTAGCTATTCCTGACATAAGCATCAAGCGTTTGCTGTAAGATGATGTTTTTGCAAGTTTACAGCCCTTTACTTACTCAGAAATGGTTTTATACGATATGTAATGGATTAATGAAATGGTAAATAATTACATAATTATGCACTGCAGCAAAGGATGGACATTTAGCCATCTGATACAGTCACTGAAGAGAAGGAGAGTGTACGACACGGAGGACCATCAGGCATGCACTTACTGTTATCTTACTGTATTGATACAACCGGAGCCCCCCATATCCGCGTTCCTTAGGAACGCGGATAGGGGGGCTCCGGTTGTATAATTTCGCCGGTCACTAGCTACGTGGAGCTCTGGACGCTGGGCGCGGTTTGGGTTTTAAACCCTTTAAAGCCGGAGCGTTCTAATTTAATTGCAATTGTTCTGATGGTTTGACGTAAAATAGCACTGCGGTACAATCACTGATTTTCTTTTAGAAAAATGCTAGTTACAGATGACAAAATAAGCTACAATTTAATATAATTGGTTCATGAGCTTAGTGGGCGGGGATTTATTTCTAGACCGCTAAATGAAACCGCACGTCAACCTCGTAAATCGTAGGTCGGTTCATTCAAAACAATATTTTATATGAATGGACATTATGCTAAGTAGTCTAACATTGTGTTATTGTTGTGCTTTTTATCTAACGTTATGCTGGAGCATAAAGTGTATTTTGTATGATGTCATTCTCACTAAACACCCCTTTAATGACTCAGAAATGGTTTTATATTTTATGGATTAATTAAATGGCTATTTTAGCTATTCCTGACATAAGCATCAAGCGTTTGCTGTAAGATGATGTTTTTGCAAGTTTACAGCCCTTTACTTACTCAGAAATGGTTTTATACGATATGTAATGGATTAATGAAATGGTAAATAATTACATAATTATGCACTGCAGCAAAGGATGGACATTTAGCCATCTGATACAGTCACTGAAGAGAAGGAGAGTGTACGACACGGAGGACCATCAGGCATGCACTTACTGTTATCTTACTGTATTGATACAACCTATAATTTCGCCGGTCACTAGCTACGTGGAACTCCGGACGCTGGGCGCGGTTTGGGTTTTAAACTGTTTTAAACCCTTTAAAGCCGGAGCGTTCTAATTTAATTACAATTGTTCTGATGGTTTGACGTATAATAGCTCTGCCGTCCAATCACTGATTTTCTTTGAGAAAAATGCTAGTTACAGATGACAAAATAAGCTACAATTTAATATAATTGGTTCATGAGCTTAGTGGGCGGGGATTTATTTCTAGACCGCTAAATGAAACCGCACGTCAACCTCGTAAATCGTAGGTCGGTTCATTCAAAACAATATTTTATATGAATGGACATTATGCTAAGTAGTCTAACATTGTGTTATTGTTGTGCTTTTTATCTAACGTTATGCTGGAGCATAAAGTGTATTTTGTATGATGTCATTCTCACTAAACACCCCTTTAATGACTCAGAAATGGTTTTATATTTTATGGATTAATTAAATGGCTATTTTAGCTATTCCTGACATAAGCATCAAGCGTTTGCTGTAAGATGATGTTTTTGCAAGTTTACAGCCCTTTACTTACTCAGAAATGGTTTTATACGATATGTAATGGATTAATGAAATGGTAAATAATTACATAATTATGCACTGCAGCAAAGGATGGACATTTAGCCATCTGATACAGTCACTGAAGAGAAGGAGAGTGTACGACACGGAGGACCATCAGGCATGCACTTACTGTTATCTTACTGTATTGATACAACCGGAGCCCCCCATATCCGCGTTCCTTAGGAACGCGGATAGGGGGGCTCCGGTTGTATAATTTCGCCGGTCACTAGCTACGTGGAGCTCTGGACGCTGGGCGCGGTTTGGGTTTTAAACCCTTTAAAGCCGGAGCGTTCTAATTTAATTGCAATTGTTCTGATGGTTTGACGTAAAATAGCACTGCGGTACAATCACTGATTTTCTTTTAGAAAAATGCTAGTTACAGATGACAAAATAAGCTACAATTTAATATAATTGGTTCATGAGCTTAGTGGGCGGGGATTTATTTCTAGACCGCTAAATGAAACCGCACGTCAACCTCGTAAATCGTAGGTCGGTTCATTCAAAACAATATTTTATATGAATGGACATTATGCTAAGTAGTCTAACATTGTGTTATTGTTGTGCTTTTTATCTAACGTTATGCTGGAGCATAAAGTGTATTTTGTATGATGTCATTCTCACTAAACACCCCTTTAATGACTCAGAAATGGTTTTATATTTTATGGATTAATTAAATGGCTATTTTAGCTATTCCTGACATAAGCATCAAGCGTTTGCTGTAAGATGATGTTTTTGCAAGTTTACAGCCCTTTACTTACTCAGAAATGGTTTTATACGATATGTAATGGATTAATGAAATGGTAAATAATTACATAATTATGCACTGCAGCAAAGGATGGACATTTAGCCATCTGATACAGTCACTGAAGAGAAGGAGAGTGTACGACACGGAGGACCATCAGGCATGCACTTACTGTTATCTTACTGTATTGATACAACCTATAATTTCGCCGGTCACTAGCTACGTGGAACTCCGGACGCTGGGCGCGGTTTGGGTTTTAAACTGTTTTAAACCCTTTAAAGCCGGAGCGTTCTAATTTAATTACAATTGTTCTGATGGTTTGACGTATAATAGCTCTGCCGTCCAATCACTGATTTTCTTTGAGAAAAATGCTAGTTACAGATGACAAAATAAGCTACAATTTAATATAATTGGTTCATGAGCTTAGTGGGCGGGGATTTATTTCTAGACCGCTAAATGAAACCGCACGTCAACCTCGTAAATCGTAGGTCGGTTCATTCAAAACAATATTTTATATGAATGGACATTATGCTAAGTAGTCTAACATTGTGTTATTGTTGTGCTTTTTATCTAACGTTATGCTGGAGCATAAAGTGTATTTTGTATGATGTCATTCTCACTAAACACCCCTTTAATGACTCAGAAATGGTTTTATATTTTATGGATTAATTAAATGGCTATTTTAGCTATTCCTGACATAAGCATCAAGCGTTTGCTGTAAGATGATGTTTTTGCAAGTTTACAGCCCTTTACTTACTCAGAAATGGTTTTATACGATATGTAATGGATTAATGAAATGGTAAATAATTACATAATTATGCACTGCAGCAAAGGATGGACATTTAGCCATCTGATACAGTCACTGAAGAGAAGGAGAGTGTACGACACGGAGGACCATCAGGCATGCACTTACTGTTATCTTACTGTATTGATACAACCTATAATTTCGCCGGTCACTAGCTACGTGGAACTCCGGACGCTGGGCGCGGTTTGGGTTTTAAACTGTTTTAAACCCTTTAAAGTCGGAGCGTTCTAATTTAATTGCAATTGTTCTGATGGTTTGACGTATAATAGCTCTGCGGTACAATCACTGATTTTCTTTTAGAAAAATGCTAGTTACAGATGACAAAATAAGCTACAATTTAATATAATTGGTTCATGAGCTTAGTGGGCGGGGATTTATTTCTAGACCGCTAAATGAAACCGCACGTCAACCTCGTAAATCGTAGGTCGGTTCATTCAAAACAATATTTTTATATGAATGGACATTATGCTAAGTAGTCTAACATTGTGTTATTGTTGTGCTTTTTATCTAACGTTATGCTGGAGCATAAAGTGTATTTTGTATGATGTCATTCTCACTAAACACCCCTTTAATGACTCAGAAATGGTTTTATATTTTATGGATTAATTAAATGGCTATTTTAGCTATTCCTGACATAAGCATCAAGCGTTTGCTGTAAGATGATGTTTTTGCAAGTTTACAGCCCTTTACTTACTCAGAAATGGTTTTATACGATATGTAATGGATTAATGAAATGGTAAATAATTACATAATTATGCACTGCAGCAAAGGATGGACATTTAGCCATCTGATACAGTCACTGAAGAGAAGGAGAGTGTACGACACGGAGGACCATCAGGCATGCACTTACTGTTATCTTACTGTATTGATACAACCTATAATTTCGCCGGTCACTAGCTACGTGGAACTCCGGACGCTGGGCGCGGTTTGGGTTTTAAACTGTTTTAAACCCTTTAAAGCCGGAGCGTTCTAATTTAATTGCAATTGTTCTGATGGTTTGACGTATAATAGCTCTGCGGTACAATCACTGATTTTCTTTTAGAAAAATGCTAGTTACAGATGACAAAATAAGCTACAATTTAATATAATTGGTTCATGAGCTTAGTGGGCGGGGATTTATTTCTAGACCGCTAAATGAAACCGCACGTCAACCTCGTAAATCGTAGGTCGGTTCATTCAAAACAATATTTTATATGAATGGACATTATGCTAAGTAGTCTAACATTGTGTTATTGTTGTGCTTTTTATCTAACGTTATGCTGGAGCATAAAGTGTATTTTGTATGATGTCATTCTCACTAAACACCCCTTTAATGACTCAGAAATGGTTTTATATTTTATGGATTAATTAAATGGCTATTTTAGCTATTCCTGACATAAGCATCAAGCGTTTGCTGTAAGATGATGTTTTTGCAAGTTTACAGCCCTTTACTTACTCAGAAATGGTTTTATACGATATGTAATGGATTAATGAAATGGTAAATAATTACATAATTATGCACTGCAGCAAAGGATGGACATTTAGCCATCTGATACAGTCACTGAAGAGAAGGAGAGTGTACGACACGGAGGACCATCAGGCATGCACTTACTGTTATCTTACTGTATTGATACAACCTATAATTTCGCCGGTCACTAGCTACGTGGAACTCCGGACGCTGGGCGCGGTTTGGGTTTTAAACTGTTTTAAACCCTTTAAAGCCGGAGCGTTCTAATTTAATTACAATTGTTCTGATGGTTTGACGTATAATAGCTCTGCCGTCCAATCACTGATTTTCTTTGAGAAAAATGCTAGTTACAGATGACAAAATAAGCTACAATTTAATATAATTGGTTCATGAGCTTAGTGGGCGGGGATTTATTTCTAGACCGCTAAATGAAACCGCACGTCAACCTCGTAAATCGTAGGTCGGTTCATTCAAAACAATATTTTATATGAATGGACATTATGCTAAGTAGTCTAACATTGTGTTATTGTTGTGCTTTTTATCTAACGTTATGCTGGAGCATAAAGTGTATTTTGTATGATGTCATTCTCACTAAACACCCCTTTAATGACTCAGAAATGGTTTTATATTTTATGGATTAATTAAATGGCTATTTTAGCTATTCCTGACATAAGCATCAAGCGTTTGCTGTAAGATGATGTTTTTGCAAGTTTACAGCCCTTTACTTACTCAGAAATGGTTTTATACGATATGTAATGGATTAATGAAATGGTAAATAATTACATAATTATGCACTGCAGCAAAGGATGGACATTTAGCCATCTGATACAGTCACTGAAGAGAAGGAGAGTGTACGACACGGAGGACCATCAGGCATGCACTTACTGTTATCTTACTGTATTGATACAACCTATAATTTCGCCGGTCACTAGCTACGTGGAACTCCGGACGCTGGGCGCGGTTTGGGTTTTAAACTGTTTTAAACCCTTTAAAGCCGGAGCGTTCTAATTTAATTACAATTGTTCTGATGGTTTGACGTATAATAGCTCTGCCGTCCAATCACTGATTTTCTTTGAGAAAAATGCTAGTTACAGATGACAAAATAAGCTACAATTTAATATAATTGGTTCATGAGCTTAGTGGGCGGGGATTTATTTCTAGACCGCTAAATGAAACCGCACGTCAACCTCGTAAATCGTAGGTCGGTTCATTCAAAACAATATTTTATATGAATGGACATTATGCTAAGTAGTCTAACATTGTGTTATTGTTGTGCTTTTTATCTAACGTTATGCTGGAGCATAAAGTGTATTTTGTATGATGTCATTCTCACTAAACACCCCTTTAATGACTCAGAAATGGTTTTATATTTTATGGATTAATTAAATGGCTATTTTAGCTATTCCTGACATAAGCATCAAGCGTTTGCTGTAAGATGATGTTTTTGCAAGTTTACAGCCCTTTACTTACTCAGAAATGGTTTTATACGATATGTAATGGATTAATGAAATGGTAAATAATTACATAATTATGCACTGCAGCAAAGGATGGACATTTAGCCATCTGATACAGTCACTGAAGAGAAGGAGAGTGTACGACACGGAGGACCATCAGGCATGCACTTACTGTTATCTTACTGTATTGATACAACCGGAGCCCCCCATATCCGCGTTCCTTAGGAACGCGGATAGGGGGGCTCCGGTTTTATAATTTCGCCGGTCACTAGCTACGTGGAGCTCTGGACGCTGGGCGCGGTTTGGGTTTTAAACCCTTTAAAGCCGGAGCGTTCTAATTTAATTGCAATTGTTCTGATGGTTTGACGTAAAATAGCTCTGCGGTACAATCACTGATTTTCTTTTAGAAAAATGCTAGTTACAGATGACAAAATAAGCTACAATTTAATATAATTGGTTCATGAGCTTAGTGGGCGGGGATTTATTTCTAGACCGCTAAATGAAACCGCACGTCAACCTCGTAAATCGTAGGTCGGTTCATTCAAAACAATATTTTATATGAATGGACATTATGCTAAGTAGTCTAACATTGTGTTATTGTTGTGCTTTTTATCTAACGTTATGCTGGAGCATAAAGTGTATTTTGTATGATGTCATTCTCACTAAACACCCCTTTAATGACTCAGAAATGGTTTTATATTTTATGGATTAATTAAATGGCTATTTTAGCTATTCCTGACATAAGCATCAAGCGTTTGCTGTAAGATGATGTTTTTGCAAGTTTACAGCCCTTTACTTACTCAGAAATGGTTTTATACGATATGTAATGGATTAATGAAATGGTAAATAATTACATAATTATGCACTGCAGCAAAGGATGGACATTTAGCCATCTGATACAGTCACTGAAGAGAAGGAGAGTGTACGACACGGAGGACCATCAGGCATGCACTTACTGTTATCTTACTGTATTGATACAACCTATAATTTCGCCGGTCACTAGCTACGTGGAACTCCGGACGCTGGGCGCGGTTTGGGTTTTAAACTGTTTTAAACCCTTTAAAGCCGGAGCGTTCTAATTTAATTACAATTGTTCTGATGGTTTGACGTATAATAGCTCTGCCGTCCAATCACTGATTTTCTTTGAGAAAAATGCTAGTTACAGATGACAAAATAAGCTACAATTTAATATAATTGGTTCATGAGCTTAGTGGGCGGGGATTTATTTCTAGACCGCTAAATGAAACCGCACGTCAACCTCGTAAATCGTAGGTCGGTTCATTCAAAACAATATTTTATATGAATGGACATTATGCTAAGTAGTCTAACATTGTGTTATTGTTGTGCTTTTTATCTAACGTTATGCTGGAGCATAAAGTGTATTTTGTATGATGTCATTCTCACTAAACACCCCTTTAATGACTCAGAAATGGTTTTATATTTTATGGATTAATTAAATGGCTATTTTAGCTATTCCTGACATAAGCATCAAGCGTTTGCTGTAAGATGATGTTTTTGCAAGTTTACAGCCCTTTACTTACTCAGAAATGGTTTTATACGATATGTAATGGATTAATGAAATGGTAAATAATTACATAATTATGCACTGCAGCAAAGGATGGACATTTAGCCATCTGATACAGTCACTGAAGAGAAGGAGAGTGTACGACACGGAGGACCATCAGGCATGCACTTACTGTTATCTTACTGTATTGATACAACCTATAATTTCGCCGGTCACTAGCTACGTGGAACTCCGGACGCTGGGCGCGGTTTGGGTTTTAAACTGTTTTAAACCCTTTAAAGTCGGAGCGTTCTAATTTAATTGCAATTGTTCTGATGGTTTGACGTATAATAGCTCTGCGGTACAATCACTGATTTTCTTTTAGAAAAATGCTAGTTACAGATGACAAAATAAGCTACAATTTAATATAATTGGTTCATGAGCTTAGTGGGCGGGGATTTATTTCTAGACCGCTAAATGAAACCGCACGTCAACCTCGTAAATCGTAGGTCGGTTCATTCAAAACAATATTTTATATGAATGGACATTATGCTAAGTAGTCTAACATTGTGTTATTGTTGTGCTTTTTATCTAACGTTATGCTGGAGCATAAAGTGTATTTTGTATGATGTCATTCTCACTAAACACCCCTTTAATGACTCAGAAATGGTTTTATATTTTATGGATTAATTAAATGGCTATTTTAGCTATTCCTGACATAAGCATCAAGCGTTTGCTGTAAGATGATGTTTTTGCAAGTTTACAGCCCTTTACTTACTCAGAAATGGTTTTATACGATATGTAATGGATTAATGAAATGGTAAATAATTACATAATTATGCACTGCAGCAAAGGATGGACATTTAGCCATCTGATACAGTCACTGAAGAGAAGGAGAGTGTACGACACGGAGGACCATCAGGCATGCACTTACTGTTATCTTACTGTATTGATACAACCTATAATTTCGCCGGTCACTAGCTACGTGGAACTCCGGACGCTGGGCGCGGTTTGGGTTTTAAACTGTTTTAAACCCTTTAAAGCCGGAGCGTTCTAATTTAATTGCAATTGTTCTGATGGTTTGACGTATAATAGCTCTGCGGTACAATCACTGATTTTCTTTTAGAAAAATGCTAGTTACAGATGACAAAATAAGCTACAATTTAATATAATTGGTTCATGAGCTTAGTGGGCGGGGATTTATTTCTAGACCGCTAAATGAAACCGCACGTCAACCTCGTAAATCGTAGGTCGGTTCATTCAAAACAATATTTTATATGAATGGACATTATGCTAAGTAGTCTAACATTGTGTTATTGTTGTGCTTTTTATCTAACGTTATGCTGGAGCATAAAGTGTATTTTGTATGATGTCATTCTCACTAAACACCCCTTTAATGACTCAGAAATGGTTTTATATTTTATGGATTAATTAAATGGCTATTTTAGCTATTCCTGACATAAGCATCAAGCGTTTGCTGTAAGATGATGTTTTTGCAAGTTTACAGCCCTTTACTTACTCAGAAATGGTTTTATACGATATGTAATGGATTAATGAAATGGTAAATAATTACATAATTATGCACTGCAGCAAAGGATGGACATTTAGCCATCTGATACAGTCACTGAAGAGAAGGAGAGTGTACGACACGGAGGACCATCAGGCATGCACTTACTGTTATCTTACTGTATTGATACAACCTATAATTTCGCCGGTCACTAGCTACGTGGAACTCCGGACGCTGGGCGCGGTTTGGGTTTTAAACTGTTTTAAACCCTTTAAAGCCGGAGCGTTCTAATTTAATTACAATTGTTCTGATGGTTTGACGTATAATAGCTCTGCCGTCCAATCACTGATTTTCTTTGAGAAAAATGCTAGTTACAGATGACAAAATAAGCTACAATTTAATATAATTGGTTCATGAGCTTAGTGGGCGGGGATTTATTTCTAGACCGCTAAATGAAACCGCACGTCAACCTCGTAAATCGTAGGTCGGTTCATTCAAAACAATATTTTATATGAATGGACATTATGCTAAGTAGTCTAACATTGTGTTATTGTTGTGCTTTTTATCTAACGTTATGCTGGAGCATAAAGTGTATTTTGTATGATGTCATTCTCACTAAACACCCCTTTAATGACTCAGAAATGGTTTTATATTTTATGGATTAATTAAATGGCTATTTTAGCTATTCCTGACATAAGCATCAAGTGTTTGCTGTAAGATGATGTTTTTGCAAGTTTACAGCCCTTTACTTACTCAGAAATGGTTTTATACGATATGTAATGGATTAATGAAATGGTAAATAATTACATAATTATGCACTGCAGCAAAGGATGGACATTTAGCCATCTGATACAGTCACTGAAGAGAAGGAGAGTGTACGACACGGAGGACCATCAGGCATGCACTTACTGTTATCTTACTGTATTGATACAACCTATAATTTCGCCGGTCACTAGCTACGTTGGACTCCGGACGCTGGGCGCGGTTTGGGTTTTAAACTGTTTTAAACCCTTTAAAGCCGGAGCGTTCTAATTTAATTACAATTGTTCTGATGGTTTGACGTATAATAGCTCTGCCGTCCAATCACTGATTTTCTTTGAGAAAAATGCTAGTTACAGATGACAAAATAAGCTACAATTTAATATAATTGGTTCATGAGCTTAGTGGGCGGGGATTTATTTCTAGACCGCTAAATGAAACCGCACGTCAACCTCGTAAATCGTAGGTCGGTTCATTCAAAACAATATTTTATATGAATGGACATTATGCTAAGTAGACTAACATTGTGTTATTGTTGTGCTTTTTATCTAACGTTATTCTGGAGCATAAAGTGTTTTCTGTATAATGTAATTCCCACTAAACACCCCTTTAATGACTCAGAAATGGTTTTATATTTTATGGATTAATTAAATGGCTATTTTAGCTATTCCTGACATAAGCATCAAGCGTTTGCTGTAAGATGATGTTTTTGCAAGTTTACAGCCCTTTACTTACTCAGAAATGGTTTTATACGATATGTAATGGATTAATGAAATGGTAAATAATTACATAATTATGCACTGCAGCAAAGGATGGACATTTAGCCATCTGATACAGTCACTGAAGAGAAGGAGAGTGTACGACACGGAGGACCATCAGGCATGCACTTACTGTTATCTTACTGTATTGATACAACCTATAATTTCGCCGGTCACTAGCTACGTGGAACTCCGGACGCTGGGCGCGGTTTGGGTTTTAAACTGTTTTAAACCCTTTAAAGCCGGAGCGTTCTAATTTAATTACAATTGTTCTGATGGTTTGACGTATAATAGCTATGCCGTCCAATCACTGATTTTCTTTGAGAAAAATGCTAGTTACAGATGACAAAATAAGCTACAATTTAATATAATTGGTTCATGAGCTTAGTGGGCGGGGATTTATTTCTAGACCGCTAAATGAAACCGCACGTCAACCTCGTAAATCGTAGGTCGGTTCATTCAAAACAATATTTTATATGAATGGACATTATGCTAAGTAGTCTAACATTGTGTTATTGTTGTGCTTTTTATCTAACGTTATGCTGGAGCATAAAGTGTATTTTGTATGATGTCATTCTCACTAAACACCCCTTTAATGACTCAGAAATGGTTTTATATTTTATGGATTAATTAAATGGCTATTTTAGCTATTCCTGACATAAGCATCAAGCGTTTGCTGTAAGATGATGTTTTTGCAAGTTTACAGCCCTTTACTTACTCAGAAATGGTTTTATACGATATGTAATGGATTAATGAAATGGTAAATAATTACATAATTATGCACTGTAGCAAAGGATGGACATTTAGCCATCTGATACAGTCACTGAAGAGAAGGAGAGTGTACGACACGGAGGACCATCAGGCATGCACTTACTGTTATCTTACTGTATTGATACAACCTATAATTTCGCCGGTCACTAGCTACGTGGAACTCCGGACGCTGGGCGCGGTTTGGGTTTTAAACTGTTTTAAACCCTTTAAAGACGGAGCGTTCTAATTTAATTACAATTGTTCTGATGGTTTGACGTATAATAGCTCTGCCGTCCAATCACTGATTTTCTTTGAGAAAAATGCTAGTTACAGATGACAAAATAAGCTACAATTTAATATAATTGGTTCATGAGCTTAGTGGGCGGGGATTTATTTCTAGACCGCTAAATGAAACCGCACGTCAACCTCGTAAATCGTAGGTCGGTTCATTCAAAACAATATTTTATATGAATGGACATTATGCTAAGTAGACTAACATTGTGTTATTGTTGTGCTTTTTATCTAACGTTATTCTGGAGCATAAAGTGTTTTCTGTATAATGTAATTCCCACTAAACACCCCTTTAATGACTCAGAAATGGTTTTATATTTTATGGATTAATTAAATGGCTATTTTAGCTATTCCTGACATAAGCATCAAGCGTTTGCTGTAAGATGATGTTTTTGCAAGTTTACAGCCCTTTACTTACTCAGAAATGGTTTTATACGATATGTAATGGATTAATGAAATGGTAAATAATTACATAATTATGCACTGCAGCAAAGGATGGACATTTAGCCATCTGATACAGTCACTGAAGAGAAGGAGAGTGTACGACACGGAGGACCATCAGGCATGCACTTACTGTTATCTTACTGTATTGATACAACCTATAATTTCGCCGGTCACTAGCTACGTGGAACTCCGGACGCTGGGCGCGGTTTGGGTTTTAAACTGTTTTAAACCCTTTAAAGCCGGAGCGTTCTAATTTAATTACAATTGTTCTGATGGTTTGACGTATAATAGCTCTGCCGTCCAATCACTGATTTTCTTTGAGAAAAATGCTAGTTACAGATGACAAAATAAGCTACAATTTAATATAATTGGTTCATGAGCTTAGTGGGCGGGGATTTATTTCTAGACCGCTAAATGAAACCGCACGTCAACCTCGTAAATCGTAGGTCGGTTCATTCAAAACAATATTTTATATGAATGGACATTATGCTAAGTAGTCTAACATTGTGTTATTGTTGTGCTTTTTATCTAACGTTATGCTGGAGCATAAAGTGTATTTTGTATGATTTTATGGATTAATTAAATGGCTATTTTAGCTATTCCTGACATAAGCATCAAGCGTTTGCTGTAAGATGATGTTTTTGCAAGTTTACAGCCCTTTACTTACTCAGAAATGGTTTTATACGATATGTAATGGATTAATGAAATGGTAAATAATTACATAATTATGCACTGCAGCAAAGGATGGACATTTAGCCATCTGATACAGTCACTGAAGAGAAGGAGAGTGTACGACACGGAGGACCATCAGGCATGCACTTACTGTTATCTTACTGTATAGCCTACATTTGCATAATTGACAACTACCACTAGGGGGCCACCGTGGATGGGGATAAAGAAGGATTTGTTTGAAACATTTTGCACTTAGAAATCGTACTTGATCAGTAACGTTAACCTTACTCCCAGTGTGCAGACCTGGCTAGCTGACAAAGCACATAGGCTATAAGTGTGAAACTCAGCACGCTATGCATATGTTCGGGTTATAACATTAGGTTGCTAACTTAAATCTGGCCATGTTCCAGATAATTTCAGTTATTTACTGTGTTTGCTACCTAGCAGTCGCAAACAACAATTACACGAGGCTATCTACAATTTTTGGATGTTGAGCGTTGCAACTAAACTTACTGCTTGTAAGAATACCATTACAAAATTAATTGCTTGTGTGTTGTTATGCAATATAGTTCTCCCTGGTAAATCTCTGTGTCAGGCTCTTCCAGTTTCCTTTTAACCCAATGTAAGTTAGCAAGCTGGCTAGTGCCACATGGCAATGGAAGATATAGCTAACGTTAGCCATTTAACTTGGCTAAGAGTATTATTTTCATTGCATTGTACCGAAAACAATTCCATAACATTATACATTAAGTAAGGCTATTGATTTTTGGCTGATAAACCATGTTTCCATTGTTAACGTTAGCCATTTGCGATCATGTTAACTTAGCTAACGTTATATTGGCTAAAAGTGTCACTCAGGCTGCGTCCCAATCACTCCACTCATCTCCTACCTGGAGGTATGCAAAACTGCCTGTACGTTTCAAGTACAAATAGTGGCATCTACAGTATACAATGCACCTGACATTGCGGTTTGCATCGAGACATCAATTAATATGGGACCATTAATTAATTCATAATCAGCAACATTAGGTGAGGACACAATGATCAGTTTCCAGGGCACGGAGGATATTCAGTGAAATATTTGGCTGACATATCTTAAACTTAAAGGAGTAACGGTAGTAACGTTAGCTGACATAAGTTTGTTTTTATCTAGCTAGCGAACTTGGATAGTAGCTGTAACATTAATCTTGCTTGCTTTGTCTATGGCTGAACAAATCTTTCCCATATATGTCGAGATATTGATGAGATGAGTTGATCTTCCGAGTGGCTTGGTAATTGGTGCTAAAATGGCTGAGATATTGACGGGCGAAATTTGGGTTTTAACATGTAAGTTGGAACCAAAACCAAACTTAGGGGTAATATGTCTGTGTTTGCAACTGGTCTGTGGAAACTATAAATAGCTACCCTTGTGTCTTAGCTTTTGATAAAGATTGTGATGGACTATCATTGGAAGGGATATACACTTAATCCACACATGGTTCTGAAATGTATGTATCTTCCTTGATTTAGTTGTCTTTAACACAATAATGGTCAAAAACTGATACCGTTAAGAAGGGATATTTCGCTTATATTCTGCGATTTCTTTTATTTTAGCATTCTGCCTATAGACCAATTGGCAGCTTTGAACAGGATTCATCATAAATAGAACAGCCAGATGTCTGTCTTCACACATAATTACTCTAACAGGTTATTGAAGGGAGTGGCATGTGCGTGCGTGTTCTTAGCCTTTTCCCTGCAGTACACAACTACCCCATTGAACTTCATCCGCTATCATTATGAAGATCAATAGGCCCTCTCTCCCCGTCAGATCCTTATTACTGTTGCTTTAGTGGAAAAAGAGTGCTTTATGTTGGCTTCTGTCCTGCTTTTGTCTTTGATCAGACAGACAGGATGCTTTCAGGAGGAACGGGGTGTGCTACCTCTTTATCCAAGCACCGGGAGAAGTGGCCCCACTCTGCTCCCATTGCAGGGCTCTGTGATCTTTAGGTGCGTGTCTACCTTTAATGCCTGCATCAATCCAAAGTCAGATAAAGGGCTTCCTGTGCACCCTTTATAAAATGTGGTTGGAATCAACTTTTTACATACGTTTGACTCAATGCTCCTTTTCCATGCTCTGCCACGTCACACCTGTCAAGTTACTCCCGTTCAGAGCATGAACGGAAGCACGGCTGCTGGTGTGGCAGGCTTTTTAATGTTATCAAATGAATGGCAGAATTCAACTAAGTTAAATGCATTTTATATGCCCTTCTTAATTACTGCATTAAATTAAACCGATGGGATGTGAACACCTTTAATTGTATTGTCGCTGAGGTTAATCAACACAGTGCATCCCAATCTACACAATATTAATCATCATCAATCAAGGACATTAATGTTAAACATATGAATTTAAAATAAACGTATGTTCAATGACAGCACACTTTCTATAAACTCAGACGTAGAATTTTACTCTGTGAAATAAAATGGGTTCATAAGCACAGAAATTCAGAAAACAGTGAATATTTTACCCTCAACAATGCTGCTAGGCCCTTCCCTTCATCCATATTAAAAGTGAGCAATTTATTTACATTTCTGCTTATGGTTGATGAATTGCCTTTTTAGCTGCCACACCTATTTTAGTTGTTTACAATTCTCCCTTCTGCCACAAGGGCAAAATATCAGAGATAATGGATGCAAAGCTGTAATGCTCTCACACAAGCTATATTTACCATATGTATAATTTTCTCCTGCCAATAACCAGACAATTAGGGAAAAATGGGTCTCTTGCAATCTAAATTGCAGTTGCAACATTGTCAACATTAAAATAGGCATATTTTTCCAGAAACCTGTAATTACTTAGTTGACTGAAGTGGTTAGTGTACAGTTAATTAAGTTGTCAGATATTACTGTCCTGGGCAGAATCAATAAGATTTGCCAGAATATCACACACAATTGAGCCCAATGACTCCTGTAAGCTGCTTTTTGAATTTCCCTAAAGAGGATGTTCCATCGACTGTTGTTTCAGATACAAGCTTTTGACATTTCTTTTAATTATCAGTTTCAAAACTTTTTGATAATGAATCAAAATAAAGATTGTTCTAAAAACCGTGCTTAGAAAGGGGCAACCTTTTGTGTCGAATGCTTTCATCTGACCAGCTTGTTTCTAGGCACAGAACAGAGCGAAGCGAGCGTCATTTTATTCGTGCAAGTACCTCTCTTGGAGTTCGGAGCACCATGGAATGTGGTGGACGTGCTTGGAAGTTGTCATATTAGTGCTGGGGCAGCCCCAGAGCTCGAGGCCTGCCAGGCAGAGCCCTGCGATCCCGCCGGCTCTGTCAGCAGGAACGCGGCGAGCACATCTGCGGCCTGGCACAGCTTCCCAACGGTGTCCTTAATGTCTGTATCATCAGGAAAATAGACCCCTCTAATCCCGCTCATTATTCAACCTGGCAAGACAGTGGTAAATCAATAACAGTTAAGAATGACTCCATTCCCACCTGTTTGTTTTCAGATAGTGCCACCCATATGCCAAAATTGTGACATGCTTTATATAAAAATGTACACAAATCTGAGTTGCACTAGATAAAAGGACTAGATGCAGGGTAGAAACATGTGAATCATTTTGCCTTTCATTCAGCTGTTGATCACAAATGGTCAATCTCATACATCAAAGTGTTTATGGGGTTGCACACACCTCATTGAAAAACGTATATTCACAGTCTAGTATTGCACATATGAAATTGCCAGTACTTGATATGTTCAAGTATAATGTGCTCTATGCTTTTGGAATATAGAAAAACTTCTGCCACAAGGGCAAAATATCAGAGATAATGGATGCAAAGTTGTAATGCTCTCACACAAGCTATATTTAACATATGTATAATTTTCTCCTGCCAATAACCAGACAATTAGGGAAAACTGGGTCTCTTGCAATCTAAATTGCAGTTGCAACATTGTCAACATTAAAATTGGCATATTTTTCCAGAAACCTGTAATTACTTAGTTGACTGAAGTGGTTAGTGTACAGTTAATTAAATTGTCAGATATTACTGTATTGGGCAGAATCAATAAGATTTGCCGGAATACCTCACACATCAAAGTGTTTATGGGGTTGCACACACCTAATTTAAAAAGTATATTCACACAGTCTAGTATTGCACATATGAAATTGCCAGTACTTGATATGTTCTAGTGTGCTCTATGCTTTTCGACCTTTTTCTGCATGCACAGTGCGCTGCCACACACACCCCAGCGGGTATCACACGAGAGTGGGTTCTGGCAGGGTTTTAGCAGTGTGTGATCCGGACCGTGCAGCAGTGGCTCTACTGGAGGCCTGCTACAGCTGCTCCCCTAGAGCGGGCCAAGCCCATCATTTCCACACAAACACTGATTAAGATGTTATAGAATGTTTTGATTTTACCTCCAGCCAGTGCCTCTGAGTATTTTATCCTGCAGTTTTTTTTTTTTACACTTTTCTGGCTGACGTCTTTTGATGTCACTTTCTAAACTGTTGGCAATGGAGGAAACTAATTGCATGTATACAGTACATGTATGTATGTGTGGGTTGGCGTATATATATTTTCAGTGTGTGAATTGTGACGAAAACAGAGGGGGGGACGTTTGTCAAAGTTGTGCAAATGCATGCACGCACATATGTACACGCATACGACATGTACGCGCACACTCATCTTCACCTGAATATGCAGGACTTGATTTGCGTGGCATTTGCGAGAATCGTATGCTGAAGTTAGCCTGTAAAGCCTAATATGGTTCAGGAATCTACCATACACTTTATTTAGGTCTACAGCATTTTGCTGCACTTTCCTGAATTTGGCTAGAATGGTAGAATTTAACAAACCAGTTTGCAAGCAAAATCATGAGGAGTGAATGAGCCTGTGCTACCTTTTCTGCTTTAAAATGGCAGTAGCTTAGTACCCTTTTCATTTTCTCAGTCTAGAGCAAGCTATGTTGACGTTGTTGTGCTGATGCTGTGATTAGCATAGAATATGTTTGTTAAAGTTTTGGAGGCTATAGAGGTAATTAAAAGGCTACTACAGATTCCTGACCTTGGGAAACTAGCTAGCTGCTTCGACATGGTCACTTAATTAGGACATAATTAATAAAAACACGTTCATAATAATAAATGGCAAGAACAATAGCATCGAAAAGGTGAACGTCTAAAAGGTAACATTAGGCTAGGCCTGATAAGAGTAGGTTGAGCAGCACATATGGCCATGAACATCCTAACTTTTAAACTATAGCCTAGATTCTACCTGTGACACTCAGAAATAATGTATAAACTTTGGAATGAGAGACAAGTATCAGTGTGTGGGGGGGGGGGGGGTATATTTTCATGAATGAACATGAAAATAGACGTGTGCTTATTGGGAGCGTTAGTGTGCAGCTTAGCTCAAAAGCCGCTATGCGGCAGAGGATATAGGGCTAAAATGCTTCCTCTGAATTATGAACTACAACTGAGATTTAAAAAAAAAAAAAAAAAAAAAAAAAACTATTCACAAAAAAGTTCTGCCTGTACAGGTGGTGGAAAGGGCATCCCGGACCTCTCATCTGCAGAGGAGATTATGGGAGATCTCATTGGGAAAGTGGCAGTGGAAGGAGTGATAGAAGATGCGAATGTGACTTGAGTCATCAAGACTTCAAGTTTCACTCATGCCGGGTTACGATGTTTACTAGGTCTTCTTGGCTAATAAAGCTAGAGCTATTTTAACCGGCTTATACTTCATTCCATTTAGGCTGCACGTGATGAGAAACTAATAAGCGTGTCAAATTAAAAACTTGTTAAAAATCAACTTAGGGCTGTTTCACACCTGCCTTGTTTGGTTCGATTGAATCGTTTGAAACGGTTTCCCCCTTGCTGTGATTCATTTGGGCAGGTGTGAACACAGCAATCGTATTCGGGTGCGCACCAAAAGTGGACCAAACAAGCGGACTGAGACCTTGTTGAAGAGGTGGTCTTGGTACGCTTCCAAACGAACTCTGGTGCAGGTCGTTTGTGGTAAGAACGTGATCCGACCTCGGTCCGACCCAACTGCAGAAAGCACTGCGCATTTTTGGACTAAACGAGCTCCCGTAGCCAGCTACGCTGTGCATTATGGGATGAGGAAGACAAGCATTTCCCCTTTCGCAACAACAACATACAAGTATGACGAATCCGAGTAATCGCGGACAAACGCGTCTCCAGTGCATCAGGACATTATTTTCAAACTGTATCGTTTGCCTAAAGTGATAAATGCAAACGATGTAAAAACCGATGACCAACATCAACCCACGCAGTTGTCTCTCCATTGTGAAATGACAGCGAAATTACTTGTGGTGCGTTGTCTGTGTCATGGGTTTTGGCAGCCTCTGTTTGTTTCTGTGGTTCGTTCTTTCTTTTTGCGACGTTGGGGCACTCTATCTGATTTTTTCCGCCTCTGTTTCGGCCTTTGTATCTCGCCCGGCAATTATTCCCTTCCCTGTGTTGCATTCCTACTAGCTATAAATGCCTCGGTACTTCCGCATTTCCTCACTTCAATACTGTCTTTGCTATGTTGACAACGAAGTCGGTAAGGTATAGGAAATTCGGTCACTGCATTTCTGGTTCGTACGAATAAGAAACACAGCAAGTCCGGTTAGAGTTAGGATAGATTTATTTTTTGTCTTTTTCTTTCCTTTCTCTCTTTATCCTTTATACTCCTCTACCAGTTACCTTTTTGTTCAGCTCGTTCTCACCTAGAACTGTAGGTAACAGGTTCTGGTTCCTTTGTTTTGCCTTATGCTAGGGAAGTTTTGCTCCCGATCCTGTGTTATCTCCGTCCTGGTGCGGCTACTTCCGCTTTTGTGGCGTATGTTTCTAGATACGCTTTTAGAAATCATTATCAGTCGCATTTGGTTCTCCGAACCTTACACTCCCCACTACAGTCTGCTCTTATACTTCCCGGAGTTTCTTTCGAGTTTTCCCGCGTGGAAATTCTGACCAATTGGAGAGCAGTTCAGGTTGTACTCCAAGGATCGGGGTTCGCGCCCCGGTCCTGCCAGATCTGAGCATGGCCGGTGCCCTGTGGGAGCGGCAATTGGCAGCTGCTCCCGGGTGGGGAGAGGGGCTCGGAGAGAATCGCTGCGCATATAGCGGTCCTGGGCGAGTTGGAATCACGGTCAGGCTTGGAGGAGTCGCGCCCTGAATAAGGACGTGGTGACCTCCGTCTACTACTGGCTGACGGGGTTGTGCAGCGGTGATTCTCTAGCGATTGCTACACGGGGAGAATTTAATTAGAATAGGGGTTCAATTGGCTACCAAATTGGGAGAAAAACGGGAAAAAATTTGAAACTTTAAGTTCCCTTATCATTTTTTCCTTACATGTATTACCACTTCAGGTCTGGCTCGTTATCATTTTCTTTCTTTTCTTCATTATTTATCAAATGGGTAGTTTTAGTGGCCATATATCCACAATTTCACCAATTAGAAGCCTATTGATTCACCTCAGTCTTTAATTTGATCAGTTAAAAAATGTTTTTTTTTTTTTTTTTTTTTTTGCACCTCTTTTTGTAATTATTTGCAATATAGCACAATGAGAATATTGGACTTTTATTATTCATGACATGCATAGCTATTGCTAGCATAATGTGGCTTAAGAGGGTAAATAATCCCTCTAAATATGACAAACACCTAATTAAGAACAATTGACAGCTTGTTAAAATTCCGGGATTGCAATTGTGGTTGGAACGAAAACCAGCATACAGTGGTCCACATGCAAAAACTAGGCCTGCCTTTAAAAGTCTTGATATCAAAATGTGGCCAAGTTATAACTAAAATATTGCCTATCGTAGCTCACACTAAATAAACTAGCTCTATTCCAAAGCAATGCTATCCAAACTTTCCTAAATTATTTAATGCAAGTTGGCCCTGCCGAGTGACGCAGAGAAAATTCCCGAATTGGTGAGTTGCAATGAAAATGAATGTACGCCATGAGGTGCTAGGCTAAGTTAGCAAATCCACGTGGATAAACCTAGAACTAACATTAAATTTACATTAAATGATGAGCCGCACAATTATCCGTCGGTTGTAGGATTCAGCTAAAGTAAAGTTGTTCGGAAACTTAACTGGAAAGTAAAGTTAACTGGAAAGAATATAAAAAATGTGATAGAGTGTTTAATTGTTCAATGTTTTTCTGGCTAGTAAAGCTACTGCATTGTTTAGTACTGAAGCAACATATTAAAATACCCAACAGAACATATTTTATTTCGTTGGTACAGTGATTTTGATTTAGAAAAAGGACAGAAGATATAAGAATGTAATGTGATGAGTTTGGACTGTATAGTTGTAATTCATGGAATATTGTTTCGCTTTAATTTAAAAAAGTGAATGTTAAAGCAGAAATTTAGTTTAACTTTACTCAGGAATTTATTTACCGTAAAGCTTATATGAAATATGTTGATGAATGTACAATTTGCATTATATTTTGTGAAGTTAAGGGAATTAATTATTCCTGACAAATCAGTAAGGCATTCAATTGATGAACAATTCCGTGTCAATGACTGCAGGTCAGGTTTTTGATTCAAATTTGATGGCGAGCCAACCCAAATGAGACCTCTAGATCCCTGAATTGAAGATTCCTGAATTGGAAGATCCCAGACCCAGAAACTGCCAACCTTACTGCTCTCCTGCCACGGCGGTAGGATAAGCTGTACAACGCAGCCCCACTTTTACACTCAGCTTCTAGTACCACGGGTACAACCGCAAATCCCAGACTCTGATTTTACCCTTTTTATTTTGACTTGACGTGAAAAGACATTTACCATCTCCATTCTTCTTTGAATCAAAAGCATTCCCTGTGCTTGTGGAAGGACTGACTCGTAAACATCACTGGTTAAGTGAATGGACTAAGTATTCATATTATTGATGTGGAGTATTTTAGTGCCTTGGTATGGTGAATTTGTTATTACTGATACAAACTCTTGTAAGGTTGAGCATGTTATGAAGTGATAATAATGAACAGGGTCTTGGTTTAATATTGTTACCAACCTCATATTGGATCCAAATCTTTGAATTGAGAAATTAGATTACCTATGTAAGTGTGCACCCAGTCAGACAGAAAAATTGTTGGAAAAGAACCCAATAGTTCAAAAAAAAAGAAAAAGTGGCAAAAGGAATCATTTGCTGTCGAATTTAAACCGTATACTGAGCCAATTTAAACTAATGTATGTTGAATTATTTTATTTTGTTACTTTCCAAGTAATACAAGGTACCAGTTCATATATCTTTGTCTTGCATGGTCTTTGAATGTTGCAAATAGTATTTTTCTACCTCCTATTCGAATCTGGTATCTTCTGATCCTGGTCCAGTCTAATCATAATCTTTCTGACATTACCTCTACTTCCAGTAGTGTAAGGAGCCGTGTGCTACATAGGCATGTTACTTTTTACTTTCAGGCAGAGCATCACCAGAGAAGATACTCAGCGCCTGGTGACGTCTATTGCCCAACGACTTCAAGCAGCAGTGAGAATCTGCACTTTAACCACGTGTGAAATGTTTGATTACAAATCTAAAATTGTGGAGTACAGAGCCAAATCAAGAAAAAATTTGTCCCAAACATCATGGAGGGCGCTGTTTATAAATAATCTCAGCGCTACTTGCACTGTGTGTGGGTTAATTCACCAATTAATTTGCTAATTGTCTGGTGTGCAGCTTTCACATTCATTGTGAAAAGCTTCAGTAAAAATACATTTTACTGAAAAATTCCAGTCTCCTGTTGATACGCTTATATGCAGGACTTCTTTTCGGTTATTAATTCTAAAAGATAATACCTTTCAACAGAGTTTCCCACAAAACTGCTCCAGAGACCCTCTCCTGCAGAGCTCTCTGAATGAGCAGGCCTTTTGAAGGGAGCCCTCGGTCTGATGCATGGAGAAGCAGATAAGAGTATGTGCGGGGAAGAATAATTGGTTTGTGTCTACAGAGGGACAGTATTTAGCCCACACAATGACTTTGGTGTCTGTGTTTCCGAGCCAAATGGACAGTGTATCACACAGTACGAGCAAAGCTGGCAATGAAACACCCTTGTGTATGATACTTTTCATATTTATCTCCATCAGATGATCTCCCTGGCCCAGGTAGGAGGTGAACTTGCACTCGCAGCTTCAGGGAGTCAGAAATGAGCTCTGGCCCCTTCTGATAATGAAACTGAGAGGACAGGTTCAGCCCACAGTGTACTTAAGACCTATTAAGCAAGTCAGCAGATATCATATGTCTGGATTAACACTGAAATCATATAAAGGTATCATTTTGCATATATGGAAATATACAGTGTGTATTTCATCAGTATATTTCTATAAATATTAATGGAATCAATATGTGTCTGATAAGACAATTGAATACTGTTGGAATATGGCTCCATGAATATGCATCAGTTGACAATACACTGTGCAACTACTGAATTGTTTATGGAGGCATTTGCTCTTACTCTAACCCCCACTTCAACTGCTGTAAATAATCTACTGGATTATTCTAATTCAAAAATTAGTAAAATTATTGATTCTATTGCACCTGTTAGGACTAAATTAATTTCTGGTAAGCAAAAAGCTCCTTGGAGAAATATTATGTTGGTAAAAGCCATGAAGAGTGAGCGCAAATGGCGAAAATCAAACCTTCAAATTCACCATGACATATATAAAGAGACACTTCATTTCTACAATTTAGAAATAAGAAATGCCAGAAAATCATTCTAATCTGAAATCATCTTTTTAAAAATGTTTTTTTGACTGCCTGACGATTGAACTACTTCAAATAGTTAACTCTCTCCAATCGGGCATCTTCCCTGAGGCTTTGAAAACCGTGGTAATTAAGCCTCTATTAAATAAGAGCAGCCTAGATATGTCTGTTTTAAATAATTACAGACCTATATATAACTTACCTTTTATAGGCAGTTATTGGAAAAGTTATTCATCGGCAACTTAGTAACTTTTTAATTTCTAATGGCTACCTTGACAAATTTCAATCCGGATTTCGCCTCCATCACAGTACCGAGCCTGCCCCTATCAAGGTCCTTAATGACATTCGTTTAAATACAGACTCTGGTAAAATCTCAGTCTTAGTGTTATTAGATCTTAGCGCTGCATTTGACACTGTAGATCATAAAATTCTGCTTGACAGACTTGAAAATGTGGTTGGACTGTCAGGTACCGCCCTAAATTGGTTTAAGACCTATCTAGCGGGCAGAAAGTATTTTGTCTCCATTGCCAATTTTACTTCTGAGTGGATTACAATGACTTGTGGTGTTCCCCAAGGATCAATCCTCGGGCCTCTATTATTCAATCTCTACATGCTCCCACTACAACAAATTTAACAGAAAAATAATATCGCTTACCACAGCTACGCAGACGACGACCCAAATTTACATAGCTCTCTCACCAAATTATTATGGTCCAATCGACTCGCTCTGTCAATGCATTGAACATATTAACATCTGGATGCGTCAAAATTTTCTGCAGTTAAACAAGAATAAAACTGAGATAATTGTTTTCGGAACTCACAATAAAAGACTGAGAGTCAGTGCTCACCTTGATTCCCTGTCCCTTCCGACTAAAACCCTGGTTAGAAATCTTGGTGTAATCTTGGACTCAGAATTAAATTTCAATACCCATATCAATTCAATAACAAAATCAGCTTACTATCACCAAAAAAACATAGCAAGAATCATGGATTTTATGCATAAACAGGACCTAGAAAAGCTTATTCATGCCTTTATCTCCAGCAAATTGGATTATTGTAATGGCTTATTTACAGGCCTATCAAAACAGGCGATTCGCCAGCTGCAACTGATTCAGAATGCTGCTGCTAGAGTGTTAACAAAAACAAGGAAATTTGATCATATCACGCCAATTCTTAGGTCTTTGCACTGGCTCCCAATCAAGCAGAGAATTAACTTCAAAGCATTGCTGCTTGTGTACAAGTCACTAAATGGGCTAGGGCCTTCATGTCTCTGATCTGCTTTTGCCATACGAACCCCCCAGAGCCCTAAGGTCATCTGATGCTGGCTTATTAACCATTCCAAGAGTTAAAACAAAACATGGAGAGGCAGCTTTCTGTTACTATGCTACTCACAGCTGGAACAAACTCCCAGAAGATATTAGAAATGCCCAAACTCTAACCACTTTTAAAACTAAGCTAAAAACATTCATGTTCTGCACCGCATATACTTAAATAAATACTGTTATCTGATGTTCAGTTGTTACTTGTTGTCTGTTGAGCACTTGAAAAGGCCTCTATAAAGCAGGGCAAAAGACCTCTGTACAGGTGGCAGGAAGTCCTTTTGGCGTAGCCAAGGCAAAGTCCTCTATTCAGGAGAGGCAAAAGTCCTGCAGCGGTTGCTGTCAGGCAAAAGTATAAAAAAGACCACCCACAGAGAGGCTAGAGCACATAGTATGCTTGTCTCATATTTATATTGTATGTACTGTGCACAGCAGATAGCAGGTAGCAAGCTGATTGTTGTTGGACTGTTTGTTGATGTATTTGTCTTGTGGGCCAAACCAGTAGTTTTGCAGCTTCTTATTAAGATTGTTTTGAACTGTTTTAACTTTTAACATTGTTTCTAAACTGTTTTTAACTTAAGATTGTTTTCAATTCTAATTTACTTTTTATATCATGTCTTTCTATGTCTTATGTAAAGCACTTTGAGTTGCCTTGTGTATGAAAATGTGCTATACAAATAAACTTGACAACTTATTGTTTTAGGTTTTCTATCAATTATTTTTTCTAAAGCTGGAGCAAACTAAATTAAAATGACAGATGATGTAGGGTGATGCAGGAGACACTATTTCAGATGAAGGTAGAATTTACTGCACTATTTTTGAAGATGAAGAGAAACAAGAAAGTATCTTTCATCCTGAGAATAAGCTAGGAAACTAAAAAGAATCAAACTCAAGGCAAATAATAATGCAGTTCAGAACTCAAGTTACAGGGAGAAAACAATCTTACACACACTAAAAGGAGATTGGCTCCAAGATCATCAGACAGACAGTGTGGAGAAAAGCAAAGCAGTCTCACATTTTAAAGCAAAACTAAAATGCCATAAAAGTGAAAAAACTAAAATGAGACCCCAAGCAGTGTAAAAATCTATTGATATTTAACAATTTTTTTCACAAGCTTCAACACCAGCTTGACCACACAATTGACTGTGCAGACCTGTGCCAAATAATCATTTGGAATACTTTAATGCCTTAGACACAAGTAAAAGTAGTGCTGATTACTGATTAATTTAAAACATATCCAAAACAAATATTGTCATCACATTATGCATTTGCATCAGCTGCAGTGCTAGTGTTTCCTGTGTGGTGTGGATCATTTTAGGCAGAGGTCATCTGTCTAATCCACATAGAATGAGTGAGTTATATTTGGCACTTGTTTTTGGTTTTAGTTTGTTTCCAGTGTTTTTAGGGTGTGGCTGTCTTGGGGAAATATATAGGATATGGAGGAGAGGTAAGTTTAACCAAGTGGCTATCACTTGTATCATATTACATGTACTATGGTACAATGCATTGCTATAATGCAATACTATGGTATAGTCCAAACCATCTCAAGCTGGATGGTAAACTAACGCCTGGAGCTTAACCTTCCATAATTCCAAGCCACGTCCTCCCCAAATCTTCATCTGCTAAGAATCTCAGTTGTACTGGACAACACACTGTACCTCCAACATTGCGATGGCATGTCGGTCATACAGTTTCTTGCTGTACACCATCCGTAGAATCCACCCCTTCCTGCTATCTACTCAACCGAGCTCTCAGTGCAGGCACTGGTCATTTCCCATTTGGATGACTGCAACTCCCTGCTCGCTTGTCATGTCACTCCCCGGTGATAAGCCTTTAAGCGGGTCTGCTGCCGTATAACAGCTTTGGGCACAAAATAATAACAATAACTACAATGGTACTCAGAGAGATGCTACACCTGTGCATGGGGCTAAATCTGTGATCTTTCACTGTGAAGTCGGGCATTGACCGTAAAAAAAAAAAATTCTAGATTCAGGACAACTGTCAACATTTACACAAAGTTTAATCGCAATCGGAGTAGAATTGTTGGAGTTATGGATGATAGGGACACAAACACAGACAGGAGCGAAAACAATACCCCCTGCTTGTCAAAATTGTGAAAATATACCCAAGGACCCCCCAAAACCTACTACAATCCCTCCCTTGTAGACAGCATAGAATGCAAGTTCTCTATGCGGGACAACACATGAGAAGCAAATCTAGCTCACCCGGGAAGCAAAAAGCGCACAAGAGCAAAACAAAGTCTTCCACAGGCTCGCTATGTGTCTCTGGTCTACTCCTTTTTATTAAAAGGTAACACTAAAAAGGGTGAGAGCTTCCTCCTAAATGGACGCAAAACGCCTAGCTGCAGAAGGCGCCGAGTCCCATAAAACAGGGTCAGTTTCCCTTTTATTACTGGGCGTAGAAATAGCTTCAAAATAAAAGAACGTTGGCTGTTTCTTTAAAAGACGGCTATGGGCTAGGCATAATGACCTCCACCATAGCACCAAGTCTTAACACAGAACTGCATTATTTTAGCAATGTAGCTTCTATTAAGATGAAGACCACACAATGAGATTGGGATTCTACAGACTATTAAACAGTGAGAAACGGCCAGCGGTTTTGAACTGGGAAGCGTCGGAACCACTAACCGGCCTCCCCGAATTGAGAACGACACAATGTTCTCCACAAAACCAAAACCCCATTTAAGTTGCCTCCAATGTCCTGTCTCCGGTCCTCCTCTCTGTTGTTTGACAAGTCCGTGTTTACACCTGGGCTACTTCCGGGTATCACACAAGCAGAAACTCGTAGGCTACTCCACACAAACACAATTGGCTGACAACACAGCAAATTAGCCACAAACCAACAAGCAGCTTACTACCGAAATGTTCCTTCTTGGTAACGAGTACGGAGTCTTAGAGTCATGGCGGACGGTTGTCTTTGATCCCGTGATAACGCTGCAGGCTGATGGCTTCTAAAAGGTGTGTTTGGCGTGGCACAGCGTGGAAGTTTGTAGTGGATTAAAAACAATTTGTTTAAAAAAAAACAATTCTCATTGATGACTTGAACTCGCAAACAAACAATGCCACCAAATAAAAACCAACAGAACGAGGAAGAGATGGAGGAGATTAGGAAATCTCTTAACTTCATGTCGGAGGAAATTAGCAAAGTGGCTAACCAACAGACTAAATTGCTTGGATTAATGGAGGAAGTACGGGAGGTCAAGATAACACTCAATGAAAAGGACAAACAAATCAAGGATCTGGAGAGACGTGTTGACAATCTGGAGCAATACTCTCGAATGGATGATTTGATTATAAGCGGACTTGAGACGAGACACCAAACCTACGCTGGGGCTATAGCCGGGGATAAAGGTGAAGACGCCCAACCGAGTGAACAGCTCTCTTTGGAAAAACAGGTGATTCAGTTCTTTGAAAGCCAAAACATGGACATACAAACAAATGCGATTTCAGCCTGTCATAAACTTCCTAGGAAGGACAGTAACACCAAGCCGGTAATTGTAATGCGCTTTGCGAACAGTAAAGCCAAAACTACATTACTGAGACAGGGCAGAAAGCTGCGGGGGACTCATGTGTACCTGAACGACCATCTAACTAAAAAGAATGCCGATATTGCAAGGCAGGCACACATCCTAAAAAAGCAGAACAAAATACAAGCGACGTGGATATGGCGTCACATTTGTTCCTTTATCCTGAGCGAGCAATGAGAGATTTTGAGCACAGAAAAATATATTTTGTGAGCACTTTGAAATTTTGAGCACAGAGAAATATATTTTGCAAGCACTTTTACTCATATGTCCTCTCGCAAACTGTTACTCGGTGCGCAGGCAGACCGCTGCGCTCTCTCTCCCTCTCAACCTCTCCACTCTGTGCGCGCTCAGGTTTGTTTCTTACGCTCGCTCAGATCGCTAGTTTCAGCATTGCTGCGTTCAAGTGGTGTCGGAAGATCCGAGTTGGCAAGTCGTTCTTCTGACTTTGACGTTGCTGGGCGCTCACACAATGAATGAACAACAACAACAACAACAAATTGGCGCACCGCAGCCACATGTAAGTTGTTTTATTAATTTGATTATATACCGTGTTTTATTAACCTTTATGAAGTTAGTACGTTTGTTTGTGACATTAATGTTACATTTTTAGCTCGCAAACTAGCGGTTAGCCATCTTGGTAGGTTGCTAACTCAAGCTAATGCAACATGTCACACACCTAATGTAAACTATCATCTCTGAGAAATTTTGCGTTAATTAAAATCTAAGAAATATGTTTTTAGGCAGTGTGTTACATCTCATTGGCTATTGCTGTGATGCTAGAAGGGGTAAATGTTACGTTACTATCTTACATATCACATAATGACATGACTATAACGTTAGTCAATAGCCAATGAGATGGAAAAACATTTGTGTGTTACAGTGTTGGGCTCATTACTTTAAAAAAGTAATATACTACACACTACTCGTTACTACTTCCAACAGTAACTAAATATGTTACATATTACTCTGTGAGAAATATAATTTGTTACACTACTTTTATATTACTTTTCCGTTACATCTGTAATTGATGGGAGGAGACAGCAGTAACACAACATTTAAGAACAGGGCTGAATTAGAGGCAACTTTACAATTTATAGCCTAAACAGTGCCAACATTATAGGTACATACCCACACAAGAAAATAATAACAGACCCACATTAAAAAAGTTATTTAATAAGATGATGTTATATAGACTTACAGCAAAGTTGGTAACAACATAGCCTACTGAACGTTTTTGTCATGGCTCAGAACATGGCTTAATAAACGCTGCAGCAAAATTAAATAAAAATCATATTGTGAAAGTTGAGCGATAGAGAGACAACGATTCATTTGCGAGTTGAAGAGCTATGAAAACTGCATCATTCACTTCAGTTTGTGAATGATGCACGCATGCATTGACTAAACAGGATTGACAGAGCGCTATTGACTAATAAAGTTTCTTGAATTTAATTGAATTCCCTTCTTGTATCATCCCGTTTACCCACTGGCAGTGTTGGCCATGCTCTGTGTGATCTCATGTGTGTTAAGCCCAAAGGGCCCCGCTATAAAATAGCCCGTAATCAAATACAACTGCCGAGTGTCTGAGACGGCGATGTTGCCTGGCATTTCAGTCTACGTTTTTGTGGATGGTCGGTCTTGTGATTATTACCAATGCCAACCTTTCCCCCCCCCCCACTAGATGGCGATAAAGTAATATAAGTAGCTAATGTTTTCTTAGATTAGTAACTATAATATTCTAACTTAAATTTGAAAAGTAATTCGTTATATTACTCGTTACTGACAATAGTAATATTATTACTAGTAACTCGTTCCTGCCAAACACTGGTTACAAACAGGGCTAGTAAAATTTTAGAACTACACAAATCCCTTACTTAAGTAAAAGTGCAAATACCCACATAAAAAAATACTCAGGTAAAAGTTAAAGTATCACTTGGAAATGATTAAGTATATAAGTACATGCTCTTAAATGTACTTAAGTATCAAAAGTAAAAGTAGTCATCCGAGTCGAGGTATTTGGAGATATAGGTAGTATAGGTAATTACTTATAATGTCATGAATAACATTTGGAAATAGAATGGTATAGTTAATAAATAACTCGGTCCTGGGGGACCGCTGTGTATGATGGTTTTCCAACCACAATTGCAATGCTGGAATTTTAACAAGCTGTTAATTGTATTTAATTAAGTGTTTGTCATATTTAGAGATATTATTTACCCTCTTAAGCCACACTATGTTAGCAATAGCTATGCATGTCATGAATAATAAAAGTCCAATATTCTCATTGTGCTATATTGCAAATAATTACAAAACACATTTAACTGATCAAATTAAAGACTGAGGTGAATCAATAGGCTCCTAATTGGTGAAATTGTGGATATATGGCCACTAAAACTAACCATTTAATAAATAATGAAGAAAAGGCAAAGCAAATGATAATGAGCCAGACCTGCACTGTGTTAATACATTTAAGGAAAAAATTATGAGGGAACTTAAAAACACACGTGTTCAACTACCTAATTAGGAGCCAATTGATTCACCCCAGTCTTTGATCAGTTTAAAAAAATGGTTACCTATTTTTAATATAACCCAATAAGCACAGTAGGAACATGGGAATTGTATTCTTCATGGCATGCATAACCTTTTCTGACATGATGTAGTTTAAGAGGGTAAATAATCCCTCTAAACATGAAAACCACCTTTTATGAAAAATGAACAGCTTGGGATTGCAATTGTGGTTGGAACGAAAACCAGCCTACACAGTGGTCGCCGAGGACCGAGTTTGAGAACCAAAGATCTACGTTATCTTGCTTGAAAAAAAACACCCATAGTGTAGCTAGCTAGCTAATAGCCTAATGTTAGTGAATAAATTACCTTGAGTGTTTTAAGATTCAAAGACAAATTCTTGAACGATAGGACCTCGTGCTGTTTTGGCAGGCACAGTTGCCACAATTATTGGCACCCCTAGAAATTCTTATGAACAAAATGTAACTGAAGCATTTGTTCCGTTTATATTTTACTTTTTAAATTTGATCAGTGTTTAGGAACTTTCAAGCAGTAATCCATGACTTCCTGTTTCACTGGGGTATAAATATGAGGTGACACAGAGGCCATATTTCCTTTTTTTGGGGGGGGGGGGGGGGGGGGGGGGCTCAGAGGACAGAAGTCATTGCATGTGTGACTCAAGTCACACATAATTGGTATCTGTCATTCATCATAGTTGTTTATTGGAAATTGTTGGTTTTAATTGAAATAATAAGTATGACAAAAAACTATTTAACTACACTACAGCAGGGTGAGAGCGGAGTGGGCACCAATGTACCACACTCACCCCTCGCTCGCCTAAGCACACCCATGCACACGCACATGCGCACACACACACACACATTAAATATCACCAAACAGATGACAAATACAAGTCAAGACAGGACAATACAAGACAAGACAAGACCAGTACAAAGAGACATATAGAGTCTATCGGCAATAGACATCAAGTTCTGGATTACATAGTCAAAGGAATTTGTGCGATGGCTGTAGACCATGAAGACACAGTGGATGGCTGGGCTCTGTGAGTCCTCGCAGTGGATAGTTCCAGGTTCAATATGTTGGAATAATATCCAAGCCAGGTAGTTCTGTGGTTTATTTTGTGAACCAGGCTTTCAAAATAGTTTTTCTTTGCTGCAGTGGAGGCAGCCATAAAGAGGGCTCTTTTGTGTTTATTCAAGGGGAGCAGAAAGATGGCTGGACAGCTAGGTATGGGCACTTCCAACAAATCTGTCATGACAACTGACACATCCTCCCAGAGCCGCAAGATGACCGGGCACTCCCAAAATATATGTAGATATGTTCCAGTAGTTCCTGTATCACATTCAGTACAGGTGTCGACTTCTACCAGATTCATTTGGAAACGTCTATAAGGTGTATAATAGTACTTATGAATACATTTGAAATGTATCAACTGGTGTGAAAGGTTCTTGGATGACGAGAAAACATTCTCCCATATAAGCTTCCAATCCAGTTGTGGTGCGATTCCAGCTAGCTCTCTATTCCAAACAGATACCACAGCAGGGGATCTGCTTTGAATCGAGTGCAGCTTCTTGTATAGGGCAGACACCAAGCCAGTGGGAGACAGGGTCAAAGTGAAAGTTTGTATTAATGGATGGGGTGATAAAGGGGAATTCCATGGTACGCCATAGGCCTTCATAGCTGATCGTAGCATTAAATACAGAAAATAGGCAGACCCTGGTAGGTCAAATTTCCTCTTAAGCTCCTGGAAAGAACATATCCCATTGCTATTGAAGTCACTAAGAACATTAATGTTTCTGCTGGTCTATAAGATAAAGTTAAAGGGTTTGGAGCCAGTACAGAGAAAATGATTGTTCCATATAGGGGACTGCTCATAAAACTTGTCTGTTATGCCCATGAAAATATTTATTTCATTCCAGACCTGTAAAGTCTGTGAGATTACTGGATTATTGACAGAGGCGGGTAAGGTTTTCTTAATTCCTGCGAGCAGAATATCTTGGATCCTGATGGGTCCTCATTATTGCCTCTTCAATAGCCCTCCATGCTATCTTAGAGTTGGGGTCCAACCATACTTTAATCGATCTCATTTGAAATGCCCAATAGTACAGCTTGAAATTAGGTAGGGAGAGCCCCACCAACAGTCTTAGAAGATTGTAGTGTTCGGTAGCTTATTCTGGGTCTCTTGTTCCCCCAAATAAAGTCTCTGCACATTCTGTCCAACATGGTGAAAAATGCATTCCCAGGGGGTAGAGGGATGGAGGAGAACAGGAAATTAGCACGAGGGAGGATTATTCATTTTAATTGTGGAGATCCTGCTCTGCATGGTTTTATGTAATGGAAGCCACCTTGCAAGGTTGTTCTTAGCGCATTCTAACATGTCATCATAGTTGATCTTGATCACATCAGTGCAGCTTGGGTATATTCTAAGGCCCAAATATGTGAAAGTGGACCCTTTAGGGATTGATAGTGCCGCAGAGTTTAAAGGCATTAGAATGGATTTCGTCCAGGTGATTGTATATCCTGAAAGTGAGCTAAATTCATTGAATATTTCTAGAACTTTAGGCACGGTATTAGATGTTTTGGATAAGAACAATAGTACATCATCTGCATATAAAGAGATATGATGTTTAGTTCCATTGATGACTACAGGACATATGTCAGGGCTCTGTCTTATAGCTTGGGCTAACGGTTCAAGCGAGAGAAAGAACAGGTATGGTGATAAGGGACAGCCTTGGCGTGTCCCACGTCGAATAGGAAAGTGAGGGGGGTCCATGTGTCCAGTCTGAATATTTGCTGTATAGGGTTACTATACATAGTCTGAACCATGTGAATAAATGTGTTACCGAATCCAAACCGTTTCTGTACGGTCCATAAATATGGCCATTCTTGGCGATCAATTTTCGGCCAGCACATTATGAGTTTTGAGATGAAGCTGTGTGAATAATGTTAAGGAGGCATCTTATACAGAGGCCATATTTCCTTATTCATACATCAACATGGGAAAGATAAGAGAACACACAAATCAAATGATGGAAAAGTGTGTTGAGCTTCATAAGTCAGGGAATGGCTATAAAAAAATAGCTACTCACTTGAAAATGCCCATATCTACCGTTAGGGCAATAGTTAAAAAGTTAAAAGCAAATGGAACTGTTACAAACTTGCCTGGAAGAGGACCCAAGTTTATTTTGCCCCCACACACAGTGAGGAGGATGGTATGAGGCGCAAAAAAAATCCCCAAGGATCACTGTTGGAGAATTACAGAGGAAAGTAGCATCTTGGGGTCATCAAGTCTCCAAAACTATGATTAGACGCCACCTCCATGCCAACAAATTATTTGGAAGGCATGCCAGAAAAAAGCCTTTTCCTGTCATTTCACCACAAACGTAAGCACCTGGAGTTTGCTAAATGCTACTTGAACTTTGACTGGAACCATGTTCTATGGTCAGATGAAACTAAAACTGAGCTTTTCGGCAAACCAACACTCAAGGTGGGTTTTGATGGAATTTTATTGGCCTAATATTACTGCAGCAGCTGGTAATCATATGCATAGAATTTGATGATGTACATTTTCATTATAAATCCAGGTGACACATCTTCCACGCCTGTAATGCTATAAAAATAAAAACAATCTAATAAATTTTAGTAACTTCATTAATATGCGAATGCACTACAGCTCATCTGTATGGCTGTAGAGGCATTGCAGTCCTCTGTTTTTTACAAATACTGTTCCCCACTCTATAGCCTTTAAAGTTTACAATAAAAAACAATAACAAATGCAAACAGATGTGGTGTGATCTATGACACAAACTGCTTGATGTAAAAAGACAATCAATGAGCCAAAATAAATAACCAGATCAAACGTTCAAATGAGAACCAGTACAAACACCTCTGACAGACAATTCACAAAGACGACACAAAGCTGTTGCAGGGTTCGTAATGGTGATGCTTTTAATCTTTAAAAGTCTTGTCTATTCAGACATACTCAAACTAATTGGTTGGCAGAAAAATTTCACCAAGAAATTAGCGGAGCCTTTATTTTTATCAATTACCAATATCATTCAGCAGGGTGATTGATTGTGGTTTGCGTCTAATGAAGACAAACACCTCCTGTTGCTCAGGTATAATTAGCCAGGCACTGACTGCAAAGTAAAGGCTTTTTTTTTCTTTGCAATTTAAACAGGGCTGAAAAACTGGAAGATCTCAAAGAAGGTCATCCTTGCCAGGTGGGTGACTTGGGGGGTAGGTTTCCCGTCAGGCCCATCGATCAGCAGTTTCCAATTTCCTTCCCCCCTCCAATCCTGTCATCTCTCAGTACCTTGCCGGACCCCATATGCTGTCATCTGTGTGTGAAGTTGTTACAGAGACCTGTCACTTTGACCCTGGCAATGCAGAAGTGGCGACAAGTCCCTAACGAACCGTCAGAGCTGTCATTTTGAGGAAGCAACGTCCCAGTGCTGAAATACCAGGGCCCTCAGGGACAGTGGCCAAAGGCCTGCCACTCTGCTGTGCTCTCTCAACACACATAACTTTAGCCTGACTCTTTTCAACTGTCTCTTTTTCTCTCTTTTCTTAACCTGCTCCCACCATCCCAAAGGCCTAATCAGTCATATTATACCATACAGAAAAGTCAGAACTGGGCAGAGGTCTAGAGTAAAAAAGAAAAAATTAATTATTGGTTTTGCAATATCAAAGTCTACTTCTCATATCACTGTCATCACAATTCACTTAATGAAAATACACTGTGCAGTAATAATAAAGGACAGCTTTTTTCAGGAATGCATCCACTTTCTTTAAGATTGTAAAAAAATATATAGTTTTCTGTAGGACGTTCCAGAAGGGGAGTATATCAGGTGATACAAGAATAATTTCTCTTGGCATTTTTTTTGTCTATTTGGCATGTGCTAAGTTAATGATAGAGTTACCATAAAAGACTGATTGAGAATGTCATACCAATACCAATTTTGGTATTGATTGAGAATGTCATGGATAGAGACACAAATTGTACCAGCATATGGGTGCTTATGCTGTAACTTCTGCCAGACCATAGACTTTGATGTATTTCTTTAATTATAAAGAGAACTCGAAGTGAACTTGATAGAAAGAAATCTCAGCAAGATATATACTGTATGAATATCAGAGTCCAACATTGTATAATTTATTTATGATATATATTTGGATTTTATGATATTTTAGTAATGTAAGCAGATATTGCAATTGGTATTGAAATATATGCAGCGGTGTTCATTAATCAGCTAATCTGCATTGTTCAGTTAGATGGTAGTAGTACTATTTAAGTACGTTAAGTCGGTTATTTGATGTGCAATAGCAGCCTGGATTCATTTGAATGAAGACTCGGCCAGAATAAGACAAGGAAGTCACTCTGCTGGAGTCCATCAAGAGGACCAATGTATGTCAATATTGCCCATTTTGAAGTATCTTCTGCATGACATGATGTCACAAACACAGCTCCAAGCACCAGCATTTGGAAAGCTTGAAAATTGTCATTTTTCAGGTTCTTTTTTAAATATAAAGCTGGTTAATAATACCTCATGCAAAGAACAATGATTTTGGTCAGATTTTGCCTCACAGAGAAAATATTTTTCTATTCGAGTGAGTTCTGAAGTGCTTCTTTTGGTTAAATCTGTAATCAGTCTCTTATCTGTCTCGAAGAGGGAACAGAATCTAATTTGATAAGAGGGTAATGAAGCCTCACATTAATTATCCAAGATAACCTATTTGTGGGACTGGTTGAGCAGCGATGAAAATTCTATTAAACATAGCTCGGTGATTTCTCTATTTTGATCAGTGAAAACCCAAAGATGTGATTTTTTTTTGCGCTAGCCAATTTACTTTGAATTCATTGAGTTGGCAGGGATCATTACATTGAAGAGCTTCAAAAAAACGACACCTGTTATTCAATGATTCAGAGCGAGAAGCTCTAATCTTCTGTTAATGACCTGGGTATCTATGCAGTGTGGACCAGTTTTGAATAACATGGAAAAAAGCTACAGCAGTTCAACACCGTTGAGAGGTTTCTGTCTGCCCTGGCTTTAGGGGCAATACAGAATAAGTAAAAAACAAAATACAGTACAAAAACTTTAGTTCATATTGACCCAGTGGAATTACTCTGTGACCATGGAAACACAATTTGTTGTTCAAATTTACTGGATCAAGCATGGCACTCTGCCCGTGGTAATTATCCTTTAACCAGGCTTAAGATTGAGACTGTTTGGATTTGGTACCCACAGAATAGTAATTTTTCCAGAAAATGCTTTTTCCCCCCAATGACTGTTTGTCTTTTTCATTTTTTCTTTCATGTGATGAATTAGATGTCTGATCATCTGTTCTACTCTAATAATATCTGATTATCAAATGTTGTAAATACACAAACAAAAAAAAAAGGATTTTGTTAAACCTCTAACCTTTTTCACATATTAGGTGACATGCTCATAGCTGCTATTTTTTTAACATTTGACATATTTTGATTGATTTAGTTAAGAGTAATAATACTAAACACCCAAGATAATTTCATTACACAAGCAGCATTAATGGAATTGGAAGCGAATAAGACTCTTAAAAAAAGAGTGTTAAAACATGAGGTTGCTGTAAAAGAACACTGCTACCATCGCTAATAATTCAGAACCCTTTTCCCTCGTTAAATTAATAGAGTTGGTTATTAAATGTGACAAGATTAATTAAACAGACATAAATTAAAATATAAGAATCCATCAAATAAAAGAGATGGTGTATAATTAACTACAGAACTTGGATCGTATTCCATTTCGCTGCTCTCTGTTGGCAAGGAGACGGAGGTTGCGGTACTAAGATATTCAGCTAATTGTGTCACCCAGTCTGGCGTTGTAATGCTGTGAAAAAATCATGTTGTTCTTACCCCCCAAAGATCTGAATTATCTGTCTGAATTTTGAGGAAGGCAAATGTTTAATTCATTCCCATTTATCAACAATCCTAGAATCCCATACGTGTTCTTCAGAATTAGACCAAATGTTAAGTCAGGGTAACATTAAGGGTAACATTTTCTATGAACTGTCCTTCGTACAATATCTTGATAAGCAAATATGCTACATAGCACCTTTATAAGCGGTGCAAAGACATTCATGAATGTACAGTATATGTCAGTAACTGTAAGTAGGCATATGATGTGTTACTTAGTATTGCATGGTAATGTTATTTTCTGCATCAGTGGTGACATTTTGTGATTATTAAAGAGTAGGAAACTTTTTTTTTTGGAAATTTTATTGGGGAACGGTCATGCTTAGTTGGGAGCAATCATAGAAAGAACTGTTGTGAGAGAAATCCAGAACCTACACTGTTTATACCCTCGAGTTTTAACCTAATTTTATGCTAATTTTATTTAGTTCCATAACTTTTGCGCGCGTGGAATTGTGAAATGAGCGTACAGAACAGTATCCGCGAGTGAGCAGAAAACCATCCGTGCGAGCCCGGAGCTCATCTGCGAACGAGGAGCTGTGCCTGTGAACCATCCGCGCGAGCACAGAGCTCGCTTGCGAGCCTTTCAATTCTTGCTTTTGGAATTTTTCCCCATTCTTCCTGGCAGAACACCTCTAACTCAGAAATATTCTTCGGCCTCCTTGCATGCATGGCACGTTTGAGATCTCTCCACAGATTTTCAATAATATTCATGTCTGGGGACTGTGGTGGCCATTCCAAAAACTTCATTCGTCTTTCCTGGAGGTACTTCATGGTTGATTTTGAGGTATTCTTCAGATCATTGGGTATGTTTACATGCACAGCAATATCCGATTACTGGAAGCTATCAGTCTACACCAGTATTTAACTTATCGCATACACATGGACATAAGTAAGGTGATTACTCAAAAAGCCACGTTTACATGATTCTCTCCATAATCGGCTCTGATCCACCCATCAAAAATTAACGTTGGGCCTAAGTATTATTATTCTTATTTTTATAGCGAGCTAGTAATGATATAGTTAGTTATGTATAGCTAGTAGTGGTTGATTTATATTATTGTATTAGCCAGCTTTACCAATCTCTAAATTTGGCCAATTTCACAATAATTTCAGTTATTTAATGTGCTACCCAGCTAGCTAGTCCAAACACAAGCACATAACACTGAACAATATATTTTCACCGGTGAAATGCGTTAATTTAATAATAAAATTCTGGAAGTGACATCCTGAAGGAACCCCAGGCATAGAAAATGTTGACGGGTGGAACAATTTTGACGTTACACTGCCTGTTCTGCCTGGCATGCGTAGTTTGAAAAGCTGAAAGAAACCGGTGTTTACATGGATCAAAAAATCAAAAGTTTGGGCAAAAAACCAGGGGTGTAAATCGGGTTTCGAAAATGCGGATTATGACAAGATAAGATAGACTTTATTGTCCCGAAGGAAATTTATCCTGGACATTCCAATGTCTGCCGCATAAAAAACATACATACATACAAAAAAACGAAAACCAGCATACACAGTGGTCCCCGAGGACCGAGCTTGGGAACCACTGCTGTAGAGTACCGGCAAAAGTGATGTTTTATTGATGTAGAAGAATGAATGATTAGGCAACATATTTAGGTGTATGTAACACTGTGATATCAATGTTTTTTTTATCTTAAGCCATCAGAAGGAGCAGATGTATATGCTTTATAATGGACAAAACTAATTTTATTCATTTTATGATATGTTTTGCATAGGGGTTTTGGACCCATAGATATCTACCCCCCCTATACTGATGAAAATATAGCAATTCCCACTTGAGAATTATGCAAAAGTGAGTTTTATGAGGCAAAACTGTTGATTGTAGTTAAATATAGCTTTTTTTTTATTATTTAGAGCAGTGCACAATTTAGCCATTTGGATAGATTTGGAGACACTAATGGACAACAGGGTACACTGCTATATTTGGCATCATAGACCTTTAGTAGTTTTGCATATCATTCTCAGATTTTGCAAAACTTGTGGACATGGAGTTTATGATCCAGGAAATGTATATATATTACCGATTTCACTTATGTAGCTCCCAGCATTTGTTGAATTTTTCCAAAGTTTCTTTGCATTTGTGACACTTTATTTTGACTTAAATTATGAAAATAAACAAATCTAAGTTTGTATTGTAAATGGTACACCTGTCTTGTTGCATTTAAGCCATTTACCAAGTTTCTGTGATGCTCACACCTGGAGTTCTAAAGCCTTAAACAGAGCACCCCCTAAATAGACCAAATTTGTCATCTGCGCCAAGGGGTTAAAGATGTATTGGTTCTCTGTGTTGCTTGTGCATTGATTGGTGTGCAGAGTGAACAGGACAGGTGAGCTTACACAACCCTGGGGGGCTCCGGTGCTCATGGTTATCGGCTCAGACAGGGTCCTGTTCACTCTGACCTGCTGTGTGCGTTTTGTGAGGAATGAATGATACCACTTGATGGCAAAGGGGTTGACATTGAGCTGTTTCAGTGTATTCAGAAGTATGTATGAGTGTTAAATGCTGAGCTGAAATCAACAAACAACAGTCTAGCGTAGGCTGTTACCGGACCGCGAGCAGAAACAACAGTCTAGCATAGGCTGTTACCGGACCGCGAGCAGAAACCAGTCTAGCATAGGCTGTTACCGGACCGCGAGCAGAAACAACAGTCTAGCATAGGCTGTTACCGGACCGCGAGCAGAAACCAGTCTAGCATAGGCTGTTACCGGACCGCGAGCAGAAACCAGTCTAGCATAGGCTGTTACCGGACCGCAAGCAGAAACCAGTCTAGCGTAGGCTGTTACCGGGCCGCGAGCAGAAACCAGTCTAGCGTAGGCTGTTACCGGGCCGCGAGCAGAAACCAGTCTAGCGTAGGCTGTTACCGGACCGCGAGCAGAAACCAGTCTAGCGTAGGCTGTTACCGGACCGCGAGCAGAAACCAGTCTAGCGTAGGCTGTTACCGGACCGCGAGCAGAAACCAGTCTAGCATAGGCTGTTACCGGGCCGCGAGCAGAAACCAGTCTAGCGTAGGCTGTTACCGGACCGCGAGCAGAAACCAGTCTAGCGTAGGCTGTTACCAGACCGCGAGCAGAAACCAGTCTAGCGTAGGCTGTTACCGGACCGCGAGCAGAAACCAGTCTAGCGTAGGCTGTTACCGGACCGCGAGCAGAAACCAGTCTAGCGTAGGCTGTTACCGGACCGCGAGCAGAAACAACAGTCTAGCGTAGGCTGCTACCGGACCGCGAGCAGAAACCAGTCTAGCATAGGCTGTTACCGGACCGCGAGCAGAAACCAGTCTAGCGTAGGCTGTTACCGGACCGCGAGCAGAAACCAGTCTAGCGTAGGCTGTTACCGGGCCGCAAGCAGAAACAGGCGGCAACACAAGAGATTGGGGTGAACTCGACAGTACATTTATTGTGCTGTATAACAATTACAACATAACAACAAAACTATTTACAAAACAAAATGGACATTGGGCAATTGTTCCCCAAATGTCTCCTCTCACACACCTACAGGCTTGGTATAAATACGTCAGTGCTCAGCCTTCTCTCCCGAATGGGGTAACCGAGACCCTTAAATAGTGTTAGCCCCGCCCTGGGCTAATCCATTCCTTAATGGCCATATAAAAATCAATTAGTCACAATAAACAAACAATCCCCCGGTTTGCATTAATACAAACAATATGTACCTATTTTAACAGTCCAATTATGTTTTATTTTGGCACCAATCACTGTTTAAGTTAAAACAAACCCATACCACTACAAACTTCCCCCTTTCATTTCTACTGCTGGAAACTACGTTTCCCACAATCCTATATATAAACTCTGTGATTAGAGTGCGCAACCCTTTTGGTTTTCCCGCACCTGCACGCTGCTTCGAACACAGGTAAGTTATGTAATTTAATTACAACCAACAGATTTGGTTTTAAATGGAGAATGTTATTTTGCATTTAGATCGTTGCTTAACAAAACATGCTTACTGTGTACTGGAAAGCAACAAACAACCATCGCAACGTCTCAAACATTTAACATTCTTTTACCTACCCCTTACAGGAATGGCTGTGGTTCCACCAACAAAACACGTATACATATTTCAATTTCAAACGAGTCCGTGCATTTCTAAACTGTAAAATGTTTAAATGTTCATATCTCGCACACTCCCCCGCTTCACCATAGCAAGGTGGATGCGAAAATCTGTGCGGAGCTTCCGTGCTCCGTCACATAGGCTATGGGGTTTTTAAGATGTTTACTTATCAGGTGCACTATACTTTTGATTGCATCATCAGTGCCTCTGTGGTGTGTGTATGCAAACTGGTAGGTGGTAGGGGTATAGCTGTGGGCCTACATCAGACCGTAGGTTGCTCACCATGAGCTTTTCTATGCAGGTGTCAAGGCAACGGGCCTAAAGTCGTTGTTTTCCTGTGGACAGGGTTTTTTGGGGACAGGTGTGATACCAGCCTTTTTCCACAAAGCTGGTACACTGTGGGAGTCAACAGACCTCTGGAAGATGGGGCACCAAGCCGGTGTTAATTCCTCTGCATGTTTTTAGTAGGAATACAGAGATAGCATCTGGCCCAGTGGCCTTGCTAACATTGACAGGCTTAAAACCGTTCCCCACCGACTTGGGGTCAATCACCAGCCTATTAACCTCCCCAGTGGAAATGCTATCTAAAACTTGACTACATTCAGCAGAGAAATCACGTGTCAAATCGTTTGTAAAACCCATTCAGGTCATTTGCTTTATCCAGTTAATCTATAGCGTGCAGGGGTTTCTTTGTGGTTTTCATGTTGGTCATAGTTTTCACTGAGTCCCATAGTTTTTTAGAGTTCATGCTTTGTATGTTCTCCTTGAGTGTCTCTCTATGGTGTTCTTTTGCTTCGTCTTTTGTTTAGTTCTGTTTGTACAGATCTTAGTTCTAGGCGGTCATTGTTTTTGAATGCCTTTTTTTCCTGTTGATACAGTCTTCAACCTCCTTGGTAATATAGGGTTTGCTATTGGGAAACACTTTTATTGTCATTTTTGGGATCAGAGTCAACACAAAAACTAATGTAATCTGTGGTAACCTCTCTGTGGCATAGTCCAAGTTCATTTCCTCCGAGAATGTGTCCCAATCGGTGCATAGATAGCAGCCTTTCAGTATTTCAATGCTGCCATCTGTCCATGCGTTGACAGACTTAACCAGGGGCTTGCTATTCTTAAGGGCTGTCTTGTATGTCAGGGTTAGCCAGAGGTGGTTTAGCTATGGCTGCATGTTAAATATTTCCATAACACTTGTCTAAAATCCTCTTGTTCCTATATGGAATTATATTCACTTGACTCATTGAAGCCCTAATGAGTAAATCACCTGGGCCTGAGCCTTAGAAATCATCTTAACAAAGTAACAAAGAATAATCCAAAAGGGTTCCCAAACTTTTGCACAAGACCTTTTTCCTTTTTTTATTATTCTGGAAACTGTAAAAAATGAGAAGATATTAGGTAAATCCACATTTTCACGACAACTATACTGAAGCATGTCAAGCCATTACATAAAGAAGTGTGGATGACATCTTCAGAGTAACTGCAAAATCAGCGAGCGAAACAGTAATTTCGAGCTCACAGCTCCGTGCTCGCGCGGATGGTTCTCTGCTCGCTCACTCGCTTCACAGCTCCGCACTCGCAGATGAGCTCCATGCTCGCGCGGATGGTTCTCTGCTCGCTCACTCGCTTCACAGCTCCGCACTCGCAGATGAGCTCCATGCTCACGCGGATGGTTCTCTGCTCGCTCACTCGCTTCACAGCTTCGCCAGAACAGATTGGCTATACATTGGATTTGTCTTCAACGGCGTTGTGCATAAAGGTCTTCACTCCCGGTGGTATACTTGGCTGTGTCTAGGGATGTGCGAATGATCTTCTAAACAAGAAATCACATTTTTTTAGTTGAGGACGATTTTAATAAAATCGCGAGATGCTAATTAGTGTGCGTGTCTGCCTGTCATTCATTTTTTTAATTTTTTTTATATAAACACACACGTCTGACTGTCTGCCTAGGCTACTGTAGCAGTGGTCCAATCCGTTAAATGTTCTGCCCTCCTGCACTTCCCTTCGCCACTTCCACATGGGGGAATCCCCCTAGAAACTGAAAGTTAGGCCTTGCCAAGGGCCAATCCGTTAGATATGCAAGTGAAGTATGTGAAATTAGTCCTCGATTTGGCTTGAGGGAAGTGCAAGACTGCGGACTTCGGGCAGCGAATCGGTCATTTACAATACAGACGCCCTGTGATAACTACTTTACAGACATTGTCCTGAAAACTTATCATCTGAATAGAGCTTTAGAATGATTATTTCAGGCCAGTTAACGATAACTAGCTAATCAGCTTGTCGCAGTTCAGCGAGTTTGCTCGCCTCTTTTATTATCATTTTCTAGTTTGCTGTTTTACCAGAATAAAAATTGAGATGTTGGTTGGAGCTTGCTGTATTGGAAAGTTTTGCACAAACTAATTTTGTCAATGGTCTGCTGGCGTCTCTGGTTGTGGCGAATTTCCGAGTACAAGTGCGGTCCAATTCAAATAATTCCGTGCTCCCTCCCTTGCTCCTCCCCGTCGGTTGGAGTGTCTACTCGTGTTGTTTTGGTGCTGCGTTACATCCTTCCAAGTGGAAGTGCAGGAGGCATAACATTTAACAAATTGGACCGCATTTAACATGTTTCTTTAATTATACGATTAATTATTACGATTTTGTTCAGAACAAATTTTCCAAGGCAAGAGCCTCAGAGTAAGGCATTTTATTTCTTCTTATACAATATTATTCATTCAATATGAAACAACCCTTAAATTGATCCATCCTTATACCATGGTTTGGATAAATACTCGATTCTGATTGGTCAATGACTGGTGGTTATTATATATAACCTTCAGTCATCCGGGTCACAGGAAAGAAAAGAAAAATAGTCATCTCTCTGAGGGAGGGAAATAACTAAGAAACAAAACAGTGAATAAACATAAACCTAATACAAATGTAAAACAATACAAAACATCAAAAAATAGTCAGACATAAACCTAAAAGTGCATATGTGCATATGTCTGATCCGGTCAGTCCCATTTTGTGCATCTTGTTTTGTGTGATATGTTTTCTGTTTTCTGTGGATGATCTTGTATTGTATTAGTCTTATGTTATTATATTACAGATTTTATTCCAGAATTGGTTATTGGTGTGAATGTTGAGGTCTTTTCCCCATTTGTTTATTGGAATATGAGGCGCATTGGTAGAGTCCGTGGAAGATATGAGTTTATACAGTTTTGACAGTGGTTTGTTTGATTTGGCAATTTTATTGATGTTGTCCAGTAGTGGTGGCTGTTCCAGGTGTATGTTAGCGATATCTATTTTTGCTTTGATTGAATGTCTTAATTGGATATATTGTAAGTATTGTTGTTTCGCAATGTTATATATGTCAGTAAGCTGTTGGAATGTTAAAAAAGTGTTATGGTAACAAATGTGATGCAGGTGTGTAATCCCTTTTTCTTTCCATTCAGTGCCTGTTAGAGGTGATTTATTTGCAGTGAAGTCTGGATTGTGCCATATGGGTGTTTGTGTGGTATGTGACATTGTAATATTTTTTATTTTATGGACTTTCCACCAAGCTGTCAGCAGCGTTGTGGCGATTGCAATATTTTTAAAACAGTTGTGATGTTTGATTGTGTCACTGAGGAATGGTAGGTCTGTGATTGCTATGTCTTGGCATTTGGTTTGTTCTATATCTAGCCATGGGTGATGGTGCTGGGTTGAGTGGATCCATCTGATAAGGTATTGTAATTGATTAGCTAGGTAGTATTTTTGGAAATTTGGTGCTTCTAGGCCTCCTTGATGTTTGATTGTTGTAATGTAGTTAGTTTTATTCTGGGTTTTTTGTTCTTCCAATAAAATCTTGTTATTATTGTGTCCCGTGTATTAAACCATTTTTTTGTGGGTTGGGTTGTGGTCATTGTGAATAAGTAATTGATTCTTGGTAATACCATCATCTTTATTGTAGCAATGCGTCCTATAATGGATAGTGGTAATGTCATCCATCGATTTAAGTCATCTTGTATTGTTTTTAGTAGTGGAGTGAAGTTAAGGTGGAGTAGCTCTGACAGCTTGGGGGAAAATTTTATACCTAAATATGTGATGTTGCCAATCGTAAGTGGTAAGTGGGAGATTTGTGATGTAGCATGCGAGCTATCTCCGTTTATTGGTAGGATGGTGGATTTATTCCAGTTTATTGTATAATCAGAGATGTTAGAATAGAATATGTATTGATGGTTTTGATAAGTTATTTGATTTATTTTGGTTTTGTAGGAATAGGAGTACATCATCTGCATATAGACTGATTTTATGTGTTATCTTATTGGTGCGGATGCCTGTGATATTGTTGTTTTGGCGTATTGCTGCTGCTATTGGTTCGATAAAGAGTGCAAATAGTGAAGGTGAAAGTGGACAGCCTTGTCTGGTGCCTCTATGGAGTGTGTGAAGTTTTGTGAGATTAGGTTGTTAGTCATGATTGCTGCCTTTGGTGTGTTGTAGAATGGTTTGATCCATTGAATAAATGACTCTCCAAAACCAAATTTTTTCATAGTTTTTAGAAGAAATGTCCAGTTTACTTTGTCAAATGCCTTCTCGGCATCTAGTGAAAGGATGATAGTTTTTTTGGCGGGATATATTTATCAGGTTGAAACGACGGCGTGTATTGTTTGATGAATGTCTGCCTTTAATAAATCCTGTTTGATCTGGATGAATGAGGGATGAAATAACTGATTCAAGTCGGGTTGCTATTACTTTGCTGATGATTTTTATATCGGTGTTTATTAAGGAAATGGGCCTGTAACTTGTGCAGAGAATTGGGTCCTTATTTGTTTTGAACAGTACTGAGATTAGTGCTGTGTTCATATGATAGGGGATGGATTTGTTTTTTCTTATCTTGTCTGCTATTCTGGTGAAAAGTGATGATAGTGTTTGCCAAAAGTGTTTATAGAATTCAGTGGGGAATCTATCTAATCCAGGGGCTTTATTATTTTACATTGTTTTTAGTGCCTTTTTGTTTTCTGTGGCTGTTAATGGAACGTCTAAAGTGTCTGCTTGGTCTTTTGTTAGTGAGGGTAAGGTGATGCTATCTAGAAAACTTTCAATTTCTGCTAAATTTTTTCCCTTGTTGTCACTGTATAAGTCACAGTAGTATTGTCTGAAGACGTTGTTTATAATTTGTGGATCATTGGTGAGTCTTTAATTGTTGAGATGAGTTATTTTCTCCTTGTTGCTTAGACGCTCTCTTGATCGAATTGATTTGCTAGTTATTTGCCCGATTTATCATTGTTCAAAATGGTTGTATCTTAGTCTTTGTAACATGAATAGTGTCTTTTTTATTGATGATATTGTCAAGTTGGAATTTAGCTTCTCTAATTTCTTTTAGTGTTTGTTCTGAGTGGTAAGTTGCATAGGAGCTGTGTAATTGTTTGATTTATTTCTTCCAATTTATTTTCTAATTCTCATTCTTTTTTTTTCTCTCTTTTCTTAACTCGTCTGTCCTCAGAATCGATCGCCCAACCCAGGCGAGTTCAATTGGGAAAAGGAATCAAAATGAAGGCAGGAAAAACAGAATAAAGGGGAAGAAAAAAATTAATCTACTGTGGAGAAATCCAGACAAAATGATTCAGTGCTATCTCCTGTTGTGCATTCTGGTGGCTCTTTGTATCCCGATGTAGCACAGCTTGCAAGCATACACAAAATTAACCTGGACTTGGACTGTCCTGCGTGTCCTCCAGCTTATTTCCCACAGCAAGCGGCGTTCACAGACATCCCCCAGCCACTGCTCCCCAGGCAGTGCATTCCAGTGCCGTTGCACAACCATCTGCGAGTGGGCCGGCGGCCAGAGCGAGACCTGCAGCTTCTGTAAGCCCAGATTCTACAGTACAGCTAACTTCCCACAAGGGCGAACCGCACGAGGTAGAGATGCCTACCCCGTCGCACACCAGGGGAGGGACCACGTACGGCCCGAAGACGTCGGCACCCGTGCCAGGGCCGGACTCATCCGAGGCAACAGACATGTACCCTATGCTGGAATGCCCCAACCCCAGGGCAGGACAAGACGACCAGGGTCCGACGGTCCTGGTATATCGGCCCTGGAAGGTGTCGGAGTTACAGGCTGTCTGCGAAGATTTGCCAGATCCAACCCAGGTGGGTGGTGCCAAGTTCATGGAAGCTTTGAGAAATCTGGTAAGAACTTGTCACCCAACTGCAGGTGAATTACAAACTGTACTGATTAAAAAACTAAAGTTACGGTGGGGTAACGTAAGGGGAACTTGGTCTACGACCCATCCATACAATGCTGATGCTGCTTCTGAGTATATGAAGCAGATAGATACTTTAGAAACCAGTATGAAAACCGAATTCCCTGTTCATCTGAACTGGGAAGCAGTCAGACAGGTTAAACAGAAGCCTGGTGAAAATGTTAATGATTTTCTTGAGAGACTTACAGAGAAGTATGCGCACAGTGGAATGGACAAACCCGCCAACAACGAGACCCTTACTCCGTACGAGACCCAGCTGACCCACTGTTTCCTGGATGGATTGGATAAGCACCTCGCAACCGCGATTAAGACCTCCTGCGTTGGCTGGCAGACTCAGAGGCTAAAGGACGTTCTCCGTTATGCTGTTCACTGCGAAGAACAGGACCGCGACAAGCAACACAAAGACAAAAAGAAAAGTGACAAGGTGACCTCTCAGCTGCAGCTGGCACAGCTCCAGTCCTACCAGGGGAACCGGGACGGTGCCGGTGGACAGCGACAACAAAGGAGGGGTCGCGGCAGACGTGGAGGACGGAATCAAGGGAACAGACAGAGACCCAACTCCATGGGACCCACTACCGTGGCGGATTATGATGTTTGCCGAAAATGTGGAAGAAAGGGACATTGGGCTCGCGGTTGTAAGTATTCCGGTAATGCTGATAATTGGGACACAGCACCCCAAGGGAATGTTACTTTCCAACATCCTGGGGGTAAAACTGGATTACCTGGACAATGAAGGTTTGTGGGGGAGGAGGAGACGCATGCGGACAAGGGTGAGTTTGCTGGTTTCCTTTACCATACGGCTCCGAATGCGTTACCACTTTGGTCATTAAAAGTCGATGGGCGAGCATTAGACTTCATTGTGGATACGGGAGCTGGTCGGTCTGTAATAACAGCTAAATCATGGGATTCAAAACCTCCTCCTTTTAGTGGTAAAACCATGCTCAGCCAAGATGCTGGCGGGAAATACCACGACAGAGAAATTTACAGCTCCATTACTGGTGCAAGATTTCCATACGGGCTCCACTATTACTTTGAAACATGCGTTCTTGTTCTCCCCTGTATGTCCGGTAAACCTGCTTGGCAGAGACTTAATGTGCAAATTGGGTCTGAGTGTGCAGTGTACTGATGACGGTTTAACTATTGACAGAGTTGCTACGGCAGAAACTCTAGAAATGTTTTACTATGCTTGGGATCTGGACAGATCCTCAGTCACAGCTAAAGCCATACAAATGGCCAAAACTGAGTGGACAGGCACTGGTGACAGACTGACAGAATTACAACTACATGTAACAGCACATTTTAGTCAAGGTCGAGATTGGGAATTTGAAAAGAATTGGTACGGTGATTGTACATTCAATTCTACATTGTTTTTGGTTGGTCGCGATTTTTGTGCATTGTCTGTACAATTGAGCTCAGCACAGCAGCAATTCTATTCTATTGCGGGAAGTGTGCAAAGCCTCAAATAAAAAATGGGAGGACACAGGGCCATGGGTGAAATTATGTTTGGATTCCACGGACCGGGAAAAGACAGGGGAATTTTCAAAATATTCAGTTTCCGAACTCTCTGACATGTCTGCAGCATTCATGAGTTGTTGTGTGACACTAAAGCCTATTTGCATTTGTCAGACCCGAGATTCAGTGCAATTCCCTCTCAATTGTGGGCAACGTCCCAATATGATGTGGGGCTCATAGCTGGAGTTACTCCACTTCAAGTAACCCCTAAAAATGAATACAGACTATGCAAGCATCAATATCCCCTACGCCCAGAAGCTGAGGACGGCATTGTCCCCGTGTTTAATGTGTTGTTAGAAGCTGGTGTTGTGGTTCCCTGTCCTGATTCTCCATGCAACACTCCTATCTTGCCTGTAAAAAAGCCTGATGTTGTGCCTAATCCCACTACCATTCTTGCACATGTCCCGGGCAATGCTAAATACTTTTCTGTGATCGATCTAGCGAATGCATTCTTTCGTATTCCTGTTGATGTAAATTCCCAGTACTGGTTTGCCTTTACATTCAAGGCAAAAAGGTATACCTGGTCTCGATTACCACAAGGCTATGCTGAATCACCAGCAGTTTTTTCAGCAGCGCTGCAAGAAAACTTGGAACAGTTCCAGTTTTCTTCAAGCCAAAGTATTTTGATTCAATACGTTGATGACCTCCTCGTCTACTCTCCAGACGAGCACAGCTGTATTCAGGATTCACTTGAACTGTTGACATTTTTAGCCACACAGGGCCACAAAGTTAAACAGGAGAAATTGCAATTTGGTTTACCTACTGTTACCTACTTAGGATATACAATTTCTGCAGAAGGAAAGTCTTTGGGAACTGACAGAATCCAGGCGATTCTTGACCTCCCTAAACCGGTTACAAAAAAGCAAGTAATGTCTTTTCTAGGCATGACAGGGTACTGTAGGCAATGGATTTCTGATTACGCTTGCCATTTGGCTGAAGGTAAAACTGTAAATATTTTCACTGACAGCAGATATGCTTTTGGAGTTGTGCACGACTTCGGCACTCTTTGGCGGCATAGAGGCTTCCTTACCTCTACAGGGAAAACTATACAGAATGGACACTTAGTGAGCTGCCTCCTACAGGCAATTATTTTGCCTGCTGCCATTGCTATCTGTAAGTGCTCCGCTCACACAAACCAGACAGACGCTATCTCTCAAGGGAATGCTCATGCTGACGAGGCAGCCAAAGCAGCGGCCTCTGCCCTCCCTCACACAACTCTGTCTGCTCACACAGGCTGCTGTTCCCACGGACACTCCGTTAGCCTCTGTACAGGACTGCCAATCTGGGGCCACACCCCAGGAAAAGGCCAAATGGAAGCGGGACGGCCCATGAGGACTGGATGTCACCCCCCAGGGCTGATGCTGGACAAGGAGCTAGCTGACACTCGCATGGTAAGTTACTGTGTTCAGCTAACCAATGTTCTGAGATCTGTGCATCAACAGGTGAAAGCAGCTCTCCCAGACCCAGCCAGCGGGCCTCTACATGACCTGCAGCCAGGAGACTGGGTGGTGATAAAAGACTTCAGGAGGAAGAAGTGGCACCAGGCTAGGTGGAGGGGTCCTTTCTAGGTACTAGTCACCACGCCCACAGCCGTGCGAGTGGAAGGCCGTGCTTCTTGGGTCCACGCCAGCCACTGCAAAAGAGCTCCAGCAGCGCCAAAGGAGGAATAAGGGTGAGAGACCCACCTTGACCGACGCACAGGGCCGACTAAGTTTTCACGGAGTTTAAAAACTCAGAGAACCACCACTTCAAGGAGCACGACGGTAATATCTGCTCCCAACATGCCACACCACAGCAGGAACGCCGAGGGGTACAACCCTTTAAGAAGATTTGGCTGCAGCCTGGAGGTAGGCCTATTGCTACTAGGCCACATTACCCTCATCATTGTTCTGCCCATTATCCCGATTCATGAGACACTCTACAGCAACACCAGCAACATCAGTGAACTAAACAGTACTGTTGTAATGACTAAAAGGCCTAAAAGGTATGTCACTACCGGGAATGAAGCTTGGCTGACACCAGGAACTGTGAAGCATCATTATGCTACTAACTCTTGGTGGCGTTATGCTGAATGGACTGCAAAGCAGCACTTTAACCGGTCTTGTTATGTTTGCTCTCAAATGCCTCATTCCACAGCAGGCCCTCTTCTTCAGGTGCAGAATCTGAAGGTCGAGCTCTCAACATGTTTGGTGGGACTGAGTTCTCACCCAGGTATGGGAAAATGGTGGGAAGAAGCTAACTTCTCTGTGCCATTAAATCTGTCACTTTTGAGTACCCCAGTAGTCAATACAGATTGTTCTTTCCTGAAAGATTACCTAGCATGGCCACAGGTGTCATGGAGAATGCCCGGTCCAGTCGTACTTAAACATAGTATGAAGTTTGGAAGGTGTGCTATAGGTAATGGCTCTAATGCACTAGGTCAATTAGACAGTGATCAGTGTAAAGCAGTTTTTTGTAACTGTCCACCTGTGCAGCTGGATAAATGTTTTGACTGTCTGCGTAGCCATTGTAGAAACAACCCTACCGTGGTTAATGAGATGTGCCGGAAGAACTGGTCACACGCAATCTCATTACCTTGCAATAGGGAACAAACTGCAAACTGTTCTGGGATAACACCATCCTCTCGTCTTGGCACCGTCCCGGTTATCTGAATGGTAGTGGCTTTGTGTAAATTCAGTCTACACCGCTCTTCCCCCTGACTGGCGTGGAGTGTGTGCCCTTGTTGCTTTATATGATTACACGTATGTGATTCCTGACTTATCCACATACAGTCACACCACACATCGCATGCACAGGGTAAAGAGAGGGTTTTGGGATAGTAATCCTGTTCTTAAGGAGCATCGACTTTGGTCTGCAGGTTCAAAATTCATACAGGGTCTGTTTCCTGGGTTTGGGGTGTTAGAGGCTTTTAAAGAGATAGAAGTTACTCTATACACTTTTCTCCAGTACATAAACTCCTCCATTTTGACAACAGGTGCTGTAAAAACTGAGTTGACTTTACTGCGATTAATGGTTGTGCAGAATCGCATGGTATTAGATCAGCTTACTGCAGAGCGTGGGGGGGGGGGGGTTTGTGTGATGATTGGGGAGGCGTGTTGCACGTGCATACCACACTATGATGAGGATGGCCAGATCATACAGCAGGGACTTAGAAATATGACCAAACTCCGTGACTCATTAGTGGAGAGGGAGGTTGATGCAAATAAAGATTGGTTCTTTAACCTCCTGTCAGGTTGGAAGAAAACACTGCTGAGAATATTTTTGCCTGTCATTATCTTTGCCTCTTTGCTCGTATTGGAATGCCACTGATTAGCGCCTGTATTTCACGCCTCACCCAAGCTGCCATAGGTCAGTACTTACGGCAATATGTTCCTGATCCTGGACAAGATAATGCATTCCTTCTCCGACAACTCCCTGAGTTTTACTGACGGCCTTATATAAAGTATAGGCCTGGATTATGTACCCACCCTGTCACATGGTTGGTGGGAAGACAGACAGTGTTGTAATGTGAAGAGTTTTAAAAGGTCGATATTCCAGGAGTTGGGAAAAGTCTCCATTACATGATGAGTTTTATTATAATTTGTTTAAATCTCTTTCCTTTCAGACTTTTTCTTGATAGTAGTAATTTTATATGTTAAATAATCAGTAGTACCTTATAGTAAAAAAAATATTTTTATAATCAATTATACTGTTACTATATCCACTATGATTTTATTTTTTTCCTATGTTGATTGTTGTTATTAATCAGAAATGGATGATGTGCGATATTGCTGGTATCCGGAAAGCAAGGCTTGGCCGTCCTTGGAGAAGGAGGTCGGGTAATTTTTGGTTTTTCTGGCTCTCTGCTAGTTTTGTCCCATATAAGTCCTGAATCTGCCGGTTTTTCAATTCCCCCTGGAATATTGGAGTATTGTACATATCCACATGTGACTATTGTATTTGGTCTGTATAATCATGTAATCATTTATGATGTTATTAAAATGAATCACTTACTAACTGATTGAGTACATTAGGTAGATTGTAACAGAAAATTGTTTATCATGGAATGATAAAAGGAGGGAAATGTGAAGGAATTTTCTGTTTTACAATGTGTGTGTATTAACATAGAGACAATCACATGCTTATTATTAAGCATTTATTATAGTTTTGATTATTAGTAGATCAATTATATTGAGTTAAGTAATTAAACAATGTATTCTCTGTGAACACTGAGTAGGCTTCAAGCAGGCCTCTGTGTCTCACTCCCTCTGTGTCTCATCCTTCACATTCCGCAGAGACAAGCAGTTTGTGAGTTGGATGTTTTCTGTGAAACATTCTTGACTTGGGTGTGAAGGCCGTATGTGATCTATAGTCTAAACATCCGAGAATTAACACCCTTGCCTTTCTGTATGTTTAGAAACCGCCCCTTGTGGCAAATCAGTAAATCAAAACTAGGTTGTGTATAAATGTCTTCTGTATTCTGTTTTCAAGTTAGAGAGATTCTGGTAAGACTCTCTCATTCTGAGTTTATCTCCAAATAAACTGAAATTCTTTTTCTTATTCTATTACATGGTTTTGTTTGTGGTTCTGTTTGGACAGACTTGCTGACTGTGTGTTGAAAGGGAAAAATCCACGACAGATGGTTCCCCGTTTCTCCCTCCTGAGGTGTCGGACGGTTTTCCAGAACCGCTTTGGTGCCGACCGAAAGTCCTTCTCCATGGCTTCTCCAAACTCCTCACACACCCGTTGCTTTGCCTCTGCCACGGCTGAGGCTGCTGTCCTTTGAGCCTTGCAACTGCCTCCGGAGTCCCCCAAGATAACATATCCCGGAATGCCTCCTTCTTCAGTCGGACGGCTTCCCTGACCACCGGTGTCCACCAGGATGTTTGAGGGTTACCGATTTGGGCAAGCCAAATTGTTATAATTCTGAAAGCTGTCCGGTTTTGTAAAATGGTCCCTGCACAAGCTGGTGTTTGCGCTGAGCTTGCCATTTTTTTTTATAAAAAAAAGTGAAAGTGATAGAAAGGGAAAGTTTATAAAAAAGGAAAATGGAAAGTGATAAAAAGGGAAAGTTTTATAAAAAGTAAAAAAGAAAGTGGAAAAAAAAGGGAGTGGGAAAGATTTATAAAAAAAAGAGTGAAAGTGATAGAAAGGGAAAGTTTATAAAAAGGGAAAGTTATATAAAAAGTAAAAAAGAAAGTGGGAAAATAAAGGGTGGGAAGCCCTGCCCTGCCCTGCCCTGCCCCTGCCCTGCCCTGCCCTGCCCTGCCCTGCCCTGCCCTGCCCTGCCCTGCCCTGCCCTGCCCTGCCCTGCCCTGCCCTGCCCTGCCCTGCCCTGCCCTGCCCTGCCCTGCCCTGCCCTGCCCTGCCCTGCCCTGCCCTGCCCTGCCCTGCCCTGCCCTGCCCTGCCCTGCCCTGCCCTGCCCTGCCCTGCCCTGCCCTGCCCTGCCCCTGCCCTGCCCTGCCCTGCCCTGCCCTGCCCTGCCCTGCCCTGCCCTGCCCTGCCCTGCCCTGCCCTGCCCTGCCCTGCCCTGCCCTGCCCTGCCCTGCCCTGCCCTGCCCTGCCCTGCCCTGCCCTGCCCTGCCCTGCCCTGCCCTGCCCTGCCCTGCCCTGCCCTGCCCTGCCCTGCCCTGCCCTGCCCTGCCCTGCCCTGCCCTGCCCTGCCCTGCCCTGCCCTGCCCTGCCCTGCCCTGCCCTGCCCTGCCCTGCCCTGCCCTGCCCTGCCCTGCCCTGCCCTGCCCTGCCCTGCCCTGCCCTGCCCTGCCCTGCCCTGCCCTGCCCTGCCCTGCCCTGCCCTGCCCTGCCCTGCCCTGCCCTGCCCTGCCCCTGCCCTGCCCTGCCCTGCCCTGCCCCTGCCCTGCCCTGCCCTGCCCTGCCCTGCCCTGCCCTGCCCTGCCCTGCCCTGCCCTGCCCTGCCCTGCCCTGCCCTGCCCTGCCCTGCCCTGCCCTGCCCTGCCCTGCCCTGCCCTGCCCTGCCCTGCCCTGCCCTGCCCTGCCCTGCCCTGCCCTGCCCTGCCCTGCCCTGCCCTGCCCTGCCCTGCCCTGCCCTGCCCTGCCCTGCCCTGCCCTGCCCTGCCCTGCCCTGCCCTGCCCTGCCCTGCCCTGCCCTGCCCTGCCCTGCCCTGCCCTGCCCTGCCCTGCCCTGCCCTGCCCTGCCCTGCCCTGCCCTGCCCTGCCCTGCCCTGCCCTGCCCTGCCCTGCCCTGCCCTGCCCTGCCCTGCCCTGCCCTGCCCTGCCCTGCCCTGCCCTGCCCTGCCCTGCCCTGCCCTGCCCTGCCCTGCCCTGCCCTGCCCTGCCCTGCCCTGCCCTGCCCTGCCCTGCCCTGCCCTGCCCTGCCCTGCCCTGCCCTGCCCTGCCCTGCCCTGCCCTGCCCTGCCCTGCCCTGCCCTGCCCTGCCCCTGCCCTGCCCTGCCCTGCCCTGCCCTGCCCTGCCCTGCCCTGCCCTGCCCTGCCCTGCCCTGCCCTGCCCTGCCCTGCCCTGCCCTGCCCTGCCCTGCCCTGCCCTGCCCTGCCCTGCCCTGCCCTGCCCTGCCCTGCCCTGCCCTGCCCTGCCCTGCCCTGCCCTGCCCTGCCCTGCCCTGCCCTGCCCTGCCCTGCCCTGCCCTGCCCTGCCCTGCCCTGCCCTGCCCTGCCCTGCCCCCTGCCCTGCCCTGCCCTGCCCTGCCCTGCCCTGCCCTGCCCTGCCCTGCCCTGCCCTGCCCTGCCCTGCCCTGCCCTGCCCTGCCCTGCCCTGCCCTGCCCTGCCCTGCCCTGCCCTGCCCTGCCCTGCCCTGCCCTGCCCTGCCCTGCCCTGCCCTGCCCTGCCCTGCCCTGCCCTGCCCTGCCCTGCCCTGCCCTGCCCTGCCCTGCCCTGCCCTGCCCTGCCCTGCCCTGCCCTGCCCTGCCCTGCCCTGCCCTGCCCTGCCCTGCCCTGCCCTGCCCTGCCCTGCCCTGCCCTGCCCTGCCCTGCCCTGCCCTGCCCTGCCCTGCCCTGCCCTGCCCTGCCCTGCCCTGCCCTGCCCTGCCCTGCCCTGCCCTGCCCTGCCCTGCCCTGCCCTGCCCTGCCCTGCCCTGCCCTGCCCTGCCCTGCCCTGCCCTGCCCTGCCCTGCCCTGCCCTGCCCTGCCCTGCCCTGCCCTGCCCTGCCCTGCCCTGCCCTGCCCTGCCCTGCCCTGCCCTGCCCTGCCCCTGCCCTGCCCTGCCCTGCCCTGCCCTGCCCTGCCCTGCCCTGCCCTGCCCTGCCCTGCCCTGCCCTGCCCTGCCCTGCCCTGCCCTGCCCTGCCCTGCCCTGCCCTGCCCTGCCCTGCCCTGCCCTGCCCTGCCCTGCCCTGCCCTGCCCTGCCCTGCCCTGCCCTGCCCTGCCCTGCCCTGCCCTGCCCTGCCCTGCCCTGCCCTGCCCTGCCCTGCCCTGCCCTGCCCTGCCCTGCCCTGCCCTGCCCTGCCCTGCCCTGCCCTGCCCTGCCCTGCCCTGCCCTGCCCTGCCCTGCCCTGCCCTGCCCTGCCCTGCCCTGCCCTGCCCTGCCCTGCCCTGCCCTGCCCTGCCCTGCCCTGCCCTGCCCTGCCCTGCCCTGCCCTGCCCTGCCCTGCCCTGCCCTGCCCTGCCCTGCCCTGCCCTGCCCTGCCCTGCCCTGCCCTGCCCTGCCCTGCCCTGCCCTGCCCTGCCCTGCCCTGCCCTGCCCTGCCCTGCCCTGCCCTGCCCTGCCCTGCCCTGCCCTGCCCTGCCCTGCCCTGCCCTGCCCTGCCCTGCCCTGCCCTGCCCTGCCCTGCCCTGCCCTGCCCTGCCCTGCCCTGCCCTGCCCTGCCCTGCCCTGCCCTGCCCTGCCCTGCCCTGCCCTGCCCTGCCCTGCCTGCCCTGCCCTGCCCTGCCCTGCCCTGCCCTGCCCTGCCCTGCCCTGCCCTGCCCTGCCCTGCCCTGCCCTGCCCTGCCCTGCCCTGCCCTGCCCTGCCCTGCCCTGCCCTGCCCTGCCCTGCCCTGCCCTGCCCTGCCCTGCCCTGCCCTGCCCTGCCCTGCCCCTGCCCTGCCCTGCCCTGCCCTGCCCTGCCCTGCCCTGCCCTGCCCTGCCCTGCCCTGCCCTGCCCTGCCCTGCCCTGCCCTGCCCTGCCCTGCCCTGCCCTGCCCTGCCCTGCCCTGCTGCCAAAAAGGTGGTTTATGCCTAACACCACCAATTGTTCATTATTAAAAATACAGCACCTAATAAAGCCATATTAAAATGAGGGCCTCTTATTTTGAACATATGTCTCACAATGTATCCGGCAGTTAATGTGTTTTTGTGTTTAAGGGAGAGTTGCCGCCATGTCTGGAAAAGAAGGGAAAGGATATACAGACCAATATGACATTAATTGATATAGTGTCTGGATCATTTTCGCTATGACAGAGACAAAAAGTCAACTCAGCTACTCCAAAATTATTAGGAATTGCAAATTAACTACCTGCAGTGTACCAGTGCTCCACAAGGTAACCATCTCTCCTTCCTGGCCACAGGATCTTTCCAGCGTGTGATAGACGCACTCAAACAAAATAAATTCTTGGACAGTGGTTGCACGTAATATTAAGTATGTGTGACTTCAACTGGTGAAGTTGAAGATGTCACATATAATTGTAAAAAATTATTAAATGATTATTCTTCAAAAGCAAATCCAACAATTTGTTTACTTAATATTGCATGCAACCACTGTCCAAAGAATTTCTTTCACATTGTGATTGGATTTTTATTTCATATTTAGTAGCAGATAGAATTGATAGAATGACGTGCTATAATTACACAAGCAGAAAACGTTTAGAGGGAGCAGGGCTTTTCACCACTTTTTTTGCCATACGATTGGGCTATTGTTGGGTTTATCTTATTGCTATGTTTATAGTTTTAGTTTACTTTTTCAACGGATTTTAGTTTTACTTTGTAATTTTTTTTTTTACTCAAAAGGCAAGTCATACCTACATAACACAAAATAAGGGCCATGGGATAATTGGAGGCAAAAAAGAGTGAGCAAGGGGCTGCGTCCTTGCACTCAGGAATACACATGGAATGTATGCAAGATGGGAACACAATCTTAAGCTCATGGTCCCTCTGGGAGCTGTTGATCACTTTATAAATGCCAGACTAGATATTTCAGTGATTTTAAAAACATCATCATAATTAGTATGTAGACACTACTGGGGGAGGAAGGAAGGCTCCAGTATCTTGCCAGCCCTTAGCTGAGAGGGAGAGGTGACATCAGAAAGAACTGGAGCAAAGAGACAGCAGAGACTGGAAATCACCTGACTTCAATAAGCTATGGGTCTAGTTAGCCATGCTATTCATTAAAAAAAATAAATACAAATAAAACCTGTACCTGTGGATGTCGAAGGACTTATGAAATACACAGCAACCTTAACCTTATAGCCCAACCCTAAAGAGGGGAATATACTTGCTGCGGAAATGAACTTCGGCTAGTTTGTACAAACTAAATGATATAAATTGACACATTTGTGGAGAAAACAAAACTGCATTGACTTTGCCCACTGCAGTGTGTACCGTCCCTGCTGGCCAAACTAGCAGAGATGGTCACACACCGATGTCAAAGCTGAGATTGCCTGTAATTTGTATAAAATACCACATGGGTGGCTGCATTGGTTGCAACCAGTCTTCTCATCTGTTTGAGGGGACGAACATACCATCTTCTTCTTCTCTTTTTTTGCAGCACTACACAAAAGGGACTAACTTTAAGGGAATCATCCATCTGTCAAAGTTTGTGCTCCTTTACCCCAGCCATTGTTGTTTTGTGTGTTTGGTACAGCAAACATGGTCACTCATGTTTCCCGTGGTCATCACAACTGCAGAATCTGTGTGGAGTGTCACTAAACTGAATAGTTCATGTGTGTGGCGCTGTGTTCGCCTTCTTATCAAGTATACTCCAACCTCAAATCAACCCCAACCTGTTATGCATTAACAACATTTAACATTGTGAAACGTATACAACAAACCCAAGTAATTACAAAGTACTTAGATAATTATAGAGCAGTACCAAGTACAGTGCCCACCACTATTATTGGCACCCCTGGTAAAGATGAGTAAAAAGGGTTATAAAAAATTCACCGTTTGGTGAATTATCTTAATCTCACACTTAAAAAATTAGAAAAATCCAATCTTTAATTGAAGTTAATTTCAATCCCAGAAAAAATCCCACATCAAGAAATTATTATTTTTAACAAAACCACGTGTGCCACAATTATTGGCACCCCTGCATTTATATATAGAATAATCATTTTTAATATGTGGTCGCATATCCTTTGCATGCCATGACCTCCTGATGTCTGTGACCCAACAATATCAAAAGACTCTTGATATCTTATTTTCTGGTACTCCTACATTAGCTCCCTTATTGCAGTGAATGGCTTGGTAGTGTCATCACCGTTCTCAGTGCATGGAAAGTTTTACCCTGCTTTTAAAATACAACAAGGATAAACTTTTGTTAATTTCACAATTCATAATTTTTCATAAGTTTCACAAAACACCTCTACAAATCTCTACAACAATAAATAAATCCATCCATTATCTAACACGCTTATTCCTGGTCAGGGTCACGGGGGGCTAGAGCTTACCCCAGCATGCATTGGGCGAGAGGCAGGAATACCCCTTGGACAGGTTGCCAGTCCATCGTAGGGCACATGCACCAATTACTCACATGCTCAATTTAGACTCTCCAATTTGCCTAACATGCATGTCTTTGGACTAGGGATGTACATTTAGGCTTTTTTTCCACTCACCGTTAATTAATCCTCAATAATCAATCATTAATCGTTAACTGATAAGCATAAAATCAGGGCCCTCTGTAATTACTGCTAAAAGCTAGGATATGTGCCACACGTCCAACGTTTCATGTTATGATGATTACGCAACATTGTAGGACATAATCAGCTGTAAGGCTTATTTTTCAAATGGAAAAACAAATTAATACAAAATAACATTGAAATATGAGTTCTCTTATTTGGAGGCTGAACTACAGGTCTAACGGGTCTGACTTCGAGCGTAACTTCTGATATAATTAGAAACACCTACTGTTACATATGAAAATAAAATGACAGCTCTGTGTTGATTTATCACTTCATACACTACTCACAAAAAGTTAGGGATATTCGGCTTTCGGGTGAAATTTCAGGATGAACCTAAAATGCACTATAACCTTTACAGGTGAAATTAATTTGACCTTCTCTAAACTTTTGAATGCACATGTCCAACTATTCAATGTTTCAGTACTTTTTGCACAACTTGCTGTTCTCTAACGAGGAGCTGAACGGCAAAATTCACAACAGGTGTTTGATCCATGAATCGACCAATAAATTTCCTGGTTCAATTAGAATTGGTATTTAAACAGTCCTCTTCATCATGCTGTTCACATTTTGACATCATGAGACCAAGACGACACCTAACAATTGATCAACAGTACCTCGCCATTGCGAGGCTTCAAACAGGATGTTCTCAGAGGGAAGTGGCCACTGAGCTTAGTGTCACAGTGTCATCAGCAGGTTGCAACAGAGATACAGAGAGACTGGAAGAGTCACAGAAAGGCATAGAAGTGGACGTCCTTTGGCCACATCCCACACTGATGACCGCTTCATTGTGAACAGTGCCCTGCGGAACCGGATGATGAATGCCACTCAACTCCAGGCACATTTAAGGGAGGTGAGAGGCACCCAAGTGTCACGTCAGACCATTCGAAACCGTTTACATCAGCGTGGTCTGCGTGCTAGACGACCTGCAAGGGTACCTGACCACACCACCAGGCACAGGCGTCATCGTCTTGCATGGGCCAGGGAGCATTTACGCTGGACGAGGGACCAGTGGGCCTCAGTGCTGTTCTCTGATGAAAGTCGATTCACGTTGAGCAGAAATGATGGCTGCCAACGATGTTGGAGACGTCAAGGAGAGCGCTATGCATCAGCCACTGTTGTCACCAGACGACCCTTTGGTGGTGGCGGTGTTACAGTGTGGGCAGGTGTCTAGTCAATACAGAACTGCCCTACACTTTGTGAATGGTACAGTGACAAGCCCATACTACCTGAATAACATCATTAATCCAGTCATTGTGCCCCTGCATGAACAACACAGGCCTAATTTCATCTTCATGGACGACAATGCTCCAGCTCATCGAGGTCGCATCATTAGGGAAAGGCTGCTGGAGACTGGGGTACCTCAAATGGAGTGGCCTGCACTTTCTCCAGACCTGAATCCCATAGAAAACCTATGGGATCAGCTGACTCACCGTGTAGAGGCTCGTAACTCTGTACCCCAGAACCTCAATGACCTGAGGGCCGCCCTTCAAGAAGAGTGGGATGCCATGCCTCAGCAGACAATAAGTCGACTTGTGAACAGCATGAGACGTCGTTGTCAAGCTGTAATTGATGCTCAAGGGCACATGACAAGTTATTGAGACATTGACATTTTTGTTGTGGTATACCCACCACTGTTGTTGGCTTTTGTTTCAATAAATTGTTTGAGATGAGGAAATCACCATTGCATGCTTCTACTTAAATGCCCTACTTTCATGATACGTATAATATCACTGTAGCGTGAACTTACATTTTCCATAAATTTCACCCGAAAGCCAAATATCCCTAACTTTTTGTGAATAGTGTATATTTCACAAGGTAGATGATAGAAACAACTCCGAAATCAAAATTCACGAGTTTGGCCGTTCATAGAACTACTCGTTTAACCATAGGACTAATCGTGGTCAAATTATTTTTGGTTAACATCTGTACTTTGGACTGTGGGTGGAAACCAGAGTACCCAGAGGAAGCCCATGCACACACACAGGGAGAACATGCAAACTCTATACAGAAAGGTCCATAGCATACATGGGACTTGCTGTGAGGCGGCAGTGCTATCCACTGCACCACAGTGCCAGCCAAGAAAGAAAGAACACACTTTAGACTTATTAATGATTCCCCTTCCATCTGGTGAAATTATTAATACACATGGACACACGTCCTTAAAGGGATAGTTCAGAATTTTGGACATGTCGTCTCAATTACGACTTACCCATGATGTAGTTGATTGATGGAAACCATTTTCAGCTAATTCCATGCTGTCCCTTCTTTTGGACATACACGTTGCTAATGCTAGCGCAACTCTATGGTAACCGGTAGCATCCACTACCAAACGCACTTAGACTCCACAGTGCACCCAAAGCAAATAAAATATGACTACAGTCTGTCGGGGTTAATTTGAGTGTTTATACCATCATTTTTGAAGTCAAACTATCGTTGAATCCTTTACTTTGTGCTGACCTATATTCTCTGTGGAAGTACGGCAGCGGAGCGAACGTGGCCATTGCAACTTGCACTTTGTTGTTGTAGTTGACCAGTGCCGGCACTACATTCGTAGGTAACGTAAAGTATCGCTCCGCCGCCGTACTTCCACAGAGAATATAGATCAGCACAAAGTAAAGGATTCAACGATAGTTTGACTTCAAAAGTGATGGTATAAACACTCAAAATAACCCAGATAGACTGTCATTGTATTTTATTTGCTTTGGGTGCATTGTGGAGTGTTTAAGTGCGTTTGGTAGTGGATGCTACTGGTTACCATAGAGTTGCGCTAGCATTACAAACGTGTGTATGTCCAAAAGAAGGGACAGCATGGAATTACCTGAAAATGGTTTCCATCAATCAACTAAATCATGGGTAAGTCGTAATTGAGACCATTTCCAAAATTCTGAACTATCCCTTTAATATAAACCTGTCATGTATTTTTATGATCTACACTATTTTCCTTTCTAATACAGAAACATAAAGAGTGGTCATATGCATTTGTCAACAAAATCTAAAATATTATAATATTTAAATTAGACATTTAGGGGTGAGAAATTACATTCAACTTGCATAACTGTATAATAATTAACATTAAGGTTTATGAGGCCTTCATTGAAAAAGTGTGGTCTAATGAAAATGTAATAATCCACATATTTGAAAAAGATGTACAAGATGCATTTTGTCTGTGAATGCCTCTTTGTAAATACAATCTGAAGCAGATATAGGAATTCCTTAGCAGGTTCTAGATACTACCACTGAGACACATGCCATACGCCTTTACATAGCAGCCGGCCAATGTTCCTTTCACAACTTATTGCCAAATCCTTCAAAACACAGTATAACCAAATGAGCATATTTCATGGGTTTCATTGGCTCATTGGAACACCCTTTCCACTGCATCAGTGCAGACTTGCAAATTTATTTGGGTTGCTCTATGTGCACTGAATAGATAAACTGGCAAAGAATGTGATATAAATCACTCAGCAGGATTGTGCGGAATACCATTAGCTATAATGGGATGTAATTTATTATTGCTTTTTCATAATCAATTTTTTACCTATATAACATGAAAATTAACTTAAAACGGACTCCTTTAAACCTAGATGAAAGCATGGATATATCATGACCAAAACCATTTTAAAAAGTAAATGTTGCTGAAATGTCATTTTAATATCCTTCCTAAGTACTTTTTATTTGCCTTAACTCGATATCTTAACTGAACCATCTCACTAACCGTTTTTACAAGCTTGATTGACAGCCCTGTGGCTCTTGTTCTTAAACTGTCATTGACACCCGAGAACTCACACACTCACACACTCACACACTCACACACTCACACACTCACACACTCACACACTCACACACTCACACACTCACACACTCACACACTCACACACTCACACACTCACACACTCACACACTCACACACTCACACACTCACACACTCACACACTCACACACTCACACACTCACACACTCACACACTCACACACTCACACACTCACACACTCACACACTCACACACTCTCACACTCTCACACTCTCACACTCTCACACACTCACACACTCACACACACACACACACACTCACACACTCACACACTCACACACTCACACACACACACACACACACACACACACACACACACTCACACACTCACACACTCACACACACACTCACACTCACACACTCACACTCACACACTCACACACACACACTCACACACACACTCACACACACACTCACACACTCACACACTCACACACTCACACACTCACACACTCACACACTCACACTCACACACACTCACACACTCACACACTCACACACTCACACACTCACACACTCACACTCACACACTCACACACTCACACACTCACACACTCACACACTCACACACTCACACACTCACACACTCACACTTTCATAAAACAGCTGCTATACGTTTGTTCCCATTTCTCTTATCTATATTTTCTACAGTCTTATGACTGGCATGCCATGTATACATTTTAGGTTGTCTTTTTTTATTATTAGCTTGATAATTAATCATAATTAGCCATTAATTATATTATCAAATAGTAATTCACTGCTGCTTTTTTGTCAGTAATAAGTGAGAACACTTTAGAGTTAATGTAGGACAAAAACTGAAAGCATTTTGATCCATGACAACTGGTGTGCACCTCTGCACAGCTGTGGGGAATGTACACCTCTGCTCAAAGTGAAGTGAACAGCTGAATAAAATAGATAATTGAAACTGGTCTAAAATCCAACACTTGCACGTAACAAGTCACAAATATGGCCCAATTGTTAATTAGTCCTTTTCAGTTAAGTTTTTCACTAATCACATTCCATTGTACTACATAGAGATGATGAACTCCAGTTGTTGGGGACCAAAATGTTTTCTGATTTCTTCTTATACATTTGTTTAAGTGTACTCACTTATTACTGATATAACAGTGACATCTAATTTATGATTAGCATTTCATAAAAATATGACTAACAGGCAATTATGGTTGATTGGCATAATTATAAAGAAAAACAAGTCATCATAATGTACACGTGGCAAAAGATTCACAAAACAGCATAGATAATCAGGTTAGCAACAGAGGTTGAGGTTTTGCATAGCAAACATGTGGCAGGTGTTTTATATTTTCTGGAAAACTGGTGTTTCTGATATTTTATCCACCCCGTGTGTGTGCGTGCGTCTGTACTGTATGTACGTAAAAAGGGTTATAAAAAATTCACCGTTTGGTGAATTAGCTTAATATCACTGAAAAAATGAGAAAATGCAACCTTTAATTGAAGTAAATGTATTCTGAGAAAAAAAAATCCCTCGTCAAGAAATGATTTTTAACAAAACCACGTGTGCCACAATTACTGGCAACCCTAGAAATTCTTATGAACAAAATGTAACAAGCATTTTTTTTCATTTATATTTTACTTTTTAAAGTTGATCAGAGTGTTCAGGAACTTTCAAGCAGTAATCCATGACTTCCTGTTTCACTGGGGTATAAATATGAGGTGACTGGCTGCGTCCCAATATTCTTCACTCCTCACCTCCCTTCCTCCACTCCCCCACTGCCACTCCTCTCAGAAGTATTCAAAACTGCCTGAATGTTTTGAGTACAAGTATTTACATGTACAGTATACAATGTACCTGCCATTGCCGTTTGTGTCGAGGCATTAATTAATATGTAACCATTAATACGTAATTAAGATTTAATCAGCAACATTAGATTAAAACACAAAGATCCGTTTCTGGGGCACGGAGTAGATGAGGTGGTAGTGGAGGAAGGGAGGGTGCATTTTTCGACTATTGGGACGCACCCCCTTATTCATACATCAACCTGGGAAAGATAAGAACACACAAATCAAATGAGGGAAAAGTGTATTGAGCTTCATAAGTCAGGGAATGGCTATTAAAAAAAAAATAGCTACTCACCTGAAGATGCCCATATCTACCGTTAGGGCAATACTTAAAAAGTTAATTGCAACTGGAACTGTTACCAACTTGCCTGGAAGAGGACCATTTTTAAATCTGTATCTGGCTGCCTCTGCCAGGAAACTGGGTTGTCGTTGGATCTTCCAGCAGGACAATGATCCAAAACATACATCCAAATCAACACAAAAATGGTTAATTTAACACAAAATCAAGCTTCTGCCATGGCCATCTCAGTCCCCTGACCTGAACCCCATTGAAAACCTGTGGGCTGAGCTGAAGAGGAGAGTGCACAAGAGAGGACCCTAGGACTCTGGATGATCTGGAGATTCTGTAAAGAGGAATGGTCTCAGATTCCTTGCTCTATATTCTCCAACCTTATTAGATGTTACAGGAGAAGACTGTGCTGTTTTATTGGCAAAGGGAGGTTGTACAAAGTATTAAATGCAGGGGTGCCAATAATTGTGGCACACGTGGTTTTGTTAAATTATTATTTCTTGATGAGGGATTTCTTTTTCTCAGAATAAATTTACTTCAATTAAAGGTTGGATTTTTCTCATTTTTTCAGTGTGAGATTAAGCTATTTCACCAAATGGTTAATTTTTTAGAATCCTTTTTACTATCTTTACCAGGTGTGCCAATAATTGTGGAGGGCACTGTGTGCGCGTATATATAAACACACACACACACACACACACACACACACACACACACACACACACACACACACACACACACACACACACACACACACACACACACACACACACACACACACACACACACACACACACACACACACACACACACACACACACACACACACACACACACACACACACACACACACACACACACACACAAAAGTCTGAAACCACATTGAAAATTTGACATTTTTTCATGTAAACTTGGAAATAAACAATAAGTTTGTGGATTTTGGAAAAAAAAAAAAGAAAAGTTATGACATGTGAAATGAAGTTTTAGATTCTGCACCATTTCCAGGTCACTAATCAAATTTCCTTGAGTCTTATCCCTTCCATTGAAGCATGTGTTCAGACGACACAAGTGGATTTGATCTACTCAACAGTGGCTTGTTAGTTAATTGGCTTGCACCATCAGAAGACCAATACATAAAGCTTTGTTCACTGAGAGAAAGAACATCAACTGCATCACAGATACAGAATGTGCTGAATAAAGAACGAGAGACTCCAATCAGTAAAAGTACTGTCAAAAGAAGGCTAGCTAGTAGTGGTCTCAAAGGACGAGTAGCAGTCTGTAAACCACTTCTCAGGAGGGGAAACCAGGCCAAACGATTAGCATGAGCTAAGACATAGCAATTTTCACAGTGGATCACTGGAAAAAAAGTCCTTTTAACTGATGAATCCAAGTTTGAGATTTATGGAAGTAACAGAAGGGTTTATGTAAGGAGATGAACTGGAGAGCAAATGATGCCACAGTGCATCAAAACAACTGAAACAGTGGTGGGAATATTCAAGTCTGGGGCTGTTTTGCCTACTCTGGAGTTGGTTTGGAGCTTTGTGGAGAAGGATTAATACTGCAACAGGATAATGATCCTAAACACACCTCAAAGCTTTGCAAGAACTACTTGAAGACCAAAGAGGAGCAATGAGTACTGACTGTCATGGACTTTCCTCCACAGTCACCTGACCTCAACTCCATCGAACATGTACAGGGGCACTTGAAGACAGAGAAAGCAAAGCATTCAGTAACATCACAAGATACTCCTTGGAACATTGTGAAATCATTTTGGGATAACATGGATCATCAGGTTCTGCACAAACTTGTGGAGTCTATGCCAGCTCGAGGAGAAGCTGTCATCAAAGCAAAAGGGGGACATACTAAATACTAATAATTTTTTTATTTCATGTGAAGTTTTCAAATATTTAACTTTTCATTCAAATTGTTATGCTGATACCATTTCTAATGCAATAAATTGCATTAAATTAGAAAATAATGCAAAATAACCTAAGTCTAACCTGATGCATACATATTCACAATTCACGTTATTAATAGTTTCACCCTCTCAGTACTTCACTTTTTTCTGGCCCAATATACTCAGCTCATTTGTCCACTCTTACCTCCTCTGTCTGTCCATCTGTCTGTCTACCTGTCTCCCTGTCTATCTACCCGATTGGTTTGTCTGTCTCTGCCTATCCGGTCTGTCTGTCTGTCTGTCAGTCCGTCTGTCTGTCTCTCTGTCTGTCCGTCCGTCTATCTGTCTGTCATGGTAGGGGTAACACATTGGGGTGTGGGTGGTGTTTTCTTTGTGGGAGATTAAGGTAGGGGGGTGGGTGGGTGGGAGGGGGGCGACTTCACTATTTGTAATTAAAACTATCTTTTTCTTTTTTCTTTTGTTTGTTATAACCTTTCCTCTGAGAGGCTTCATTACATAATTTTGCAAATCATAAATAAAAAATAAAGTTGACCTCCCAAGAGGGGGGGGGGTGGTGGCGGGAATTTAAAAAAAAGAAAATAATGCAAAATAGAAGCATTTTCACTTGTGGTCTCAGACTTTTGAACCCGTGTGTGTGTGTGTGTGTGTGTGTGTGTGTGTGTGTGTGTGTGTGTGTGTGTGTGTGTGTGTGTGTGTGTGTGTGTGTGTGTGTGTGTGTGTGTGTGTGTGTGTGTGTGTGTGTGTGTGTGTGTGTGTGTGTGTGTTATATATACACACACACCTCAATTTTAGTAAAGTATTATTAGCATTGTATCTTATATCATTGGAAAGCCTGTTCATTTCCCTTTACAATGATGTCCCATTTGTAAGGATCATGCATTTGTGGGATGAGCAGCACAGCTGATTATGTGGGTGGAGTCCCAAGTGAAATGTGCCAAATTTCCCTGCCAATGTCAAACAGTGTATTCTCCTGTTGGTATTGACTATTGTTTTGAGTTGTTTGGGGGATTGGATGATTGAACTATCAGTAACAAGGAACAAACAAGACATATTGGTAATTTTACGCTTTATTCATTGAACAGTCAGGAGCCTCAGATGGAAGAACTATACGCAGCCACAACAGCCTGGCACCTCCTCCTCATGCTGGTCACCAGCCTGGCACCTCCTCCTCATGCTGGTCACCAGCCTGGTCACGCGTTGCTGTGCGATGGCATTCCATTCCTCAGGATTCGTCGCAGGTCAGCCAATGTGGTTGCGTAGGTCACTAGCACGTACAGCATGCCCGAGCTGATCCCACAAGTGTTCAATTGGGTTGAGGTCTGGGCTCTTCCATTCTCTCTACTCCCACATTCTGGAGGTAGTCTGATAACCCTGACTGTGTGGAGGCGAGCATTGTCATCTTGGAGGATGGGGTTAGGTCCCAGATTGTGGAGATATGGGATCGGCACTGGCTGCAGAATCTCGTCCCGATATCTTACAGCATTGAGATAGCCTTCAATGGTGACAAGCCTCGTTTTGCCAGTGATGGAGATGCCACCCAACACCATGATACTGCCCCCACCAAAAGCTGTTACTCGATCGATGCAACAATCAGCGTAGCGTTCTCCATGTCGTCTCCATACGTTGACCCTGCCATCCATCTTCCGCAGACAGAACCTGGACTCATCACTGAACATGACATTCCTCCACAGGTTCCATTGTCGGTGTTGCCCACACCAGCGCAAATGGGCCTGACTGTGAATGGCAGTCATTGCAGGCTTCCTGGCAGGCTTACGAGCTCGGAGATTGGCTGTGTTCAGTCTGTTCCCGATTGTCTGATCAGAGAGCCGTCTGCCATAATGTCCTGCAAACCTTGCCTAAAAATCTCTGGAAGACAGCCTATGGTTCCTCAGTGATGTAAGGGTGAACCGGTCTTCTTGGGGTGTTGGACGCCCACTTTGCGGTCTGTCTTTGACATCACCGGTTTCACAGAACTTGGCCTTCAGTTTGGAGATGGTACCAGGGCTTACTCCAAATAATGCTGCAACTTGCTTCTGGGGAACCCCAGCTTCAACCTGCCCTATAGCACAGGCCTTATCCAGATTGGATAAACGTGGCATGCTAATGCTTGGAGCAGACACCAAATGATCACTTTGGTAGAGAGCAGCACCCAGCAGGCCCCATTTAAGCACACAGGATGCTCCAGGTGCTGCCAATCAGGTGCCAATCAGAGAAATCATCTGGAGGAACAGGGAGAACAAAAAGCAACCCCAACTTGCCACTAGGGGCAGGAGACATAAACATAAGACAAAAGACATAGATTAACATCCAGTCTCACAAACAGTGTCATTCAAAACAGAGTCAATACCAACAGGAGAATACACTGTTTGACATTGGCAGGGAAATTTGGGACATTTCACTTGGGACCCCACCCACATAATCAGCTGTGCTGCTCATCCCACAAATGCATGATCCTTACAAATGAGACATCATTGTTAAGGGAAATGAACAGGGCTGCGTTTCCCGATAACTATCAATCTTTGGGTTAAGTGCGATTTCAATGAACGATTCTACGATGGCTCTAATTTGTAACACGCATTTCCCAAAACAGTTCTTAAAGCGTGAACGCGCAGTCGCCTCTTAAGTGCTACTTAACCACAGGTGTAAAATCCAGGTTCCAAAAGTAAAAAGTCCTCCCCAGTATTTAGTTCCAATCAGCTGGATGTGCTAATTTGCACAATTCTTCAGCCAGGAGGTAGAACTAGCTGGCTGAGTTCATGGGTGGAAGAAACACATAGCAGGACTTTTCCTTACTGATCCCTGGATTTTACATCTCTGTACTTCTGTCTGTGGTGCTGCTGATACAGGAGGAGGAGGGGCGATAGATTGGGAGACTGTATTGCCCAATACATGGCCGGTTAGGCACATCAAATTTTCTTTTAAAATATAATATCCCACTGATTTTACTTCTCAAACTTTATTATTTATAGGGTCAATTGAAAATAAATAAATGTAAATATTGTATAGTATATATACAAGTATATATTGGTCAATGACAAATAAAGCTTCTAAAATGGTTTTAGTCTCTATTGAAGTAAAAGCAATAAATTGATCAAAAACAGAATACATCACATGAGATCACATTCGGTACATAGCAACTGGAATAGGCTACAGTACAATAGATTAGATACTGTAATAAAGATTTCATACAATTAATGGTATATTCCACTTAAAATTTTAACTCTTTTAAAGTCAATAGGAATTATTGGAAGGGTAAAGCTTATGCGTTTTCTACTCGTTCATGGTTTTTAATAGAACTTGTATTCATCCAGTTCTATTCAGCTTTCAGTTCATATAGCCTATTTCAGTTCAACATGCTCATACTAACATTGCAACAATGTCTATTGTTTGTTGTGTAATGTACGGTGGCCCAGAGGTGCAATCAACATTTCTAAAAAGCAACCTTTGTTTCTAAATAAAAATCCTCTTTTCTAAAAAGAAATCCTTGTTTCTAAATATAAATCCTCATTTCTAAAACAAAATCCTTGTTGCTAAAAGTAAATCCTTGTTTCTTAATATAAATCCTAGTTTCCAAAATAAAATCCACAATTCTAAATAGAAATCCTCATTTCTAAAACAAAATCCTTATTTCTAAATTAAATCCTTGTTTCTAAATAGAAATCCTTGTTTCTAAATGTAAATCCTCATTTCTAAATAGAAATACTAATTTCTAAATTGAGATCCTCATTTCGGTAAAGAAATCCTTATTTATATAAAGCCTGAAAGCTAAATGCTACAGTTAGCCTTTGCGCAAAGCATACTGGGACCACATGACGTATGCAGTGAGTCTGAGAGAGTACTATTTGTAAGTCTATAAGTCTAACAAGAAGCTAGTCCATTAACTGGAAAAATAACTATCACAAAATTGCCTAACAAACTAAGGTTAGGTTTTCTAGCAGACATCGGCTATTAGGTGAAAACATGTTAACAAGTCAGTTCAATAATTTGAGGAATATAACGGAAACCCGTTCGTAGTGAACTGCTGCTTCACAGCAGCCCATGCAATTGTCTGGTTCGCAGTTATCAACCTCCAATAAAAAACAAGATTTTCATTTCCCGTTCATTGTTACACTGTACCTACAGTAGTCTACATACTAACCAGGGGTGTGTTTCCCGATAACGATCAATCTTAGGGTTAAGTGCGATTTCAACGAGCGATTCTACGATGGTTCTTTCATTTGTAACATACGTTTCCCAACAGTTCTTAAAGCGTGAACGCGCAGTCACCTCTTAAGTGCTACTTAACCAGAAGTGTAAAATCCGGGTTCAGAAAGTAAAAAGTCCTCCCCAGTATTTAGTTCCAATCACCTGGATTTGCTAATTTGCACAATTCTTCAGCCAGGAGGTGGAACAAATGAGTGAAATCAGCTGACTGAGTTCAGGGGTGGAAGAAACACATAGTAGGACTTTTCCTTTCTGATCCCTGGATTTTACATCTCTGTACTTCTGTCTGCGTATGGCAAGCCATTTTATCATTTAATGGATATCAAGGCGATTGCATTATGTTAACGTTTAGTCACATCGCATTACCGGTTGATTGCATGACATTGCAGGTTGAAAACACAGCTTCACACGTTGTCATCGACATCGGTTTGTCTCAAAAGCAACACTCTCTTCACAAGGCAACACTTAACCTCTTGATAACAATGTTTTCCCTCCCCGATATCAAAAAGAAGGTTGTTTGTTCAACGCAATTTTTTTGCTTTGTCAGATGCTTCTCATGTTGTTCGCAAAACAGCGTGATATCAAAAACCAACACATCTGCGTTTGAAAGCGGTGAAGCATACAAGTGAGGTTGTAAGTGGAGACAGAAGGTATAGCATGCAACGTATGTTGTAAGGAGACACATGCAAATGAGGACGTCCCTTTGAAGTCTCTGCTCTAACCCAATAGGAGCCCAATTCATTTGCATGCATCACCACAAGCAACCTCATTAGCATGCTTCACCTCTTACAAATGCATCACCACATGCAATCCATCTGTTTTGTGCTGTGGTCAGGGGTGGGGACTTTTGATATCAAGATCAATTGTTTGCACTAAAGCCAACAACTTACATTTTGATATCAACTATGTGGTTGCTTGATATCAACATGTGTTACTCTTGATATCAAGGTTTTTTACCCTTGATATCGACCGTTTTATGACTGGTTGTATGTAATATGTGGTTGAAAACAGCATTGTATCTGTTGATTGCAGTACTGTTGTGGCTGATTGCATCACATTCTCTATGGATATCAGCCATATAAGCATTGTTCACAAATATTTTGCTGCAATGCAACATCAATGAAAGCTTAACTGGATGATATCTGTCGAGGATGTGATGCGACATACTGTAACAGTAACGCAATCAACATCTACAATGCTGTTATTAACCAAGTGATGGATGCAATCCATCATTGCAAGCTCGATATCAAAAGTAGCTAACTTGATATCAAGAGTTGCTCTTGCAGAGATCAAGCAACCCCATGCCTGATATCAAATGTGATATTCTATGCGTTACACACATGTAGATTGAAGACTCACTACAGGACATTGCACACCGACATGTGGTGATGCATGCAAATGAGGCTGGAGGCTGAGACATGTAAATTAGGAGAACAATATTTCCTGCATTACCACAACTTCCCAGTAGATGGCAGTATAGCCTATGATTGCCATCAAGAAAAAGGGAACTAGTTTACTGAACTGGAAGAAATTCTATCAAAATACGCAACGGAGCGAAAAACGTCAGCGCCTATCGCTTATTTGAATAAAAAAGAAATCCTCCCTTAATGATATTAACCCTAATTATTTCCACAATTTAACTAGGCTTTATTAGTTTAGGACACAAACTATAATCGTTTGTGAATTATAGAATGGACTTAAGTAGCCTAGGCTACCCAAACAATGTTTTCCTCATTGTTTAACAGCGATAGCATTGGGTGAAGCATTTATTTAGCCTATGTATTTATTTCTTTATTTTTACAAGAAGGCTACATTACGGTAGTTTACAGTACACCGTACAGATTTTTTTTCGTCGCTTCATGGCATCTAGGAGTAATCTTTGTGGGGATCGGGGACGTTTCCCCTTCAATGTTTAAAGCATGAAAATGCCCCCATAGGTCTATTAATGAACCTAGTTAATTCATTCATGTGCAGCATGCGATGTAGCCTATTATAGGCTTCTGGCTATAATTTAACGCTGTTGCTGGATCAAAGGGAACAATAGCTAGCCAGATTATTTAGTGCACGAAAAAGCAAATGTGCAAACAAAATCCAGGCAATATAGGCTATAGTCTAGCCTACTAGGTGATAGGTGAAGTTTGGAAGCAAACGTTAATGGCTTCATGTTTTTGTAGTAGCCTAGGCATATGTCGGGTAAATTATCCAAGCAACTCTTAATTTGCGATGGTCTTCTTTGATATTGGCACAGGTTATATGTTATAGGTCCACGAAGCTGGTTAACTCGATTAGTAAGATAATTAAAAAATATTTTAGAAAAACTCAAATCAAATCGAATTTCACCCGCCTCAAGAGATCTGAAATAGGCTTCATTGAACTAGCTAGCCAATAGCTTGCTCAAATTCTTTATCTTTCTAGTTTCTGTCTATGAAGAAAAAAAAAAGAATGCAAATGGTTTAACATTATCCCTTTCTGGCTACTTGAATTGGGGGTATTTGACAACGCAGGAGTGAGCTGAATAAATGCACTTAGTAGAACCCGGAACAGCCCTTTTTTACTTCAGTCGTTCCAGATTTGGGAAGGTTCCGGGTTTTAGGCTACTCATGCAGTTAACCAGCTCACTCAGTAGCCTAATCCTGCTTTCTGAAATACCCCCTGGCTTTAGTTACAGTTAGCGAAATAACGGTGACATCAACGTGTATTCTGAACATTCATGTGTTTTTTTGTTTTTTTTAAATCACCTGTCAAAATAATGTAGCCTATTAAAAATGCACGTATCCATTTTCATTTATGGCTATCACGGAAGACAGACAAATCCGGTGCTTCAAAAGGCTGACGATTGATAGCCAATAGCAGCAATGAATTAAACCTCATTTGTATGCATCACGGCAAACAACTGGTTTTGTGATCAAAACCTATCACCACAACGCAGAGCGTGTCTCATAAAGGGATTGCATGAGGTGACAAGAGGTGATGCATGCAAACTCCTTAGCCTTCTATTGGCCTAGAGCACTGAGTTCAAAGGGTTTTGCTCATTTGCATGCATCACTGCAAACAACTAGTTTTCATATCAAAACCTATCACCACAATGCAAAACATGTCTCATAAACGGATTGCATGCAATAGATTTGATATCAAAACCTATCACCGCAACAGGTTTTCATTTCAACCCCAACACAATGCAAAACATGTCTCAAACGGATTGCATGCAATACATTTGATATCAAAACCTATCACCGCAACAGGTTTTGTTATCAAACCCAACACAATGCAAAACATGTCTCAGAAACGGATTGCATGCAATACATTTGATATCAAAACCTATCACCGCAACGCAACAGGTTTTGATATCAAACCCAACACAACGCAAAACATGTCTCTGATGGATTGCATGAGGTGACTAGTTTGTAAGCGGTGATGCATGCAAATTCCTTGGCCTTCTATTGGCAGAGAGCAGGGCCCTTCTCATTTGCATGTATCACCGCAAACAACAGGTTTTGATATCGAAACCTATCACCACAAAACCCGTTGTTTGCGGTGATGGATGCAAATGAGGTTTCATTCATTGCTGCAATTGGCTATCAATCGTCAGCCTTGTGAAGCAACGGATTCGTCTGACGTTTCGTCTTCCGTGATACCCATGAGTTAAAATGGATACGTGCATTTTTAATAGGCTACATTATTTTTTGACAGGTGATTTTTTTAAACACATTAATGTTCAGAATATAACATTACACGTTGATGTCACCGTTATTTCGCTAACTGTAACTAAAGCCAGGGGGTATTTCCAGGGGGTTAACCGGGTTTTACTCAGTGAATTTATTGAGCTTTATTGTCAAATACCCCCCAATTCAGTTAGCCAGCAAGGGATAATGTCAAACCATTTGCATTCTTATTCTTGCTCGAAAAAAAAAACATGAAGCCAACAACATTTGCTTACAAATTTCACCTAGTCTATTGCCTGGATTTCGTTCGCACCATTTGCTTTTTCGTGCACTAAATAATATGGCTAGCTATTGTTCCCTTTAATCCAGCAACAGCGTTTAATTATAGCCAGACTAGCACTTACAAAGGCTACATCGCATGCCACACGAATGAATTAACTAGGTTAAGTAATAGGCCTATTCGGGCATTTTCATGCTTTCAACATTGGAGGGGAAACGTCCCCCATCCCCGCAAAGATTACTCCTAGATGCCATGAAGCGATGAAAAAAATTTGGGCGTAAACTACTGTAGTGTATAGCCTTCTTGTAAAAATAAATAAATAGCGTACATGCTACATAAATGCTTCACCCAATGCTATCGTTGTAAAACAATGAGAACAACATTGTTTGGGTAGTCTACTTAAGTCCAAGTATTCTATAATTCACAAATGATTAGGTTTGTGTCCTAAACTAATAAAGTATAGTTAAATTGTGGCCATATTAGGCAATCAAGATATGCATATTTTGGTAGTAGGCTATATTGACTGATGCAGCCTTCCCCTGATAAAATATAGCTACTATAACTCGCTTAATTCTCGACTGATTTTTGTAAAATTTTACTTGCATACCACAGGTTACCTTTCCAAATTTCCCAGAACAGCTAGCCTACTTGTAAAAACCCATTTTAACTATTATAGCCTACAGGAGTTGTCAAAATGTAAGTCTTTTTTTATTTGTAAATTAATTTATACTTTCAGACAAATATGAATAGGCTACTATAATTGGAATATCAACGACAACCACTAGGGGGCAGCCGTGGATAGGGTAAGCATAATAAAAAGGTGTAATAATGAACGCAAACCCAGAGTTTTCCTTATTCCAGGACATAGCTTTCTGCAGAAATATAGCCATTTGGTCTTCCATATCCAAGTCGTGGGTTTTCGTCAGAAGAGAGGGAGAGATTTGAGTGCGTTTGAGATTTTGTAGAGAGATATTGTTCATAAAGGAAGATTCACGTATGACGTCCTTTGTATAGGATTATTTCCAACAAGAGACCTCATAAAAAAGCACGGTGCATGATCTGCGACTGGCACCTATCCTATTAAAATGCTTCCTCACTTGCGGTCAACGCATCCTGATATTGCATCATTACCATGGAATCCTGCTGTGACTCAAGCTGGACCATCTAAGGTAGCCTACAGGCCTAATAGAGCACCAAAAATATACCTCAATGTTTTAAAACATAAGATAAACAAGTTATTGAAGTTCGTGAAGTTAATTAATTTCCCCACATACATGAGCATAATGTTATTTATTAACTGTGTTAACTGTGCACTTCAAGAAATTGTTTTTTATATCAAAACCTATCACCAAAACGCAATAGATTTGATATGAAATCCTATCACCGCAAGTAACTTGTTTTGATATCAAAACCACATCGCAAAACATGTCTCAAACGGATTGCATGAGGTGACTAGTTTGTAAGCGGTGATGCATGCAAATTCCTTGGCCTTCTATTGGCAGAGAGCAGGGCTCTTCTCATTTGCATGCATCACCGCAAACAACAGGTTTTGATATCAAAATCTATCACCACAAAACCAGTTGTTTGCGGTGATGCATGCAAATGAGGTTTCATTTATTGCTGCTATTGGCTATCAATCGTCAGCCTTGTGAAGCAACGGAGAGAGCGGGTACAATCCTTCTGTGTGAGGTGTGAGCTCGTAGACCTCACAGTTCCCAGCATGCACCGCACCTCACAGTTCCCTGGCAGCTCACAGCTCGCAGTGGCAGGTAGCTGTGGCAGCTCACCCAGTTCACTGGCAGCTCCCACCTCGCATTGCAGTGTTTGCATCTTTTTAGGTACCTTTCGTTCTGAGTGTTGAAAGATGCAAAGGTTAAAGCTGGAGTAGGCACGTTTTATTGTAACGTTTTTTTTAACGTTACAATTTATTTTATCTTTATATTTTTTCTCAAGAGACCATTCTAAAACGTGCATTTGGCATATTTACTCGTCCTCTGGATGTTTAAAAGATAGAGTAGCCTATTTATGTAATTAAAGTGTTTATGTTGTAGTAGGCTATCAGTATTTTTTAAAATTAAAAGACGATTACATTGAATACAAAAACGGCATTTACATTCGCTCAGTGTGCAAGGGTATGACAACAAAGGATAGACTACAGTAATATAAATTAATAATATAAACTAAAATACAGCAATAAGGATAATTCAAACAGTATTCATGTAGCCGGGTGATAAATAAAATATATTCCCCACAGGAAAAGCTACAATGGAACAATCTTTTTTTTCAGAAAAAGGGTTAAAACTAATCTACCTGACTAAAATTTATGTTCATTTAATCCACGTGTTTATTTTGAATGCTATGTACAAAGTAATGCAGGAGATGTAATGGAGGAAGCCAAACAATCAGTTACAACGTTTGCCCAGCAGATGGCGCTTTTTGAAAAAGGTTAGATTTGCGATTGAAAAATCATTGTCAACCTCGTTGTGCGAGTGGACTGCAATTGTGCGGACTTGAAACTGTAAACCCACTGCCGTATTTTGTAGGGTATTTTTGTCGCCTAAAATGGTTGGCCTATGTTTTGCAGTGCATTTTCTAGCGTAGCTTCTGCGGTAATGTATCTGTAAGCATACTTTGGCAAATTTAATTTTGTTTTATAAACTGAAGCTATACTTAATAGCCAATTTTGATAGTCTACAAATTATCTGCGCTAAAGCATCAGTGCAGCGTTACACAAATAAAAAAATGAATAGGCTAAGTGTGTCCTGTGTAGTACATAATTCCACAGGCTATATACACTACTCACAAAAAGTTAGGGATATTTGGCTTTCGGGTGAAATTTATGGAAAATGTAAGTTCACGCTACAGTGATATTATACGTATCATGAAAGTAGGGCATTTAAGTAGAAGCATGCAATGGTGATTTCCTCATCTCAAACAATTTATTGAAACAAAAGCCAACAACAGTGGTGGGTATACCACAACAAAAATGTCAATGTCTCAATAACTTGTCATGTGCCCTTGAGCATCAATTACAGCTTGACAACGACGTCTCATGCTGTTCACAAGTCGACTTATTGTCTGCTGAGGCATGGCATCCCACTCTTCTTGAAGGGCGGCCCTCAGGTCATTGAGGTTCTGGGGTACAGAGTTACGAGCCTCTACACGGTGAGTCAGCTGATCCCATAGGTTTTCTATGGGATTCAGGTCTGGAGAAAGTGCAGGCCACTCCATTTGAGGTACCCCAGTCTCCAGCAGCCTTTCCCTAATGATGCGACCTCGATGAGCTGGAGCATTGTCGTCCATGAAGATGAAATTAGGCCTGTGTTGTTCATGCAGGGGCACAATGACTGGATTAATGATGTTATTCAGGTAGTATGGGCTTGTCACTGTACCATTCACAAAGTGTAGGGCAGTTCTGTATTGACTAGACACACCTGCCCACACTGTAACACCGCCACCACCAAAGGGTCGTCTGGTGACAACAGTGGCTGATGCATAGCGCTCTCCTTGACGTCTCCAACATCGTTGGCGGCCATCATTTCTGCTCAACGTGAATCGACTTTCATCAGAGAACAGCACTGAGGCCCACTGGTCCCTCGTCCAGCGTAAATGCTCCCTGGCCAATGCAAGACGATGACGCCTGTGCCTGGTGGTGTGGTCAGGTACCCTTGCAGGTCGTCTAGAACGCAGACCACGCTGATGTAAACGGTTTCGAATGGTCTGACGTGACACTTGGGTGCCTCTCACCTCCCTTAAATGTGCCTGGAGTTGAGTGGCATTCATCATCCGGTTCCGCAGGGCACTGTTCACAATGAAGCGGTCATCAGTGTGGGATGTGGCCAAAGGACATCCACTTCTATGCCTTTCTGTGACTCTTCCAGTCTCTCTGTATCTCTGTTGCAACCTGCTGATGACACTCTGTGACACTCTAAGCTCAGTGGCCACTTCCCTCTGAGAACATCCTGTTTGAAGCCTCGCAATGGCGAGGTACTGTTGATCAATTGTTAGGTGTCGTCTTGGTCTCATGATGTCAAAATGTGAACAGCATGATGAAGAGGACTGTTTAAATACCAATTCCAATTGAACCAGGAAATTTATTGGTCGATTCATGGATCAAACACCTGTTGTGAATTTTGCCGTTCAGCTCCTTGTTAGAGAACAGCAAGTTGTGCAAAAAGTACTGAAACATTGAATAGTTGGACATGTGCATTTAAAAGTTTAGAGAAGGTCAAATTAATTTCACCTGTAAAGGTTATAGTGCATTTTAGGTTCATCCTGAAATTTCACCCGAATATCCCTAACTTTTTGTGAGTAGTGTATATATACAGTATATATAATATGTGGTACGTTCAATAAATATTTTCAATACAATTTTTTGTTCAATAAATATTTTCTGATACACATTAACTAGTGAGAAGTGTGTTATTGTAGGCTACTAATTTAATTGATAAATTGCATACATTTTATTTAATTGTTCAAACTGAATATTACTGAATGGTGTGAAGTGTAGCCTATAGCTAGCCTACTGTAAAAATCAACAGCCCTCTTTCGTCCTGTCAACTTGTTTATTCCCTTCAGCTTAATGTATCATGATAATCTTTGGATATGAAACTCAACATTTTTCTAAATTTTCGGGAATCGTCAGAGTTGAGTGTTCATTTAATTTGTAGGACTAAAAGTTATGTGGTAAATTAGCACCGCCCACCTTCCCAGAGTTCTGCGCGGCGCAGCAATAGTAGGCTAAGATTGAAATTCCGAAATATTGGAATTACACATGGGGCTACTAACAGTTTAAGTGTTACAGTAGGCTAGTACATTTTGTTTATAAATATCCATCATGTAGTTATTGAACTAAGTGTGAATTAGCACCATGGAGGATTTTGTGTGCAGTAAATGACCCCCCTTGCATAGTTGTATTGACCAATAGTTCTCCCAATGCAGAAAAAGCATGATTGTTTATTTTTATTTTTTATTATTATTTTCTTTTTAAATAAAAATATTTCGGCGAATGACACAGGTGCGTTCCATTACTCGAAAAATGTGTCCTCTTTTCCTCCACTCCAAAAGTGATGTGGTTTATGTAAATTTGTCTGAAAAACAAAGAAATGTAGACCTGGTCACTCTTTGGAGGAGAATCCAAAGCCTTCTTCGGGACGGCGTTATGGTGGACTAAGACTGGCAAGAGAGACAATGGGGGGGGGGGGGGGGGCGGTGGACGAGGACCACTGGAAAAAACTGAACATGTAGTCCACCCCCGTAGAGACACACAATCCACATTTTACCGCTTTCTGTGTGGCTTCAGGGACAATGCTACCTAGGCTACCGTGCTGCACTTCCTGAGGAACCAGGAGTTTGTGGAGTATGACGTGTTGCTCGTAGGCATGGACATTGAATAAATGACAATGTATTGTATTTAAATCTGAATTCAATAGTGTTTACTGTACTGTTACACTATCATATTCATAATTAGTATAGCTTGATGTTGGGACAGTGGGCATTTTTTTATAAACAATAAAAGCACACCAATAAAAGCACAAATATAGGACAGTGAATTATTATTTTTTGTTTTTTTAATAACCATGTTCTGTACTTTGTATTGTATAGGCTACGCATAATTATTGTGGCTGTAGGCCTACGGGAGCCGTTATAATACCGACAAACATCCAAAAATGCAACGCAAACGTTATAAAATCGGTAAACATTAAAACAAGCTTAATGACCGGTAAAAATGACGGTGACATTTTTTTTCAACTCCATCCTTCACGTTGACAGATTATGATTTACTCTAGCAAACCACTGGTCCACAAAATGTTCAAGCAACAAAAGTAGGCTAACCCCTGCCAAAATAAATATTTACAAATATTTGCAATTGTGATTCATTAATTCTGAAAAAGAGCATGCAGTGTGAGGAATGTCAGAAAGACAAAGAAAAACGAGATAAATCGTTAATAACTGGTATAATTGCTAGCTGCTAGAAGCTTGTGTGCGAGCTATGAGGTGGGAGCTGTGAGCTGCCAGCGAGCTGTGAGGTGGGAACTGTGAGCTGCCAGTTAACTGTGTGAGCTGCCACAGCCACCTGCCACTGCGAGCTGTGAGCTGCCAGTGAACTGTGAGGTGCGGTCCATGCTGGGAACTGTGAGGTCTGTGAGCTCACACCTCGCACAGAAGGATTGTCCTCCGATTGGCAACGGATTCGTCTGACTGTCATCTTCCGTGTTACCCATGAGTTAAAACCCACTCCGAGTGGTGGTCCGTGAGTGGTCCATGGACAGACCTACTGGTCCGCGGACCAGTAATACATTTTATACAGGCCTAGCGCTTTTCATTTTACAGAGAAAAGCGCAAAGTGCTTTACGATGGCAAATAGGCTACAACAAACAGAGAAACAGACAGAGCATCAAAGTGCAATAAAGCCTACAGCAATTATTAAGACAGCAACACTGGGACGCAGATAGAGAAGGGGTTTCAACCGAGTTGACACTGGTCCGTGTACAGACGTTTTAGTTCTAGCATCTTACTATAGCAAATGACTGATGAATAGCCTATAGCAATAAATGCATAAACAAATAAAGTAAAACAAAAATAAGGAAATATGTATAATTACGTGTGAAAGTAATAAATAGGGTAATAGGCAACCTACGGATTCAACCTACGATCCTGGGTTAGGCAACGTATTATGGATGCCGTGAGACTTCTTAAATTAGTTCTATAGTTTTCTGTAGCCTAGTTAGCAACAGTAACAGAACCATGCAGTCGTGGAATACATAGAGGAAAACGGGGGGTGGGGAGGGAGTTTTGTTCAGTTATGGAATAACAGGTGAAATCAGCTGGGTTTTAATAAGCTGAGAGAATGGAAACCTTGTCACTGTCATTTAAAAAATATGAAAGACGAAGAATACGGTTCAAATTCAGTTAACATGGTGACATTTATCTCAGTTTTTTAACCGTATGCTATTGAAAAAACCTTATGCACAGCGAATCCGCTGTAGCATAGGCTATTTGAAAAACAATAAATGCAATATTCACTGGACAAGGTTTTGAACTTTTTTCAGTCAAAGCCATTCTATTTACTTACAGGCTGTAGGCCTAGAGAGCTGTATTGTAATGACATCTGAAGCGGATTTTCAGAACTCAAATGTCAAACTTGCAGTGCGCGAGTTTTCCATCATTGACAATTCACGCATTAGGCTTGATATGTTATCAGCAAATGGATAGCCATTGTCCCGTAACAGAAGATTGTTTCCCCCCCCAGAGGATTACAGGAATTATTGGCAAATATAGGCTAGTCTATACATGTAACCTTACACGTAGCCTACCATCGCACATCGCCTGGATGTTGGAGTGGGCTGAAAGCAATTTAATGCGGCATTTCCTTTCGCTGAGGGACAGGTAATGGTATTTGACCTATGGACCCTTTTATTATTGTGCACTTTTTGATATAGCCTACACAATAATGTTTCACATTGTAATCTTGATATTTTTAGTCATGATTGTGCGCGCCCCTGTGTGTAACAGAAAGGAGGGTGTATGCACGTTGTGAACACGCCTATGTAGGCGTACTTATATGCGTTGTTAAAATAACATGTAAACAACTGCAACATAGACTTTAGAACAGGTTTGTGGTGGTTTTAGCGCAAACGCTTTCTGCTGGCTCGAGAGCAATATGCCAAAAATGATCCTGGCCACTCCTCATCTTAAGACCAACATGCCCAGTTCACTTGTAATCGGCGCAAGAATACATGGTATTTAAACGACGTGAGAGCTAGGCGTTATAATGAGCCCAGCGCCGGGTGTAAGAAAGCAACGACACTTGCATTTGGGTTAGCGCCGGGTGTAAGATAGGGCCCATGGTATTTAAACAACGTGAGCGCAAGGCATTATAATGAATCCTGCACCAGGTGTAAGACAGCAAAGACACTTGCGTTTGGGTTAGCGCCGCTTAGCGCCGGGTGTAAGATAGGGCCCGAAGTCTGTCCACGGACCACTCGTGGACCACTAGGTCTGCTCTCTAGCGCCCCATAGTAACTGCTATACAGCATAGGCTACTAAATGTCTGAACATTAACCGCTAAACCACAGCATTGGTTATTAAAATAATCAGTTATTTATTGCCACATTTACAGCACACTAGTGCTCTTGATAGCCTAACATTTGCAGACCGCAATTGACTTTAGAAGGACGACTTCACTTAAGACGGTAAAACAGATCAATCCATATATTAGCCTATTTATTTATGTGACATGTAATGTGACGTCAGCCTATTCCTTATTTTTGCTTATAACCGCAACTGAATTTAGACGGACAACTGTTCACTTCAGACGGTAAATGGATAAATCCGTAGGTTATTTTATTTATTTCACATGTAGTGATACACATTTCCTTATTTTTCCTTTACTTTATTTGTTTATGCATTTATTGCTGTAGGCTATTCATTAATCATTTGCTATAGCCTAGTAAGATGCTACATACTAAAACGTCTGTACTAGTGATAGGCAGAGCGAAGCTTTCTGAAACATTGCCACAGTTGAAGCGATTCCGTTGGTTAAAGTCTCTGTCATGAAGCATTTGACACCTGCCTGTCTAGTGACATCTCCTGGTCTAAACTACTCTTCACAACAGCGATAAATTTAAATTAATGAAACATTCTTGACTCTTGTAAAATTCAGATTTTTAATATTAATGCTTTTGCCATGTATTCTCAAAACCCTATCCAACTGAGTCTATATTCATTAAAAGTGTTGTACAAATTAAACATTCTCGTGATGAGATAATTATCATTATAAAATTGAAATGAAAATGTAATTTCATGAACAAAATGCCATCATATCGACCAATGCCATTCCATTTCCTCTTGCATGTCTGAAAAGGAGTACATTTCAACAATAAATTCAAATTATTTGAAAAATAATTTTCGCCATTTAGGCTAATGGCATTTAAAGCGTATCAGCTTTCCCCCAGCTCATAGCATCGTGGAAAGGAAATGTAGTATATTAAATAGCACACAGATAGGCAGCAATATTTTTATTCACGTTATTGTTATTCTTATTAGTCATTCTATGGGAGTTCTTTTCTTCATATGTTTTCAGGGCTTCCTGGCATGAGTGGATTGCTACCGTGATTTAACACAGTTAATAAATAACATTATGCTCATGTATGTGGGGAAATACATGAACTTCACGAACTTCAATAACTTGTTTACGTTACGTTTTTAAACATTGAGGTACATTTTTGGTGCTCTATTAGGCCGTAGGCTACCGCTTATAGTCCAGCTTGAATCACAGCAGGATTCCATGGTAATGCTGCAATATCGGGATGCATTGACCGCAAGTGACGAAGCATTTTAATAGGACAGGTGCCGGTCGCAAATTATGCACCGTGCTTTTTGTGGGGTTTCTTGTTGGAAATAATCCCATACAAAAGACGTCATACGTGAACCTTCCTTTATGAACTATATCTCTCTACAAAATCTCAAACGCACTCTCAAATCTCCCCCTCTCCTCTAACGAAACCCCACGACTTGGGTATGGAAGATCAAATGGCTATATTTCTGCAGAAAGCGATGTCCTGGAATAAGGAAAACTCTGGGTTTGCGTTCATTATTACACCTTTTTATTACGCTTACCCTATCCACGGCTGCCCCCTAGTGGTTGTCGTTCATGTCCCAATTATAGTAGCCTATTCATATTTGTCTGAAAGTATGAATTAATTTACAAATTAAAAAAGACTCCTACATTTTGACAACTCATGTAGGCTATAATAGTTAAAATGGGTTTTTACAAATAGGCTAGCTGTACTGGGAAGTTTGGAAAGGTAACCTGTATGATGCAGGTATTTCTCACATTTGAGTCAAATTTTACAAAAGTTTGTCGAAAATTAAGCGAGTTATACTAGCCATATTTTATCAGGGGACGTCTGCATCAGTAAATATAGCCTACTACCAAAATATGCTTATCTTGGTCACCTAATATGGCCACAATTTAACTAGGCTTTATTAGTTTAGGACACAAACCTAATCGTTTGTGAATTATAGAATAGGCCTACCCAAAAATGTTTTTCTCTGTTTTACAGCGATAGCATTGGGTGAAGCATTTATTTAGCATGTAGGCTGTTTATTTCTTTATTTTTACAAGGCGGCTATACATTACAGTAGTTTATGCCCAAATTTCTTTCGTCGCTTCATGGCATCTAAGAGTAATCTTTGCGGGGATGGGGGACATTTCCTCTCCAATGTTAAAAGCATGAAAATGCCCCAATAGGCCTATTAATTAACCTAGTTAATTAATTCATGTGTAGCATGCGATGTAGCCTATGTAAGTAGGCTATTCTGGCTATAATTAAACGCTGTTGCTGGATTAAAGGGAACAATAGCTAGCCATATTATTTAGTGCACGAAAAAGCAAATGGTGCGAACGAAATCCAGCCAATAGACTAGGTGAAATTTGTAAGAAAACGTTGTTGGCTTCATGTTTTTTTTTTCCCGAACAAGAATAAGAATGCAAATGGTTTGACATTATCCCTTGCTGGCTAACTGAATTGGGGGGTATTTGACAACACAGGAGTGAGCTCAATAAATTCACTGGATAAAACCCGGTTAACCCCCTGGAAATACCCCCTGGCTTTAGTTACAGTTAGCGAAATAACGGTGACATCAACGTGTAATGTTATATTCTGAACATTAATGTGTTTTAAAAAATCACCTGTCATAAAATAATGTAGCCTATTAAAAATGCACGTATCCATTTTAACTCATGGTTATCACGGAAGACGAAACGTCAGACGAATCCGTTGCTTCACAAGGCTGACGATTGATAGCCAATAGCAGCAATGAATGAAACCTTTTTTGCATCCATCACCGCAAACAACTGGTTTTGTGGTGATAGGTTTCGATATCAAAACCTGTTGTTTGCGGTGATACATGCAAATGAGAAGGAATTTGCATGCATCACCGCTTACAAACTAGTCACCACATGCAATCCATCAGAGACATGTTTTGCGTTGGGTTTGATATCAAAACCTGTTGCAGTGATAGGTTTTGATATCAAATGTACTGCATGCAATCCGTTTATGAGACATGTTTTGCGTTGTGTTGGGTTTGATATCAAAACCTGTTGCGTTGCGGTGATAGGTTTTGATATCAAATGTATTGCATGCAATCCGTTTGTGAGACATGTTTTGCGTTGTGTTGGGTTTGATATCAAAACCTGTTGCGGTGATAGGTTTTGATATCAAATGTATTGCATGCAATCCGTTTATGAGACATGTTTTGCGTTGTGTTGTTTGATATCAAAACCTGTTGCGTTGCGGTGATAGGTTTTGATATCAAATGTATTGCATGCAATCCGTTTGAGACATGTTTTGCATTGTATTTGATATCAAAACCTGTTGCGGTGATAGGTTTTGATATCATATGTATTGCATGCAATCCGTTTATGAGAGATGTTTTGCGTTGTGTTGTGTTTCATATCAAAACCTGTTGCGTTGCGGTGATAGGTTTTGATATCAAATCTATTGCATTGTGGTGATAGGTTTCGATATCAAAACCAGTTGTTTGCGGTGATGCATGCAAATGAGAAAAGCCCTGTTTTCTGCCAATAGAAGGCCAAGGAATTTACATGCTTCACCGCTTACAAACTGTCACCTCATGAGACATGTTTTGCATTGTGGTGTTATGTTTTGATATAAAAACCAGTAGGCCTATCTTGCGATGCGGTGATGCATACAAATTAAGTTTTATTCATTGCTGTTAGTGGCCATCGTCAGCCTTGTGAAGCAACTGGTTCGACTGATGGGAAATCTGCCATGATATGGAGTTAAAATGGACACGTGCCGTTTTAATACGCTACATTTATAATATAACAGGTGATTTTGTACCACGTTATTGTTCAGAATATAACTACGCATTGATGTTACCGTTATTTTGCTAACTGTAAATAAACCACATCAGTTCACTTGCTAGACCTACCGTTAAGCTATTTTCATTATTTCTCTTGATTTAATTCTTACTAGCCAGCAACTGAGAAAATAAAGACATTGAGTAGCAAGCTATCTAGTTCAATCCATTCCCAAACTCATTAGTTTGGCTACCAGAAAAATACCTGTAACGCAAATAACCTAACCATAATCGCGAAAATAATTGAAACAAATGCGCCAGTCGAGCTAGCTGTAAACGGACAGTTGAGGGGGCACAAAAGCAATATTCCCGAGCTCAGATCTCGCCTCAAGTATTGGTAGGCCTACTACGTATAGCCTACTGTATTTCAGACTATGCCAGGGATATTCCTGGCTATTACATTAGTCAAAACTGAGGAATCCATACACTTCACTTAATGGCTAAGCTACATATTCCAAATGTGTAGCCACACCCAGCCACGGTAATAAAGTAAGCAATCTCAAAGACTGTGACAAATTACGAGTTGGAGAATTTCCACGACATGAACATTCCTTTCGGAAACAAAGCTATAGGTTCCGAATTTCACCTATAGCCTACCATATATATTGCCTGGATTTCAAGTGCATAGCCTAGCCTACACACCATTCGCTTTCTCGTATATCTAGACAATTAAATAGGCTGGCTACCTACCCAATACTGTCTTCCCTTTAACTCAGCAACAGTGCCCTGCTAGAAAAAACATTAGCATTGCACAAATTACCATTACGTGATGGGAATTGGGACATCTTGTTTTTGGTCTCCCATCAGGTTACTATTACAGACCATTAGAGACCATCAAAATCCCCACAGATACCATTAGAGTCCAACAGAGCACCACCAGATGACCATTAGAAGCCACTGGATTACCAATAAAGAAACCAGCAGAATCCATCACAAAAACATGAAATTCCATTAAAACCATTAGGAATTGTCTGATGGTTTTTAATGTTTTTTCTAGCAGGGTGTTTACTTAATAACCAGCCTCTTACATAGTCTATAGCCTATGACTTATAGGCTACATTCATTATTATTGCGCGTGTAATGGACGGCTGCATGTTTCAAGGTTTTTTATTTTATAACCATATTTAAGTTCTTTAATAATTATTATGAAGTAGTCCTGCCGCATCTTACAATTATAGACATTTGCTCTAGATAAGCTGACACAGGCAGCAGCAACCATGGATAGCCTATGATATGAAGCGAATAAAATGTAAACGTAACATAGCCTATACAGCCTTCTTGTAAAAATAAATAAAAACTATAAATGCTATAACCTACCCATGCTGTCGCTGTTAAACAATTAGGAAAACACTTTTGGTACTTAAGTCCAGTTCTATAAATCAAAAATAATTATGGGGTTAAATAGCCATTAAATTGTACAAATGATCAGTATCAGGTTAAAATCATGGAGTTTTTAAATTCAAATTAGCGACAGGCATTGATGTTTGCTTCGGCCTCCGTCTCTTATTTTAATAGAATTTTGTTCAGTAAACTAGATCCTTCTTCTGGTAACTGTAGACTTCTTCTTATGGTAATTGTAGACCGGTTCTGCCACCTACTGAACAGTTGCTGTACTGCAGGAAGTATTACTCTTCATTTTCATATCTCCGCCTACAGCCTCATTTGCTTGCATTTCCAAGCGACCTCATTTACATCTATCACTGCAAGTGCATGAATCACCTCTTAAACCATGGATATCAACCAACTAGAATGCTGATATCAGGAATGTCGAACATCGATATCAAAAAGAAGGAGTATTGCATTGTGAAAGGGCAAAGATGCTTTGTGAAGGACAAATGTTGATATCAAAGTAGGTGTTGCTTTCAAATGGATACATCCTGCAATCCAATGTTACGTGTTGCAAATGGTTATGTGGTGCATTCCAATATCCCATTGCTGATATCAAAAAAGGGTTGATTAAAAGTTGAAACGGCTTAATCTTTTGGTACGTCGTCATGTTTTGCATCGTGATCAGGGGTTGAAATTTTTGACATCAAACTGAGTCGTTTGCACATGTGTGGCGCTAAAAGCCAACGACTTATTTTTGATATCAATCATGTGGTTTCTTGATATCCACGCAAACTACTCTTGATATCAATTGTTTATGTCCCTGATATCAATTTTTCTATGACAGGTTGCATCCATAACTTGGTTGATAACAGCATTGTAGATGTTGATTGCATTACTGTTGCAGTATGTCGCATCACATCATTTACAGATATCATCCTGTTAAGCTTTCATTGATGTTGCATTGCAGCAAGATATTTGTGAACAGTGCTTATACGGTTGATATTTATAGATAATGTGATGCAATCAGCCACAACAGTACTGCAATCAACAGATGCAATGCTGTTTTCAACCACATATTGCATACAACCATCATAAAACAGTCGATATCAAGGATAGAAAACCTTGATATCAAGAGTAACATATGCTGATATCAAGCAACCACATAGTTGATATCAAAATGTAAGTTGTTGGTTTTTAGTGCAACACTTGTGCAAACAATTGATCTTGATATCAAAAGTCCCCACCTCTGACCACAGCACAAAACAGATGGGTTGCATGTGGTGGTGCGTTTGTAAATGAATTGGGCTCCTATTGGTTGAGAGCAGAGACTTCAAAGGGACGTCCTCATTTGCATGCGTCTCCGCTTACAACATACGTTGCATGCTATACCTTCTGTCTCCACTTACAACCTCACTTGTATGCTTCACCGCTTTCAAACGCAGATGTGTTGGTTTTTGATATCACGCTGTTTTGCGAACAACATGAGAAGCATCTGACAACGCGAAAAAATTGCGTTGAACAAACAACCTTCTTTTTGATATCGGGGAGGGAAAACATTATTATCAAGAGGTTAAGTGTTGCTTTGTGAAGAGAAAGTGTTGCTTTGAGACAAAGCGATGTCGATAACGATATGTGAGGATGTGTTTTCAACCTGCAATGTCATGCAATCAACCGGTAATGCGATGTGATTAAACGTTAACGGCTTGCCATACTATGTGGTGCTTATTTATTTATATATTTATATTTATTTAAAAATAAATAAATAAACATAAATATTGTTGCATCTAACTTCACTATAAAAAATAAAAAAAACAATCAGTGGTTATGGTAACCGTAAAATGAAATGAACGCTTACACGAAAAATCAAGTAGCCTAAAGTATGTGATTTACGCACTTAACAGTCTAAGACTGGTCTGGAGTAATCGTTAATCTACGAGTGTTTCAAAGAGCGTCTTAAGTTAAGATGCTTTTGGGAAACGCACCCAAAGTTCAAGAAGCTTCGTACGAAGGGTTTTACGACGTCTTAGCCTCAAGATGCTTTTGGGAAACGCGCCCCAGCTAAGTTACTTGCTGATGTGAAACGAAATTGACTCGTCAAATGAACTCAATGTAGCCTGCGCGGTCCAGACAAACTGCTAACTAGCCTCCTGATTGTGGTCAATTTACATGCTTTGAGAGAAAAACAAAGTTAACCATTTTTGATGTAAGGTGCAACTGTTAGCTACAGTAGGCTACAAAAATAGCCTATACTGTAAATCCATGAAAATACTGTAACGTAGCTATGATTCACCTGGCGCTAACTGCCCAGCAATGGGAAGACAGGTAGCTACAATAAGCCAATATCATTACGAAAGAGTAACAATATTGTCAGCTGTGGTAGCCTACATTATACATGTGTAATACAGCCTCGAATCCCAAGTGCATTCTTAAATTTGTACTGTGTTAATAATTATTTTATTCAATTTCCGATTACAATCCGATCTTTTGTCCAGTGTTTAGCCTATACATTACACAATCTGTATGTGCTGTCTGTAAGTCCATAGCCTGCAGTATGACACATGCACACACAGTAATGCAGGTAAGGTTGACATGGTAAAAGACAGACGCCAACACGGAGCCCAGTGAAGTTACGATTATGTCGCTTTTGCTCAATGTACTGCACTTTCAAAGGCAGGATTGGCATGATAGGAATTGATGGTAAGACGGAGGTTATCACATAACGTTAGGCAAAAACTTGGGTTATTTTGCCGTTTTTCTCCCTCCTGCTCTTCCTCTTCCCATTTTCCTGCCAAACTGCCTGCCTCCGTCACGATGTTATCCAATGGGGAGAATTATTATTGAGGGTATGGTCCGTATACCTGCTCATCAAGCTTATCGCCCAATAAAAATGCTTCATACTAATGGTTTTTAATGTTAATACAGCTAATGGCTTCATGCTTTCCAAGAAATTACAGTGGCCTAATGGATAGAGGCGTCGTCTCTGACACAGAGGATTGTGGGTTCGAGCCCAGCAAGGCACATTTATTTTCCACAAAAACAATGTGCAACTGTTAAGTACTTTTCATTTATTAGACTGTTATTATTTTCACATTAACACATTAATGTATTTTTATTGCAAAGGCAAAAGAGGTTTCCAATATTAACTGTTCAATGTTTCACTGACACGACGCTCGCTCTTGTCTGGTTTGGGGAGGGTGTTAAGCTCTGCTCTTGCGGTCATGACTGACTGACTGAGGAAACCGAACCTCAACGTACCCTTGCCTCGGCCAACATTTCTTTATTCATGAATTTCTTCACTTCAGCTCTGTTCACTTTATCCTTTTCACACATAACACAATGTCACCATAAAATTAACTACTAGGAAAATTAAGAATGTACGATAATAGCCTACATTAAGAATTGATGATGGCCTCATTTAAGCTGCAATCCTTCAAGAGATCGGATTTATAAACTGCCAATTCCTGAAACATATCTCATTCACAGTTAGTCACTTAAAAAAAACAACAATAACCTCCGAATGTGGCTCTAGTCTATGCTACTCTGCAGATAATGTAGCTTACTGCAAACACTTTTAATAATAATAATAATAATCTCTGGTATGTACTTTTAGTAGTATCTATTGTTTTCTTTCTGGCTAAGATTCCTGGGAAATATGCATTGTCCAATTAAGCTTGTTAGCCAACCTTACTATTGCCCGAGAAGCATCAGTCTACTTCTAGTCAGGAAGCAGATACAAGCTAGGCTACTACAAAGCGAATCAACATGCCTTATAGCCTACATTCATTGCACTACAGAAAACTAAACTTAGCTCTCCAGTACCAAAACATTTCCCGCAGGCAACGTTCTACACTACCAGAAAAAAAAACTACAAAGGAATTTCTGCTAATGAAATCGCTCGCTAGCTCGTAGCCCACACATGGAAGGTTGGAGTTACGCATCCTGCAATCCAGTGTTGAATAGCCTAATGTTAAATGTATTTAATTTTCTATAGAATACTAATAGACCTATTTTAAAACTGGATTTCCATATTTTGCTGATGCAAACTATTTAGGCTGTACTAGCTATTTAGGCTGTATGTCTTTCAGCTACAATGCGTTTGCGTCTAGCCCATTGTGCATGCATGTCTCCATGTAGACTTGGTTCATTAATTTACATGCTTCTTCATGATCCATAGCTCAGGTGGTGCTGTTCATTGTATTTCATTACACATTAAATACTGCTCATCTACAAACTCTTTTAATGTAATTGTGTGCTGTCTGTAATAGGATAACTGTTCTCATTCTTGTCAATAGAGGGCGTTATGGTTACGCGACTGTCTGCATGCATTTCTTTGGAATGCATGTCTCTCTGTGTTTATCTTCATGCATTATTCATCATTAGTTAGCTATAAAAAATAAGTGATCAGATCAAAAACGTCTACGACGTAAAAAAAAGAGCCAAGTTGCTCATGCATAGCCTACATAGCGCTGTCCATAAGTTCTTAATTCCAACTTGCAAAAACTAGGCCTGCCTTTAAAAGTCTTGATATCAAAATGTGGCCAAGTTACAACTAACAATATTGCCTATCGTAGCTCACACTAAATAAACTAGCTCTATTCCAAAGCAATGCTATCCAAACTTTCCTAAATTATTTAATGCAACTTGGCCCTGTGTTTCTTCATCTTACCATCTCGAGAATGTGGTCAATGAAACTATGTGCCACATCAAACTGCAAAATGAAAATAATTTATAGTGGAAATACTCTGATTCAGATGTGTTGCACTTAGAAATTAAACCAGAAAAATTACTACACTATAGGGCATGTTTGAACAATTGGCTGCATCCACTGCTTTGGGTCTATGAAAAGCACAGAATTAATAAAATGTATTATTATTATGTATTTATTGATTTATTTGGATTTCTATCAAAACCTGTGTGGTCCTACAGAGCATAGATATACTTGTGTTCACAATTCTATTTGCAAATATCATAAATAGTATTATGTTAAGAAAATTGGTACTATTACTTATTTGCCACCATCTGACCCACAAACATGTCTGTATACGTTTGTAAAAATGCTATATGCACGCTATTTTCTAGGTAAACATATTACTAATTTTTATCTGCATTTATTTATTCATCACCTCTCTCTATTGTACATGTTTCTTGATATAAATGTGTTTGTGAATTGTAAAGAATTCTGTAGCAGCAGTTAACATTTTAAAACTGTACATTTTCTAAAGTAAACTTTCCAACAAAGTACAACTATATCCTTTCTGGAGTGTAATTATTCATCAACTGTTAAAAACATTCATTGAAATCATATGTTGTTCCATGAGGCACAATCTCTTCACATGCAAAGATGAAGAAACACAGGGCCAAGTTGCATTAAATAATTTAGGAAAGTTTGGATAGCATTGCTTTGGAATAGAGCTAGTTTATTTAGTGTGAGCTACGATAGGCAATATTGTTAGTTGTAACTTATGGGGTGCCATTTGTAAACTTTCCCTGCTAAAAAAACACGCTTCACTTTTTCCAGATTTAGCCCAAACTTTGCCTCGTTTTTCTCAGATTTAACAAAAAACACCCCCAAATAATGCACTGCAATTTTCACATGCCACTTTTTCCACATATATATATAATTAAGAATTATATGTTAAATCTAAATCTTATATCTAAATATTATATCTTAATCTAAAAATTATATCTAAATCTAAATCTTATATCTAAATCTTGGGTTTGAACAAACGGCACGGATATGCTAAATATCATACATATGCAAATTGGAAACGCCTCCTAACCAGCCCATCATCAGGAAATGGGCGCGAAGCTGTGAGAAGCAGCAAGACGGCTATCATGATCAAAAGCAAAATGGAGAATTCCAGCGATTTAGCTAATCTAATTGAACGTGCGGTTGCAGCTGGGGTAACAGCTGCTCTACAGACCCGATGTGCGTTACCAACACCAGACACAACATCTTCATCTGACACAGCAGTGCCATCGGTAAGTTTTTATTTATTTTTGTAGTTTTCAATGTGTCCATGGCATGGTACCCTGGAGAAAATTATGGGGGTGGGGGGTGTAGCTAGCTGGATACAAATGCATGACATAGCATTGTAGCTTATAGTCCAAGGGTATTCGACTACAATTTGACGGTTCAGTCACATTAATACATGGATGGTTATTATTTCACCGAATTCTGTGGATCAGTTTTCTCGAAGTGACTAGTTAGTGGCGCTCACATTAACACTTTTCACGAGTGCTGCGGAAATATCACATGAGCATATCACATCGGTTTGGAACTTGTTGCGGGGAGAATGAAAGCATAATTTTCTGTCCGTTAGTCTTTGAACGCACGTTTTTCATTATCAACATTACTTTCCTTTGAAAGAGCCAGATTATTTCATACTCTCTAAATAGGCTTTAGAATCATCCTTACATCTATCACTTCCGATCTGCCTGTAATTCACACAGCCTGGGAGTGCTGCTGTTCGTAGTACTGGCACTGATGATTGAATAATAAATTTGCATAGGTTCGCTATTGGACAAGACGAAGCCACGGATAAGCGTGACACTGGCGTCAGTTCAAGAAAGTAAAAATAATTTCATCATTTTAAAGCGGTGCAGCCGCTTCTATATATACGTATAGAAAATTATGCTTTCATTCTCCCCGCAACAAGTTCCAAACCGATGTGATATGCTCATGTGATATTTCCGCAGCACTCGTGAAGTGTGAACGTGAGCGCCACTAACTAGTCACTTCGAGAAAACTGATCCACAGAATTCGGTGAAATAATAACCATCCATGTATTAATGTGACTGGACCGTCAAATTGTAGTCGAATACCCTTGGACTATAAGCTACAATGCTATGTTATGCATTTGTATCCAGCTAGCTATACCCCCCACCCCCATAATTTTCTCCAGGGTACCATGCCATGGACACATTGAAAACTACAAAAATAAATAAAAACTTACCGATGGCACTGCTGTGTCAGATGAAGACGTTGTGTCTGGTGTTGGTAACGCACATCGGGTCTGTAGAGCAGCTGTTACCCCAGCTGCAACCGCACGTTCAATTAGATTAGCTAAATTGCTGGAATTCTCCATTTTGCTTTTGATCATGATAGCCGTCTTGCTGCTTCTCACAGCTTCGCGCCCATTTCCTGATGATGGGCTGGTTAGGAGGCGTTTCCAATTTGCATATGTATGAGATTTAGCATATCCGTGCCGTTTGTTCAAACCCAAGATTTAGATATAATTTTTAGATTAAGATATAATATTTAGATTAAGATATAATATTTAGATATATTTAGATTTAGATTTAAGATTTAGATTTAAGATTTAGATTTAAGATTTAGATTTAAGATTTAGATTTAAGATTTAGATTTAAGATTTAGATTTAAGATTTAGATTTAACATATAATTCTTAATTATATATACACTACTCACAAAAAGTTAGGGATATTCGGCTTTCGGGTGAAATTTCAGGATGAACCTAAAATGCACTATAACCTTTACAGGTGAAATTAATTTGACCTTCTCTAAACTTTTGAATGCACATGTCCAACTATTCAATGTTTCAGTACTTTTTGCACAACTTGCTGTTCTCTAACAAGGAGCTGAACGGCAAAATTCACAACAGGTGTTTGATCCATGAATCGACTAATAAATTTCCTGGTTCAATTAGAATTGGTATTTAAACAGTCCTCTTCATCATGCTGTTCACATTTTGACATCATGAGACCAAGACGACACCTAACAATTGATCAACAGTACCTCGCCATTGCGAGGCTTCAAACAGGATGTTCTCAGAGGGAAGTGGCCACTGAGCTTAGAGTGTCACAGAGTGTCATCAGCAGGTTGCAACAGAGATACAGAGAGACTGGAAGAGTCACAGAAAGGCATAGAAGTGGACGTCCTTTGGCCACATCCCATACTGATGACCGCTTCATTGTGAACAGTGCCCTGCGGAACCGGATGATGAATGCCACTCAACTCCAGGCACATTTAAGGGAGGTGAGAGGCACCCAAGTGTCACGTCAGACCATTCGAAACCGTTTACATCAGCGTGGTCTGCGTGCTAGACGACCTGCAAGGGTACCTGACCACACCACCAGGCACAGGCGTCATCGTCTTGCATGGGCCAGGGAGCATTTACGCTGGACGAGGGACCAGTGGGCCTCAGTGCTGTTCTCTGATGAAAGTCGATTCACGTTGAGCAGAAATGATGGCCGCCAACGATGTTGGAGACGTCAAGGAGAGCGCTATGCATCAGCCACTGTTGTCACCAGACGACCCTTTGGTGGTGGCGGTGTTACAGTGTGGGCAGGTGTGTCTAGTCAATACAGAACTGCCCTACACTTTGTGAATGGTACAGTGACAAGCCCATACTACCTGAATAACATCACTAATCCAGTCATTGTGCCCCTGCATGAACAACACAGGCCTAATTTCATCTTCATGGACGACAATGCTCCAGCTCATCGAGGTCGCATCATTAGGGAAAGGCTGCTGGAGACTGGGGTACCTCAAATGGAGTGGCCTGCACTTTCTCCAGACCTGAATCCCATAGAAAACCTATGGGATCAGCTGACTCACCGTGTAGAGGCTCGTAACTCTGTACCCCAGAACCTCAATGACCTGAGGGCCGCCCTTCAAGAAGAGTGGGATGCCATGCCTCAGCAGACAATAAGTCGACTTGTGAACAGCATGAGACGTCGTTGTCAAGCTGTAATTGATGCTCAAGGGCACATGACAAGTTATTGAGACATTGACATTTTTGTTGTGGTATACCCACCACTGTTGTTGGCTTTTGTTTCAATAAATTGTTTGAGATGAGGAAATCACCATTGCATGCTTCTACTTAAATGCCCTACTTTCATGATACGTATAATATCACTGTAGCGTGAACTTACATTTTCCATAAATTTCACCCGAAAGCCAAATATCCCTAACTTTTTGTGAGTAGTGTATGTGGAAAAAGTGGCATGTGAAAATTGCAGTGCATTATTTGGGGGTGTTTTTTGTTAAATCTGAGAAAAACGAGGCAGTTTTGGCTAAATCTGGAAAAAGTGAAGCACGTTTTTTAGCAGGGAAAGTTTACAAATGGCACCCCATAGTAACTTGGCCACATTTTGATATCAAGACTTTTAAAGGCAGGCCTAGTTTTTGCAAGTTGGAATTAAGGACTTATAGACAGCGCTATGTAGGCTATGCGTGAGTAACTTAGCTTTTTTTTTTTACATCGTAGATGTTTTTGATCTGATCATGTTTACCGTTATTACCTCTTCACTTTATAATAAAAGTCCCATGTTTACGGTTGTGCCACCCTGACATTTGAGAACATACAAATTGCCGGACAAAAGTTTTTCAATTATCTCAACAGCTTTAAAACTATTGGAATTTGTCAAATTTGCTGCATTTGAAAGGTTTCAAACATAAAATCATGACATAGTATTTTATTTAGAATTTATCATTAAAATACCATTTTTAATAGTTTTCTTAGTCTGTTCATTTGCACAGATGGTTGCGCCGCCTGACATTTTGGGGTTTGAGATGCCAAAACATAAAAGAATATATATTATTTGAATGTACTGAATATATTCAAACTAAATAGGTTTTATAGAATAAAGTGATACAAATAAAAGGGTTAAACAAAAAAGTGTCTTATATTTTAGATTCTTCAAAGTAGCCACCCTTTGCCTTGATAACGGCTTTGCACATTCTTGCCATTCTCTCAAACAACTTCTGTGGTAAACAGGTATTCCACAGGTAAAAAGGTGATGCCATCATGACTGTATAAAAGGATATCAAGAGACTCCTGATATCTTATTTCCAGGTACTCTTAGAAGCGATACTATAACCTCTGCATCTCTATGGGAATTGGGGGGTGGGACTAGATTTAGCTTTAAATTACACTGGAACAGTGTGGAACACATGGTTGGCTAAATGGCTCTAAGTCATCAAGGGTCTGACGTATCAAACAAGCCTTAAACCATCACTCTGCTGCCAGATATGCAGTAGATATGGATGGATCACTTTAAGGGTTGTTTCTCCTGACAAATTTTCCTATTGAACTCTATGGAAAAATATGTCAGGAGAAGAAACCCTTCAAGTTATCCATCCATATCTACTGTATTTCTGGCAGCAGTGATGGTTTAAGGCTTGTTTGATACATCAGACCCTTGATGACTTAGAGCCATTTAGCCAACCATGTGTTCCACACTGTTCCTGTGTAATTTAAAGCTAAATCTAGTCCCACCCCCCAATTCCCATAGAGATCCATTCAAATGCAGAGGTTATAGTATCGCTTCTAAGAGTACCTGGAAATAAGATATCAGGAGTCTTTTGATATCCTTTTATACAGTCATGATGGCATCACCTTTTTACCTGTGGAATACCTGTTTACCACGGAAGTTGTTTGAGAGAATGGCAAGAATGTGCAAAGCCGTTATCAAGGCAAAGGGTGGCTACTTTGAGGAATCTAAAATATAAGACTTTTTTATTTATTTGTTTAACCCTTTTTTGGTTTTTGCATAATTTAATTTGTGTTCTCAGTTTTGATGTCTTTACTATTCCAAAATGTTGAAAACAGTAAAAATAACTGAAAAAAAACCTATGAGTAGGTGTCCAAACTTTTGACTGGTACTGTATGTATGTATGTATGTATGTATGTATATGTATATGTATATATATATATATATATATCAGTTTAGGTACCACAAGCTAGTCTTATTACTATGGATGGCAGTGAACAGATGCGCTTCAAATGGAAATGATAAGCAGCCCATGAAAATGTTTATTGAAAGTTATATAGGCTTTTAAAAAACAAAAATTCAGGGTTTTATGCCTGGATAACCTAACTCCCACAAATAAAAATACGAGGTTTCAGCTTCACTTTTGTTATCAGCAACACTAATTCTGAGATTTAAGGGCCACACTCAGAGCCAGATTCAGAGTTCACATAAGCATGCGCAAATGGGACATACTCCCGAAATTCTGCTTAGCTAAAACCCTTTGTGCAGATGCCTACTGACCATGCCGCCAGCGGCAAGATTTTGCTCAACTGAGACATTCATCGCTCCTGCAGCCAAACTATTAGTGGAAATCACAAACTGTGTTTTAACTTTATTGGTAGACGATTTGTGACAACTCTGCCGAATAAGGAGTTCCTAAGTGCCACTACTGTCCTGTAGAAAGTCCATTTAACAAGCAACCCCCCACCTAGTCTATACCTACCCAATGTGTGATACCCATAGTGGACAATAGCGTCTATGTGTGAGTTCATAAATATATTTATTTATCATATAAAATTAGAATTCTATTATAGCAACAAGGTAAACCCAACAATAGCCTGATCGTATGCCAAAAAAGCTGTGAAACGTGAAATTATTCTCTCATACCACGTATTCTACTAGCAATATATGCTACTAAATATGAAATATACACTCCTACCATTGGTTTTACAGAGAGATGTTGCTGTCAAAATTCAGTGGTCATTTATTGTCTTGGAAAATGTTTGAGAAATTCACACCAGTTTAGCCTGGTATTACATGTGGAATGTCTATACCCCCATATGCCCTACCTGCAGCTCTGAAGTATTCCACGTCATTCTGGTTTTATTCACAACCGTTTTATTCTGTTTCTGTGATGCTCACACATGGAGGTATAAAGCCTTAAACAGAGAATTTACCAAATTTGCCATCTGCGCAAAGGGGTTAAGCCATTTGTGATCCAGACATTTAACTTATCCCCTGTTTTAAGTGTCTCTCCAGTCTGCAACATACAGTTTTCACTTAATCTTTTTTTCCATGCAACTTTTCGGAAAAAAAGGTGGTCTAGCGCCGCCAATAAATGATTCTAAAAAATACAGCACCTTTCACAAAAATGGATATTAAAATGAGTGCTTATTCTTTGAAAAGAATATATCTTATTTTCCTTTGCCTAGCCTACTTGCAATTATGGAAGAACTGTCATAAAAATAAAAATAGGTAAAAGTAGGCTATGATTTACCATCTGGTATATCACACCAGACCAATATTATATGGATTAATTGATACAGTGTCTGGATCATTCGCTTTGACAGAGAAGATTTTGTAGCCTACTTGTGTCAGCACTGCTGCTCCAAAATTATTAAGGAGCTCAAAGTAACTCCCTGCAGTGTAGATCTACCAGTGCTCCAGGTTAAAAAGTCTCTCCCCTTCCTGGCCACATCCTTCCAGCTTGTGCATGTACTCAAAAAAATAATTAGTTGGACAGTGGTTGCAAGTAATTGGCTATTAAGTATAAGTGACTTGAAATGGTTAAGTTTAAGACGTCGCATATAGGCTATTATTTTCAAGCACCGTACATGACTATTAGGTAATTTTTTTAAAGTAAATCCATTTATTTGATTTATTCATTCACTTAATATTCCATGCAATCACTGTCCAACGATTAATATTTGAGTGTGTTATATCCGAGTCGTCAATATCTAGGAGTTATCAGTTCATCAAGGCTATATACGAAGTATCAATATGTTAATTGCATTCTCCACCACCCAAGAGCAACTATGATGCACAAAGGCAGGATTTTACAAAGGCTAACGTGGTTATTAAAGACACTCAGTGTCACGCTGAAAATGCAAAAAAATCTGGCCCTAAGGATTTATTGCCATTCTGGGAAAATTAATTAATAAATTATTGCAAGCGTGTCTCATCTGTGGCAAGTGGGAACAAATAAAATATGCCCTGTTATTGTGTATTGATACGTTTGGAATAACCCTTTAAACTATGTATTACTTATTCAAAATTCTTTTACAATTTTGAATAAGTAAAACAATTTCACATTTAAAACATGACGTTACGTGGCGCTGGAATGGCGACATGTAGTCCAACGTTCTCTCGTGTTTGTTCATTTGAATGTATTTTGCTGTGTCAGGCTTTTGCCTTTTGTTTTTTCTATGCGTTGTGTGTCTGTTGTGGTGTGGGGAGGCGGGCTGGAGATTTTTCAGGGCACTCCTGCCGCTTGTTTTGATGATATAGGCGAATTGTCTCACCGGGATAATTTTGTTTGTGGTCGTCACCATGGAGACGCATTCCCAACATATGCTCGGGAATATCTGTTGGATCTGCAGCAGCAAAGGGCGCGTTAAGTAACTGAGCGCTCACGGTGATAATGCTCAGTGCACCGAGCGGATTTTGAATCACTTAACGTTCTGCTCTACGTGAGTGCTGAGCAACTGTCAACAACCGTCTGAGTACTGACAGCTCCGTTAGCAGAGCGCGCTCACATACACACAGGCCTACACACACTGAAGCTGTATTTTTCAATGGAAATTATTGAAAGTAGCACCAAAATGATGGCGTGACAGTCAAATTTACTTTAACACGTTGATTCTACCATTAAATCTTTTTTTATATTACGATGTGTATAATCGTCCGTGTACTTGGGTCCATGATGTACTTCCGTATTGCTCCTCGCTGATCCACATCCAAAAGTGCTCAGCTGTGCTCTGAGCTGCTCAATGAGCGAAACTGAGCAACCCATTAAGTGCGTTCTTCGCTCTGAGCGAAGCTGAGCCGCTCAGTTACTTAACGCGCCCAATGTTTACCATCGCTCTTCACCGGAGGTGAAGATGTCAGGACTGATCAGAGAGTGCAGGCAGTCTTCAAAGGGCAACCATGGAAGGGAAGGAGAAGACGGTGCGGGGGAGGAGTGAGGCGACGAGTGGGAAGGCTGACGCAGTTTGGTGCTCCGTTTCGACAGTACAGACACTGCAAAGTCGTGGAGGCGGGGTTTGTGTTGGACTGCTAAATGACACTGGACATCTCGGGACAGCGGGGGCTATTTTTAATCATGGCTGTATTCCAATTTAATTCACTTAATTTGATATTGTATGTCTATTTGATGTGTTTGTGTGTTGTGGGTCTTTTTTGTTGTTGCTGGTGGCTACAACTGAAGTTCCCGAAAGGGAAAATAAGTTATTCTATTCTAAAACTGGAAGGTTTGTGGGATAGTGTTTTTTTATTAGAAAACAGATTCAGTATAACCAATAATATCTGTGGTGTCCAGGAGCTTTTTTTAAATTTATTTTTATAGTGTGCTTCTGTCCAAATAATCTGATTACCTGTCTTAAATTTTCACAGTTTTCATGAAACAAAATATTAGTCAAATATAACTCTCTCCAAAAAAGTTTAAATGAGCAATGTCATCATACTTTATTCAGTGTTCTAAGAATAAAGCAACTTGCGTTGTTTTTCCCCACCTTTGCCTCTAATATTTGGGGCATATGACACGTATGCATCTACTGCACTAGGAAAAATGATCAAAACATTGTCCGTACAGTGTGACCGATTCCAGCATGTCTAAATCAACCAGTGTCTCATGAAACCATTACATTACTTGATTCATCAAAACGAAATCCAAAAACACTCGTGTCTTTAAATTGTGGTTGGTATGGCCAGCTGTATAAGCACATAATCAATATAAAGTTACTGGTTTCACTTACATGGCAGACTGTAATGCTTTCTTTTTAAAATCTACATTAATAGCACCGTAATCAAAACAATGAAAACAGATTTGCACACTTTTCATGTAGTAAATGCCATGTTACCAAAATTCCCTTGCTAGTTTATCTGTATTTCTTTACAACACTCCACCAGGATCAGGATTAGTCTATTCTCCAATTATTAGATTATATATTCTTATTTGTATTTATTTATTATGCATATATTGCATATTTATCTCACAGTAACAAAGACTTCACAAGGAATTAATTGAGGAATACACCATAGGAGGTTCAACATGTTATACTGTGCTCTGTAACCAATCAGAACTTCTCAATCCTTCTGAAAGGTTTTGCTGTATGACCATTGGTTGTCACCGTGCCTAGATCTGATATGAGAAGGCAGTTGTTTCAGTCATGAGGATCTGCTTTTCAAATTGTACTCAGCAGAGTTAGCCTCTGTCATTAGCATTCCAGGTTTCCTCAACCTGCGATTGGCAGGTGGTAGATGGTGGGGCCCTCCAAAAGTCTGCAGTCCAGTAGCAGGCAGGCACATTTGCCCCAGATCATTGTCATGGTTTACCAGATGAATAATTTTTGTTTTGAGCCTGTGCCATCTGTTCCAAAAACAGGGACAAACAAAGGATATGAGAAGTTTAAATATAATAAATTCAGCTTCTGTAATTCCAACCGTGGAATCACTCTGTAAATGACATTCACTACTTTGCTCTTAAAAAATAAAATGAATAAATACCTCGCTAAAAGGACCATAAACACCATTAAATGTCAGATCATTGTAGTACTGGTCATGCATAGTTATTATTTCCATTGCTCAGTTTCTCACAAAGCAAGCAGAACACTAGGAGAGATTCTAAATGTCACTCACTGAAAGTTGGAATGTTATTGACTGTTGTGTTTAAAAATACATACTGTTTCAATCCCTAAAGTGCAATAGAATTGGATTCAAAATCAATTATTTGTTAATGAAAGACCTTTGGAGCTGGCATTCGTCTTTTTGGTTTGGAGAAAAGGCCTTTATTTTCCTCCTTTTACTTATGAATTAAATTATCTTTTGTTCGCAAATAAGCCCTCCCAAAATAAAGTATTCCTTCTCCAGGGGGTTTGATGAAGAAAACCCAGTTCATTGGTCTTCCTGCATGTGAACGCAGCTGTTGAATTGGAACCAAACATTGAATGATACAGCATGCATTTCTTGTAATTCAGTTCTCTTAAATTAGATTGTTGAAATAATTGATCAAATGGGCTTCAGCAGAAACACTTTTTAATAAATGTGATGCCATTGATTGCTGTGTGTGTCTACATGCAGACATTACATTACATTACATTATAGGCATTTAGCAGACGCTCTTATCCAGAGCGACTTACACAACTTCTTATTACATTTATCCATTTATACAGCTGGATATATACTGAAGCAATTCAGGTTAAGTACCTTGCTCAAGGGTACAACGGCAGTGTCCTACCTGGGAATCGAACCTGCAACCTTTCGGTTACAAGTCCAGTTCCTTAACCATTATACTACACTGCCGCCCTACAGACACGTATACAGGGGGTGGACAAAATATTGGAAACACCAGTTTTCCAGAAAATATAAAACAGCTGCTACGCAAACCCTCAACTTCTGTTCCTAACCTGATTATTTATTCTGTTATATTTTTTCTTTATAATTATGCCAATCAACCATAATTGCATGTTAGTCATATTTTTATGAAATGGTAAATCTTAAATGACATGTCGCTGTTATATCAGTAAAAAGTGATTACACTTCAACAAATGTTTAAGAAGAAATCAGAAAACATTTTGGTCCCCAACAACTGGAGTTGATCTCCATGTGAATGTGATTAGTGAAAAACGTAACTGAAAAGGAATAATTAACAATTGGGCCATATTTGTGACTCATGTTACATGCAAGTGTTGGATTCTAGACCAGTTTCAATGATCTATTTTTTTTCAGCTGTTCACTTCACTGAGCAGAGGTGTACATTCCCCACAGCTGTGCAGAGGTGCACATCTCCGGTTGTCATGGACCAAAATGCTTTCAGATTTTGTCTAGCTCTGTGTTCTCACTCATTACTGACACAAAAGCAGCATGGCATGCCAGTCATAAAAGTGTAGAAAACATAGGTAAGAGAAATGGGAGCAAACATGGCAGCTGTTTTATGTAAAACGGTTTTTTTCCCCAGTTTGTGGTTTCTCCAATATTTTGTCCACCCCCCTGTACATACAAAATGCCTGAAAAATATCTAACTTTGAAGCATCTAAACCAAAATTACAAAAGCATCTACACAGGTGATTCCTATTCATTTGAATGCTAATTAGCAGCATGTGTCTGCTTAAGAGGTCTAACCAGCAGCACTTTGCTAGGAAAGTCTCCAAAGCAAGATGAGGATACTAACAAAAGGGGCCAAATAATTGGTGTCCGAATTGCAGGTGCGCCAGTCAAAAAAACAGCTAAATTATTTAAGGTGGCAAAAGGAACAGTGTCAAATTATGACAACATATGCCCAACACCAAAAAAGAACTGTGGCCGCAAGTCAAAGCTCTCCAACAGGGACAAACGGACACTTGCTAGGATAACCACAGAACTACAGCTCTAAAAATCACCACAGAATTGAATCAATCCATATCTGAACCAGTCTCAACAAAAACAGTACGCTGTGCGCTTCACAAAGCTGGTATTTATGGCAGGGCCGCCATTCAGAAACCATTTGTATCCAAGGCTAATGAACAAAAACACAACATGGTGTAAGGAACACAAAACCTGGACCCCTGAGCAATGGAGAAAAGTGATATTGTCTGATGAATCATCTTTTACTCTCTTTAATACATCTGGACGGGTTTATGTTTGGAGAAAACCTAAGGAGGCATTCAATCCACAATGTTTGTTGCCAACTTAAGTATGGTGGTGGCTCTGTAATGGTATGGGCAGCCATTTTATGGGACTCATTGGGTCCAATGATTGCTCTCCAGGGACGTGTAACAGGCAAACAATATTACAAGACCAGGTGCACCCTTTGGTGCAAACACTCTTCCCTTATGTCCCCATATTCCAACATAACGCCCCCATACACACTGCTAAAAACATTAAAGAATGGTTCCAAGAACACGTGGATCATGTCAAATGCCTTCCATGGCCTGCACAATCACCAGATCTAAACATAATTGAACCTTTATGGGAAGTTCTGGAGGGCAGAGTGCGAACTAGATTTCCACCTCCATCTCTCAAAGAACTGGAGACTGTCCTTCTTGAACAATGGGCCAATATCCCACTACACACAGTTCAGAAATTGTATGACATGTTTCCGATATATATATATATATATATACAGTATATAGGTAAAAATATAATACTGGAGAGATTTTTTAAAGTGATTTTCATTTGTTTACCAAAGTGTCTTGTGTTTACTTTATGGGAAAGTTTTACTTGTGTGGTACTTCATATAGCCATGTAATACATAAACTCATGGGCCAGACTTTCTTGAACTGTTGTAAATCGATTTTTACCCATTAATAGGACACGAAAATGTATACATTTTCGTGTCCTATTAATGGATAAAAAACAAAAATTTACAACAGTTCAAAAAAAGTCTGGCCCATGAGTTTGTTATGTATTACATGGCTATATGAAGTATAGTAAATATAGTAAAGTACTTAGTAAATCAGGCCCTGAGTTTGTTATGTATTACACGGCTATATGAAGTATAGTAAATATAGTAAAGTACTTAGTAAATCAGGAATCTGGCCCATGAGTTTATGTATTACACGGCTATATGAAGTATAGTAAATATAGTAAAGTACTTAGTAAATCAGGAATCAGGCCCTGAGTGTTTTATGAGAGTAATCAAGAGGACAATTCTATATAGATGTTCAAAACATTAATTGTCATAACGGACACACTAAATGGCTAGAACACTCCAAATACACAAGGTCCGACAGGTTTTGTCGCATATAACAAATTCCTCCAGAACCACAACACACCACACCACAGATTTCATCCATGACTTTGACCTGATTTTGCAATGTTCAAATCAGCAACCATGTTTCGTAGTGACAAATTAAACAGCAACATAGAAAAGTCCACTGGGTTTTCGGTTTCGGAGATCAATTCCTGAAAATCTGTGTTGTGCATAGGTCATAGTCAGTTTACGCTCGTGCAAACACAGACATTTTATTCTGACTGTAAATACCGTGACATTTTAACTGAGCGTAAGGCACAGCAAGTGACTACAGATGTCAAATTAGTGATCACATATTCATTGTCTCATGTACAAATAAGCATACATTTGCCTTGTATTTGGACTATGCATATGAATAACACGTGTATAAACTTGGAAAGTGAATATACTACACATTCTGGACCCACCTCCTCAATGAGCATCGGACTCCACCTACTTTCAATAGATCAGATATTTTAGAAGAGAACAGACCCTGGGGCCTCATCTATAAATGATGTGAATGCACAAAAAAAAGATGTGTAAGCCAACATCCCCACAGATTTTGGATTTATAAAAACAAACTTGATATAAAAACGTGCACATTTATGCAAAATATTACCCATGCGTACGCACAGTTCAGAGACTCCAATGGCAAAGTAGTGAAATACAAATAAATGTCCTACAGACCAGTTTCACTCAGTTCCTTTAATTTCATATCAAAGTACGCTGCCTTCTAACAGTTATATCCCCTGTCAGAGCAACATCCAGGCCTAACTAGTTTCATCCAGACTGTCCAAAAGTTTTTCATGTCTCAGTGTCGACTCAATAGCAACAAATTGCAGATGTGAAGCTTATAAATAGGCAGGTGGTGATGGTTCATAAACATACATTATGGGTCTTTTTAGCACCTTTGGAAGACCATGCAAATGGTGGACATATGAGGGAATGGGTGTTCCAGGACCACAAGAAGTTCCTGGCCTATGAGCCGATTTGGGGGATCCAGGACCAATCTTTCAGTCATGCTAGCCATGTTGGATGGTATAATATGCCAATATGTAACCTCTCCTTACACTGTGGGTGAACAGGCCAACATCAATGTGCAACGTCTGGTTTCCCAAAATGTAATCGGTGACATTGACCGCTATAAGGACTCAGACTGAACAAATTAGCTTTTATTAATCAAAAGCATTTTCATTCCATTAAGGTCCAAATTATAAGCGACGACAAGTCCATGATTCATTCATTATAACAAACAGCAACGTAGGAAACAGGCTGGGGGCTGGAGCGGTGTGTGATTGTTGGCTTCTTGGCTAACTTCAGTTATTACAGAAACACTGCGCTCTGACTGTCCTAGAAGTCTACTTTTGCACAATAACCATCTTCACCACTGCATCAACTCTGCAGGTGACAGTGGCTACCCCCTCAGGGCCTGGCTCCTCATCCCACGGACCACACAGCTAGAATGAAGCCCATGGTTGTGTGCGTTCAGTGGTGGAGCGCACCATTGGGCTGCTTAAAGGCTCTGCCTGGACACATCAGGTGGCAAACCGTCCAACCAAAAGTGTGCTGTGTTGTCATGATATGTGCTGTGCTGCACACTTAAGGCCAATTCAGTCGCCAAAAAAGCATGCATATGGACATCCACAGGGTCAATGCGGACCTAAATGGCATCATAGCGACCCAAAACAGACCCTGAGCGGATGTCTGCCTAGGCTGTCCGCGCAGCAGTAATTTTTTTTGAGGTGAAAATGAGGTGCTGTGTTGAAATCATTATTGTGCACTGTAAAAAAAATAAACTCTTCATGGTAAAATGTTTGTAAAAATGTACAGGTTTTCAATGTTTTTTCAAAACACTTTCAAAGTCATGTAGCATAATGGCAATAACTCATTAACGGTCAGCCCATGAAATAACAGGATATGGAATTAAAAACTTTTTTTCTTCATCAAATGGTTTTTCACTGGCAACATTGCTGCCAGTCTTTTGTTTTTACAGGATTTATTTATTTATTTTTAAACAGTGTGTGATTTGGTGCCTTCTTTAAATTAAATAAAACTTTCTTTATCTGGTAAAGCCATGTACAAATCAGAACTAATTTTGCCTTGAATATTTTTCCATGTACAAATGGTGTGTTAGCCAGGGCACTTTGACTGACAGAGGCTTCAGCAATGACACACAACAACTTTTAGAAAAAGAACAAAATATTTATTTAGTAAAGAGAACAGTTCATTAAAATGCAGCCTGCAGCTATGTTCAGAATTCTTCTATCCTTATACAAGATGCAAAGTGGGTGGGTGGGGTGCGCTATGTTGTCATCCAAGGCAGTAAACTACTCACATTGCCTTTCAGACACATGGTCTAGACATGGTTCCTTCTTGTCTATTCGTATGCACTACAGTCAAGAATATTCCCAATTAAATTGCAAACTTATACCAGCCGAGCGTCTCTTTTAAAGCCCTGTGGCAACAGCTATCAGCTGAGTACACATCCACATTTCACATGGTGTCCCTCTTTTCTCCCTTCCCAATTAGCTCGCTGGCTGCAACATTGATATGATCAACCTTGCCCTATCCCTGCTTGTTTATTTCTACAGCTTTATTACCATCATGAAACGTGAGCAGACCGAAATTTGTGCATAAAATCGTTTGAATGTCAAAATACAAAATGCTTATACAAAGTTTTCGTATCTGAGATATGTTTGTACGTACGAACAAACTATACACCTGCTCAGGAACACACGGCGCATTCCTAAATTCAAAATGCAGATAAATGTAGCTTCTGAATGTTAGAAAATGACGACTAAATGTAGCCTTTAAATTGCACAAAGAACATGTAATAAATTAGAATTGTAAAAAGCAAACACGTTAGGATTACGCCTATTAAAGGTTATGAACCCGTTTAATTGAACCCATAAATTAATGAATGCTTTTAGTACCATTTTTTCTAAATTGATAAAAATTGAAATGCTACACAATATTAAATATTCTACTTAAATCTCATTTAACCAATGAACAAAATTAGCTTTAAAGTGGCTTACAGGTCTGCAGTCAGCGTTGCAATGTCGTAATAGCATAATCCAGCCAATGTCAGTGTACATCCAGTTCCTCTACAGCAGGGGTGGGCAATTCCAGTCCTGGAGGGCCGGTGTGTATGCAGGTTTTTGTTCCCACCAATTACCCCAGCTAAATGAGCTAATTGGCTGTTTACACCAACACTGGTAGATTAGATCACATTAAAATGTTTCATATAGGGACACAAGAAGTCTTCGGCTGTCATTCATGCGCTTATTAAGAATTGTAGCTAAAATGTCAGATGGCGTAAATATTAGGGCTAATTAGGTAATTAAGGCCAGAAGTTGGCATGAAAACCAGAAACAGATACGGCCCTCGTTGCCCACCTCTGCTCTACAGCAGTGGTTCTCAACCCTGGTCCTGGGGACCCCCTGTGTATGCTGGTTTTCGTTCCAACCACAATTGCAATACTTGAATTTTAACAAGCTGTTAATTTTTCTTAATTAGGTGTTTTTAATGTTTAGAGGGATTATTTACATTCTTAAGCCACATTATGTTAGTAATAGCTATGCATGTCATGAAGAATAAAAGTCCAATATTCACATTGTGCTGTACAATTAAACAACAATTAAAAGGAGGTACAAAAATGTTTTAACTGATCAAATTAAAGACTGAGGTGAATCAATTGGCTCATAATTGGTGAAATTGTGGACACATGGCCACTAAAACTAACCGTTTGGTAAATAATGAAGAATTCAAAGACAAAGCAAATGATAACGAGCCAAACCTGCATTGTGTTAACAAGTTTAAGGAAAAAATTATGAAGGAACTTAAACTTGTGTTCAATTACCTAATTAGGAGCCTATTCGCCAGAGTTCTTACCTCTTCTTTGTAATTGTTTGCAATATAACACAATAAGCATAACGAACATGGGATTTTTTTTTCTTCAAAGCATGCATAGCTATTGCTAACATAACGTGGCTTAAGAGAGTAAAGAGTTTAAAGTGGTCTCTCCATACAATAAAAACACCTAATTAAGAAAAAATAACAGCTTGTTAAAATTCTGGTATCGCAATTGTGGTTGGAACGAAAACCAACATACACAGGGGGTCCCCAGGACCAGGGTTGAGAACCACTGCTCTACAGGATGCAAAGCCAGGTGGAGGTAAAATGGGGTTTTTATGAGAATGCCAACCTGTGACCAATGTTATCGTTGCCATAGACTGCACACATGCGCATCAAGGCTCCATCGTATGATTTGTTTGCGTATATGAATAGAAAGGGCTCTATCATGCCATCAATGTGCAGCTCATATGTGATACGAAATACGCGTTGCTCAACATCGTGGCCCGGTGAGACCCAGAATGGCTTAATTCCGTGGGTCAGTTCAGTTGGCACTCATTTGGAGAACGGAGCTGTGAGATGGCTGGCTTATTGGTAAAAATATATGCGTGAAATTGCTCGTCCTTGGCCACCTCCTGCAGCTGTGGTGAGCAGCCATGCGTTTCTTCGCCTTCAATTTCATGTTGACCCCCCTTACTGAATATTTGCTAATAACTTCGATTTCAGTGTCGGAATAATTATTTTAGATTTTTTCTGGGCAATTTTCATTTTGTATGCACCTGTAAGAAATTTGCAACTTCTATATATGGCAATTCATTGGCATGGATTTATGCTAATTGCAAAATAAGGTTCACGCACCTGTCATTTACAATGAATCACAAAATAATACGAACAAATCTGCCTTTCCGCACGGTTTGATGAATCTGGCAATTTTGTTGTAAATGGACATACATATTTAGGAAAATTGCATGACTGAGGCCAAATTAAGTTATTATACACACAGTGTACAAGCCTTGTCACAAAAATCCAAATTAATGGAGTTTATTTTTTATTGCCATTTATGACTAACTACTGTAGTAATGTTATAATATCAGGATACATTTCTTTAGATCAGTGGTCCCCAACCCTGTTCCTGGAGATTTACCATCCTGTAGGTTTTCACTCCAACCCTAACAAAGAACACCTCATTCAAGAGCTAGAGATCTAATTGAGCTGCTAATTAGCAGAATCAGGTGCCAAATTAGGGTTGAAATGAAAACCAACAGGACCGTAGATCTCCAGGAACAGGGTTGGGGACCACTGCTTTAGACTGACAGCAAATTTATTTTGGAATGCTAAATCACTTCTACGTATGTGCATGAAAAGCTCACTAGGCAAGGGTTTCCAAATTGTTTTGGTTTCATGTTAATTGAGTCACCTCCAGTTGTTGAGGTGTTAACCCCATGGGTCCTGGTCAGATTTTGATAATACTGGCTCTCTACAGCTGGTCACACAATCATCTGCATGTCCACAAATCCTTCACATCTGCATAAACATTCAGAACTGCTTTTTTTAATTTATTTTTTATTAAAAACCTTTATTTATGCAGGGAAGTCATACTGTCTCTTTTTCAGAGGAGCCCGCCAATGTAATGTCAATGTTATGGCACCACTGACATTGCCATTTATTAAGTCCAGTGCATTTCTGCTAATGAAAAGATGGCCAGTGTTGTAAGTTGTGCTAGGTAAAAAAATAAATAACTTAAATGATCTTTGTTTGTTTATCTGCCCCATTAAGGGGAGAGTTGAATACTCTCAAAAATAATTATTTCTCAGTTTTAACTATTATAATATAAAAAGGACAAATGACAAACAATATTGTATGCGGTTATTCCAAAAAACCCACACTTATCAATTGGCATTCCAAAAGAATATCTTGATGACGCTGCATTTTTAAAATTAAATCATTAATCTTCAAAGCATTGTGAAGCACTTTCTCACTCTTAATGCACTTCCTCAGCTGCAATATGTGTTCTATTACTTTGAGACAAAAACTTTCTTCCCAGATCAGAAAAGGAAAATCAAGTTCCAGTGAGCAGTATAAGACTTCACGGTCAGCTGGGCTCTTAGCATAACATTTAGCATGAAGATGCAGCACAAAACATTCAAATTAGTTAATTGAAAATTCCAATCAAAAGACACCAATATATTCCCAATATACCTCCCCTGCCCCAGTCCAACTGTTCAGTGGTGCGATTCCCAAAAGCATCGTAAGGCTAAGACAATCATAAAAACCTTGTTGAACTTAAGATGCTTTTGGGAAACGCACCTTAATTTACGATGCTCTTAGAAACGCTCGTAGATTAATGATTACCAGTCGTAGACGTTACGTGAATTTTAGAAGCCCATAAATCACATAATTGATTTTTTGTGTTAGTGTCCATTTCATTTTACGATTACCATAACGACTGATTGTTTTTTTTCTTACGTGACGTTAGATGCAACAGTATTTAGGCCTACATTTATTTTTATACATTATCCATAATTTTCCATAAAAGGCATTCCTTAAATAGCCCTACATAAATAAATAAGATTGAGACAAGGAAGACCAGTGAGAAATTTTATATCAAAGGAAACTTTTCTATGAAACGTGCCTCGACACCGGCCATGAAGCAAATCGTGTGACAGAATACAAGAGTAACTAGTATTTGAATCAAAAACCAATACAACATCTATTATAACAAACAGTGACTAATAAAACAAATAAAAAGCTTTACTAGACATCCAGTGAAACGGTTTGTTCAGTGTAACTGTAGCCTATACGTAACCATGCCAAACACGCAAACTCATTTAAATATGGCTGTTTGGGGCTGAAGTCATTTGCATAATGCATCTTAGTTGATCACCCCCGCAAAGAGTGAAATTAAATACAAAAATACTTGCATATATTTTGCCGCACACAAAATAACACGCCTTATTTTTATTTTTTACCCCTGATCTAATTAAATTGACCCCATAGAGTTGTATAGCAATAACAATGTTATGTGAACATCATATCATACCCCATTATTCAGTGTTTGGACCTGTGCAATAAAAGTTTCATAAATAATGCAATGGTTGTAGTCAAAGGAGGTGGTTGGTATCACATACAAATAAGCTTTGATAAGGAAGAAAAGGATTTTTGAGCACAGCAGGTAAAAATTAAACTGTGGCAAGCTTGATGGAAGACAACAAATCCCAAGGTAGAGTAGCAAAAAAAACAAAAGCATTATGCAAAAGAAATCCAAAACTCCACTGTCCACAAAACATCAAAATAGCTAAGACTCAAGAGAACAAAAAGCAGTTGCATCTAGTTGTCTCTCCCATTGCAGCTAGAGGACAATAAGTGGTGAGAAAATGGCTGGACGCAGTCACAGATCTGCATCACAAACAACATTTCAAATCACAGGTAAATTGTTCATGCAGAAAACACCTCCTAAGAGATAGAGACCACAGGCATATGCACTGGTGGGCCACGGCCACCTAAATACAACCCCTGGCAAAAAATGATGGAATCTCCACACAGAGGATGTTCGCCCAGCTTTTTTACTTCGTAGCAAATAAATCAGATATGACAAAACTATTTTTGTCTAATAGCTGAACCTTGTAATTTGCATTTCTAAAACAAATGCTAAAAATTTCTAAAAATGCTAATTAGTCTGCAGTTAAAAGAGAGTGGTTACAGACCTTAACAAGCTGTTGGACTTGACTAATTGAAAGGAAACATGGCCCCAACAAGAGTGTTGTCAATTGAAACAATGGAAAGGATGATAAAACGCCTTCAAGGAGGAAATCCAACACGGTGTGGCAAAAGATGTTGGTTGTTCCCAGTCAGCTGTGTCTAAAATTTGGTGCAAGTATAAACAAAATATGAAGGTTATAAAACTAAAACATATGGGTAGACCAAGGAAGACGTCAAAATGTTAGGATAGAAAACTCAAAGCAATATGCCTTGAAAATAGAAAATGCACAACAAAACAAATGAAAAACAAATGGGCGGAAAAAAGCTTCAATGTTTGTGACAGAACTACGAAATCGGCTGAATGAAATGGGATTTACATATAGAAAAGCCAAACGAAAACCAGCACTAACACCTAAACAGAAGAAAGCAAGGTTACAGTGGGCTAAAGAGAAGCAATCATGGTGTGGATGATAGGATGAAAGTGATATTCAGTGATGAATCATGAATCTGCATTGGCCAAGGAGATTATGCTGGAACTTTTGTCTGGTGCCGTTCTAATAAAACAAAGATGACTACCTGAAGAAAACAATCAAATTTCCCCAGTCATTTATGATATGGGGTTGCATGTCAGGGTAAAGGACCAGAAGAGATGGTAATCATTACCTCAACAGTCAATGCACAGGTGTACATAGAAATTTTGGACACTTTTCTCATTCCATCGATAGAAAATAGGTTTGGTGATGAAGTCATTTTTCAGGATGATAATGCAGATGATAATTGCAGAGCAAAGAGTGTTAAAGCTTTTCTTCAGGAAAGGCATATCAACTCAATGACATGGCCAGCAAACAGTCTGGATCTCAATCAGATTGAAAATTTATGGTGGAAATTAAGAAAATTGGTCCATGACAAGGCTCCATCCTGCAAAGCTGATCTGTGAACCGCTATTCGAGAAAGTTGATGGAGAATATTGTTTTTCATGAGTGAAGTCCATGCCACAAAGAATTCAGGCCGTCATAAAAGCCAGAGGAGGAGCAACAAAGTACTAATTGTCTACTTTATCTGGAAAAAAATATGCCATTAATTAAAATAATTGAATTTAATTTGTTTGAAATATGTTTCACAAAGCCAGATTGTTCAGCTATTAAAAATTGTTTTGGGTCATATCTGTGATTTGTTTATTTGCTACGAAGTAAAAAAAGCTGGGGTGAACATCTTTGAAGTGTGGTAATTCCATCATTTTTGCCAGGGGTTGTAATATTGTTGCCCACCCATTTATCTTGAACTACCACACACAATTGTGAATGTAGTGCCAATCTTATTAATAATACATAATATAATACTTACTTACATAATATGCCTTTACTTTTTTAAAATAATCGCTGTTTCAAAAAATATTTGTTTTACCACTCGCCTGCTATTGAAATACCGTAGACTCACCATCTTACAACAGTCTCTAAAGCTTTCACTGATCTTACCGTTTTAAGTAATTTAAATCATAATATATTTCTGACTAGTAAGAAAGTCTCATGAATGCAATGGGGAGGTGAATGTGATGCAATTGGTCATCATATCGCTGTAAGAAACACTTCAAATTTAACTAAAAAAGCGTTGTTCTACGCCGTCACTGCTCGTAGTCTAGCTTGTTATTGCAAGTACAGTAAGCTGCTAGTCGGTTTTCATCAGATTAGCTAACATGGGTAGCCTAACAAATAGCTTATAAATCACTTTTTAGCTTTTATTTATTTTTTTAAAGGGCACACTTGGAGGAGATTGTGACAAGCAGTTTGGATCAGACAAAGGCTGAACTTAGTGAAACCAAGGAAGCGGAGCATGCAAGTAAGATACCAGGGGAAGCACAGGGCAAACAAGCAAACAAAGGCTACTAACGAGGTGAATGTGCAAACACAAAAAAGACTGGAAAATATACGGCAGGCCAAACACTGAACAAACACTAAAACCAAGGACTTAAATACAAGCTAACAGGTGGTATGAATGAACAACGCTGATGATCAGGTGCAGACAATAACTAAACCAATAATTAAATGTGTAAATTTGCAAAAACACAGTTCAGATACACAGAAAATTAGAAATTTTCCAGGGAAAAATCACCACTCACTGTTAGACATTTCCTAAATGACAATTTCTTTCCCAGACCCACCCGAAAATCAATTCCTGGCTATGCCACTGACTGAGACATTATCCCGACTGAAGAATAAGCAATAGATTTCTGTGGACGTTGATCTGATTGGAGTCTCTTCCCATATAAGTTGTTCCTGTTGTTGCTTCGCATTATATAGTGACAATATTGATAGCATTTAAATGCCTTTATCTGGTAATGCCCCTGACAAAAGGTACAGACCACAAAACACACATCTGCGCAAAGACAAAGTGTGCATGCCACTGGGAGGGGGGGGGGGGGGGGGTGGGGGGGGGGTGGGGGCTTTACCAAATAAAGGCAGTTTTAGTTTAGTTGGAAAGAATGTACCAAACCACACACTGTGAAAAAATGCCCTGGCAGTGTCACAGTGGCCTTTTCCAATTAACAAATAAAATTATTCCCTGAACCCTTAATAGGTGGCTAAATTGACTTGTAATTTAACTGGATACTAAATATTGCTAAATAATAGTACATTAAGATAAGACATTGTAGGAAATAATATGAATCCAGCATTTAACCATTTTATTCCATCGGCAGTTTGAGTTTCCATACTAGGATATCCTGTGACAGTCTCAGTCAGACTGCCAATCAGAGTGCGCTATTGCAAAAGAGTCTCTATAATTGATAGTCTCTCACAACCTCTATTGCCAAGTCTCAGTCACAGTGTTAAGCCAAATAGTCCACAGTCAACATCATTGAGTCTGTCACAATGTCACAGACAGCCTTAACTGTATAAGCATCAGTCAACAGCAGCATTTTCATTAGCATGAATTTCACTTCAGAATACTAGCGCTCCTAGGGTTCCATTCCATCACTACAAGTTTGCATTATTATATACATATATTTTAAGATAGTTTGTGAATGAACAGGGTTGAAAATGGGGAAAAACTGAAGTTTGCCTTTTTTTAAAACGGATTCCTAGGAGCCCTAGAATACCAGTTCTAATTTGTAATGGGATAATGTAACTACAGAAATAGACTGACAGCGCCGCGGCAGTACAGCGGTAAAAGCGCCGACTTTGTCGGTGCAGTTGTGCTCCGAGGATCGGGGTTCGCGCCCCGGTCCTGCCAGATCCGAGCATGGTCGGTGCCCTGTGGGAGCAGCAATTGGCGGCTGCATCCAGGTAGGGGGGACAGACTCGGAGAGAATCGTCGCACATAAGACAGCCCTGGGAGAGCTGGACTCACGGTTAGGAGCTCGAAGAGTCGCGCCCTGAACAAGACATGGTGCCCTCTATCCTGCTACCGGACGAAAGGGTTGTAGCGGTGGCTACACGGGGGGGCGCAGCGCTGTCAGTCTATTTCTGTAGTTACATTATCCCATTACAAATTACAACTGGTATTCTAGGCCTCCTAGGAATCCAGTCTTTTGGGAGAAGGGGAAAATCTGAAAAAAATAAAAATAAAAAAAATAGACTGACAATGAATAATGACACACACTGTGACACTTTGAATGACACAAAATGACAACAAGTGACACACTTTGTGACACACTTTGAATGACAGTGACAACAAGTGACACACTTTGAATAATGAAAAGCGTTACATTACAGGCATTTAGCAGATGCTCTTATCCAGAGCGACTTACACAACCTTTTATCATTTTTTACATATTATCCATTTATACAGCTGGATATATACTATATATATATATATATATATGCGTTAATTTGCTAATGCCTTGCTAAGTTCAATTAATTTAACAAACATGTACACCAGTACTTCCACCAGACTAATTTCTGATATAAAATAATATTTATACTAGTTTTTCAGGACTACAAGTGTATACAGTACATTTGACCACAAGGACATTCTGCAAAGTCTATGAAATAAAAACGGGGGAAAATATACTTTGTTAATCATTTGAATCAACTGAACCAAAGGCAGGAACTGGTGAATAATCATTCTTGAGCCTTCACTTGGGTTCACCTATACATCTGTATGCAACTGTATCTTTGCATGGTTTACAACTCCTATACATCTGTATGCAACTGTATCTTTGCATGGTTTACAACTCCTATACATCTGTATGCAACTGTATCTTTGCATGGTTTACAACTCCTATGCATCTGTATGCAACTGTATCTTTGCATGGTTTACAACTCCTATGCATCTGTATGCAACTGTATCTTTGCATGGTTTACAACTCCTATACATCTGTATGCAACTGTATCTTTGCATGGTTTACAACTCCTATGCATCTGTATGCAACTGCATCTTTGCATGGTTTACAACTCCTATGCATTTGTATGCAACTGTATCTTTGCATGGTTTACAACTCCTATGCATTTGTATGCAACTGTATCTTTGCATGGTTTACAACTCCTATGCATTTGTATGCAACTGTATCTTTGCATGGTTTACAACTCCTATGCATCTGTATGCAACTGTATCGTTGCATGGTTTACAACTCCTATGCTCACTTTACATTGAGACAATTTAAGTAAAACAAAGATGAAATTTAATTTTGATGAGATTTTAAATCAATTTGACTTAAAACCATTTTTCCTGTTATAACCTTACTGATTTCCATATAATAGCTGGGTTGTAACACTATCAGATTAGATGCAATCAAGTGAAAATGAATTGGCCGGTAATAAAAGGTCCTAATTTAACCCGGCATGCTTAATAATCATGCAAAACAATCTGAAACCGGTTAAGGTTAACGGACAAATGAAGGCAAGTTCTCTGCCTCCTCTGTGATGCTTCAGCCCAAAACTACCTGTATAGTTTCTCTCTTGCTCTCTCACACAAATGCATAAATATGCCTGTACATGCTGTGCTTAATTTGTAAATCAAAGTGAAGGGAAATGTCAGGTGTGCAAAAGCTGGGAGATCAATGCCAGTCACTATGCGTGTGCAGCGCACAATTCTTTCAAGAGACTTACGCTCTATAGCAGTCACGTTACCATACCACACAAACATGTTAAAACACCTTCTACGGTACCTCTATAAAATGTAGCACGCTGCTACCTGGGGGAACAAATGCACAGGAACAGAGGATTGTGAGATCAAAAAACTGCTACCAGTAAAACTATTTTTATTTTTTTAAATCACAAATTAGCACGTTTTCTAACTGTAATTAAATGTTATTGAAGCTACGTTAGGAAACCACAATGAATGTAGCCTACTTAGGATAGTTTATTTTTATTTTTTTCAATTTGTAGCGTGGTGTGGAGTGCACATTAAATTCAAATTACAATGAGGTGCCAATCCTTAGCCAGATCCTGGAGTGCGGACAGCCAAGCAGTCTGCCTTGCTCCGGCACAAAATAAGCTCTGCATACACCACTACAGGCATTTGCATGCATTCAAGTGCTCGTCTACTTGGTTGCACACACATTTATCAGAAGAACCACAGACTGCCATATTTTTATGTTTTGCACATATGTGCTTCTAAAAACACATCTGTGATCCAATATGTTGCCCGATTACAGGCTTGGTCTGTTGAGGTTCTCTCCTGACTAGCCATATATGACTGCGTCCTGGTGCGGACATTTTGGTGCAGCTATTTACACCCAAACAAAGCCTGTCAAACTGACAATCAGATTGAATTAAATTTGGTCCAATTTCAGTACGTACCGAAGACTCTTAGCTTCAGATATCAGAGGGTCCTGTCTGAAGCTCCTGATTTTTACAAATCTGTTTACACACACGCATATGCGCACACACTTGGGGGGGGGGGGGGGGGGGGGGCTCTGGTACCTGCCCTTTTTGCCCCCAAGTGCCTGATGTGCCCGATGTGCCCCTTTCATTTGATAAAAAATGTTTTATTTGTATCATTGTTCCTGTCATTAATTTATTCATTTTGGTAAAATATATTCTGTACAATACCTGGGTGTTTTATTTATTATATAATAATTATATAAACATTTTATTTTTTTTTATTTTTTTTTTGGTGCTTTGGTGCACCCTTTTCTGTCTGAGCACCTGCCCCCCAAAAAGTCTGTGCACAGCCCTGAAACAAGCACACAATATACGTATATTAAGGCTATAATATTTACCTGGGTGTGACAGGTTGGTCCTGCAGCAATTGGTTCACTGTCTACTGAGGCCATTGTGTCAAGCATGAAAATGTGCAAAGGAACTCCTTTGGGGAATGGCTGTGCTCTAAGAAGCAGTGTTACTTTCACCGTCCCGTCCCGTCTGTCCACCCCCCACCCCCACCCCAAAAGACATTTAGACAACAACCTCAATATACAACAGGGTCTTTTTGGATGACACAAATTCTCACATTTCAGACGTCAAAGCCCAGAAAAAGCATAATATTTAAATCAACAAATCAGTGTTTTTGTTAGTATAACAGCATTACTTTAAGTGATGTCTGAATATATCATGTGATCTTTAAAAGTAGTGTTCCGTATTTAATTCTGGTATTCCAGTTTTCTTTCAGACCTTCCTCCCCAAGGAAGGTCACAAACTGCTGCGTGAATATGATTTGGTTTAGATAGGTACGGACCAACAGCCAGCTAACGGTCCTTACACAGTGACTGTAACTAAGAACTTGGAGGCGCATCTTGTTTAAAATCCTCATCACACAGTGCACAGATGTGAAGGTTTTATTCACCAATTTAATAAAACTGCAACAACCATCGCTCATACTCTTTTACACCGGTTCCTCACTAGGGGCGTCCAATCAGCTTGAGGCATAAACAAAACATTGAGTGGCAAATAACTCGGCGTGCGGCTGGAACAATAAAAAGGGACATGACCAAATTATTTTTATTTAAAAATTATTTTTATTTTTTTTAGGGACAGCGAACAAATTTTTGAGGGGTGAACGATGTCGTCCCCAGTTCACTTATCACTCGCAACAGGTCAAGACAGTCCGATTGAAATTTTCTCTCACTCGCTCACGTCGCTTGCAGTGAGGAACCCGTGTTAGCCCTCTCATCAAGCGGACTTGGTCATTTTCCATGGAGCTCCCATAACACGGTAAAGCTCCCAAATATCCGGAGTTCCCATAAATCTGTGGAGCTCTCCCAATTCTGGGGCCCACAAAACACCTAGGATTGCTTCCATCGTTGCAGATAGATACTCCTCTGAAAACACAGAGAAGGTGGCTCTCCACAGCACAGGTGCTACTGACTTAGCTTGCCTTGCGTTGACTAAGTCTACCTCATCCCACGTGGAAACTAGCGTACGCCCAGTGCTGTGCTAGCTGACCACAAGAAACTTCAGCAAAACAAACTTTCCAAAACAGTGAAAGGGACACATTCAACTGGATGAGAAGAACCATCCTTGCTGCTCATACAGAAAAAAGGACACTGGTTTGCGTGCATTGGCACTGAAAAACCTCCACAATTCACAACTCTATGACTGTTTGATCCCAAGAGCACAACAGCTACCATCGGGGATGACAATCCGTGTGGAAGGACCTCAGTCAGACTGACAAAACATTCCAGGCAGTTGCTAAAGTTTAAGCTTAGTCTTAACTGACATTAAAGTGAATCTGTGTGGTTACATGTCCGTTTACAGTTTATTTTAATTAGTTCTGTTTAATGTATAACTGCTTGAATTGGCTAGCCACCTATAAAGAGAGTAGAGCCACCACATGGTTTATTTCCTTCCTGCTAATTCTTCATTCAACTCTCTGCATTACTAACAATCTTAAGATATTCAGTGAATAACTAGCTCTTAAGATACTGGTATCACTTATGAGTTTCAGCTACACATCCCTCTTCAGCACTGCCAATAACGATACTCCCTTGCAGCTAAACTAGGTTATTCAGCCATGCTTTAGCTTTTAAAAAAATAAATAAAGATGTCGTAATAGAGCTGTTGTTAAGCCAGCTGAGATCAGAGTGTAATGCCCAGGAATGTAAAACTACTGAATCTCAAAAAGAGCTCCATGAATAGTGATAGGAGTCTGGTCAGCCTTCCTACAGAAATCAATGAACGCTTTGGTGACACACTTTGAATGACAGTGACAACAAGTGACACACTTTGAATAATGAACATTTTTTAAAAATTAATAAGATTGGGATGGCACGTATGCCATCCGCCAAGTTACGGCGTGGTGGGGCATGCCCCATACCTATACAGCGCAGTTTTCCACTTTTCATGGTTTCCTACAGAAATAACCACAATGACGCAGTAACGGAAAAAAAATATCCCATTTGTGAGGCACAGAAAATAAAGTTTTAATGCAAAGAAAGCTTTTTTTCTGGCTCACTGTCACCAGTAGCCTGACTTCCAGACCCGGATCACCGTCAGTGTACTCGACATTCATTTCCTCAATCAGCCTCACTCCTCCTGGGTTGTAGCTAGCCAACTGAATATACTGTACAGCTAGCATAAGTCAAACAGTAATAACTATGATTAGATGTACTAGGCAACAAGCGTGTATGGCAGCCTTGTCATTTTGCAACATTACTGATCAAATGTCGCAACAACATTATCAAGCATATAGGCAACATAAATGATGGTCAATTACCCAGTTCATTGCAATTTAAGTGTTAGAACCATTTCATTATGCAATATTGATATTCTAATTATATCAGAATGTTCAATACATGTTTAGGAAAAGTCATAAAGGGAGAGCTACGTATGGATGACAGCAGATTTATTGATTTTCTTTGTGATAAGTCATTGATCACTGATGTTCCTAGTGTTATATTTTAATGACTAACTAGGCTACCAAGTTTTTTAAATTAATGTTAGCTAGATCTACCAATATTCAAACCATTAGTAGGCCTAGATCTACCATGTAGGCTACAATAACCAATTAAGAACAAGTGCCATAATCAATTAAAAAATATGACCAAAACATTAATTTATTTGTAATTCATGGTAAAGGGGGATATGACTGAATGAGTGTTTTTGCATATGTGCATGCATCTCTCTCTAGATTTAATTATGTTATGGTTCATAAATCTATATGCATTACCATTACCAGTTAGGCTACTCATAGCAAACACAGAATAAGAAGAAATTATATGAAATTAAGTATATTGCGGTGGTTCTTCAAGCTAACTCATCAGGGTTGTGTTTCCCAAAAGCATCCTAAGGCTAAGACAGTCGAAAACCCTTCATACGAAGCTTCTTGAACTGGGTGCATTTCCCAAAAGCATCTTAACTTAACTCTTTTAGAAACGCTCGTAGATTAACGATTACTCCAGACCAGTCGCAGACGGTTAAGTGTGTTTTAGAAGCCCATAAATCACATACTTTTAGATTTTCCGTGTTAGTGTTCATTTCATTTTACGGTGACCATAACCACTGATTGTTTTTATAGTGATGTTAGATGCAACAATATTTACGTTTATTTCTTTATTTTTAATTTACTTATTTTTATATATTTGGAAATTACCCATAAAGCCATTCCTTAAATAGCCCTATAAATAAATAAGATTGAGACAAGTAAAATCAGTGGGAAAAAGATTTTATTTGAAAAGACTGACGTGCCTAACCGGCCATGTTTTGGGCATCACAGTGGGGTTCACATCTCCCAATCTATCGCCCCTCCTCCTCCCGTATCAAGATCATTAACTCAGTCACTCCTCCCCCTGCATGCCACACAGTGGCAGATGAGCTTGTGGACAGCTACCTGGAGCTGTTTGGTGGCATTGGTAAACTCAGACTCAACTCAGACTCTCAGGTGAAGTTACACATCAACCCCAATATCCAGTCCACATGCCAACCACAACGAAGAGTGCCATTCCACATACATGAGAAAGTTGAAGCAGAGCTAAAGAAACTGGAGGCTGATCACACCATCGAGACTGACAGGTCCAGCATCCTGTGTTTTGCCCATTATGACGCTGCCAAAGCCCAAAGATCCAGACCAGGTGAGAATTGTCTGGAGCTGCATACATTTTCATCTTTACATCTATGGCAACCCACTCACCTTTTGATTATGGATCACAAGCTTGAACTCATCTAGAAGAATCCATGGTCCAAACCACCTGCCCACATTGAATGATGGGGACTAAGGTTACAGCCTGACAACTTCAGAGTGTATACAGGAAAGGATCAGACCATCCCGTGGATTACATGTTGCGTCATCCAATTCCAGCACAGACACCGACCAGCACACAGGTTGCAAAAGTGGCAGAAGAATGTCAACTTCGTGTTACGGCGAAGCACACCAAAAGCGATGACGCTGGATGAAATGAGGTGCGAGACACTGAAGGACATTACACTCCAAAAGGTCAGTGCTCTTAATTGAGATGACTCATTGCTCCAGAATCGTCATTCCTTCTTCACTTGAGCACAAAGTACTTCAGCTTGCGCACGAAGCATACCAGGGCATCGTAAGGTCCCTGCTACGAGAACATATTCATGTAATTACATTGTCGGCACGTCGGTTTGTTACCATAGATATATACTACCAGGAATGCTTGCTTCCATGGAAATTTGGACCAATGAGTGGTTTCTGACTCATCGGCGCAAACGCCATTTCTGGTGCAAGAATTACCAACCGGATCTACGTACGTTCCAAATAAAATACGTAAAAGCCAGGAAAGGGCCATTTAATAAAAAAATTATAATACATACAAGGACTGGATACTGTTTGTATTGACAGTATCCGCTTTGTTCACATTATGTGCTAGAAGTGTCAGTTTGAGACAGTTTTAGCTGCCCTATAGAAGTGAATGGAGAGCGACAAATACCCTATTCTGGATTATCACCTAAGGGGAGCACAGAGCAACCAACGAACATATCTTGCCACCATTTGGACTGGGGATTGCGTTGAGGATTTATGGTACGTTAAAACAACGAACGAGTTGTGAGCACGGCGTTAGGCCCCAATAGAGAAGGCTGTCGTATCAAATATAAATCTTTTCTATTAAATTGATCAAAAACTATGTACGTGTCATAGGAGTCATCACAGGCATGTGTTCAAAGACCATCTATGGCAGAAATGGGTTTGCAGTATTGCATTGGTGGGCAAGCAGACTTGCAGAGAACAGCAGAGGCCCTTGATTGGCTTTGCTCTTCAGCCTATACTGCAACTGAGGAAGACAAATTTGAAGGAACTGCATTTGCAGACGTCCATGGATCTTTCTTTTAAGGCTGGACCACAGATGCTGCATGTGAAAATGGAGCACGCATGTGACATTGTACATCGTGAGGAGTAAGATACACAAGGCAAAGTTACATTAAATAATTTAGGAACCATTGGATAGCATTGCTTTGGAATAGAGCTTATTTAATTTGTGTGAGCTAAGATAGCCAAAGTGAATTGTTGTAACTTAGGCCTAGATTTTGCACGTTTTAATGACTTATATCCAGTGCTTTGTACGCGTGAATAACTTGCCATTTTTGTACATTGTAAACAATTTTTGTTGATAAACATACTGATGTGAAACCTTGAGGGGAAAAAATGCAATCAGAGTTGATAATACCTGCTGCCTACTTTGCACTTCCAGAAAATAGCATTTGTCATTTATTATGAGAGAATGATACAAACATACCTTGTCTGTATAGACATGAATAAACAATGGGAGTACGTTTCCTGGGGCTAGTTTAATTAAAGGACATCCATCCAGCTTTGCCTGGCAAGGTAATTGTCTCCCCCCCCCCCCCCCCGATGCCGAATCTAAAAAGGATGACATGATAGAACCTGGGAAGTGATCAAAAGCATCTATAGGCAAAACCGACATTAATAACACTTCCCTGGTATGGAAGGAGAGACTGGGAAAAAATGACAGCTTACAACACCATGGATAAGAACAATATTGAACAAAGGATCTCTATACTCAACCATCCATGAACCATATTCAACGGTCCAGGTAATTAGGCCCGCATAGACTATGCTCAGCTTAGATTTCACAGTTAGCCAAGGACAAGAGGCACATAAACCACATCTGAATTCAAACTGTTGGGTGCCAATGCTGATGAACACTGATGCAGGCAGAAGTCATTCTACAGTGTGAAAGATACAATTACTGATATGAATACACAATACTACCATAAACATATATAATAATACTACCATAAACATATATAATAATACTACCATAAACATATATAATAATACTACCATTAACATATATAATGCAAGGCAGAAATTTAGATCGTAACTTTATATTTTTAAAAAGGTAATTTCTGGAGGACTGCTGACGGGATCCATATTATCAAACTAAAGCACTTTATAGAGACTTTAGGAAGTAAAAGGGTGTGTCATCCACTTTGATTGTGAAACAAGCTCTAAAAGGGTATGGCTACATTAGCTGAATTTCCCTGTATACGCATGCCTTGTATGCAGAAGGTGGTTAAATGTAGGCAAGCAGGCCTGTGTTGATGGTCATCCCTTTTATTTTAAGACCTCTCAAGACTGTAATTAAAAAGAGAGATGTGCCGTAGCTGTCCGTGGTGCAAACAAGTCTCCCGGAATATTCCTGAATATTTATAACCCTGGTCAGCCAACTTTTAAATGATGTGCCTTTACTTCAGTGAGCTGTCAGATACAAATGAGTACCACAGCATTCCACTCTATCATGCACATCCATGCCATAATCAACCCATTTCACCCAACAGGAAATAAGACCGCTTGCAAGTTTAATGTGGAGATTCATAAAAAACACATGCATCCATACACCCACAAACAAATATCACACACACACACTATACTCATAGACAAAGACAAAGACAAACAAGCACACACCATACAGGACACACACACACACACACACACACACACACACACACACACACACACACACACACACACACACACACACACACACACACACACACACACACACACACACACACACACACACACACACACACACACACACACACACACACACACACACACACACACACACACACAGTACTCTTGCATCATACAAGCAGAAATTAAATTCAAACTCAATCTCTAACCTAATCAGTTCACCATCCAAAATAGAAAAGTTGAGTTTCTATGTAGATGAACACAGACCCATCTGTCCTTGAGTATGAAGCATGGACAAAAAAAAGAGAATTTTCTTGTCAACAGAATAAAAGGGGTAGTAAATCTACCATTGTGGAATATAAAGAAACCACTAATTTGCTTTAAAATAACCAAGGACCTTCGGTTACAATAGATGAGGTTTCAAAAATACAAACATTGCTTACAATATGGCAGGTCAGCATTCTCGTACAGAAAGGGTGCTTTGATCCAATATTGAATATAGAAATAGAAAGTTTACAGATAAGTACCTTTGTTGTATTTTATCTTGGATGCAGACTGGGTTACAGTGAGGCCAAGCAGGGTGGCACAAGAGCAGTGAGGGCTTTCCCCCGTGGCAGGGGGCAGTCCTGTTGCGGTCCATTAAGATCCCTGACAGATCAGGATCTGCAGGATCCTAGACTGCACCAGCCCTAAAAGTACAACTCACAAGCATAGCAGCTGCAGCTCGTCATGAAGCAGTGGGTTTATTTAAGACATTCTCCTTGTGTTCTTGGATGGATAGTGTACTCTGACAAGTTTTCTCCTTACAGGGCCACTTTCCTGGCGTGCTCACCCTGGGGGGGATGCCAAAAGCAAAGGTCCCACTCGCTTTTAATGGGTTTTTCAGTTGGTTGAGCTCTTGTAGACAAGCTTTTGTAATTGCTTTGACTACTTTTACAGTGCGTTATATTTGGAGGTGAACCACCCAATGGTCTAAGGTCCCTTACTAAATGCAGGAGCCTGTGCATCCTGGCTATCTTGTGTCTCGTGTGCCCTGGTCATGGGGTCACCAATACAATTATGGGTCTCAACTGTACGCCAATTGGACTACTAGCAGTGACAAAATGCACAAAGGTTAAAAAGGTAATGGCATAACATTTAGCAAAATAATAAATATAAAAACGACAGTGGTCCTGACAGGTGATCCCTGTCTTTAACCCAGAAGGATCTTCTTTATCTGAAGTAAAACATTGTTCTGAATGGAAGTGGACTGGATGAAAGGAGGCTGAGAGCACTGAGAAACCTCTCGTCACACGACAGACAGATAAAAGAACAGAGTGAAAGAAACAGGTTTGCAGAGAAGCGAAAAACACCAGAAAGCAGAGCCCTTCCCTTTTGCATTCGCATTAAAGAGTGTCTTTTCAGAAGCAAAAATAAAAAGGACGGTCCCCAAGAGGCACTTTCTCTTACATTTCTGGATTTTTTTTAATTTTTTTAATTCATATAGTTAAAGGATCACTCAAGGACAGCTGTGCCATCATTAGCTAGGCAGTCAATTTAAGGTACGGTGTGGTAGTTCTGATCAAGAATATCAGCTTTTCATTCCTTTTTTATGCTTGTGTGGTAGTGTACCAGTAGAATTCCATATTCTTAGAATGGAACATATGGTTAAAAGTTAAATTCTGTTCCTGATAAGTCATTCTGGAAATATTTACTTTTACAGGATAAAAACTCGCCAAACGAGAACGCGGATTTGGATATCCCATCATTCATTGTGCAAAGCGATGGCAGACGACACGGGAGAAGCTTATACACCAGGCACGGGGAGACTGTCAGGAAAAGTTGCTGCTGGTTTTTAGCCATTTTCTACAGTCTATGGTTTGTAGTGGTAGCGAAACCACAACCCAAATGTCACAAACACGCATTGCATCTCAAACAGGCTACAAACAGCATTCTCTGAAGCAGCGGTGCACAAATTGGTTTGCGACCCAAACTAGGCTCTCTGTTCGGTCGTGGAATCCTGTAGGCTACAGCAACATTCCAATGGAATCAGGCCTATACAAAATGCTAGTAGCCAATGTTATACTGCATTTGTAAAAATAAATAAATGTAACATTTTTTTTTTTTTTAAACTGTTCACATTTGAATTTCATATGATCACGTAAATGCCTACTTAATTTAATCCTGTTTTGCCGCATCATTCCTACTGCGCTCCAGGAGATGGCACGATTCGCCAAAAAGCTGATAAGTTGTAGAATTTACAGCTTTGTTACAAAGCTAGCTTGGTATATTACTTGTTTACTGCATCTACAATATAAGATAATTAACAGCTTTAGCTAATCTTCGTGATAGTCGTGTGCTTTTGACATAAAACTATTAACCATGTCCAAGTCCGTTCTCATCAATGTTGCCAGATGCCTGAATGAATTTCCCTCCCAAACAAATTCTGAAAACCCACATCTGCAGTTGACTTTGAAACAATTTGTTACCCATTGTTGCTTACATTCTTGGTACAAAACTTAGCCATTAAATATTACGTCACACAAGTACAGACAATGGGGGTGTTTCTCAATGGCTGTGTCCGAATCAGAGCCCTTTCTCCCGCGCCCTGTCTCCTGCGTACAGTGCACTGGCAGAAGTGTGCCGTTTAATGTGCACTGTTTAGAAGTCAGCGAAAAATTATCGGCCATACTATTTTCCAACCGCACTGTAGAAGTGTCGTAAGACATCCCATCAGTGTTGCCATGTCCAATTTACAGCTAAATTGGGATACTTTCAAAGTTTGCAGTCACAGGTAAAAATGAAGTCGCAAAGCACGCACTTATATTGGGCTAGTTTTGAATCGCCATTTAGCTGGGAGGTCTTGCAAGATCTGGCAACCCTGTGCCCCACTCTTGTGCTGCCATGTCACGTGTTGTTTTTGTTGTATTTGAAGGAAAACGTCAGCGAAGTTGTACCTAATTTTTTTTAAAGGAAGCTTCACATAATATTTATGCGACCAAAATGTGTGTACTTCTTGAAGTGTGCTCCCAAATGTACTCTGTGAAACCCCGGAAGTAAGTGTGTCATCCGGGTGTTTCAAGTATACTGCAATTTGAAAAAATTTCACCTACAAGGACATTCTCATCCTATCTACTCACCAAGGCTACTCAATAGTGTGGAAGAGTGCCCATTCGGACAAGGCCAATGTCTGTACTTGTGGACTTAATACTCAAGCCACAAAATGTAATATTGTTACAGTGCGACGTAATATTTAACGGCTACATTCTGTTCCAAGAACATGAGGATGCACCCTCGCCCAACACAGAGCTGCAAGACTGGAGGATTTACCACTAAATGTAGGGGATTGAAAATAGTAGTATTAGAGTAAACATGTAGTCTAGCCTATAGAAGTCAGATGAGGGATTTTAAAATGAGGAATGGGGGACAAATTGTGAGAACATTTTATAGGAGTCAATTGAACATGGCGGATTTTCAGAATTGATTCAGGCTTCTGGCAACATTGACGAGAACGGACTTGGATATCCCATCGCGTGATGGCAGGAGACAGCCCATAGGGACAAGCTTACAACTAGGCTACCTTTTTAGTTCTCATTTCATCAATAAATGAGACTGAAATCTTTCTACAAATGAAAATGAGGCAAGAAATGTCTTACAATAGCTGGATTTTTACCTCATTGTAAACATATTTGTAGACTAAGGCTGCATTCCGATTGTCAAAAAAATGGCTCCTTTTCTTTTACTTGCAACTTTTCCTTGCAACTTTTCCTTGACCTCGCCAGAAAACGTCAAGGGGGTCAAGAAAAAGATGGGAGAGATTTACTAGGAATCTAACGTAACAGAGGGGTGCGTCCCAATAATCGAAAAATGCGCCCTCCCTTCCTCCACTACCACCTCCTCTACTCCGTGCCCCGGAAACGGATCTTTGTGTTTTAATCTAATGTTGCTGATTACATCTTAATTACGCATTAATGGTTACAGATAAATTAATGTCTCAATGCAAACCGCAATGTCAGGTACATTGTACTACTGTACATTTAAATACTTGAACTCAAAACGTTCTGGCAGTTCTGCATACTTCCGGGTAGGAGAGGTAGTGGGGGAGTGGAGGAAAGGAGGTGGGGAGTGAAGAATATTGGGACGCACCCTGGAATTCGAACCTCCTTCTCTACCTTGCGTCATGGTGCGACGTCCAGTCGTATTGACGTGACAGTTCGACATCGCGAACTACAACTTCACGAAAAATGACGACAAAAGGCGCATGATTGCGGTCTGTATTTTACGGAGCCCCGGAGGTGCACAGAAGAAAAACGGGGAGTTAATTCGTTCGCTTGTTTTAATTAAATCGTTCCCTCGATATAATTAATTCGTTCCCTCGATATAATTTGTTCCCTCAAATTTGCAAACCCTCATTCCGCAAGCAGCTTCACTCCAAATCAGGCATATAGCCTAGTGCTATAAGAGCGCTCCGGCACTTTTTTAATAGTAACTAAATTGCTCTTTTTAAAATGATCAACACATTGTCAATGCACCAACTAAAACGCATAGCTCAATGATATTAGGCTTATATCCCTCGACTAATAAATTGTCTTATGGATGATTTTATTCATGTTAACCCCCACAGGCATATACCCACGCGGTCTTCTTGACTGATCTGTGACCTACAACAGAACTACATGCGATCAATTGCCTATCACCGTCCGTGTGACTTCGACTTTAAAATGGCCTACGGACGATAATTCTCCTTAGCCATCACTTCAAAAGCGTTTCCGCTTTTGGTATATCTAATTGCATTTGTTCTGCATAAATTTTTTGTGATAAACCCGGGAGGTAGGTGGAATGAGGAAACTGCTTAGGACATTTTTAATATGTTTATTCTCATGAGCCACACATTGCCATGATGTTAGCCAGTGCATGCCTAGTTCACCCACCCCTCCCGTGCTCCATGCATGAAAGGTAATTATATATGAGGGCCTAGGCCTTCTCCTAGTGGACACAAAAAAGAAAGAAAAAAAGACTAAGACTAAATCAAAAACTGGTGACAAAATTAACACTGCAATAGCCATGTTTTAATAGGCTACCTAAAAGCTAAATGAAAGGCGGAAAATGTACTTAAATTAGCAGGCAATTAATCACAAAAAACTGAAATTAACATAATACACGGCTTTATCAATGAAGCATAATGTGGGGGAAAGTGCTCAAAGCTGCAAGACAGAAAACTGTAGGATGAAACCAAACATTTGTTATTAATGTTACACTCATCGTCAGTGCATCTCTTTTTGCTGGGATGTAGCCTACTTAATCCATTCCCCATGTAGTTAACATTTTAAAATCGATTTTACAAGTATACAAGTAATATAGGCTACCTAGCTAGCTTTGTAACACAGACGCCTTCAATTCTGCAACTGTTATCGGCGAATCGGTGCCACCTCGTGGAGTACAGTAGGAATGACGCGCCAAAACCAGATTAAATTAAGTAGGCTTTTACGCGATCAGGAAACAGTCAAATGTGAACAGTAAAAAAATTAATTAAATAAATTATAATAATAATTTTTTTTTTTTTTTTTTACAAACAGCCTACAGCATAGCATTAACATTGGGACACTTGACAACTACGTGAATTCACAAGACCGTAAGTCCGTACTTGGTATTGTGAAACATCCAATGAGGACACCTACGATTTTGAACAGCATAGGTGATTTATATGTCCAGCATCATTGTCCAACTATCACAACACACTGCGACACGATAGTGCTCTGATCATGGCTATTTCCCGTTTTTACATTCGTTCTCCCTTGTAATCATGGTTTATTGAAGGAGTATGGCATAATCTCACTATAATCCAAATTCTACGTATGTAGACGCAAATGTGCATTCATCAGCTATGATGGTGAAGGCGTATAATGCTGGCAGAGACAGTAGGCCTATTCTTCCTTACTGGATTTTGAAAATAACAGTTTACTTGAATGCTTGCAGCGCCCTCTACTGCACAATATATAACAAAAACTCAGCAATGTTTGCTGCGTCACTTCAAAACATGATCCAAATGGAACGAGTTATCACGCTCAACAGGGCTATTGAACACCAATTCAATATAGCAAGCACTCAGAATAGTTTTAAAGCTCAAAATATTAACCCCCAGCAAGTTGTACCCCCCAAAACGTTAGCAGAGGAATCTGTTCACATTTAGTTAAATAGGTGCACAGAATGTTCAATATGAGTGTATAGGAATTACACAAGGGGTGTACACGCATATAAATCCAGTTTGTGGATTTCTAGGGTCTAGTTTAAGTGGTACTGTCGGGGTCAGGTTAGAGCTAATACTATACATGTATGAGTTTGTATGCATGTACATTTATGTGTGTGTGTGTGTGTGTGTGTGTGTGTAATTACTACAAAAGTGTTCCATATTGGGAACTATCAGCTGATGTAGTTAGTAAATATACTGCTGCAGATATAGATATACTTGGCCATGTTTTACAATGGCTCCCTTTGGCTCAAAGGGGCTGCAGGTCCAAATCTAGGTGGGGCACAGATGTCACTTTGATACAGATATTTGTTTCAATTAAAATGGATCTGTTTAAATGTTAAATTAACCAAACAGTAAACCACACAAGTCTCCTTGTGCAATGGTGTGCTGAGCAAAACAATAAATGCAGTGCAATGTTTGGAATTTGTAATATAAAAGTATTACAAATTTATATAAAGCAGAACCTACTTGGTCAGTGCAGTCTTGATGAAGGTTTCTTGTCCGCTTTCAACTTCGTTTTTCATCATTGGCTTTTAAATAATTGCTCCAAAACAATTTTAACCATTATTTTCCACAAACATCTCTTGGAAGATCACTTGCTCTCCCATTTCACCTTCTTTTGCATACTTTGACATTGTAAAAGACAGATCTGATCGGTGGTTAATTCCACACCTGGTTACAATGCAATTAGCCACAGATTAATAGCAGGTGTGGGGAGGCTATAGGGCTGTGTCCAAATCAGAGGCTGGTCTACTGCGTCCTGTGTACTAGCATACTGCATTACTGCATACTGTTTAGTATGCAACATGCAGTATGCAAAAATTATCCTCCATACTAAACCCGGAAATAAGTATAACATCCAGGGATTTTCAGTACAGTACATTTTAGAGAACATTATGCCTACTTAAAAACTTTCTCATCTATTGTATTTGACAAGCCTACTCAAAGTACGAAAGGGCGCTGATTCTGTAATAGTCTTGATACATAATTTCTCAAGACTTTAGAACCCTTTTTGGTGTGCAAAATAAGTCAACTTTGCCACATGGGTGCTTAGGATATTGTTTGTCATCCAGCTCACAATCATATAAAGTGTTCTGCATTGATTGAGAGAATGCACTTTGTCTCAAAGCTTGCAGTGATTCATAATGTTGGTCAGTAGTTACAAATTGCTGCATATGTACTGTGCCCTTAATGTGTACCAAAGAAATGGTAAGGAATAACAGAATTAAGGTTTTTAAAAAAAAGCATGTCAAGTATGTACAACCAAATAAGATCCCTAAGCAACTCTGGTCATGATTTTGAAAATTCTTGAAAGTAGAAAGGCCGTTTCACTGCACATTCACTGCAAATGTAAAATCGCCCATTTAATTATTTTCCCAAGCAACTGTAAGCAGCTATGCTATCCTATAAGTGTTTAGGTGGCTTTTGCGTTTTGCATGTAGGTTAAAAATATTAAATATATTTAATAAATGTAACCTATGTGCAGTATGAACAATATAGGGTATATAACATATACCCAATCTAAAAAAATAAAAGTTATTGGCAACTTATTTCTAAATGGCACTGAAACTAAGTTTTATGAGAGAGTAAACACTGACATTATACATTCACAGATGGTAGTTTATCTAGGGTACATTTCATTTGGCATCTTTTCAGCTCTTATCATTTGAAAAGGTGTATTTCTCTTGCATTAATTGCTCATTAACTAGGTGAAGTTTGCCATACTTTTTTTATTATTTGACTGAAAATACCATATCAAAGACATTCAAAGGGATGTGGCTGCAATCCTTTCATCATTTTGGATACGTTTCTTGACAGCAGCTCATGGATGTCATATTTGTGCAGTTAAAAGCAACAATTATTTGAAAGAAGGCATACACAAATGTGAACTTTAAAAATACATACAATCTTTTATTTTTGAGTAATGAAACAAAGGCTGCATGGCTTCCGTGTCAGTCCCGTTTTTGTCATTTCAAATGACAATTTGGTGACACACAATTTAATGTAAAAAATAAAATAAAATCCCAATATTGCATCACATCACAGCTCTATGCCTTGAGCTTGTTCCTGTAAATTTTGCATGCGGTGTAATTAACTCCTATGCTCTCATTAGCATTAGATAAACAGGAAATTGTGACACCCTACGGATAAAAGGCCCGGAATGAATATTGCACCTTTGTTTGATCACCATCTGGCATTTAGCGCCACAGAAGAGTTGTAGCCCACCTGTTCATAATGATCACATTTACACTAGATTACTCATCTTTCTCCATATTAGTTCTCTTTTAAAATCCTATAATCTAACTGTCACAATATTGCCATTTCAATCAGGAATGGAGCCAGTTATAAACAAGGATCATTTCCCCGCTGTTTGCCAGCCGCCAGTGCCACTCCAGCAAGGGCAACAGTACCCCAACAGGTGACCTGAATCCTCATGTAGTCTCGTTTATCTGTTTTTTGCATTTGGCTGCATCATTAGAAGAGCGTGATTATGGATGGTGATAACTGCTACTGTTATCAAGATTATTACTTTTGTCAAGCAGCTTGGATAGGAGGAGGGAGGGAGAAAATGAACAAGGGCAATGCAATCTCAATATCATGCAACTACATGATATTACCAGCATTTGGCAAACAAGAACACCACAACCATTTCAAAGTATATATTGACCAGGCTTATACATTCTACAATACTTTTTTGCTTCTCGGTTTTGCATGACGTTTGCTCTTTCTTAATAATATCCATTTAGCAACCCTGACAGTCACACGGGCACATGACAGAGAAACAACAGTGCTGAAATAGAGCTATGCAACTAAATTCTCAGAGTTAATGGCAAACAAATGATGTGTGGGTTTTGCGAACAGCATGGGGTGTCCTTCACAGCTCCATGGGAACAAGGGAACTACTCATGCTTCTGGGCTTTGTCGCTGATGTCCATGTGACCATTGGTGCCGTTGCTCAGTTTGCCCTGTGCAAAAAGCTTCCTGATGCAGTCATGCGGTCCATTGCCCTGGAAAGCTGAGGGGTGCCTGTAGGAGCCCCCGATTCGATCCCACAGTGTGAAGTACTGCCCATAGTTGTACTCAAAGAAGAGGTGGTGGTCGGTGTGGTGGGCAGAGCCATTGATGACCTTTTCCAGCTGGCTGGGGACCCTGTAGTCACCGTCATGGATGGACACAGTCCAGACATTGACAAAGACGTACAGACCCAGGTAGAGCAACTTGTGCAGGGGGAAAAGAAAGGGGTAGATGTGGTAGGGCAGGCCCTGCACAAAACCATCCACTGGGTGGAAAGCATGGCTGGCGAACGGCGTGGGGATCTTCCACACGTGGTGGGGCTTGTGAAAGTACTGTAGAAGAAAGAAGTGAACAACTTCATCAAGACGAAGTAAACTAAAATAGACATGCTGGAATAGAGGTCAAAATAATGGCATTTCACTGTGCAAATCTAGGCTTGTCATTTTCCCTACAGTCTAAAACACAGTACATCTAGCACCATGTCAAGACTGTTCTTGAAAAGCCCAAGTGGCTTCAATTCCACTAAGAGTCCTGGTAAGCTATTCCGTGCACTACTAACGCTTTACCAACATGAAAAGGTGGCCAGTTTGACAGCTATAATCACTGCCAAAAATAAGAGATCATTATTATCTTTGTTAGGGGGAAAAATCTACTTTAATGTCACTGTGCAATTTGATCTCTGCCCTACTAGAGCCAGTTTTATTTATACATTTATCATTTTACAGCAAGTGAATAAATCATAACAATAGCAAGTGACATACCAGCATGTCTTATCCGCTTTAAGTGTAAAGGTCACCTTAGAGGTCTGCATCCTGACCCGAACCCACCGGGCACGAAGGTATGCTGTGATTTTTTAGCTCTGTCATGTCCGGTCAGATTGGGTACGGGCCAAAGGGCCAAAACTGGGCTTCATTTCTTAAGCTCACTTCCTGGTCTTGTTTAGAGTTTTGCTCTATAGCAGCAGTGCGGTTGGCTCCAGGTCTTTCAGGCCCGTTTTCAATGCAAGTCAATGGTAACAAATGCAGTCAAAATACAAAATCAATAAATTTTAACATGTAGTTGCAATAGGTGCTTTTTCTTCGTCTAATGTCTCACAATGTGCCGATTTATTAAATTATTGTGTCATTGGGACAATGTTTAAATATTTTGTGAACCAATCTGGGACAGTTTGCCACACTTCCTAGTTACTGTGCTTCACTCGTATCTCACGCACTTAGTGGACAAACCGGACCCGGCCCGGACATAATGACCATAAGGGTCCCCCTGCTCCCTACTGCGCAGTCTCTCACTACAATTTGTGGCAGCACTTCCACAGCTTCAAAAGGCTTTTCACAAGCCCAAGGAAAGTCAATGGATGACATCACAGTCACTTTGTCCATATTATTTTTAGTCCATGGTACGGGCCCGCTGCCAACCCGGAAGTTAATAGTAGCGCAATAACACTTCTGCCAGCTGTTAACAAAGATTGACAACAATGGCGTAAAGCTTCCAGTTTTTGTAGTGTATGGTTATGCTCAACTAGCAAATTAAAACAGCTGTGTTTGACAGCACAGGAGCAATAAACTTATTAAAGTAATGTTTAATCGCTGCCTTGCACCCTTCCAAGTGAGCTCCCTCTGAAGGTACTTCAAGAGGCAACGAATTTGGGACGTACTTCTAAGGCAGGAAGATGTCACGTCAGATCAGTGTTTACTGTTGTTCATTTCGCTATGTTAGCTTGTTCTATATTGGAAAGTAACTGGATTACTAGAAAGTTAGCTGGCTAGTTAATGGAAAGCTCAAACACATTACATACATTATTCCAGTGTATTAAATAAATAAAATGCATTTTTTAGATACAACTACAACAAATGATGGAGTTCACTGTATATTCACAGTTGTAAACAAGCTCCTCCGCAACTGCTGCTTCCTTGCTTTCAGCCGCCATTATTTTAATGAAAGCCTGAGGTAATCGCAAAGACCTATGGTATATCCTACCCGGAGATGGGCTGCGTTCGGATCCAAAATTAATGCTTTCTTCAAGGGGGGAATCCCCAAAATGGTAGGATGAAATATGGCAGTCACACTAAGTGGGATTCGGTTCCAATTTAAGAAAGGGGAGGAGTAATTATATTCCATCACTCATTGGTTAATCATCCCTTCCACCAAGGGTATGAAATGCAAGCTTCCAGCAATAAGAGAATCCTACAATGCAATGCTCCACACAGGAAAAAGTGAGCGGTCACGTTTCACCTCTATGGGGTTGCACTTCCTATATTGGTTGCGAGGGCGGTTTTTGTTTGTTTCTCGCCAATCCTCCCTTGCAGAGCACCCGTTAAGTTTGCTTGCTACAGGTCGCAAATTTTGTCACAAGATAGCTCACTCGAGGGAAGAGAGCAAGGGAAGGAAATATGTTAAATTGGATCCGAACGCAGCCAAGGATACATGCGATGCTGCCTTTAGAATTGTCCCTCTAATGCCAAAATGGAATATGGCAGCCACAGGCACCTTAGAAGGCATCAATTTATGCAAACTTTCTAAAGAGAAGTGCCTCGATGCCATGCTGCTTTCAAGTCCTGCCTTCAAAGGCAGCCTAAGCTAGCTGGCTAGCCTGTTCTGATCAATACAAACAGCGACAAATGTATTAACGTCACGTTTAACAGAAGGAAAAACGGTAGTTGTTCTCTGATCATTATGAACATTAAACCATTTTCCAAACATACTTTTTTTTTTTTTTACAAACGTCATGTTTAACAGAAGGGAAATGTCTTTACAAAAATAAGCTTGAAAGCTCAAATGCAGCCGATGCTAGTTGAGCATAACAAGAACTAGAAGTTGTACCATTGTTGGTAATCGTTAACAGCTGCCAGAAGTTTTGCTCCCCCTCTGTTCCGCGATTGCAAGCGCCTTTACTAGCAGCTTTCCTGCAGGAAACACTGCATTATATTCTACTGTGCTGTATGGTGTTGTTGGCTTGTTATTTCAGTGACCGGGCTCTATCGGGTTCAGGCTTAAAATCTGACTAGTGCTTCTCAGGCTGGTTTGGGTAGGGCCGGAAAAATGTTGGGCTTAGCCTCATTAGACCTCTAGCACCTAGTATAGTAGCCTACTGCATATCTAATTGCAGTTTGAGATTAAATTTGCCTTCAAAGGGTGAACAAATATCTGAGAATCACGTGCAAGGAAAATGTTAAATCAGACATGCACTCAATGATTGACAACAGAAGGAGGATTTCTGGATGCTTAGTATTTTCAATCAGACACTTTTCCTACATTTTATTTTCTCATAAAACCATATAAACTGCGTTTTGAGGGAGTATCTTTCTTCTGCAAGAATAAAGATTTCTTCCCAGACCAATCTCACAAATCTGAAAGAGATTCACCTTGTAAATGAGCCTGTGATGGAGAAAACGGTGGATCCAATAGATGCACATGTCAGTGAAAAACAGGAAGGAGACCATACTGAGAATCAATCCAGGCCAGCCTAAAAAAGGAAGGAATAATAGAAATGAATAAAGCCCTCTAAATCTCGCTCTGACTATAAAGTCTGACAGTGCCAACACTGACAGATTCCTGGGGGACGTACCAAGCGCGGAGTCGTCGACGTTATCATAAAGTTTGCTGTATCCTCTGACCTCAGCATAGAACAAGGCCACTGTGGGTATGCTGATACAGGGCAAAGAACCCATGGCATACTTAATCTCCCTTCGTACCTGGTTCTGCAGAGCAACAAACCTCAGATCATACAACCACTTTATTCATATTGGCATTTTGCTATATGCTTCATTAAACATGTTGCAGACAACAAAAAAGTTGTTAAATTCTTAACACCTGGTGTTATAGGTCATGTATTACAATACACACACATGCATACATTTATATTAAATTCTGTCTCACTAGTAAAAATTGCACAAATGTTACATAACACTCAAATAATCACAATACAAAAATCCACCAACCGGCAAAAACTGAGGGTGTTTCATCAAATTATGGTCAAAGATAAGATAGTAGCTGAGACTGCCCAGGACCAGGTATAAAATGGCTGCCCCAAGGTTGGTTACGACCAGCAGGCCAAGGATCTGCCTTAAAGGCTCATCTTCTGGCCAGGAGGCAGGGTACACATAAGGAGTAAAGAAGTACTGGTCCGCAACGTTCAGGACAAGATCCATCCTTGTACCTGTTGGACTGAAAATGAGCAAGCCTTTCAGAGCCGTCTGGTCAAATATGTACTAAATCAATTGTTAGAAATTAATAAATTATAACTAGACATGCGGTTAGGTTGCTATGAATATACTTAACATCTTTGAAAAAATCAAAGCATCTAAAAAAATAAGTAAAGATCAAAACGAGTATTCTGTGGGTGTACTGTTCACTTTCACGTGACAGAATAGGGTTGCCAAGTTGCATCTGGCATGACACTCATGCTTTCAACCACGATCTCGCAACAGATCTATTCACAGATCCTTTAGAAACTTGATGGACCGCCTTGACCCCCTGTTGCACAAAGTCACATATCATCATTTCTCTCTGCTTTACCTGTATGATTTTGTTTAATTTAGTTAACCTATGTGACGTGAACACAAAGATGTGATTGTTCGCTGAAAACTGTTTACAGAAGTCCGTAGAGACCATGCAATATACTTTTGGTCTCGTTATCTCGAAATCACGATTTATGATTTCAACATAAAAACATTGTCTTCCTGTGATCAACCTCTACCATCTGAATGCACAGTGACTGTGTGTGACGGACTGGGGATAGTAGCCCTACGATGGATGAGTGCAATTGGTTTTGCTTTGACCAGGGATGACTCAAGGCAAGTACATCACGTTTGGCCTATGTTTATCAATAATAGACAACTTTGACCACAAACAGACTTCAGAAACCAGGGAATGACTTTCAGGTATAAACATGGAAGTTGTATGTTATTGGTAAAAAATAACGTGATTTCTACCTGAGTCAGTCCCTGGTCAAAGTAAAATCAAATGCCCAGTCCGTCACACACAATCATTTTTGTATTTATTTTATTTGCTTGTTCAGAAGTCAAAGTGACTGTTGCTTTGTTCAAAATGTGCACAATATAAGTCAGACATATTTTTTCTTGATTTGGCTCTATACCCCACAATTTTAGATTTGTAATGAAACAATTCACATGTGGTTAAAGTCCAGATTCTCAGCTTTTATTAAAGGGTATTTTTATACATTTAGTTTTCACCTTGTTGAAATTACAGACCATTTTATACATATACCTCAATTTCAGGGCACCATAATGTTTGGGACATATTAATGTTATGCAAATTAAATTAGTCATGTTTTGACATGGACGTAGCTAAGTCTCCAATGAAGGGTAGAAGACGAAGAAAAAACATTGATCTCTCAGATCTTTCTGATATTTTGCGTCTGTAGCTGGTGTTTATAATGTAATTTTCTGACATTATAATAAAATAACAACGATAGTTAACTTGATCTACGATGTGTCCCTACTCAGAACAGTGACAGATCAAAAAAGGTCGATTTTCCCCGGAATGACCCCCAAGTTTGGGCTTCATTGTGTGGATGTATGCAGTTTGGGCTTAATTGTGTGGATGTATGCAGTTGTATCTGAATTCTGTGTTTAGATTAGGTCAGAATGTACAGAGGTTAATGTTCTAAAGGGCTGAGAGTCTGCGGTTATTGTGGTTATTTCCGTAGGAAACCCTGAAAAGTGCCAAACTCTATGCTGTATAGGTTTGGGTATAGGTTTGACATACCCCACCATGTCATTCAAATAACTAGCCTAAAGCTATAGACTCAATGCTGTGCTTAGCTGTGTAACTTACGAGTTGGGTAGGCGACGTTACATAACGCATTACAACAATAACAGCCTAAATAACTTGGAAGTTTACTTTGACCGGGTGACTGAAGTTTTCTGTTACTGATAACGCGATTTCTACCCGAGTCAGTACCTGTCAAAGTAAAATAGAATGCGCTCATCCATCGTAGGCAATGCAGCACATTTGTTATCCCCGTTTTGTCATTATACAGTCACACACAATCATTGCACATTCAAAAAATAATTTATCTGTCAATACACTAATTGTTCAATTAGAAAAAGTTGCCTTATTTTCTTAAACCACCGGTAGAAAAAGATGTTCGTGAAGATCAAATTGAAAATACGTTACCACTCCAGCCAGCTGCCAGAAGTTAGCAACCATGGAATAAGTGACACTCACGTTAAGATATTGACCCGGTTTGTGACGAGGTAATAGCTCAAGTGTGTTAACGTTGGTTCTGTCATCCAGGGTCCGTTAACGATTTCCTTAATATAAAGTAAGATTCTATAAAGCCAGCAACATCTCTTACATCCCCGTGATACGCGTATTCAACACTGAGTCACTGACCTGCTTAGAGCTAGTTTGGAAGCAAGTTAACATTAGCTTCATATGCATTTAGTTAGGTTAACGTTACTTGATAGCAAATGATAGCTAGCTGTCGTTAATACTAACCAGACAGAACAGACTAGCGACACATCTTAAACATCAGTACACAATGTTATACCAACAGAGACAACAAACACAAGAATTAGCTTCTTTCAAGTGTATGAAATAAATTATAATTTTTCTGCACCATACCTGGTCAGATTAACCTATCTAGTTAGAAGGCTTGACTTGTCTCCCACACAATCAGAGAGACTGGGGTAGCCATTATCAAGCGAAACCATCACGCCATTATCAAGCGAAACCATCACGCAATTATTAATACAGCCAATAGAAATGCAGTTCGGTCAAACACGAGGTTGTTTCTTTTCATTTGATTGGATAGTTGCCTGGTCTGATCATGGCGCAAGGACTCACAATAAACGCAATACATTTAAAGACACATTACTGCCATATTCGTTACAAATACTAGTATCACAGTTCAACAACACGACAAAAATAACAGAACACTCGTAGAATCTGTGTCTAATTATTCATTCAAAGGAACACAAGCCGTTGTCAACTAGTTAGCAAACGTAAATTATTTAAAAGCATCATGAGTAACTTCATTCGCTTCCGTTTTCCAGCATGTATTTTGAAGGGGTCAAACCAGCGGCAATACTTAGTGACGTACAACTTTAGCGACCAGTTCAATAATTTGCGCGTTGCATGAACCCCAAAATCACCACTACTATGCAGTCTAGAGATCTGCGTTTAGGTAAACGAAATTGAAGGTCTTGTAGAGAGTTTAGCTGTAGCATTCACTGCAAAATATTTAGTTTGGTGTATGGTTGGTTAGCCTACTTTCCAGCTTAGGATGGACAGCGAAGTTCAGAGAGATGGAAGGGTCCTTGACCTCACCGATGATGCCTGGAGAGAGGACCGCTTGCCTTACGAGGATGTCACGATCCCGCTGGTAGGTGGCGTTCGTATTTAGGTTGGGACTGTGAGTCACTAACTTAGCCAATACCCCATAGTTTTGTGTTATGCCCGTTAGAAAGGGGGAAACTAGCTAATTGTTTTTTTAAAAGAATATTTTCCCTTCACTGCTGCGCTGTTTAGCCAATTTACTGTTAATAGTTTTTTGGCTCACACATAGCGTGCTAGCTTATTTGGTTAATTTACACAGAGCTAACATAGAATCCAAAGCTGCTAACGTTAGCACGTTAACTAAGTAGCTATTGACATGATTTGACCAAAAGTCGACTGGGAACAACTCTAGCAAATCCTTTAGCTAAGTTAGCTAACTTTACCCATTAATTGTCTATTTGTATAACGTTAGTTGCGTTCGCTAGGTGCTGAACCCATTTCTATGTTGCCAACTAGCCAGCTTACTGTACTAACGCCATTCTTGGACCAGTTCCCTAGCAAACCAGTAACGTTAGATCAGTGGATGGTGCTCAGGAAGCGACTCGTGATGTACGTTAGTTGGTTATTGCATGGCAACTGTCTCCAAGTTGATCGCTTTTTTGTGCAGGCTAGCGCATGGTATAGGCTATGTAATGGTAAAGTAATTTGTAAAGTAGCCTAATTAATGACCCTATAACGGAAATTGCAGAAATTTCTCTGTTCTCACATTGACCAGTGTTATTGCTTTCCATCCTCTTTTTAGAGTGAACTCCCTGAGGCCGAGCAAGACAATGGTGGATCCACGGAATCCGTGAAAGAACAGGAAATGAAGTGGTCGGATTTAGCGCTACAAAGTCTCCATGAAAATACACCAAATTCCGGAAACTAGCCAATCAAAATAAATCCAGACACTTTACCATAGAGGCCCAGACTTCCAATGGCATGTGATATCATGTCCGACAATTTGTCATTTCGAGCTGCACTACAAAGCATAGCCTACGTTGTAAACACCTAAGGAATGTAAATAATTTAACGTTCCCATAAACTGTTCGCAATTGTCTGCACAAATATTAAAATACAGACGAGTTGAATTAACCTTGGGTCGTGTACTGATGTGTACTCTTCTGGAGAATCGCATATTTGGCACAAGAATTTGTATGCACGTTAGAGTACATTGACTCACTTTGTCTGAAAAGATGTGGGTTGCCATGCTGCGGATTCGTGGTCTGTCCTCATGCACCTTTTGTGGTTTCCGGTCAGCAGCAGCCATAAAGTCTTTGGCGTGTGGGATATGTAGGCTACATTCGTATTGGTTGACCACCAAGGAAGATTTTTGTTAAAATATTTTTTTTTGCGGGAAAAACATGATTAAAGTACTACGTATTACATTTTGTGTCAGCTATTCAGTTATATTTTCCGTTATCTGCAGTTTACTGTGGGGGTATTGCAAAACCTTGATTCTGTGGTCAGTGAACCACTTTTGTGTAGATTGTGAGGTATGCTATGGATCATTGTCCGGCTGGAGGATCCAACCACGACCCACTTTTAACCTGCCAGAGGCAGCCAGATTTTGGTTAAAATTTGATGGGAGTCAATGATGCCATGTATCCTAACAAAGTTCCCAGGGCCTTTGGAGGAAAAACAGCCTCACCCTCACAGATCCATCACCATACTTCAGTGGGGATACGGCTCTTTTCTGCTATGCCTCTTATTACAGCAAATCCACCTTTGGTATTTATTGCCAAAAGCTACATTTCCGTCTCGTCTGACCATAGCACCTGGTTCCAATCTAAATTCTGGTAAAAAATGAGCAAACTCCAGGCGCTTACATTTGTGGTATGATGACCGCAGAGGCGTTCTTCTGGCAAGCCTTCTAAATAGCTTGTTGGCATAGAGGTGGTAATCTAATTGTACTTTTAGAGACCCCAACTTCTCCAACTGTGATCCTTGGGAGAAATATTTGCTTCTCTAACCATCCTCCTCACTGCGCGGGGGCAAACTCCACTTGTGTCCGCTTCCAGGTTGGTTCATCATCGCTCCAATTGCATTAAACTTCTTAATTATTGCCCTAATGTTGGAAATAGGTATTTTCACACGGTTATTTTTCTATAGCCATTGCCTGATTTATGAAGGTCAACAACCTTTTAGGTGTGCTTAAAAAAAGTAAAATATGAATTGGGAATATACTTAGATTAGGTTTTGTTTGTAACAATTTGTAGCGTCGCTTATAAATGAGTTTAAATTTTTTTTCTAATAACTACATAAAGATTTGATTGTTCATATTGAGTAACGTCATGCTGATAAATGAGATTTCTTTTTTTTATAACTTTGCTCATATTTTCCAGGATTGACAATTCTGGTGGGAACTGTATACCATGGACTGTTTTAGCACTACATGTACGGGTCAAGGAAATAGCTTTTTGGAGAACATCTGAGTTGCAGGTGATGCAGCAGGTGGCTCACCTATAGGTTGCAAATTGGAAGAAGTTGCAGGGCAGTCATTGGTTGGGTTTTGAAATAGATTAGACAATTTATGGCAAGACAATAGCTTCCATAGACTCCATTGTACATGTAAAAATATCCTCCACTAACATTATTTTGTTTCCATTTACAATGTCAGCCCCATCATGGGCATACTATGAACATAGATTTTATTTTCTCAGCTTTAACCTACCATATTGATTTCATATACACAAAGAAACCAAAATCGGACCAATACATGTGGGTTACATTGCAATAGGGTAATTCCGGGGGAAAATGGAATGGTTAACCAGTCAATCACCTCTTGTAATAGTACTGTAAAACAAAAAGTTTTCAAATATGACCCATGTTGTAGAGCAATGACTTTGTGATTACAATGAGATCACAATATTGTTTTTACCATTTATAATTGTCACACTTTAGGTCTTGAAAGTAGAGGTATGTAGGCCAAAAGTTAATGGATTTTCTTAATGATGGTTTGCATTTTTTTTTTTGACTCAAAAGTATAACAATGGTCATTACTCCAAGGTTACATTATAGGTGTCAAATATCAGAAAGATCTGAGAGGTCAAGGTTAAAGTGTCAATTTTCCCCTGGAATGACCCAATACCATTCAAATTTGTGCAGGGTGAAGATGAGTTGCCCTGCTTTCCATTTTAAACACATACCCTCAATGATTTAGCCAGGTGTCACGTGAGGCATCTTCACTACGAGTGAGAATCGAACGGCAACTTAAAGCACAGTCAATACATCGTATACATACCATTTATCCATTCATTAATTCATTCATACTCCTTCCTGTTACAAGCCAGTCTTGAATATCGGGGGTGTGTCTAATATATCTGGAAATAAGACCAACTACACTCTGACATATAAACCTGAGAAATATTATCAGTTTTTTTGAATACTCCACACATTCACCAAGATCAGTATCCACAAGGATGATTTATATCGAAGGTTATGAGTACTCGATAAGACTTCAGAGACTTGTATATGAAAGCATTTGTTATGCTTGCTTTAGTGAGTATTTCATCTGTGAAGGAATGATATCATGGCTGAGAATAACGAGTACTTAAAGTGAAACTAGTATTAAAAAAAAAGGTTATATGGAAGATCAAATGCAAACATCATAAAAGTTGTACTGATATTCAAATGATTAACCATGTTAAAGTCAGTTGTCAAACAGGAATTAAATTCAGTTCCGTTTGAGGGGTTACATTTATTTAATATTTATTCAGCTTTGAGTCCATTCAGGTTTTTTTTAGAACTATTCTTTATCGTCTGTGGTTAGTATTCTCTCCCTCCCTTGAGTGGTATATGCTTCACAACTAATGTTTGGTCCTTCTTGCAGTAAAGTCAACCAATTATTACCCAAGGCATCCCAAGTTTAAAATTAGACTGGACAGAAACACAAGTTTTATTCCAAAATTACAACGGAGATTCAAAACTGCATTAAGTCACTGAGTAAACAGGTTAAGTTACACCTATGTGGTGACTGTGCCACCTTAAAGAACTACGTCAGTCCAATTGTGTACTGATTAATATGCTCCCGAACCCAATGCAGGCAGTGAGAGACTGATGGTGAGCCATCGGGACTGGTCATGTGTACACAGAAAATGGGAGAGCACGATGACACACACACAGGTCTCCCTTAACAACGTGTAACATCCAGGAAGTACACAATGTAACTCAACGTACACAGAACTGTTCTGCAAGAAATGATGTGCATGCATTTCTGAAATGCGAAAACTTTAATCACCCCACCCAAAATAAACAAGAGAAATCAATACTAAAAATGCCTTATAGCCAGTAGTTTTTTTTTTTTTTTTTTAGAACATACTTTTTGTTTCCCATTTGCTGTACCCTTTTCATATACACATACATACACTACAAATATACATACATATATGTATATACACACTCATACACACATACATACATATACATATGATCACCCATTATTCATAAGTCACAGCTGTGTGGCATTTTTAGACAATGGAAGAAATTTATGGTACATTCATTTCAGTAAAAAGTCTCTGCAATATATAATTTTTTTTCCATTTTCTTTACATTTCATTAAAAATACAAAAAAATGAACATAAATGATCAGGAGACAGTCAGTCCACTGTCCTGCAGAGGCTGCTGCATTTTATTCACAATTTCCTATGACCTTTTAATCTCTGTAGCGCACTTTTATGGCCCATCACTCTGCGCGTACCTCTGCCTCAGGCCTCTGCATGGACAGCTCTGTTGGAACAAAAGCCCCCTGCCCCAGTGCGGTGGAGTATGCTCTGTTGTTGTGGGGGGGTGCAAATCCGGGGGCCGGGGGGAAAGCGCCAGTACCCCCTTGGGTAGGTCCCAGAGTCTGCATCTGAGTTTGGGGGGGCTGAGGTGTCGGGTGGTAGTCGTCCAGGTTGTCGTAGTGGGACAGCACGGTCATAGTGCTGTGTCTCTGGCTGTGGGCCTGGTAAGGGTAGGCCCCACTGTGCTCTCCCTGCTCTGGGTTATCCGGCAGGTGAGGGTGGGGTTGGGGGTTGGGCGGGTGATAGAGCGGTCGCTCTCGGGCAGTGTGTGAGCGCTCAGGTTTGGGAGGAGCGACTGGTTTGGCGGGCAGTGCAGCCAGCTGGGGCTCTTCCTCTGGGTGGCCACTTGAGGGTTTGGGCCTACCAGCATGCCGCTCTTGCCGATGCCTGCCATCCACAGCGTCGCTCTTGGGTTCGGGGCGGAGTGGCTCCGGTTGTTGAGGCAAGTGCCGTGGGGGAGGAGGGGGGGCAGTCTGGGCTAGGGGTTGGGGCAGGTGGTGCTGGCCACCCGTCCTGGAGCTTCTCTCTTTCGAGGGCAGGGCCAACTTGTCCCCCATCCCATTGCCCTGGCAGTGCTTCTCTGTCTCCATGTACAAGAGGGCCTCGGGGTCAGAGTGCACGTGCCTGGGGGCGTGCTGGGGCGCGGGTGCCCCACTGTAGTGAGCCTCCTTCCCCTCGGTGCTGGGGGCCATGAGCACTACTTTCCCAGGGTCTGACTTGCTGCGCAGATGCAGGACCTCCAGGCCCCCCAGGTCACCAGGCCCCAGGAAAGGGCCCACGTTGTCGTACTGGGACATGACGGGCCCTTTTGCCTTCTGCCTGGCTCTGCTCTCCCGCCGGATGGAGTGCATGCGCAGCCGGTCCACCTCCTCAGGGTCCCAGGCCAGATAGACGGCCGCCGCCTTTGCCCCGCCGTGGGAGGGGGGCATGTCACGGCTCACAAAGCTGTGCTCCTTGCCTACTGGCAGGACGTGGCGGGACAGGTAGTGGTAGCCCCCTGTCTTGCCGCCTGCTCTGCTGAGGTGTGGGGCCAGATCACGGGTGCTAAAGGAGTGGATGTGGCGCAGGCGGATGGTTCCGTAGGGGTCCACGTCGTAGTAGGGGGCGTCCAGGGGATTGGCTCCCGAGTAGGGGCTGTAGCGGTACTGAACACGCCCGTTCTCAAAGTAAGGTTGCAGCTGGGTGACGTGATAGTCAGACTGAGGCGCCGGCTGACAGGGCTTGCACTGGTACACCGGTCGCTGGTAGTAGAAGAGCTCTTCCTCCGGGGGCACCTCAGTGCGTGAGATGGGAACCGAGCGGATGCTGGCACTGGGCGGCCCGTGCAGTGAGTGGACCCGACGGATTGTGGGGTACACGGCGGCCCCGTCCATGGGACCGTACCCCTGTGGGTGGTGCCCCGGGAGCCCAGCGTGGCCATGGACATACTCGCCCCTGTGAGCAGCCCGGGACTTCATAGAGTGGTGGAAGGACCTGGGCCCCAGGGTAGCATAGCGGCTGTCGGCGCGGGCGCTGTAGGGGATCTGCGGCTCAGATTTGGAGACGAAGGACATGTGCGGGGGTACGCTCTCCGGCCGGTAGTGGTAACCCAGAGAAGCCTGACCAGCCGGGACAGCCCGCTGGTGGTAGTAGGGCTCGCCCACAGGCTCCATCATGGCCTCCGGCTTTGGGTGGTACAGGTAGGCTGGCTGGTGGGTGGAGGACTTTCGCGGAGGTGGAATCGGGTGTGGGAGGACCTCTTCTACCGAGGCTGGCATGGAGGCCTCCGCCAAGATGGCATGGAAGTTGGAGGCGTTAGCCGCCTCAGTGCATGACAGGGCAGCAGTTGCCAGCTTGCTTTCAATGGAACGAACTGGCGGGGTGGGGGGCGTGGGCCCGTGGGTGTGGTAGAGTGAGACCGGCTCCACCTGGTGGTGATCTGGCTTTATGGCCTCCCATGGCTTCTCTGCAGGGTCTGAGGGAGCTGGAGTGACAGGGGCCACCCAGGGAATGGGCTCAGGCTGCGCAGCTGTGATTGGCTGTTCAGGAGGCTTCTGGAGTGTTGGCAGCAGCACGGTTCCACCCTCCTGAATCAGGAAAAGAACAGACAAGGCAGGCTGTCAGCAGATTTGTGAAATTTACTTTCCAAATCCAATGTGTGAGTGGGGATTCTTATGCCCTCAAACTAGATAAGATACCACTCAGTTTCCTGTGAACCAGGTTGGGAAAGACCAAAAATCAAGTCTACAGCTGTTGTCAAGAAATTTTATAAAGCCACCACACCCAAATAAGTACTAAATGCTTAAAATGTTTAATTAAAAAATGTATTCCATGCCGACTCATGCAAAAAGTTTCAGCGACGTAGCCTTCATTATTCTTGGTAACCAGCTACTTACGCCCTGCTAATCATGCCTGTCACTTACTTCTCTACCCCACTGTAACACGGGTCCAGCCTCACTGCAGGCGGTTGTAGGGGGTCCACTGTTGGGAATCTGGCCGGCAGCAGGCTGTGGCCTCTCTGGGCTCCTTTGAGGAGGTGATGCTCGGGCTGGGGGGCTGGCAGGGGTGGTGGCACACTGGCTGGGTGGTGCTGTGGTGACATTGATAACGCTGGCAACAGAGTTGATCTTTTCACTGGCACAGGCGGTGGCAGTGGGTGACTTGTCTTTGGTGACTGACGCCTGGGTCTCAATGTACGTGGTGGCAACCGGGGTCGGACGGGCGTCCGTGTTGGTTGGGATCAGCTCCTCGGGGGCCATGGGGGGCTGTACAGAGGGTGGGGGTGGCCACTCCAAGATGTCCAGTGGGCCCTCGGGCCTGAGGGGGGAGACGGGTGTCGGGGGCTCGGAGGTTCTCCTCTGGGACAAGATGGCCGCCTGCTGTGCGGACTCGGCAAGAGCCAGGGCCAGCATGCGGGCGGCGTTTTTCGGAGGGGGAGGAGGAGGGAGGAGGGACACTGAGCTGACGGGGGCAGGGCCCTGTGGAGAGTCCAGAACTACGGCTCCTGAGGAGGGACAAAACAGGGGGAACGGAAGTTGGCGGTGGGCACTCGGCAAGGCAGAGCAGGAGAGAGAGAGAAAGAGAGAGAGGAAAGCTAAGAACGTGAGGGGTTTCCTGTTCTTTTCCTGAGCTCACCTGTATCTGAGACCATGTGAACAAGGCACGCTACCATGCATAGCGTTTAAAAACCAGAGCGAAAGCAAGGGAGGAAAAAAAAAAGTGCTCTGCCCTGCTGAACGACACCGTTGGCCAACAGAAAAGTAACACAAGGCCTTAAACGGCACCTTCATAGCGACACATTTATCCAATGATGCGTTTTTTTTTCCTGAAAGCAATCTACTAACAGACAATGCGGCTGCTCATCGGGGCGGTCCAGTAGAGCCCACTAACCTGGCTGCTTCTGACCGCAGGTGGGTCGTCTTGGCTCGGGGAAGTCGGCGCCGGCTGGGTCCCGGCTCTCTGGGCCGCTGCCGCTGGAGAGCTGGTAGAGCAGCTGGTACTGGGAGCCATCGCTCACTGGTGTGGAGCTGGCCTGGGACCCCACAGGAGGAGGGGAGGGCTGCCGCCCCGCATCCTCAGAAATGGCCTCTGAAAAGACGGGCTTCCAGCTAGATTTCGGGGATGGGGTGTGTAACGGCTTCATAGCTGAGGAGGCGGACATTTGTTTTTTGGCGTTCCCCTTCTCTCCCAGTGCCGGGCTCAGGTCGGGGGACAGGAATGGATAGGCATACCTCCCCATGGAGGGTGAGGCGGGCTCTGAGCCCCTGGCCTCACCCCATCCAGGGCTCCTTCTCAGACCGGTGACCTCGGGCGAGTCAGGCAAAGGGAAGGCGTGCTCCACCGTGGGCAGGCTGCACTGGAAAGACATGGGGTCGAAGTCCAGAGAGGCCATGCCGATGTCCGGGGGGCTCAGGTCCACATCCTCGGTGGAGCGGGGGGGCGAGATCAGAGCTGGCACTCGGATGGGGGCCTCGTCCCCGTCGCTCTCGCCCTGGGTCAGGTGGTCGTAGGAGTTGCACTGCTGTCTGTCCAGCAGGTCTCCATTAAAGGAGGCAGACAGGGCGTCGCTGCTGGAACGAGGCCTCCGGGGCCTGTACACCTTTGATTCGCCTAAAATGTATTAAAAAATCAAATTAAAATAAATACAAAAACACATACATTTACACAGTCAGTAACTAAGTAAATCATTCTCATCTGTCAGACTAGATGAGGACCCGTGCTAGCAACTACAAAAAGAATTAGCATCTCAGTGTGAGAAAATACAAATGTGTGTTTGCTTACCATCCACATTGTGTAGAGAGCTGAGCGACTCTTCACTTTTGGCAGATCTTAGAGTTCCTGTGTCCCCTCTGCCACCTGAGAAACAAGAATAGAGGGGGGCTCTGACATAACAAGAATAGCACTTCAGGTAGAAGAAGCCTGGTGTGTGATGATTGGTCAGTTGGATGGTGGGGTGGAGTGAGACCTCACCACTGAGGGCCATGGCTTTGAGCTCATTGGGCTCACTGGGGTTGCGCTGTAGCTTGCGTTTGGACATGGAGGAAGACTTGCCCAGGTTGAAGAAGGAACGCCAGCTGCCCACCGGAGACTTCTTCACCTTCACAGGGGGTCTCTTCCTGTTGGGAGATAGAGAGAGATTCAGCATCTACACCACAACACACTAACCTCTGCAGTAACTCACAGGCTATATGATTGAATGGAAGTCCTGGCTGTTGCTGTGAATGGCACTGACTGTTCACAACTCACCTCTGCAGTTAACTAGTACTTCATATTTTAAAAAGTAGCCTTTTTTGTTTACTGGATTCTATAACACGACTTGAATACATGCCGGGAATAGCAGCTCGTATCAGTATTTAAGAGTAAAATATGACTGAAAATAGTCCTTACAAAAGGGTGTATGGAAAGGGCTGAGCAGTACTTCACCTCTCCATGGGGAACTCGATGACGGTGTGGAACTTCCCCTGTAGCGCGGCCGGTCCCTCTCCCACCTCGATGTACTTGCTGTCTGCGGTGACGGGGGAGTTGATCTGGGCCTGGGTTCGAGCCTGGGCCTCCTCTAGAGTCAGCAGCTTGGTGGAGGGTGAGGACACCAAAAGGGACTTGGGCCGGGACAAAGAGTTATGACCTGTGGAGGGGAAGGCGGTAGAAAGAGAGAAGTGGAAGAGAGTAATAGAAAAAGCAGAAGAGAGTGAGTGATGAGAGGATAGGAGTTTTGAGTACTCTGTAAGGCCATTACTGCACATGTGAAGAATCGTTGTGTGAAAGACTCATCAGGAAAGGGTGCTTTCTCAGGTTCAATTTATACTGTGCAAGACAACCCCTGTGCGCCAGATTTACCAATTTGGAACGTCTTGCAGGCTGTGAGCCACTCGTACCTCCTGAAATGTCTAGCGGCCCACACCGTGTCATTAATGTCTCTCAGCTTTGATTGGTTGACTGGCCTGGGGATACAGAGCATTCTGCTTTGCTAAGGAGATGAGAAATTGCTCTTCTGTACTTCCATGTCATTGTTTTGGTCAGAGCCTAGAAATTACGATATGCCTAGTGTTCACTAGTTCAATTCAATATTAAATATTTGACATGGATGGGTTTGAAGAGAGACTGGCGGAGGAGGTGAGAGAGTACCCTCACCTCTACAACTCCTGCAGAGCTGACCACACCCAAGCAGTATGTTAAAGAAACCATTAGACACACCCACAATAAAAGCTCTCTCCCTGCCTTGTAATGGAGTCGCTGCAGGTTAAAGAAACAGCTGATATCCCGGCCGAGCTCACCAGTTTTAATATTTTTATTTTCAGGTGAGAAATGTTAAACAAGCACTCATAAACGTGAATGTTATGGCAATAACCCAGCTAAAATGTGGAAATATCATAAATATGTTTTCATATGTTATCAATAGTTCATCATCCTAACGTTAGTCATTAGCATATTTGCTAGCGAGTGAATCCTGTAACGGTTTTAAGATTTTGTTTCATAATACGTAATTATGGCTTTATATTTTGTATTCGTTTCAGCCTGGCTAATTTAAGAGACTACTCACGCACACCTCAGTGCAGCGTCTACGTTGCCATAGACACAGAACACTTGTCAGTGAGCCGATGTATTGAGAATAAATGCCCAGAGCTATGAGCCATGAGCCAGTCTCATAGCTTGTCTTACACAGTATAAACTAGGCTTCACTGTTGTTCTGTATTATCTTTTGTTAAATCTTTGGTGGTACCGTATTGCCTACAGCGTTCCAACAAAAGCTGCATAAGCTACATGGGGTTTCATTTTAAATTAGTCGCCACTCTGTGAGGCACTAGACTTAGGCCTCTCTATGATGCACTAGACTTAGGCCTCTCTGTGATGCACTAGACTTAGGCCTCTCTACGATGCACTAGACTTAGGCCTCTCTGTGATGCACTAGACTTAGGCCTCTCTACGATGCACTAGACTTAGGCCTCTCTGTGATGCACTAGACTTAGGCCTCTCTACGATGCACTAGACTTAGGCCTCTCTACGATGCACTAGACTTAGGCCTCTCTGTGATGCACTAGACTTAGGCCTCTCTGTGATGCACTAGACTTAGGCCTCTCTGTGATGCACTAGACTTAGGCCTCTCTACGATGCACTAGACTTAGGCCTCTCTACGATGCACTAGACTTAGGCCTCTCTACGGTGCACTAGACTTAGGCCTCTCTACGATGCACTAGCCTTAGGCCTCTCTACGATGCACTAGCCTTAGGCCTCTCTACGATGCACTAGACTTAGGCCTCTCTACGGTGCACTAGACTTAGGCCTCTCTACGATGCACTAGACTTAGGCCTCTCTACGATGCACTAGACTTAGGCCTCTCTACAGTGCACTAGACTTAGGCCTCTCTGGTTCTTTATGTTGTGAAAAATGCCTTACTTAATACAATTTGATGAACTTTCCATTTCACACACGCCACACAGGAAATCAGAGGTGACAGACAGGTGATCCACGCCCAACGCTCCCACCACCCACCTGCCCCCTCCCGGATCAGCGAGCTGAGTTTGGGGCTGAAGAGCACGTCCACGTGGTTGAGGATGAACTCCACCACCACGGACTGGATGCGCACCTCCATGAAGGCCGCCGTGCCGCTGAAACAGGCCGACTCGATCTGCTTGGACCTACGCGAGGAGAAAGCGCGGGGTGTAAGAGTGGGGAGAATAAGGCACGTCTGCTCTGACTCCAGGGGCGACACGCTGGCTCACCTCAGCAGATTAGGAGCCCAGACGATGGCCAGGTTTTTGCTGTGCATGTTTGTGACGTAGCTGAAGGTCGCCAGATGGGACAGGTGCCGCATGAGGAACTCAAGTGTCCTGGAGACGGGAAGAAAGCTAATGAAACTTTGTGCTCTTGAATAAAGCTTTGTGCTCCTGTTTATATTACACCACTAAGGTCTGTTGTGATTCCAAGACAGCCCAGTTCCACCAGGTTTATTTCCATTCTGAATTTTACAGTATAAAAGGTTATTCATGTCTAGAGACACCAAACCAGAAAGTACCATTTAATTACACTCACAAAAGAGCATGATTATCTACTTGCATAACAACTGGCTGTATGCTGCTCACAGGAAAACACGTTTGCTACTTGTCCATCATCAATGTTTCTTAACGACTGTTTGATTACTATATAACATAGACATCCACATATCTTCTGAAAAGAATGTTTGGCAATTAGTACCTTCGTAATGTTTTATTTTTTGCATGTGAAAGTATGGGTTTTCACACACTACTGTTACAGAGAAAAAAGAAATCTAGGCACATATGCACCGCTTGCAGGAATCCCTTTCAGCCAGCAGAGGACACTGTGGGCTGTCACTGACCGATAATGCGGTGGAGGGAGCTGTTGGATGACATCATGGATTTTGATCAGGCGCTCCTCGTCTGTGGCTGCTGACACTGCCTCCTGCAGAGAGCGGGGGGGGGGGGGGGGGGGGGCACGACACGCATCAGCACAGTCTTCAAAAAGTGCTTACCACTCACAGGCAGGGGGACCCCCCGGCGAGGGACAGGAGGAGGACACAGATGGAAGAACATACTCACACCTCCTCCACCCACCCGTTTCCATAACGACCAGCAAACACTGGCAATTCTACGACTCCTTTTATTCACCTAAACAGCGCTTTTACACCAGTGTTTCCTGCATCCCAAGCAGCCTTTATCGGCGGTGGAGAGACAGAAAGGTTGCATGTGCTGACACGGCCTTGTGTGTGCTGCAGTCACCTTCCCAAAATTACCTGCCGCATCTGCGTTCAGCAATATGGCATGTAAAGCAGAGCCAAATGGCCTGAAGTAGAAAAAGATTAAGAAACACGTGCTTATGGACTGCAAAATATTCAAGCTCATGCATTTTGCATGGCTTGGATACGTCTTTCCACGGAATGATCTTATTTAGAGAAAACCCCTGACGTCAGACTGTGTGTGTGTGTTTGTATCTGTGTGTGAATGGCTGCCTGGGCCAATGTGGGCAGCTGACTGAGGAAGCCTCATTCCTGCAGGACTAAAGGCATTACCTAAGGCTCTCAGCTTTCTCTGATCCCCAGCGCCTGGGCAATGCTCCCGTTGCCGGGATACGGGTCACCACGGGTTGGTTTCTGGGAGAACGCGGAGGTGTTTTTGAGTGCTGGGACTTACGGAGAATTTCTCGTAGAGCTGGTAGGTGAGGAGGGGGTTGGGCAGCTCACGGAAGTAGAGCTTGCACAGTGACCCCACGCAGTGAATGTCCTGAATGTACACGTCCTTCGTCAGGTCCGGGATCTGCTCTGAGTCAAACTCGTGCCTGGGGTGTGAGAGACGGAGGGAAGGAGGGGAGGGACAGAGGGAGGGAGGGAGGAATTTTGGGAGAAGAAGGGAGGAGTTAAGTGTGAGGTATGGAGAAAGGAGGCCAGGGAAAGTTTGAGTGAAGCCATGATTGAGAATGAGTGAGGAACAAGAAGAGATGGAGGCAGAGGAGATTGAGGAACAGAAAGGAAAAAAGGAAAAAAAAAAAGGGGGATGGAGGAAGAGATTTCCATAGGCTTTCCATAGGCTTTCCATAGGCTTGTGAAAAGCGTTTTGAAATAGTGGAAGTGCTGCCAAGTTGTTCAAAAATTGGAGCCAGAGACTGCGCAGTAGAGAGCAGGGGGACCCTTATATGATCAATAATTCCGGGCCAGGTCCGGTTCGTCCACTATGTGCACGAGATACTATTGATGTGCAGTGAATAGGAAGTGTCACAAACTGTCACGGATTGGTCCACAAAATTTTAAACTGCCTACAAACAACACAATAACTTAACAAATTGGCACATGGGGAGACACTAGACGGAGAAAAAGCACCAATTGCGACTATGTTCTTGTGGGGAAATTTTATAGACTTTGTATTTTGACCACATGTGCTACCATTGACTTGCATTGAAAAACGGGCCTGAAAGACCTATACTGGAGCCAACCGCAATGGCGCCAGGAAGTGAGCTTCAATAGCGAAGCCTGGTTTTAGCCCCTGGTAGGGACTCAAGGAAGAGGTTGAGCTCAAATGATAATGTTGGGGGGTTGCTGGGAGGGCTTTTAAAGAGCACAGATTTCTGCTGAAACTATGCCATTGCTTAAGCACGTGTGGCTATGGAAGAATGCTCCTTAATCAGGAATCACATTGTGGACAATATGCAGAGCCCAGACAGCGAGACCAGATGAGCTGAGACTTTGAAGCCAAGCTGATCAATGGCAGTCTGTAATATGTGTGTTAGTGTGTGTTGGTGTGGAAGTGATGTTTGTACATGCCTATCTCCCTTTGTGCATGTGTAAGGGGGCTGTGTGCAGACAAGTGAGTATAACTGTGTGCGCTCACATTTGTGTGTGACTGCGTGCATTTGCGTGTATACACACATACTTTAAGGGTTGTTTCTCCTTACTTATTTTTCCATAGTTCAATAGGAAAAACAGTCAGGAAAAACAACCCTTAAAGTGATCCATCCATATCTACTGCATATCTGGGAGCAGAGTGATGGTTTGAGGCTCGTTTGATACCTCAGACCCTTGATGACTTACAGCCATTTAGCCAACCATGGGTTCCATACTATTCCTGTGTAATTTACAGCTTAATCGAGTCCCACCCCCCAATTCTCATAGCAGTGTTTCCCTTATATGCACCTGAAATATGACCGCCGCTGCTGAATTATTTTTTTAAAACTTTTTTGTAAACAAAACAAAACAATCCACTCTCTCCCCTTCAAAATGCTGGAGTAAACGGCCTTCTAAACATTTTAGAGTAACGTAAAAACGTTTTAAACGTAAAGCGCTTTCATGGAAAAGTTGCTGTCATAAACTCATTTGAAATGCGATTGTGTCCAAACTCTCTAAGCAAAGCTAACCTTCAGCAACGTCATATATGGCCGTCAAATGCTCCGTCTTATCTCTTTAGAAACTATATTATTTTGCGCTACGGACGCTTCATATCCAGGTCAATTCACACACTTGTGAGTAAAGCATATAAACGAGAAACGTTGTGCTTACCTAAGTGTAGGCCTATATGATAACGTCAGCACAACGATTATAACAACAAACACCGGTTAGATGTCAACAAGCAAGCAATGTTGATCACGGATTCAGGATTATCATTCGCCGAAGGGAAAACAGTCCTACGACTTCACGTGAGTATCGCACAGTAACGTTAGCTACAGCAAACGCAATCATTTGATAGGAATACGCAAGTAAACACATATCTGTTAAATAAACAACATGGATTGCAAGATCCATGATACGTTTCGTTTCGGTAAAAGTATTCCACATGCACCGATTGTTTATCTCTTCTTCCTTACTACGTGCGAGAGTATTCTATAGGTTGTGTCTCGAGGGCCACCGTGACGCGCGAAAGCTGTCAATCTCAAAGACAACTATGACAGATTCTCTCAGAGATATTACATATTCTTTGGATTCCCTTAAAGAAACGTCAGTTATTTTATCATTTAAAATGTCATTACATTTAAGTAAATTAACAATGTTTAATAATACAACAATCTGGTGATGCAAGTTAATTCTGGAAAAAAGGACAGTTAAGAATGAATAATTAGAAGAATGAATGACAGCTAGCTAGCTGCTAGCCAACACCCAGTGGACGTAAACGGTCACCCAGTGGGTGATATGGGTCACAGTCATTTAGCAGTCTAGCTAATGATATAGGCCTACATGAATAAAGTTGTGTAACGTTGACACAATTTGCTTCATGTTAGTGGACAGTGCTAGCTAGCAAATGCAGCTGTTCTGGCGAGAGAAGGCCATAGATGTACAACATGTTGAAGTGCTGGACTGCGTTAGGATCCAAAATTAATGGTTTCTTCCTGTCGTTCCCTTCCCTGTTTGAATCAAGGGAAGGGAACGACAGGAAGAAAGAATTAAATTTGGATCTGAACGCAGCCCTGTAGTCATGGGTGTAGGATTATGGGGGGACACGGGGGACGTGTCCCCGCCAATGTTTGGAAAGAGTCGAATTGCCCCCCCCCCCCCAACCATAACTGATCCCTCTCCCATGTAAAGCTTGCAGTCAATAAAGGCTGCAACAATGGTAAAAAATGACTTAAATATATGCGGAAAAATATGTAACGCCCGTAAATATAGTATGAATTATCAACCCACCCCCTCGCTACTTCAAACAGTAGCAATGGTTTATCTCATGGCCACGACAAGTTTGAGTTTATGAAAGCACAAATGGGATATGTAGTCAACAATTAGAGGTGATTGCTCAAGCCGATAATACTATGGACTTCAATTCCCATAACCCAGTGTTTTTTGTAACGTTATGGATATGTTATAATCAGGTTGGTTGTAATGGAGAAGTCAGACCGCAAAAAAAGATGAGAAACTTCACGGAATATGAAATCGAGACGCTCGTTACGGGAGTAGAGCAGATGGTTTGTTTGGTGTATAGGCGGCCTTTGCTACGTTTCGCCTGAAACGGTCCTCTCAACTGAAAATCAAATCATAATCCCCACAGTGAATAAAAGAACCGTCCGCCCAGAAGTTTCCCCATTCGGGTAGGCTAGGCTACTGTAGGCGCTGTTCCTAACCTAGCTAACTACTCCTTATTTTTCTACAGTCTATGCCTTATACAGTCAAGCCGGAAAGTCTGCACACTCCTTTCACCTTCTCCACGTTTTATTACGTTATAGACATAATCTACAATAGATTGAGTTCATTTTTTGTCTCAAAATTCTACACAAAATAGCCCATAATGACAAAGTGAAAACAGGTTTTTAGACATTTGTGCTCATTTATTAAAAATCAAAATGTAAAATATCATATGTACACAAATGTGCTTGATATGACACCCAAAAGTGAGCTGAGGTGCATTTTGTTTCCACTGATACTGCTTGAGATGTTTCTACAACTTAATTGGAGTCCACCTGTGATAAATTCAATTGACATGATTGGGGATTGCCAACACCTGCCTATATACGGTCCCACAGTTGACAGTGCATGTTAGAGCAAACTCCAAGCCATGGGGTCAAAGGAATTATCTGCAGACCTCAGAAACAGGATTGTGTCAAGGCATAGATCTGGAGAAGGGTACGGAAAAATCTCTGCAGCTTTACAGGTCCCAAAGAGCACAGTGGCCACCATCATTCGTAAATGGAAGAAGTTTGGAACCACCAAGAATCTTCCTAGACCTGGCCGCCCGGCCAAATTGAGCAATCGGGGAAGACGGGCTTTGGCCAGGGAGGTGAGCAGGAACCCGAGGGTCACTCTGACAGAGCTCCAGCGTATCCTTGTGGAGATGGGAGAACCTTTCAGAAGATCAACCATCCAGGCAGCACTCCACCAATCAGGCCTTTATGGTAGAGTGGCCAGACGGAAGCCCCTCCTTAGTAAAAGGCACATCACAGCCCGCTTGGAGTTTGCCAAAAGGCACCTAGAGGACTCTCAAATCATGAGAATCAAGATTCTCTGGTCTGATTAAACCAAAATTGAACTTTTTTGGCCTGAATACCAAGCGTCACGTCTGGAGGAAACCAGGCACCGCTCATCACCTGGCTAATACCATCCCTACAGTGAAGCATGGCGGTAGCAGCATCATGATGTGGGGATGTTTTTCAGCAGCGGGAATGGGGTGACTAGTCCTGATAGAGGGAAAGATGAATGCAGCTAAGTACACCGAGATCCTTGAAGAAAACCTGCTCCAGAGCGCTCTGGACCTCAGACTGGGGTGAAGGTTTACCTTCCAACATGACAACGACCCGAAGCACACAACCAAGAGAACAAAGGAGTGGCTTCGGAGAAAGTCTGTGCATGTCCTTGAGTGGCCCAGCCAGAGCCCAGAGCTGAATCCAATTGAACATCTGTGGAAAGAGCTGAAAATGGCTGTGTACCGACGCTCCCCATCCAACCTGACGGAGCTTGCAAGGATATGCCAAGAGGAATGGGCAAAAATGTCCAGAAACAAGTGTGCCAAGCTCGTAGCTTCTTTCCCAAGACGCCTTGAAGCTCTAATCGCTGCCAAAGGTGCAGCAACCAAGTATTAGGCTAAGGGTGTGTACAGATATGTAACCCCAAAAAAACTATTTTTGTCAGTAAAATAAAATTGCATATTTTCTAAAAACCTGTTTTCACTTCGTCATTATTGGCTATTGTGTGTAGATGTTTGAGGCAAAAAACGAACTTAATCTATTGTAGTATAAGTCTGTAACGTAATAAAACGTGGAGAAGGTGAAAGGAGTGTGCAGACTTTCCGGCTTGACTGTATATATGTAAAAAAAGTAAGTTTTTTTATAACAACAAGCAATGTATTACAGCCGCGAGTGCGATAACGTTAGGTAGCACTGTGGAAATGTCGACGTTGCTGGACAATTGAATAGAGAATTTCTTCAGGGTTCATCAGAAAATAGTTTTAGCTTCTTAAATGTAGGCTATTTGGTTCCATAAAATGTTTATTTTATTGCCCTGCTGTGCAACATGAGAGGCTGATGTATTCGCAAGCCGCGACACTAAGACACTGTAATTAGCCTAATTTAGAAGTTCAGAGAAATGTGAATACCATAATTGGGATGTCGACGACTACCACTAAAGGCAGTGGTTCTTAAACTCGGTCCTGGGGCCCCCTGCATATGCTGGTTTTCGTTCCAACCACAATTGCAATCCCAGAATTTGAACAGGTTGTTGATTTTCCTTAATCAGGTGTTTTTCATGTTTAGAGGGATTATTTCCCTTCTGAAGCCACATTATGTTAGCAATAGCTATGCATGTCATGAATAATAAAAGTCAAATATTCACATTGTGTTATATTGCAAACAATTACAAAAAGTGAGGTAAAAATGTTTTAACTGATCAAATTAAACAAATGAAAGACTGAGGTGAATCAATAGGCTCCTAATTGGTGAAATTGTGGACACATTGGCAGCTAAAACTAGAGACTTGGTAAATAATGAACAATTCAAAAGACAAAGCAAATGATAATGAGCCAAACCTGCATTGTGTTAATAAGTTTAAGGAAAAAATTAAGGAACTTAAAACACAAGTGTTCAACTACTGAATTAGGAGCCTATTGATTCACCTCAGTCTTTAAATTGATCAGTTTAAAAAATGTTACCTTGTATTATTGTTTGCAAGATAGCACTGTAAGCACAATGTGAACCTGGCAGTCTTCATGGTATGCATAACTATTTCTAACATAATTTGTCTTAAGAGGGTAAATAATCCCTCTAAACATGAAAAACACCTAATTAAGAAAAAATAACAGCTTGTTAAAATTTTGGGATTGCAATTGTGGTTGGAACGGAAACCAGCATACACAGGGGGCCCCCAGGACAGAGTTTGAGAACCACAGAGTTTAAAATGTTATAAACTTATCTTATCCATTAATGTACTGATTAGCCTACCATGGCTTTAGATTTATATGAAAGCATCTCAAATCTCGCCTAGTGCTTTGAAAAAAATAAAATAAATAAATCTTCTCCAAAATGTTCATAAATAAGACATTTTATTTTAGGAAATGCCCTGGGTGAGGTTGTGTAGAAATGCAGGAAATTAGTTTTAAAAGGCTCAAATTTTTCTGGGGGAGGACCCCAAGACCCCCCGATACTTCGTATTGCTTTGCTCACGGGAATGGTTGAGGGCCTCGGTCCAATAGTCATGGTTTACTACTTCTTCTTCTGCGTTTTGGTAGGATCTTCTTTTTCCACATCCCCAGGCTCGGGGCCGAGGGGCTATCCTTTTACCACCCAGAGCCTAGGGTTTACTACTGTTGGATGGTATATTATTAGTGTCCCCCTCCATTATAATCACAAAGAACATTTACTGTTTGTGGTCGCCCCGCAATATTCAAATGAAACCTACGCCCCTGCCTGTAGTTGTCCTTGTACTGTATGTACTTAGGCCTCAAGAGCCCTTCTGGTGCCGGCAGACACATAGAAACCTCCCGGCAGGGCGCGCTTTGTGAGCTCACAAATATGTATTATAGGAATTTTTTTATTTTTTTATTTTATATATATATATATATATATATATATATAAGTGCTTCACCTTATATATATATATACACTGCATAGAGATCCATTCAAATGTAGAAAGGTTATAGTATTGCTTCTAATAGTACCTGAAGCTATCAAGAGTCATTTGATGTTGTTCAGTCACAGACATCTGGAAGTCATGGCATGCAAAGTGCAAAATATGCAACTAAATATTAAATATGATGGCTTTATTTAAGTTTATGCTAATATATCCAATTACTTTTGGTGCCCTAAAATGGGGGAAAACCTCATATTCATTGTTCAATTTCAAATCCAATGTGCAGAGCCAAAACTACAAAAATTGTGTCACTGTCCAAACACATATGGACTGTACTGTATACACACATACACGTATGAACAGTGTGAATATTTGTGTGTGTACAAGTGTGTATGTGTGCACGCGTGTGTGTGTATGTGTGCACGCGCGCGTGTGTGGGTATGTGTGCGCGCGTGTGTGGGTATGTGCATACGCAGAGCGTCTTACCGCAGTTTCTGGATATTGGAGGCGATTCCTGACAGGCGGTACATCCCGTCCACCACGCCATGCTTCTCTATGAACTCAGTGCAGCTCTTCAGGACCTGGGGAACTGGAGCAGAGGCAGAGATGCAGGGCTGTGAGGGGTCTGCGCTGGAAGCCACTGTTACTGTGGAGTGAGGTGCTGCACCTTCGTTAAATACCCCGCCAGTGTTAGCGGTTGATGGGAAAGCGCTACAAATAGGAAAGTATACAGTGAGTCACTGGATAAGGTTTCCTGCAAAAGCAAATGAATAACAAACACAGACGTAGCAGCCGGAAGTGAGCCTTGTGAAGCTTCTAGAGTGAAGCTTCTAGAACAGCAGCACGTTCTGCCGCTGCCTTCAGCAGACGCTGGCTCGATCTGTGCTGAGTGAGGCCGTTAGTTTCCTCCTCTCTGAACGCCAGGCCCCTGCCCTGGGATATTGGTTACGCACGTGCTTTCACCCACAGGAAGACCTTAAATCCATCATCAACAACTTCCTTTTCCATTCAGGAAGACAAATGCAAATGGATTTGTAAAGAGGGGGGGATCCTGTTTTTATTGGACAATGGTTGCTAACAAGGAAACAAGGTAGCAGTGCTGGTTTTATCTGGACACGATTATCAGATAAGACAACATTCTCTTGTCCACGTTAGTGATTTATAGCAGTTTTTTTTTTTTTTTTAACCATTCCTTTGAGCCACACTTACACTTGAACAGTGTGCTTTCCCCCATCACATAGAAGTGTGACTGTTGACCTGCCAAGTTTTCCCAGTTAGTGCTGTGTGTGTGTGTATGTGTATGTGCGTGTTTGTGTGCGCGTGTAGCGTATGTATTGGTGCACTGGCCCTGACAGGCCTCACACCCACCCTCTCCAGATCACAACAGAGACCCAGACCCTCAGAGAAGCAGCTGTTCCACAAAATTCCACACATAACACAAGATGGGGTGGGCATGGGGGGGGGGGGGGGTAAACTAAAACCTACTCAGACTTGTCACAGTACCAAGCAACAAGGGGCGGAGTCACAAGACTCCCAGGCTAAGACGTGCAGCTGTTGAATTCTGTTCCATCGACTGAGTAACTCTGCCCAGTGTTTACAATTCTGCAAATGTGTTGTTACAATTGAACAAGAGAGTGCACTGAAACCTTAAGACAAAAAAACTAAAAACAACCACAACCTACAACATTAATTTAGTTTAATATTTCATTAGTAAGTCATACAAGTAAAATTTAAAGAAAAGAAGGTTCAGGAAATTGTGGAAACTGACAAAAGGTTAACAGTTGTACCCCAGAATGAGACAGTGTGGCTTCACATGGGATTGGGGGTGTGGCCACAATCTCAGACTTTGCTTTTAGCTTTTTAGCAAACAGTCTCATGAAGGGGGTAGTGAAAGTAGTTCTGGGTAACGTAGGAAATTAACACACTAGACCAGATCCAGAAGAATCCTGACAGGATAGCAAGTGAAAAACTGCGAATAGCAAAAAAGTAAAATATATTACGCAGACATCAGATAATAAACCAGGAATGAATTGTACTTTGTTGCAACACGAGTACTAACGATGTAAGTGTTTTAGCCTGGAGTTTTCCTTTAAGAGGGTGACTGACCTATGGGCTCTGAACATGCCTCTAAATTTACACAATTTCCTGCCTCTATCATGTTACCGCGATGCTGTACGTTATATGGGGCTCTACTGTGTTATTGGTAAGGTCATGCTGTTGAGACATTTTTCTGCGATCACACAACTCTGAAGACAGAGTGAACTCCGGCCTGTGTGCTGCCTTCACATGGGGCGTGAAACGTACAACACAAACTAATGACTCAAGATGGCCACCGCAAACGGAAAGGGTGCACAATCTGGTTCTGTGAATCTAGCTCACCGTACCCGAGCAGGACTCTCTTCACCTTGAACAAAGTGGCTGCCATGCCTCTCTCATGGGAAATGTGCTATGTACAAGTAAAATTATACACTCATCCATACACCGCAAGGCTTCTTCAAGCTATTTACTCAGAGCACCTGAGAAGACATTGAGCTGGGTAGTCCCGCTGGCTCACATGAGAGACGTGCTCCAAGCCGGCTCTCAAAACAGGTTTTCATACACAAACTGAACCCGCCTTGCCTCTCCCCGGTCTCCTATGCACACACAGAGGATGTCCACAGTTTCCACCAGCATATCAGCTGCACTGGTGTGGAGGGTGGGATGGTGCCCATCTGTTTATGATGGTGATCAGAGATTGGTGTGTATGGGAACAGCTTAAATGACTGACAGCCCAAAGCCATCATTGGGAGCATTGAGGAGCTGTCGGTTATAGAACGGGTGGTTAGGCCGTTGATGGTGCAGTGCGCCTGACCTAAAAGGAGTGAGCTCAGTGATGAAGAGCAGGGCTAACGTGCGCTGCGGTGGTTTGCGGGTTGAACACGGAAGGCTCCTCGTTAAAATCCTGACTTGGGTTTTGCTCATGTTCGACAATACTACATCCCAGTATCTATAGGGCCTTTCTGTCTTTACGCCTGTTGAGACATTTAACATCCCTCAAACGAAAGCCTCCCAGCCAAAGGCTGATCCCTGAACAGAACAGAAGTTCTCATGTGTAGGGATATTCTAGCTCGTCCGTGACACACCTGCAGACATACAGACCCTGCTGAGGATGAGGCCCAGGCCTGTTTTGTGCAAAGTCTGTCAGGAAAGGTCAGGAGGAGAAGAGGGCAGTGCCCTGGAATACCTCACAGAGATTCTGAAGAGATAAACTAAACAGCCAGAAAAGGGAGAGGTAGGGAGAGAGAGAGACTTATATGTATACAATTTAGACTGTTGACATCCCTTTTTACAGCGTTATATCATCTTCTACATTTAACCCAAATCGAGAAGAGAAAACAAAGAATGTGAATAAATAGAGAGAGAGAGAGAGAGAGAGAGAGACAACAAAGTGCAAGTGTGAGAGTAAGTTAGAGAGAGAGAAAGTGAGAAAGAACGAGAGAGAGAATGCCTGGGCGTCTGATCAGTAGAGGAGAACACAGCATTCTTAACCATTCCAAACTAACTTTAAAGCTCTTTAAAGCTTACAGGTTGCCCTGGCAACATGGTGCAGGGCCATCCGGTGCGAGGGGGGGGGTGGGTCCAGTCCTGGCATTAGTGGGTGGTCGCCATGACGCTCTGCTTCAGAGACGAGCATACCAGCATGTAGGGGGGTGTGCACAAAGAGAGAAGAGCTTTAACTGAGATAAAATTACACCAGTGGTGTGAATTACACAGCACTGCACGGACCCCCTTGTGATCAGTAAACATTTACTTATGTGCCTAGTGTACATAGCCTCTGGCAACCCTTCACATATCACTCTCGTGGGTCTGAAAAGAATCCCAAAAGCCCATTCGCAAAAATAACATGAACTACAATTCAGACATAAGTTACATTTTCAGCGTCTTCATCTATTGAGCTCAAGGGCAACAGTGAATAGTAGAAGGTAACAATGTCTCATCATAGTACGGGAAATTAATACAATGCCACCAGGATGCTGTACATGTCAATATATGGAGCAGAGGTCAAAGCCATGAGGCCATCTCTACAGTACAACAGCATACACGCACATCACTCCGCCGCAGGTTCATAGCTCTCTAAACAACCTGGATGGCAGAGCTGGAATGAGGAGAGGGCTTCATGAATACTAATCTATTGTGTGTCATCAACTGACCTTTTATAGAATCATCTCCAGAGAAAAGCACTACGATTGGTTCAGATTACCGGATTTTGGGTGTTCCTGCAGCCTTACTCTCCCATCACCTCTCATTCCCATGTCAGCACTAAAGACCAGTGGGATTATTTATTGTGGGTACGTTCTTGTTTTTGGACCTGTGCTACACAGATGCAGTGCAAGTTTCAGAGATCATTACATCATGTGGCCTGCCCGTTTAAAGTGGCGACTCTGAACAATGGCGTAAACATGGGCGCCCGGGCGCTTCATTAGCCTCAGTGCTAGTCGCGCGCCGGCTCTCACCGTCGTGGCCCGAGTTGAGGAGGTGCTCGCCAAGGTCGCAGCCGAACACGCGCTCCCGCAGGATGCCCCGCTGCTTCAGCTTCTGCTTGGTTGGCCGGGACTTCATGAAGGTGCGCAGGAACGTGATCAGCTTCCCGTGCTTCCTTGACACTGCAAGCAAACATACACAAATTCCCTGTTATTCCGCAGGGCAGCGCAAAGGCATCTGAGCGGGAGGAGACTAGTGGAGAGGGGTCCGTCGTAAACTCACCTTCCCCCCAAAAAAACAGTTTGGGCGAGTTTAGCAATCCCCAAAATTAATGGGAAAAAAAAGGTTTGCTTTTGGAAAATTATTACTTATATTTATTTGTAAGGCAAAATAATATTGACAGAATCTTGGCTAGCGAGTAGCGATGGGAGAGAGAACCTCAAAATGGGCTGAGCTATGTTGTGGCATCAACAATTTGCTGATTTCAACCAATCAGCAAATGAAGCCTCACTTTCCCATCACTAGTCGGTTGCTAGACAGATGGAATGCTTCTGTGGAAACACTGGATCAATGCAACAAAGAGGTTCTATCAATATTCCCCATTTTAAGGCTTTAAATCCATGTTCTGAATTTGGAAAACAACCCACAGGATCAGATGAGCTGGCTGGGGAAATAGAATATTCACAGCAAAGAATGGCCTTTTGATCTACAGTCTTTAAGTACTTTCAATCAGAAACCTGGGGCTTAAATCAAAAACTGAGGTCGTTTGTACTTTCAGCGACATCTAGAAAAAATGAAAAGAAAAAAAAAAAAAACACTTTGCCTTTAAGAGAACAGAAGTATGATCTGGCATGCCTGCCTTGCAAAAGCTTGTGTTATTCTGCTGGGATGAGGAATTTCAGAAATCCACTACAGTGAATTGTAGTTCATGTAGCAAAACATTTCCCTGAATACAAAATTTGCCTCTTCAACTGGAGCAGAAAATTTGTCTGTCATTGATGTTTCAGAAGACTACCATCTCACCCTGGAGACGCACAGAAAGCGGGTATTTGAAATCAAATGCCTGCCGTGCGAAGAAAGTGATTAACGATGGAACGACTAAGTGAGGTCCAACAATTACCCTTCAGTGTGCCTATTTTCTTCTGTAAAAAAATGTTAAATAATATATTTTTTATTCTGTCATGCATGGGTTATTTATGTTTTTGTAAGTATTTACATGCAACCAACATTATTCACTCAATTTGACCTTTAATGGGTCAAACCAACAGCCCAAAAATGTAGCCAAGTGCCAATTTGGCCCATTCCACCCCACAAAACTGACACGATTGTTTACAAGAATGGTTTTGGGAGGAAGAGAAGAACAGAGAATTATTAGAGACAGCATAACTTTCTTGGCATGCATTGATACAGCAATTTAGGGGGGCTGACTGAACTGAAAAAAATGACCTACAGGTGGTGGATGACCACCAGAGATATCGGCATGTCTTAAAAGATAAACCCATCCACTTTCAAAACAACAAGCTATGATAAAAGCTCAGTGACCGCACAGGTTGGGCAGGCAAAGCAATCAGCTTCAAATGGATGAACAGAAACATTAATGGTGTGGAATGCATCGTACCAATCATACCACACACCCACCCATTTCAAGTCAATTGCAAACTTAAAATGCCTCCATGTTCCACATTCTCCTCACTTCTGGCAGTGGGAAATGTTTGTTGGGCACAGGGGAGGGTGATTTCTAATAAGCTCACTAGTACTGTTTTTACCAGATTTAACAAACAATGAAAATAATAAATAAAAAGCCTGTTGGTCAGTTCCCCTTCCAGCTGTTTTATGGCTCATGTGCTGCTGCTTCTGGTTGGAGCCAGTGCTGACAGACGCAGTCATGCAAATTAAATCCAGCAGCCTCGCCCTGGAATTTGCATGAAGGGCTCTTGGAAACAAGGAAGGAAAACGGCAAGAGATGGGCTTGGAGTGTGAGTGGTGCATTCTGGAAAATATCACAATAAAATGCCAATGATCAGCCAACCACATGCTTGTGCTGTTATTTAGAGCAGAGCCCGAGCAGTGACAGTGAGCATTTATTGTTTTTAATATTTCTTTTGCTCGTTTATTTAAAAGGAAAAGGGACTTTGTGAACATAAGTTTGTGAATTAATGCGCGAGTCAAAATGCTTGACGTCAGCATCAAACTGCATGCAACCTTCGGAAAAAATGAATACGTTGGAAAATGTACACAGACATGGCATTGAAAAATTCTCCACATGGAATGGAAAATGAAGACAAATTTGTGCACAAAGACAAAAGCTTGCACGCTGCTGCCACCACATACACACGCACACACTTTTTTGGTGTGTTCTCCGAGTGTCATTTTCACGTGCACCACCACAACTCAACCATCAATTACAGGAATTTGCCGCTGTGAGGGTAGTTCAGTCTTAGATCAAATGACATTACACAGCTTCATAATCCCATCCTTTTTGTTAAGGTCACTAAACACTGAGCTTGCATTCGCTTGGTTTTTAATACTCAAGGCACTGCAGGGATTATCCAGGGAACTTGTGGAAATCTGGGAGATGTACTGGCCCTTTCTTCTATCGTTCTTTCTTTTTTTTAATGGGGGGAAAAAGTGAGAATTCCACACGCTCCAAGTCATTACAGCTGTTGCTGGACAGCTTCGCACTTGAGTTGGAGCCCAAGGGTGAGGGGACAGTGAGCTATCAAAACTGTTTTGATTAGCTTAGCCGAACACTTGCGAGGGAGAAAATGTGTGCTGGATGAAGTCACAGCAAAGTCAGCTACCAGAGTAATTGCAAACATCACGCTCTCTTTCCAAATGACCCAGAGTGTTCCACTGCATTAGGCAAGACCTATCCAAAGGATCTGTTCTGCGCTCTTTCAAGGACAAACCTCCCAGTGCATGGAAAATTAATTTGCCCTGTAAACACGTTTCCAGAAGATTCCCCATATCACCCACAACCAAAGCACAGTGGGGAAAAACTGGGTATTCTTCCTCAGGGTTCTACCTTTCCACACATTAGCCTGACCATCCACGGGGTACACTTTCATTAGGTGTATGTTTGCACACCCCATGCACCCAGGGAAATGCAATTGCAGACTATGACCAAACCTAACCAGGATATTTAATCAGACTTGTGTGCAGAGGTGGAACAGTTCAAAATAGGTAGCTACAAAACGCATGTGTATAAATGTAATAGAGTTCAACATTCCTCACTGTACAGCAATGCCAGTAATAATGAGAGCAGTGGGGACCAGGGGGGATTCAATGACATCCATTTCATGCGGATGACAAATGTGGGAAGCACATCTGCCTGCTGCAACGTGGCTGAGAGACACTGACCTCCATCTGTGTCTGGGAGACAGTGCCTGTGTCATAAACAGGGCAGAATGACTGATTGTTCCAGGCTTCAGCGTTACTGAGAAAAAAGAGCCTCAGGAGAGAAGAGGGCCAGCGTCCATCGTGAATATGCTATCAGTGGTCAACAATGCACATAGTTTTCAGAAGGCAGTTATAAGATCATGTGTGTTGGGGGGGGTGAATAATTATTCCCACTTATCCTGTGCTACACTTAGCCAGATACCCACTTATCCTGTGCAACCATCCTAGCCAGATACCAACCACACACACGCACATACATATAGAAATGTAAACTTATTTAAAATAATAACATCTCTTTTCAGACAGGACCAAAATGGAAACACGCTCTTTTACATTCCGTGATACAGGTTCCCGCACCTCCAGTTGTATTATTCAGTGAGAATTCTGTCCTTTCTTAGATGAGAAGAAAAACAAAGGACTTGAAACCAAACAAAACCGGAACAAAGCTAAATTGCTGAATCTGCAAACCCCAACAGAATTCCTTTCACTGGATTGACTCAAAAAAGTCACTCCTGAATTGTCAAAAATGCACCCTGCTTAAGAGCCTACTATGGATAGAGAAAGAAAATGCTGGTTGTTTTTGTCTTCATACACATCATCCTCAAGTATTTTCAGAATAACACTGTAAAAATAGACAAGACAGTAACGAGAATTGGAAGATCCCAATCTATTTTGAACCATATCTTTTATTTCACATAGGTTTTACTATAAAAATATGACATGAAGCGTTTTAATTTTATAATGTAATGGTTTTGGCCCCTGCCCTAACTGCAGGTCAACTCATATCTTCCACATGTGGATGCGCTGGTGAGCATGACCACAGTTGCTGATACTAGTGCCGGTGCTGCATGGGCGTAGTTTGACGTTGTGCAGGCGCCATTTCTCCACGGAAACACTCCGCTGGAGTGGCCTGAGAGAACGCGGAGTGTGAAGCCTGGGAAATACCAAACGCTTCATTTTCACAAAAAAGACTCAGTAACTGTGGCTAAAAGTGGTTTGTATGGGTCACCAAGTGTGTAGCTTTTGTGGATATTTGGACATTGCCTTGTGCTTTCAGAGGCCAAGACTGGAACCATCATAAATGAACTAAAATGAGATTTGTGTGATGTTTCAGCTATTTGTCACTGGGCTGGAATGATTTATGTTACTGGGAGATTCCCCCCACATGTTAAAGAAATGGGAGGATTTCCATGTCTTCTGGGGAGGAAGGCTTCAAGAAGTAAAAACTCACTTTAAAAAAATGTATTAAAAAATTAACCAATCACTATTGTGTGTTGCATAGGCAGGATATGCAACATTCTTGTATTAATATATAAGGAAATACAAGAAAATTGAATTATGCATTCTCAGTAGTACTTTCCAAACAGTAATAGCAAAGACCTTATCGTCAGAAACTAACATTCAAGAATGTTACAAAAGGAGAAAAAAATCTATTCATAAACTGTCCAGACTTGGGTTAATAATTCACAGACCTTTAGTCTACTAGCCTTGAGTTCAGGCAGAAGTCTTTAAAACTTCTTCAGGACTCCAGGCATTTAAAATAGAGCTTGACATACCTTTAAAAATCATCTAACAAAAATTAATGATGACCTTAGCCATTGTGCAACCAACAGTGCCTCTATTAAACTATATCCAGCAAATACTAAATGTCACAATCTTTCAAAGTTGCAACAGTGTTTATTTATTTTACAGCACACGCGTTGTACAATTTAATCTTGTTAATGCTTTGGTTTCTAATGAAAGGTACAGGCACTATGGAATGAAGCGCATTCATGAGTCCCTGAATGCCTATTGTGGCCAATTCCCCTCCATGGGAGGCCAATTACTACTCTGATGGTCAAGGGGGTTGGTTAAGGCTTTAGCCAACTACATAACGTAATGTCTCAAGTATGTTAAAAAAGCAAACAAAACAATCTGGTCTACATTTATGAAACAATCTATATCCATCATATGAGGACATCAGTCATAACTCATCACGTTTAATGTATTTGAATTTGCATCAAAGCAAAATAGCAAGAACTACTGACGTGTGTGTAGCCTAATATATATATATATATATATATATATATATATACACACACACACATATATATATATATATACACACACACACACACACACACACTGTATTAGTGATGTAGACATACAAGTAAAAATTGTCTAATCAATAGAATGAAAGAGTACTTTTTTTTTAGGAGAAATGTACCCAACTGTCAATAGCAGTTGTTTTTCCATTAAAACTATCCCTAATTTTTAAGTAAGACAAATAGATAAATGCGATGCATACGACCCCGAACAGAACTTTCGGAGTAAACGTCCACGTTCAAGTAAAACACACTCACAGTGGGTTGAGCTCACTAACATAACATGAACTCGGTATAAACTCTAAATTACGTGCTCAGCACATAATTAACAACAAACCGACACCGTATCATTCTTACCTGAATTCCTTATTCTAAATCAGTTTAGTCCAAAAGCGGTTGCTAGCAAGAGTTCTCAGCAAATGTGCACCAGCCCGAGATCGAGCTCAACAGTATTGACACAAATAGTGATTCAGGAATCAAGGGGATCCATAGCCTGCTTCAAAAGGCTAACACCACTTTCAGCCAATGGGAACTCCGCCGGTCACGGCTACAACTCAGCGCAAGCTGATGCGATTTTCATAGTGCCAGGCGAGCCTCGCTCTCATTTCGCATTACTTAAACAGAGAGGCTTCACTGGAAAACTTTTCTCCTTCGTTTAACTCTCCTCTCCGCGCGACCTCCGGTGTCCGCTTGCAACTGGCTTCCCCTCAGACATCAACAGCCCGTTGCGCTCAGAGACAGTGAACGCACCGCCCTGTTCCACGTCTCAACTGTGTATTCCTGCTCCAACAGGACCAAGCTATTATCCAATCACAAGGCAAATAACGTCACCAAAATCTTTATGCTGTTGCGGCTAATATTTATAATAACTTATTCACATTACGCATAGAGCGCAATACAACTGTTACTTCTTGATTGTCAACGCATTTTATTTTATTTATTGCGCGTCAACCAAACCGAGTAGTAGTAGCCTACTTATACACTACTTATACACTCAATATACGATAAAAACGTCCAACATGTTGGCAACTAAATTAATTCCAGTTCGCCTTTCGTCAAAGCAGAGGGCGCAAAGTGCATCATGGTTGCAGACTAATCACAGAATGGGAGACCAATCTTTTTATTACAAGACTTTCAAGAGCGACCTCTCTAGCACCGCTTTGTCCTCAACAGACTGTTTCATAAACCACTAAATGACCATGAATATGACTGCTGTATATTTTAGTACGGAAATCCGCATTGGTTGCTGTTATCTCGCAATTCGTAAAATACTGCCCAAATACCATATATGGCTAATACAAAAGGTCGGTTATTTAACATTTTGGAAATGAAAAAAAAAACTCATGCAAATTACTAATGTGCTGAAGCTCGCAGAGCTGTATGGAAAAAAAGTCCTATTTGATTTTACGTTTTGCAACATCTTACTGCGCAAATGAATACACAATCTCTCTTATATCAAGGTAGTTTATAAAATGCATTCCTTGCTGCTCAAGGTGATGCTTGAGAGAAATTATCAGGTATTTGATGTCAGAGAGTTCCCGTGTCTGGAATGAGCCAAGTTGTCTGTCACCGTGCCCCAGGAAGCTGTCATCCGCACGAACCCGCATTTACTTTGCACGGTCGCAAATTGAATTGAGACCAACAACAGGCAGTTCTCTATTTACTATGAAGAGCCTTCCTCTGTCATACAGCCAAGTTCCATTCAATGGGGGACCGAGAGACTGGAGTAAGATGAGGCTGCCATCAATGGGCAACACTGACAATGAAAGCCTTGTTCCTATACTACTGATCAACAATGCTGTACATGGAAATATGAAAGTTACATAATATACAATTGTTGTGGCCTTCCATGCATAACCTGGTAACAAATAAGTCTGGCTGTGTACATGCCCTGAGATAGGTCTAATATTAATTACTTAACTAAACTGAAAAACAGCAGGGGGTTAAAATTAATTAAATAAAACTAATTGTAATATGAGCATGTAGATAAGAGGAAATCGCTAAATGTGCAGGAGAGCCACATTGACAAACCATTTGTATTTCTTCAATTTGTCAAACTATTTAAAACCTAAAATGTACCAAAGAATGTAAAACATTGAGATCAATTTAATCCCCACAGCCTTGAACTATTCAGAAACTTTAAATGAGCAGCATCCATTTAAACATGGATTTCCGAGAAACCAATTTGAATACTGCCCTTTCCTGCAATTAACTATTGAGTAAACCACCTTTAATAAGTAAAAACAGAACAATTGACAATAATGGCACATGGATTCCAAGATCAACTTTTGCAAACATTCACACAGCTAGGTAAAGGAAACAGATTCATTTTGCCAAAGCACATTGTCCCATCACAAAATAAATTCAGCTGTCATATAGGTTACACTTCTGGCAGCTTGTTCAGCCATAGCCCCCTTTTCTGACACCGCTACAGTTTCTAACCATCCAACCCTGTGCCAGACCTCTGCAGCACAGACAGCAAAATCCCACGACTTGATTAAACAGGAAATGTACAGGAATCCCCTGGGAGATCACACTCACACCTCTCTCTCCCTCTCAGACGTGTCCAAATACCCCAGCCCGTTCAAAGACACAGCTGCCCCGTGTTCTCCAGACCGGATGGCTGCTCTGCCTGGGGAGGAAGTGGGATGATTGGGGGAGAAATAGGGCGGCTACATCTGGACTCACACCTGCTGCTGCGGGCCGGAGGAGAAAAGGCTGTGTTCATCAGTCAAGGGCTTGTGTGTGTGGGAGTGTGTGTGTGCGTGCACGCTTGAGCTTTTTTGTTGTTGTAATTTCCTTGTTTCCAATATTAACATTTTTTTCTCCCCCAATTTGGAATGGGCAGTAAAGTGCGTCACCTCAAATGCTTGACAACAACCTTTATTTTCCTTCTCCAGCAGCTGAGTTGTGTAGTTACTGCACTGAAGGACTGCACACGGGTGCTGCTGCTGCAGGCAGATCACAGGGGCTGTACTTGACTGGCACAGCTACTTCTGGACCCGTCAAAGTTGCACTGTAGCGATTGTAGCAGAACTGGTCAAAATTAAACAATGATGTCCACTGTCTTTCAAAAGCAAATGGGAAAGTTTTTTTCCGCTAAATTATGTTGGACAATAGCTTTAAAGTAAATTATTTTTTATTTTAATGGTTGTCTGTATTTGCAAACAATATGATAAACCAACATGCCAGTCAGCTAGTTAAAAGGTTAGTTAAGTTGGCTGATGGCATAGCTCGCTTAGCTAGCTGGCAGAACATTTCATATTCTCACATTTGAGAAACGTATGTGTACAGAGATGAGTCAGCTACCATAAAGGTATAATTCTCAATCCTGGTATAAGAACATCCTGTTGTCTGAAATCCTCATTCACTGAGCAGAATTATGGCCTGTGTAACTCCTAACCACAGTCACCACTAGCAATCTGGACCCTGGGGGCCAAGTCATGAAGCTGGATATGGATATAAGCTTATTTTACAGTATCCAAATAACCTATCAGAGGTTTCTGCATTATTCTGGATTAGGACCATCCTTTCCAGTAAAGAATTTAACTAAAGACCTCCTTGAGCTTATTAACTGCGTGTGGGGGAATAAAACTTCATCAAAACTAGGAAGCATTTTTTACAACTTAGAACTTTGAAGAAGGAGGGGACTAAGTGTTCAAGACCAGGCTTGAACGTTCCTGATGTACTTTATCCCCAACAGGCTAAACTGCATCATTATTGGGGTTTCTTAAATTAATAAATTGTGAGTGAACAATCTTAAAGCAATAAAAGGTAACTTGACAGACCTTAAAGGATGACAATCCCTATTGAGAGGATTGCATTTGCCCTTTTCTGATTTAAATATTCCTTTGTCTAACTGAGTTAGTGATTGTGACGTCACGTGGCGCTGTAATGGCGACATGTAGTCCAACTGTCTCTCGTTTTTGTGTTTGTTAATTTGAATGCGTTTTTTATCTTTTGTTTTTTCATGCGCTGGTATGTCTGTTATAGGACAGGGAAGCAAGATGACATTTTTTCTGGGCGCTCCTGCTGCTCTTTTTAATAATATTACCAAATTATCCAGTCGGGCTAATTTAGTTTATGGTCGTCACCATGGAGACACAAGCATAACATATAGGCTACTCTGGAATGTCTGTTGGATCTACGGCAGCAAAGTTGCTATCGCTCTTCACTGGAGTTTGAGTTTGATATCAGGACTGATCCAGGGCTGCAGGCAATCCTCAGGGGGCTGGCAGGGGAGGAGTGAGGCAGTGACTGGAGAGGCTGAGAGGGTTCGGTGCTCCGTTCCGAATGGACAGAGACGTGAGTGTGCGTGTGTGAGGAAGGGTCATGAAGGCGGAGTTTGTGAGTGTGTCGACAGGGCTTGGAGTGGAACAGATGTGATCCGAGAGATACGTTGCTCTGCGTTGCTCGCATTGTATTTCAGACCCAAGTATCTACCGCGAAACAGAAACCGGAGTTTGGAAGGAAAGGATCCGCTGAAACAGCTTTGTCCCTGCAGCTGTTGGACAGCTTAAGGACACTGGATGTCTCAAAACAGTGGGGGCAGATGAGGAATGGTTGTTGCTTTTGATGCTCAATTTTTGCATGATAATTAATAATTGGTTGATTTAATTTGATATAATTTTGATCATCATAATAATATTAATAGTAATAATTACATTTTACTCCACTCTGCAGAAAAATAAAGGTAATTCTATATTATTCTAAAGCAAAACCTCCATGAGCACTGCAGGCTCCAGGCAAGAGAGGTTATATTTGAGCACATCTGGGTATCTGTACATCATACTGTCTGATGACAAAGCTCACGCTCACAGGTTCTTTTCATAGCCCTCTACTTAAAGCTCTGAATAAATCACCAGTACAGGCCTTTTCTCTGTCCTTCCCTCCTGCACCCATGTTAAACCAAACACAATATCTCTAGAGTAGATGTGCGGATCTACAGCGCTGGATTAATGAGGACTTTTCAACACCATGACAAACTACTCTATCACTCTGCAAAATCACAACTGGAAACTGAAGATCACTCCACTGCGGTTTGTCTTGAAGTGTGAATAAAGAATTTAAGCAAGTGTCGTTCCACCACGGCCTCCATATTACACACAAGCTTTACAAGAAAAGCCTCACAGACAAACAGCAAGAAACAAATATAACCCTCGCATTAATTTGTTATTCTGCTTTTAGAAACATTCCACAATTTACTTGCTCTATATTCCACCCCAGAGTTCATTTGGAGTTTCTTCGCTCTAGAGAAATAGACCCACCTCTTTGTGTCTGCACCCCATTGTGCCTTGATGTACATTTCATACTCTGGCACACTCAGGTGGCAGAATAGACACTTGTTTCTTACTGTCTTCAGTGTGAAGGTTTCAAACGGAAAAGAGAGTGAGGGGAGAGAGGAACAAGGAAGGGCGTAGCAGGCCTCACCGTACACAAACGAGGCTACTCCACACCTGTGCTGCACCTCTCCTCTCTCCACTCGACTAAAGCACTGCTAATGAACGCTGAGGTCTAAACCCCTCATTGAATTTAATGAACACCCACTGTGTTTTAAACGCAGGGGTAAGCATTTGATTGGATAAGCACGTTTAATTGGATAACGTACCCTTGGTTGGATAAGCACATATAGTTGGATAACGTACGTTTGGCTGGATAAGCCGTTTGTGTACCTCCAAAAGGCAGTTTACTTCTGTGCTTGGTATGGCCAACACAATGGTTTCCCTTGGATTGCCAATTTCATGGTGTACTGAAATTTCTCAAGGGAAATTTCAATGATGGCTACAGACTCCAGCTGCTCATAATATATAAATGTGAAACAGCGACAGCAAGATGAACTACCCGTGTGAACTAGAGTATGTGATTTAATGTTAGTATGAAAGTAAGAGAGTTGATCCGCTCTGAAGTTTTACTAGCTCAGTTACATTTATTTTCCTCTCCATGGCCTCAGTTATTCAGGTTTTATTTTCCCCTGACACATGCAGAAAGCAGCATATGTGCTGCAGCGAATTTAACAGAAAACTGCTTATTTTAACCTATATGAGCTTGTTCAATGGGAAAGAGTTAAGGCTTTGGGAACGCCATGATGGATGGAGGCAATATGTATCATTTGTTTAAAAGCGATCACTTATGATAGCTTCCACCCATTTAGGGGAGGTAATGAAGCCTAACTCTGTGATATTTTACAGATCCACATTTCATCCCTAAATATGGTATTTTAAAATCATAGAATATGAGAACCATGATAACCAAGGCAACAGAAATGTAACTGAACACTGATTCCAGGTGGGCCTCAGTCACTGCTCCTGCACTGAAGATCTGATGGCTGAACATAGCGGTATTAGAAAGAGATATATGGCGGCCAGCGAAGCGTGTTAGTGACTATGGAGTTAGCTCTGAGTTACAGTAACACAAGTAAACCAAGGAACAGACTTCTACCTGAGCTCATTGTGTAGTGGTTTAGGGGGTCAGGAACCCATGCATTATCCTGCTTAACACTCTCCATTTCCAAATCTGCATGCAGTCAGGGCCCGGATGGGAGGGCAGGGGGGTACAGGGGGGATGGGGTGGATACAAAGAGGGAAAGAATGATTTCAATTGGTTAGAGATCACATCAGATAGGATAGCAGGTCTAGCAGTCATGTCTCGTCAGTCATCTAACAACTTTTTATATAGATGGTTCGGTTTGTTTGTCTTGAGTTTTGTAGAAGTTACACAACTGTGATAAAAAAAACCCTGGGTTCAAATAAACTGTGATGTATATGGAATCTGTGTTAAAAGTTAATACTGCATTCAGAGCTATTTACTTTCCCCACAAGGAAAACAACATCACACAATAAACAACTGCTACATGCTGTGGTTTAACTTCACATCAGTTAAAATAAATCCTCAGGGCCACAATAGGTTGTTTGAAAAAAGTAGGACTGAGTCAGGGTGGGTGCGTGTGTGTGTGTATATTTCTGTGTGGGAAAGTGTGGGATATACCAGCACGTACAGGGAGGGAAGAAACTCCAGGATGCAGGCCGGAGACCAGAGCCGGGGGAGGCTGGCGGAAGGGGACAGAGCGAGACAACAACATTAAACATGCGGGCGGGGATGAGGGCGTGTCCTGGCAAGGGGGACGTGTGGGGGGCGGCGGCGAGATCCAGAGGGACAAGCAAACCAAAGACTCCCTTTCCCACAGTGCAAAGCAAGAGCCTCCCCCCCCCTTTCCCACTGTGCAAAGCAAGAGCCCTTTCCCCCCCTTTCCCACTGTGCAAAGCAAGAGCCCTTTCCCACTGTGCAAAGCAAGAGCCTCTCCCCCCCTTTCCCACTGTGCAAAGCAAGAGCCTTTCCCCCCTTTCCCACTGTGCAGAGCAAGAGCCTTTCCCCCCCCTTTCCCACTGTGCAAAGCAAGAGCCTTTCCCCCCCTTTCCCACTGTGCAAAGCAAGAGCCTCTCCCCCCCTTTCCCACTGTGCAAAGCAAGAGCCTCTCCCCCCCCTTTCCCACTGTGCAAAGCAAGAGCCCTTTCCCACTGTGCAAAGCAAGAGCCTTTCCCCCCCTTTCCCACTGTGCAAAGCAAGAGCCTCTCCCCCCCTTTCCCACTGTGCAAAGCAAGGGCCTTCCCCCCCCTTTCCCACAGTGCAAAGCAAGAGCCCTTTCCCCCCCTTTCCCACTGTGCAAAGCAAGAGCCTCTCCCCCCCTTTCCCACTGTGCAAAGCAAGGGCCTTCCCCCCCCCTTTCCCACAGTGCAAAGCAAGAGCCTCTCCCCCCCTTTCCCACTATGCAAAGCAAGGGCCTTTCCCCCCCTTTCCCACTGTGCAAAGCAAGGGCCTTTCCCCCCCCCCCTTTCCCACTATGCAAAGCAAGAGCCCTTTCCCCCCCTTTCCCACTGTGCAAAGCAAGAGCCCTTTCCCCCCCTTTCCCACTGTGCAAAGCAAGAGCCCTTTCCCCCCCCTTTCCCACTGTGCAAAGCAAGAGCCCTTTCCCACTGTGCAAAGCAAGAGCCTCTCCCCCCCTTTCCCACTGTGCAAGCAAGAGCCCTTTCCCCCCCCCTTTCCCACTGTGCAAAGCAAGAGCCCTTTCCCCCCCTTTCCCACTGTGCAAAGCAAGAGCCCTTTCCCCCCCCTTTCCCACTGTGCAAAGCAAGAGCCCTTTCCCCCCCCTTTCCCACTGTGCAAAGCAAGGGCCTTTCCCCCCCTTTCCCACAGTGCAAAGCAAGAGCCCTTTCCCCCCCTTTCCCACTGTGCAAAGCAAGAGCCCTTTCCCACTGTGCAAAGCAAGAGCCTCTCCCCCCCTTTCCCACTGTGCAAAGCAAGAGCCCTTTCCCCCCCCCTTTCCCACTGTGCAAAGCAAGAGCCCTTTCCCCCCCCTTTCCCACTGTGCAAAGCAAGAGCCCTTTCCCCCCCCCCTTTCCCACTGTGCAAAGCAAGAGCCCTTTCCCCCCCTTTCCCACTGTGCAAAGCAAGAGCCCTTTCCCCCCCCTTTCCCACTGTGCAAAGCAAGAGCCCTTTCCCCCCCTTTCCCACTGTGAGAAAATCCTCCAGCATTTCTCTCCGAGGCTCAAACCACACCAAATGATTACAGTATGACTCATGATGATTCACCCATTCAAGGCCAGTGACGACTAATGAGCAGAGAACTCTACGGTGTTTTGAGATGTCTTAAGTCCAAATATGATGTAAGCTGGCATTGGGAAAGTTCTTGCACTATCCAAGACAGTCAAGGCCCAAAAGAGAAATGCGCGCTGTACATTCGGGTGTTGCGAGATACTTACCCGTCAGTTTGTTTGTTTACTCTTGTCACTTTACCTAGGTCCCTGGCAATGTATTTTATTTGTTTGATCGAACATTCCCCAGAGTAAACAGAAATGTAATTCTGGCCGCAATTATTTTGTTTATCAAGTAGAGGGCTCCTCGCAACGTAAAAAGAACGTCACTGTGCACACAGTAGTTCCATTCTCTAAGGAAAAGCAAAGGATATGTGGATGACTTTCAAGTGCACTTTGGGTAAATGATGAAGCGGGTAAACAGTTCAAGCATTTTCAAGTAAATGTAGAATAAGTAGTCACAAATTAAATGGCCTGTTCCATTTTAAGTTCACTTTTTACAAGGAGCAGGGACCTAATTTGACCCCCCCCCCCCCAAAGTGAAACCAAACCCTTGCCAAGTGGATACTGGTCCTCTCTCCTATAGCTGGTTAAAGTGCTCTCTCAGCCATACCATGTTCTTGTAGGCAAGGTTTGTGTGGTTCTGCTCTGATATGGAAATAGCCTTCAGTGGAGTCTGCTTTTACCATGCTTTTACAATGATACTCAACACTCCAGTTTCTCTACACTCTTTACATCTGCGTTAATATCCTTTGATGGTCAGCTAGGGTGTGCCCCTAGACCAAGACCAGTCACACCATCGCATTGGCATAGTAGCGGTGTACTTCTGCATTCTATACTCACACAGGTCAACTCATCATCTGGTCTGAAAGCCTCTTATATCTCTTATGTCTTACAACCTGTATGTGTAGTTTGTGTAATTTCTCTCATAATTAAGACACGTAAATGTACCACATGGAATAGCAGTAAATCTCTCTCTGAGCCATGACAAATTCCTTCAAACCCAACAGTCACAGCATCTATTTGGCATCATGTGACATTTTGGGAGTTCAGTGGGAGTAGTAGCACAGTACCTGGTTTTGGCACAGAGTTGGTGACAGACTGGGGAAGCTTGTCATTGATCAGCTCCACACACTCGCTGGGAAAGAAGCCAACCTACAGAGAGAGGGAGAGAGAATAAGAAAGAGAAATAAACAGTCAGGAGGGACAGTAATGGTGACAATCACCATTTGACAAAAGATTTAAAAAAACATTAATCATTTGCTTACGCATAATTACAAGTCATATCCTCCATAGAGTTTCTTGGGTGATCTTGTCAGAATGAGGGTAACAACAGCATGTCTCTCTGTGAACGGCTCCTGCCTCGAGGCCGTGTGGTAAAACCGTTTCTGTGACAGAGCTTTGCCGAATGCCTGCTTGCACGAGTGCGTTTCTGAATGAACCCTGGTGGCTGTTTGGCCCTGGTTTAATCTGTGCCATGTGCTATGTGGGGTGCCCTGGGAGCCCAGCGCATTGGCCCGCTCCGCCCCATCGCTCACTTGAAGCTGGGTCAGGATGCCACCACGGCCTGACACCCACGCTCAGATCTATCAGTATGACATTTCTTATCTCTATGCATCCATTTCCACATCCGCCATGAAAAATAATAAGCATAAGAAACTGCACTTTTTTATTTTATACACACAGTTTTCAGATCACTTTCCAATTAAAAGAATACAAAGTAAAAAGAATACAGACGGAAAAGAAATAGTAACCTGGAACCGGTGTTTGTTTTAGCATTAGTCTTGAAGGTGAAGGGAGAATATCACATTATGCTGAAATGTGATTTAATGCTGAAATTGAGTCCTTATTCACCTCAGCATGGATTAAAAAAATAAGATAGGGGCTGCTGGGTAGCTCACTTGGTAAGAGCACTGCTTGCCGTGCATGAATGAGCACCACAGTCTTGGATCGAATCAGACTTGTGCCAGCAGCAGGGGCCATATATGAGCACACTTGTACACAGTTCGCAAATTGGATATTCCAAATTTGGGAGGGATTGGAGATGCCGAATTTTAGAAGAAATAATAAGTTAAAAAAAATTAAACAAAAAAAAGATAAATTTGAACAAACAAGAAATAAAAGCAAGTACTGTACTGATCCTTTCAACACTCCAGTAAACGGCAAACAATATCTGGCCAATTTTATCTAATTTCATCTGCTTCTGAGCAATTACCCTGCTTCTGTGATTCCCTGAGCTCAGAGACAACTTACTGAAGATCAAATTCATAAAACACCTTCAACCCACAGAACATGATGTCAAGTTAAAAATAAGTTAAACTGTGGTCTGTAGAGTCCCAATAAAGACAGCATGTTTTCTTTCCTGAAAAGCAGTTAGCAAACGTTAGGCGGCCGATCCTGGCTAGTGAAAGGCTCTCTTTCTGTAAGGGAGCTGAGGGGTTCAGTGACAGTGCTGGGAGGAGCTGGGAGACGGGCGTGATTACGAGACTCAAAAGCGGGCACGTGGCCATGCCAGCTTTAAACTACATTACCAGCTTAAGAAGGTACATTGCTTGACAAAATTTACTTTCTATTCCGAAAACAGGCCAGCCGGGAGCACGACTGGGGCTCCATCTGAAAGAATCAGAGGGAATGGCAAATAACTCCAACCAAACCTGGGACTTGACCTGGCCAATAATGGAGCAGAGCAGAGAGAATAATGGGCCATGGAGCAGAGAGGCAGGCAAGTGTCCACAGGTATTCATATTTCTTGCAGCATGAAAAGGCGGGTACCTGCCGCATCAGTGAAAAATAAAGGAGACATTGAACAGCTTTACCAGTCAGGGGCGAATAAAAGATAAATGTAAATCCAGCCATACAATTCTATCCGATTTTGTGCTGAATACTGTAGTTGGCCACAGCTGCTGTGTAGGTACAAGACATGACGTGTGAGCCAAGGTGTGTTATCAGTGTGAGCGACTGCAGGAAACGGGGGACAAGGGTTCACTTCCTGACTCGATCAGTGACATCAGCGTTATTCTTGCACGGATTTTGCCCCGCCCCCTGAAAAAATTCCAGTGACGTAGCATTGCTCACCAACCCCTTGATAAACCTGACGACACTGAGGACGACGAAACAAGACGGTACATTAGAGTCTCAGCAATGGGAAACTGCACTGAAGAGACACGTCTTGCTCTCGCTCTGACTCCAGTAGTCTTCCATGATGTCATAAATCTTGCAGATAAAAAAAGCAGAATGCTGTAATCTCAAGGCTTCAAGGTTCAGTGCTCTTAGCAAAGAGGCACAATAAAAAAAATACACGTTTAACACAGAAAGAGAAGTACGGACACTTACTCACCCTTTCATTCATCCTATTTTTAGATTTAGGGCTCAACCGCAAATGCTTGGACTACCCAGGCAACACCCCCACAGCCCCCAAGGTCTGCAGTCCCATGGACAGCTGGTCCAGCCAGGTTCAAGCTCCTGTGGCTGAGGGGTGACAGAGCTCCACCTGGCTCCGCCTTTGCCAGAATCACTCCTGTGCAGCACTGTTACGGATACACATTCTTATATGATCTGGATGGGCTCAATGTATCCTCTGTACCTACTGCCAAACCCCTCTACATGATATAGATATCAGGTGCTACACACACACATCGACGCATACATATAGGCTCACACCTGGTTTCAGAGTTACTGTATAATATTTGCTACCCACTGCCCAGTTGAAAACACAAGTTTGAAATACCAGTTATGTTTCCTCTTAGACATTATAATTACTTCAGATGAAACCAGATCACTTCTGTGAATAAACACGATTTCCAAAATAATGCCGAAGCCCAATATTCAATATAAGTGAGAAATGAGCTCTTATTGAATGGTTCATGTGAATTACTGTTGGTCTGTGTACAATGTGGAGCTGACACGGTCACTCAGCTTTATTTAATGATTGGTTTTCATTTGAATATGAAAAAGAGAAACACACACAGGAACAAGGAACTAAGAAGGGTACCGAGCTTCTTCCTCATTTCAAATAACCTCTGCTGGGTGGACAGCTGCCCTCTGAGTGGCAACGCTAAGCAGTGGGGAGGGGAGCCCGCTTCAACCGCCAATGTTGTGTAAAACTCACCTAAGTGATGCATGGCAGCCATTATTACATCAGAATTCAAACCACGCATCAGCTGACGTGATGCTGAACCAAGGAATCTCAGCGATCGACTAAGAGTTAGAGCCAATCTGAAGACCAGAGACTTTGTGCTCACAAGTGGACAACGGCGCCCTCTGGATGAATCAGTCGAGGTGCGCAACAGTTCCAGTTAAACCTGACGGCACACAAAGTGTTGGGAAAAAGAAGACTGGCAGACCAAATAAGGTGGTAAAGACTAACTAAACTAACACAAAAAGGCAAGGCCAACTATGTGCAAAACAGCTCATAAATCGTCATGGGTTCTGACTCTCCAACAATGAGAGAAAAAGAACCGCGGCTCAGTGAGAGAAAAAGAACCGCGGGCGGCTCAGTGAGAGAAAAAGAACTGCGGCTCAGTGAGAGAAAAAGAACCGCGGCTCAGTGAGAGAAAAAGAACCGCGGCTCAGTGAGAGAAAAAGAACCGCGGCTCAGTGAGAGAAAAAGAACTGCGGCTCAGTGAGAGAAAAAGAACTGCGGCTCAGTGAGAGAAAAAGAACTGCGGCTCAGTGAGAGAAAAAGAACCGCGGGCGGCTCAGTGAGAGAAAAAGAACTGCGGCTCAGTGAGAGAAAAAGAACTGTGGCTCAGTGAGAGAAAAAGAACTGCGGCTCAGTGAGAGAAAAAGAACTGCGGCTCAGTGAGAGAAAAAGAACCGCGGGCGGCTCAGTGAGAGAAAAAGAACTGCGGCTCAGTGAGAGAAAAAGAACCGCGGCTCAGTGAGAGAAAAAGAACCGCGGGCGGCTCAGTGAGAGAAAAAGAACTGCGGCTCAGTGAGAGAAAAAGAACCGCGGCTCAGTGAGAGAAAAAGAACTGCGGCTCAGTGAGAGAAAAAGAACCGCGGGCGGCTCAGTGAGAGAAAAAGAACTGCGGCTCAGTGAGAGAAAAAGAACCGCGGGCGGCTCAGTGAGAGAAAAAGAACCGCGGCTCAGTGAGAGAAAAAGAACCGCGGGCGGCTCAGTGAGAGAAAAAGAACCGTGGGCGGCTCAGTGAGAGAAAAAGAACCGCAAGCGGCTCAGTGAGAGAAAAAGAACCGCGGCTCACACTGCAAACAGCTGTGATAGTCGGCAAAATGACAGTGCTGTTTAGGAAAATCGCCTTAAACATTCTCGGTTTAAAGAAAAAAATTAAAAATAATGCAAAAAATCCAACAACAACCCTTTCACTGACTGCCCAATTGTGCAATCACGTTCCCTGCGAATCCCCTCTGTCCGGTACAGCTTTCAGTTCCTCCCCTTGGCTGCTGGGTCAATAGAAGGTCCGCCTTTCTGTCTTCCGCTGGAAGTGGCTAACATGAGCCAAGCATGCAGGAATCCAAACGGGCCAGCTGGAACTGCTGTGGGACAAACCCACTTCTGAGGCGTGCTGTGTGCGAGTGAATGAAGCCGTCATCAGGCTAACGGAAGGCCAAACTCGCAGCCTCAGCTGAGCCATCTGAATGGAGGTAGAGAGGGAATGATGTGGTTATAGGGGTGAAAAGCATGGCGGGACTCACCTGAAAACCGTGCTTCCCTCGCCACCAGGTGGTGTCCTCTTTGGGGGGCATGTCGATCACCGAAACGATGTCCCCAACCTGGGACAGGGGCAGAGAAGGGAAATGGGTCAGCCCGCCTCCAAACGACACAATACAGCCCATTAAGCAGTGCAGTAACAGCACTGTTCGTCCCTCAGACTCCAACCTCAAAGGACAGCTCATCTGCTGCCTGGGCGATGTAGCGCTTGATCACATGGGCGGCGGCGATCGCCGGAACATTGATGGAGGATTCCTCGTGCACCAGCAAGTGGTTCCCCTTGTTATCAATCTTGGGAAAGGGGGGGGGGGGGGGGGGGGGGGGGAGACGGAAATTATTATGGAAATAAATCTCCACCGGGCCTGTGACATCTCCTTTCTTATTAAACCAAAATGTGTAATTAGCCATCAGGGCATGGCCCTGAGTGCCTCTAGCTTTCACCTGTCAGCTGCAGCTTCAAGTTAAATGGTTCATGGGCTCTGAGAAGCACCGAGTGGCATCCTCACAAAGGTAAACCTTTACTGTACTGTACTGTTTACCTTTACCCTCCTGCACTCCAACTCACTCCTCTGTACTTTGTGACCACTCCCCATTTAACTCCACCCCTCCCTTTTTGTGGGACCAGTCATGTGGAAGGGGCAGGGTGAGTAGAAAGGCTAGAGTTGGGGGACAGAGGGAGGCTGGGAGACAGATGGGGAAAATAAAAAAACAAGAGGATAGAGGATAACAAAGTAGACAAGTGGTAGAGAAAGACAAGAGTCAAAAAGAAGAAGGGAGAGAAGGGCAGAAGAGAGAGAGAGAAAGTGAGGAGGAGATTAATACCTCCATCCATGTGAGGGCAGGCCCACAGTTTATTTTGTTGTCAGCGATGGCTGACAAGCGGGAGAGGTAAGCCATCAGCATCTGGGAAACTGTCTGAGGACACAGAGAGAGCGACAATCACATTTCTACCAATCAGAGTGCTTTTCTTAAAGAGAGAGAAATCTCATGGCAGTGATTGACAGCACATACAAGTCCACCCATGACAGGGTTGATGAAGCCCCACTCTCCCATCGCTACTCCAGTCTAAGTGAGAACGGCTCTGAGGCTCTTCTGCACGGAAGCATAATCGCGTCAGAATTCGAATGAAAATGCAAATCGGCAATTGCATTTTGTTTTCATTCGATCAGAGAAAAAACCACGACAATTCAAATAAAAATGCAAAAGCCCACTTCGCTTTTTTTTGTTTTCAAGATAACATAGGCATGTTATCAGACAATTTGAAAATTTAAGTGCAAACATTTTTCTCGCCCTCTACAACACAACCCTGTCATAAATTGAAATGAAAAATCACATTTGAAATAGCAGTTTCTTATTGTAATCACATGATCCATGACAAAAAGGAAATAATTAAATTTGCCATTTAACATTTCATTTTCATGTCTTTGTGGCACAAGGCAAGGGCGACATAATTACGTTTACATTATAATTTTTCCATGGTCAAAAACCCTGCCAAAATTTAAATACAAAATGCAATTGCATTTCAATTTTCAAATGGCCAGGTAAAGTGCGTACATTAACTTGGAAATGAAAATGGAAAGTGGGCTTTAGCATTTTTATTTGAATTATGTCATGGTTTTTGCACACATCGAATGAAAACAAAATGCAAAGGCCGATTAGCATTTTCATTTGAATTCCATACTTATGTAGGGAGACGTCCAAGGTTTTAGCAAAATGGTGCATGACAAGGCAATATATTTTGCTGTGAGGTCCTTCAATCTCAAGAGAATCTTCAAGGGAGGTGGAAAAAAACAGTTTCTGTAACAATAAAGTGACTTTTCACCCCATGAACAAGCAGGATAAAGATGGGAGTGAACAGAAATCTGATACTTCAGCAAAAGCTTTGTGAACTCCCCCCTCCCCTGGCACACAATCCCATCAACACAACTCATCATACAGACTAGACCAACTGAATTAGCTCAGGGACCTGCCTGCAGGAATGAACATTGGACAGTGTGTGGAAACATGCGAGCGGGTGCGGGAGCAGCATGTGCAGAGGAACATGCAGACTCCTCGTTGGCACGTGAAATCGTAATGGTGAGGCCCTCCGCACCTGCCGCCTCTCCTTCCGGTAATTACCGTCGGCCATTCCCCCACCACCCACGCGAGTCGAAATCACACTGCCCCCCAAAGGGCCTGCTCGTTTCTGAAACATGGCTTTAATAAAGGGGAAGGGCAACGTGGGAGTTACGTGGCAGTCTGCTGTGCACGGTTGAGGGGATATTACTGCCGTAATATTTCATGTCTGTATCTGCCTATGAGACTAGTTTATTGTGATGGTGTACTAAATGGGTTCTACCAGTTTATCAAAATGTCTTGCTTGACGATATTTTGTCCTACAGAGAAAAACAGTCAGGTGTAGCGATTAGAGGTTAAGCTGTTACCAGAAGGCTGCATACTGGAATCCCAGGTTCAGATGGTGCATACGCACAGGTCGAGCTATCAAAGAAAGGGGGAGATTCACCCACTCAATTAGATCACGCAAGTTTACTAAAAGGGCGAAGCCAGCAACATGTCTCTGCGATGTGCAAAGGTGCCGAGGGTATGTGCAAGGGTTGACATTATTTTTTATTTTTTAAATAATGAGAACAAAATGGTAAAAAGCCCATTGTGGAAACAGGGATTATCCACCAACTCTGACAGGTGATACCAATTGATTTTTCCCCATGCTGCAACGATGTTAGCATTATGCCAATTACTCTGTAGCGTTGGGTCAAGAAAATAGCCCTGTCGTGCCTTTCAACTTCAGTCAGCTGTTTCATGTTTGTGGCAATCCAGAGTCTGAGAGGGGATCCATTTGAGCTGACTGCTCCAGTAGGCTTCCCCCACAATTATTTGAGCTGACAGGCAGGTGGATCCCAGAGGTGCAGCTCCCTTTTAAACTTTGCAAACAAACATCAGGGAGTGGGGGTATGGACATAGGCTGGAGAATGCCTGCCTCTATTTATACTGTGTTTGCATATCCCAATTGCCAGGGCGATCTCCCACAAACACTGCCAAACTCTGCTGCCACAGAGGATGGGGGGGGGGGGGGTGCAAGCGAGGAGCTGAGGCACTTTGAAATCACAACGCGCCCCCAAACCTGGCAGTCGCGCATGGAATGACGAACAGCCCCGTTACGGCTCCAGATGGTCCCCTTGTAGTCATCGGCAAGTGGAGAGGTGCTGAATGAGGAGCTGTCTGAAGCTTTACGGAGCCTGCACATCAATATTTTCAAAGCAACAAATTTGGCTGATCAATCAAGCCCACAAATGTTCGACACGTTTAAACAGGGACAGCAATGAAAGCCTTTCGGAAAAAACAAAAAAAAGGAAAGATAAAGCATGTTTATGCATGCGCAAAAAAAAAGAAATTAAATAAACGATGACTGACAATGGCCATAGTAGACTGGAACAGTCAACATCTGGTGCATCTTCCATGCCATCAGACATTTACATCAGTACTGTCTATTAATGCAGCCTTTCCCCTACCACGGCCCGCCTACGGACCTTGCCACCCCGCCTAAAAAATATGAAATGGCGATAATTAGTGTTTTGATTCGCGGCAATTCGCGGCGACGCACAGTATATCCGTCAACAATCGCGGATACCACCCCCCTCCCCATCCAGGGGGAAACACTGTACTTTTTCCAACTTCTCATTACATGGTGGGTAAAGCCTTGCTACAACGCACCATGACTGATGTCCTGAACCTGGCCCATAGTTGCCTGACAGTTATGGGTCCCCAGCTGAGACTGCTGTTGCAACCTGGTACATATAAATTCCTTAAGGGGACTGCCAACTCAAATTGGCGATTCAGCTTTTCACTGGTTAATTGTTGTCATCCTGGGGTGGAATAAACGTAACCCAAATATCAGTACTAAGTGATGTGCCTAAATTGAGATATGGGATTAAAACGGGATGAGTCCTAGTCCTGTCAGCCAATAGAGAAACGCGGTCATACATCACTGAAGCGTTTCTGTGTATAAAATTCACAAAAGCTGTTGCATTGTAAACTGCACAGCCAATGCAATTAAAAAAACCCGACTTGCATTTTGCACGTCTGCCATGACCAATCGGAAATCCCAAAGACGAGCCCTGTGGCTACATGCTCTTACGAGAGAGCCGTTGGAAGGAAAAACGTAAAGCAGGACAACAGGCCAAATCTCAACTGACCAATCTCACGCTTGCCAGCCCTGATAGTGACCCTGAGTAAAATGACCATCCTTCAAGCCCCGTTGGGCCGGATGGAGCCGGCACACTGCCCTGAAAGAGTCTAGTTATGCCCGCTGCGTCGGATTGGAAAAGGCCCCGGCCGTGGCACCAGCCTGGAGAATTAAGCGCTCCACTGGAGGCCAATTAGAGAGCGCTGGTTGGGAGCCGGTCCAGATGGAACATGCCCCGGGGCTCCCGGCCTGTGGCTACACATCCTTCCCGGGACGTGAGCTACAGCAGGCGAGATCATTCGGGCCACGGCGCCGGAGGCAGGCGCAACTGGTCAATTAGCTGAAACAATTGCAATGTTTGTTGTATTTGAAAGCAGAGGTAATTTTAAAGACCACACATACTATGGGGAAAGGAGAAGCCCCCTATCTTTGGCAAATGGCTGTGGACCTGGCCTAAAAACCCTGATGGTTGTGCTCCCATAGCACTTCTTCAATTCATCCCTGTAAAGCCAGACCAAGCCCTTCCCTAAGAGGGGAAGCCACTCTGTATTATGAACAAAGGGCTCGTAAGCTCATAACCAGAAGTAAAGCCAGTGTAAAATGTGACGGAGCATGGTGCAGTGGGTAAGGATCGGGTTCAGGTTATATTTCCAGGTACAGGTACCAGAGGGAGGCCTGCATAGCTGGATAATATTATACGTGCTACCCATTTAAACAGCAGGATATTTACTGAGTCAGGTTAGGTGTGTCTCAAGGGTGTAAGGGCTGGGGCAAGGAACTGAACTTCTTCTCGCTCCTTCATCACCACCATATTACTGACAGAGCCAGGCTTCAGGTGAGGACACAGATCACTTCTCCCCCCTTCATAAAAAAATACGTTAAGCAAACACCTTAGCCAACAGGACAATGTGTTCACAACAATCACTGTCCTGTGGGAGGATGGTGGCATTCTCAAAAATACCTGTTTTACCAGTCTTATAAAGCTAAAAGGAAGATTTTAAAAGCTGGTAAAGCAGTATATTCAAGGTGGTTGGGATGATTTTCTCTCTCTGTTGCCTAATGTGGCGAGCACCGCGGTTGTTTCCTCATTGCTGGCGCGAGAGGTGAGCCCTGGTTCAGCGTAGCGAGAGGCTTCCATTACCACTTACCCACAGTGGCTGACATTAACAGCCTCTACAGCATCAAAGTGTGCCCATATTTACTGAGAAAATGAGTCCGGGTTCAAGCACATTTCATTCAACACAAAAGATAGAATTCCAGCGCTAGGGAGGTTGATCAAATGCTTAAACACCGTTTAAATGCTTAAAGGTACGTTAGCGTTAGCGTTTCTGCAAGGACCTTCCAAATGCTCTTCAACACTGCATTTTAAAGACTTTGCTCTGCAAACAAACAAGTGATCCAAGTCATATAAAGTAGCTTCCCTGAAGTCAGATACTTGCTGTGGTAGTGTAAGGTTTAGGGTTTCTCAAAACAATATACAGTCCACACAGTGTGTGACAGCAGAGAAGCATTGCATTGCATACTGTAAGTACTGCATATTTAAAGTCTCAGAATCAAAGGAGAAATGTGGGTCAAGGCAGCCTGTGTTTGTGCTTCCCAGCCATGCACAGATGATGCAATCATAAAATAGCAGTACAAAATGCAAAGTGTCCCAGATATTCAGAACAAGGCGCTGCTTATTCATGCATGGATCAGTGATACAGACACCGGGATGAATGTCTATCCGACAGGAGGAGGCATCTGATTGGGCGGGGCTTCTTACCTCGGCTCGGTCCTTCAGGCTGTCGAATCGGGGCAGCTCAGGGAGCTGGGAGAAGCGTCGGTCGTAGATACACAGGTGGAGGTGCTTGTCAAGGACCCGAAAGTCTTCATAGCTGCGCCTTACAATCCAGCTACGGCCCTGCGGCAGAGAGAGAGAGAGAGGGAGCGATTGTCACTATGAGACTGATACACTTTCTCCTACATAAAATGAATGGACACACGATTGACAAAGATGGTCAGACAGCACGCACCAGCACCAATGTGTATTGCTGACCGTAGGCTGAAGGACACCGTGTGAAAATTCCCTTGATTGCAAGACACTGCATGTCCATAAACAACCAATTACTTAAACATGCAGTGTATAACCTTTTAATATTCATATTGAAACCTTTTTCTCTCTGTTTTAATGTTACTGTTTATTAGGGGGCCAAGCACCAAAGGTGCGAGGCATCCTATTGTGTTTCTTGGTTTTTTTATTATTCTTCTGGAGATTTTCGCAGTTCTGGTCGGTTTTTACGAACATACATTGATTTTTGGCACATAGATAGAAGGTAACTTTAAATGGTGATTGAGCTATTTTGGCCACGATTGGTGGCACTACAGAAAATGGTAGAATATGCTTTGACAAACCATAACACCTGCATCCTACAACCTAGTACCCTAGATTCCTCTCCTCACAAAGAACAAAATCATTACCACGAAAAGGTATGTGTGGTGAGATTTTCCTTTAGAATTATTTGAAAAACCTTAGAAATCACTCCTCTTTGACGCTTTGACCAATTTGCACAAAACTTAGATAGAGCATGTACTAACAAATATTTTAAAACCCAGGATAAAGAAAGTTCATACGCTGAAAATCATGCCCACAGTAAGCCAATTAATTTGCATGTGGGTGTGGCTTTTTACCAAAAGGCTAATAAATCCCAAACTGTTTCAAATAGAGTGGTGATGCTCGGTGTCTATTGATAACTCCTTCCTGAGTACATCCCTAAAGAATTGACCCAATGACACCACAAGGTGGCACTATAGAGCTCAGGTAATTTTAAAAATGGAAGAATTCACACAAAAAAAAATTTGATACTTGCTAGGTTGACTAATGACCTCATTAGTAACATGCATATGTATGTTTGTTGCATATGTATGTTTGTTGCATATGCATTTACACTAGCGTTCAAAAGAGACATTTTTATGTTTTTGAAAAAAAGTTATACTTTTAGCTAATGTAGCATTAAATTGATAAGAAAATACAGTCAAGACATTGATAATGTTACAAACTACTATTTCTATTGAATTCTATTTCTACTTTAGCAACTGTAGCCATTTTTACACATAGTCCCCCCCCCCCATTTTAGGGCACCAAAAGTAATCAACAAATTTAAATAAAGTCATCATATTTAATATTTGGTTGCATATCCTTTGCATGACATGACTTCCTGATGTCTGTGACCCAACAACATCAAAAAACTCTTGATATTTTATTTTCAGGTATTATAATGTAATCTGCATTTGAATGGATCTCTATGGGAATTGGGGGGTGGGACTAGATTAAGATGTAAATTACACGGCAATAGTATGGAACACATGGTTGGCTAAATAGCTGCAAGTCATCAAGGGTCTGAGGTATCAAAACGAGCCTCAAACCATCACTCTGCGGACATATATGCAGTAGATATGGATGGATCACTTTAAGGTTGGTCTCTCCAGACTTATTTTTCCATAGAGTTCAATAGGAAAATGAGTCAGGAGAAACAACCCTTAAAGCACAACTGAACATTGGTAGAACTTTGGGTTGTGTAGTTACCTGGCCATGATATGTGTCCAAATGGTGGCGAAATATGTTCGTTAGTTGCTCTGTGTTCCCCTGGGGTGATAATCCAGAAAAGGGTATTTGTCGCTCTCCATTTACTTCTATAGGGCAGCTAAAACCGTCTCAATATGACACTTCTAGCACGTAAACAAACGTGAACAAAGCGGATTCTGTCAATACAAACAATAGCTAAATTGCTTCTTGCAGCTATATTTCATTGTTTCCATTTTTTTGCAACCAGCAGCAGGTGCTAAGTCCACTTTTGTCCCAGCCCAGCAAGTCCAGCGCACCCCCTCTGAGGCTGCTGGGAAAACCTTGCTATCCAAACACAGCACTGGCAATGTATGAAACTACCTGTAAAAATAAAGGATAATAAATAAATAAATAAATAAATAAATCTGTGTGATTTCCATATGCTAGGAACGGCATTGGTCACATAACACATTAGACAGTTAAACTGAATGGCTGATTTAAAAAAGTCCATTTTAAACGTCAGTGGAAGACTTCCTTTAAATCCCCTTTAAAAACGCTACTATTGCCACAGCGGTATTGCATTCACATTTTGTCATGTCATTTTACTTTCCTTTCTTTCAATCGTGTTTTTACCACTATAAATCCATTTTAGCAGGTTTTAATGTTATTGCCATTATTATTGTTAAGAAGAAGCGGGGAGCCAAGTCCTTAATAAACACCACACACAATTCCTTCTTCCTCATCTGTTGCATAATCGCACCCACGCATGCACACACACACCTAAAGCATATTCCTTGCAGAACATACAGCTTGGTTATATTACCCAATGAAAAATGATACATAGATGGGTGCCGTTTTTGGATTGATTTAGAGTTATAGCTGGCTGTCATAGAAACAGTTAGCAGCACAAAATCTTTCATATCCAAACAGACTAAACTCAACTGTCTGGCTATTTTAAAAGGGACGTTTTTCACACTGAATAGTCATGCCTTCAAGTCTGCCCCCAATGTGAAGTTTGAAATTCAAGCCCTCGATCTGTGAATTTTTAAACGGTTTTCCCCCCTGGACGGCCGAAATTAAGCAGTCACACTGCACTCTTTAACTTTCCTCATAACGCTTAAATAAACATGAGCTCTCGCAGAGACGCTTTCTTTCAGCCAGCGTGAAGCTAGGCCTTCAGTGTTTCAACAACATTTTCCATTATCTGGGTGAGCAGACAAAACAAGTGGAATCTATTCTCTTTTTTGCTATTTATTAAGCATTTGATAATTTCAGTCATCCAGACATGAGCAAACATCATAGAAACAAGCTCTTGGAAACCATGGAACGTTGCCACTTCTCTACTGGTTCCTTTAGTTTACTAGTGTAGCATTTGTAATAATTAATGTTATAGACTGTCTAACATATTTGCATTCCTTGTTCAGCAAAAATGGATTTGCACTGAGTCAACCCCTGTCCAGGCCTCCGATACTCTACATCCCAGTCAACCCTGAACAATAAATAAATCACTTCAATCGATTTCTACGTTCGCTCTTGATAAACAAACACCTCAGAGTAAGCTCTTGGTTAAGTGTTTTCATCTGAATAAAAGGATCTCTAATCAAATGAAAATGCGACAAGACACAATGCCTCTGGGTCCTAAAGGGAGGCATGGACCAGTATGACACGACACAGCCTGTGCAGGTCTGTGCTAGATTTCCCCTTCAGTGGCTCTTAAATGTGCCAATATGTTTTTCAGCTTTTTGTGTTACAATGATGCTTTGTGTCAGCTGTGATAGACAAGTGTTATATGCATACTGGTGGTTTATCTAACCTTATTGTGGGTGCAATATGTTGTAAGTTTCTCAATATAAAAGCATTTGCTAAATAAGCACATTTTACATGCCTCACAGGATTATCACACACCGACAATACTGAAGGATTTTCGGTCTCAGCTTTTAAAATTAGTCACATTCCACTCACTTCCATTCAATATTGTCACCAGGCTTACAGAAAGGCGATATTCTGATCTGTGTCATTGCACGGATGTGGTGTTGCTTTAATCCTCGTCTGCTCTGTACTGCATCTCATTGACAGTGTGTTCCTGTCCCAGCTCTGGAGCTGGTGGCTTTAATAGAGCGTTGCCCCCCGGACCCCACCCTCTCCCATCCCCAACAGCATCCCCCTGGTACAGCCGTGAGCATGGTGCCAGCGCAGACACACATACACACACTCTTCCTCAGCAGTGTCCCCCTGTGCTAGAGCGCAGCTCCCGTCCCACAGTGCGCTCCCAGCTCTGTCCTCCACATCACCTTCCTTCATAATCATAAAGAACAACCGCTGCGGCCGCGCCGACAAGCCATGATCAGGCTATAAAGTGCGCTTCATAAAGACGCTTCCTAAATCCAATTTAAAAAGCATAGAACATGCTGTACTTTGGGGGCCTGTGGGGTCAGTGCACCGGTGTGGCTAATGATCTCAGGTGCGGTGTTGTCTTCACCTGATTTCAACTCAATGGTTCGAGGCGCTGTTTTCGTTCAACGCTCCTTTCCCCCTTCACGCAATCATTTCCGAGCCCGAAACCAGTTTAAAAGACAAGACCTCAGTGGGTTTGGTTTCATAAAAAAAGCAATGAAAAAGAAGCCTCTTAACTGTTAGTAGTACTGTAGAGGTAGTACTCCCTCATCATAACCCTCACTCTCTCTGAGAAACCAGCTCTGGTCCTTCCAGTTCCGTTAATTCCCTTGACAGAGCCATTGTTTTGTTTTATTTTGGAATCTCTGGAACTAAAGGGATCTTTCCTGTGCGCTAGGCCTTCTCCCGGCGCAGGGCGTTCAGCCAGCATTTCACAAGATTTTTTTAAAAGAGGGAAAAAAGAAAAAAAGAACAGCCCTGTGGATTGGGTCTCCCCAGAAGAGAGCCAGACTGTTCAAATTTCCAAGGACAAAGCCAGGCTTTCCCTCGTCATTCCCAAGGTCATGCACAGGGATATACTGGGAAAAAGCAGGCAAAGAAAACACAGGAAACGGGATGGCGGGGGAGGGGACTGGTCTCTATTAAAACATACCTGGCTGGTTGAGGTATAATCAGACCCCCTTTACTATGCCAGTGTTATTAGTCATTTGTGAAGACACAGCAGCCACAACACACAGTACTGTGAAAAGGGAGACGCGCAAATCCAATCTTCATTTCTTTTATGGTCACCATTTCTACATTTTTAACCACTCTTAGTCCCGGGACCTGCTCTTCGCAAATACAGGAAGTGCACGTGTTCATTCATGTTGCCTAATATAACGAACAAGAATGTGACGTAAACGGACACCGGGCAATGACGGTGAATTTCATTCAAGTTCAAATGCAAAAGAATGGACATTTAAATGGTTAGTGTATGACCTGTATTTCTGATGAACTAGAAGCGAGTGCCACAGTGAGTGAGAGACCATGTACTACACTGTCTCAATTGATTACTTTCAATCTCAACAATGGTAACCCTGAGAGATCATTATTTCAGGTCCAAAAGCAGCAGAAGGAATCAGAAGGAATATTCTTGCTGAAAGAACATTATTCACTCCTCTCCCCCTATATTCCTATACAGTTGAAGTCGAAAGTTTACATACACCTTAGCCAAATCCATTTAAACTCAGTTTTTCACAATTCCTGACGTTTAATCCTAGTAAACATTCCCTGTCTTAGGTCAGTTAGGATCACAACTTTATTTTAAGAATGTGAAATGTCAGAATAATAGTAGAGAGAATGATTTATTTCAGCTTTTATTTCTTTCATCACATTCCCAGTGGGTCAGAAGTTTACATACACTCTGTTAGTATTTGGTAGCATTGCCTTTAAATTGTTTAACTTGGGTCAAACGTTTCGGGTAGCCTTCCACAAGCTTCTCACAATAAGTTGCTGTAATTTTGGCTCATTTCTCCTGACAGAACTGGTTTAACTGAGTCAGGTTTGTAGCCCTGGCTCGCACACGCTTTTTGAGTTCTGCCCACAAATTTTCGATTAGATTGAGGTCAAGACTTTGTGATGGCCACTCCAATACCTTGACTTTGCTGTCCTTAAGCCATTTTGCCACAACTTAGGAAGTATACTTTCGGTCACTGTCATTTGGAAGAGCCATTTGTGAACTTCCTGGCTGATGTCTTCAGATGTTGCTTCAATATATCTACATAATTTTCCTTCCTCATGATGCCATATATTTTATGAAGTGCACCAGTCCCTCCTGCAGCAAAGCACCCCCACAACATGATGCTGCCACCCCCGTGCTTCATGGTTGGGGTGGTGTTCTTCGGCTTGCAATCCTCACCCTTTTTCCTCCAAACATAACGACGGTCATTATGGCCAAACAGTAAAATTTTTGTTTCATCAGACCAGAGGACATTTCTCCAAAAAGTAAAATCTTTGTCCCCATGTGCAGTTGCAAACTGTAGTCTGGCTTTTTTATGGCAGTTTTGGAGTAGTGGCTTCTTCCTTGTTGAGAAGCCTTTCAGGTTATGTCGATATAGGACTCGTTTTACTGTGGATATAGATACTTTTGTACCTGTTCCCTCCAGCATCTTCACAAGGTCCCTTGCTGTTGTTCTGGGATTGATTTGCACTTTTCGCACCAAAACACATTAATCTCTAGGAGACAGAATGACTCTCCTTCCTGAGTGGTATGACTGCTGTGTGGTCCCATGGTGTTTATACTTGCGTATTATTGTTTATACAGTGGTGTTCAAAAAAATAGCAGTGCGTTTAAAAAAAGTGAATAAAGTGCAATTATTTTTTAATAGCTTTTAGTTCCATATTTCAAATGTAGTGGAAACATTACACATTCAATTCCAAATCAAAGCATTAACAAATTTTATCAAGTCTGCGTTATTCTTTTACAGGAAGCAAAGAAAAGGAATATTAACCTGTTCAAAAAAATAGCAGTGTCGACATTTTTCTCTTCAAACTCAAACACTTACTGTACAAACTGAAGAAATTTTTCAAGATTTAACTTCACTTTAAATTACTGAACTAATATTTAGTTGCATAACCATTGTTTTTGATAACTGCTGCGCATCTGCGTTGCATCGAGTCAACCAACTTCTGGCACCTAGAAACAGGTATTTCAGCCCAGGATGAACGAACTACAGTACCAGTCAAAAGTTTGGACACACCTACTCATAGAAGGTTTTTTTCTGTTATTTTTACTGTTTTCCACATTTTGGAATAGTAAAGACATCAAAACTATGAGAACACAAATTAAATTATGCAAAAACCAAAAAAGTGTTAAACAAATAAAAAAAAGTCTTAGATTTTAGATTCTTCAAAGTAGCCACCCTTTGCCTGGCTAACGGCTTTGCACATTCTTGCCATTCTCTCAAACAACTTCTGTGGTAAACAGGTATTCCACAGGTAAACAGGTGATGCCATCATGATTCTGTATAAAAGGATACCAAAAGACTCCTGATATCTTATTTCCAGGTACTCTTAGAAGCGATACTATAACCTCTATGCATTTGAATGCATCTCTATGGGAATTGGGGGGTGGGACTAGATTAAATTGTAAATTACACGGGAATAGTATGGAACCCATGGTTGGCTAAATGGCTGTAAGTCAACAAGGGTCTGGTATCAAACGAACCTCAAACCATCACTCTGCTGCCAGATATGCAGTAGATATGGATGGATCACTTGAAGGGTTGTTTCTCCTGACAAATTTTCCTATTGAACTCTATGGAAAAATAAGTCAGGAGAAGAAACCCTTCAAGTTATCCATCCATATCTACTGTATTTCTGGCAGCAGAGTGATGGTTTAAGGCTTGTTTGATACCTCAGACCCTTGTTGACTTACAGCCATTTAGCCAACCATGTGTTCCATACTATTCCCATGTAATTTACAGCTTACTCTAGTCCCACCCCCCAATTCCCATAGAGATCCATTCAAATGCAGAGAGGTTATAGTATTGCTTCTAAGAGCACCTGGAAATAAGATATCAGGAGTCTTTTGATATACATTTATACCAGGGGTGTCCAATCTTATCCGAAAAGGGCCAGTGTGGGTACAGGTTTTTGTTTTAGCCCAGCACTAAGGCACCTGATTCTACTTTGCAAGGTCTTGATTGAAGCCCATGATTAGCTGAATCAGGTGTTTTATTGCTGGGCTAAAGCAAAAACCTGCACCCACACCGGCCCTTTTCGGATAAGATTGGACACCCCTGATTTATATAGAATCATGATGGCATCACCCGTTTACCTGTGGAATACCTGTTTACCACAGTTGTTTGACCTGTTTTTTTTTCACAGAATGAATTAATTCTCTAATTGAACTCCACACTGCTATTATTTTGAACAAGCCCCTTTCAATGAATGAGTCAATTACTCAGAACAAGGAGCGCGCATGTCATGACAGTTGGGTCTGTTGTTTTCTATTACACTACTACATCTACAAGTAAATTATTTGCCATATCACTACTACTAATAACAGTGGTTCATCAGGTTACTGATGTTGTACTGCTATTTTTTTTAACACCACTGTACAGACGAACGTGGTACCTTCAAGTGTTTGGAAATCGCTCCCAAGGATGAACCAGACTTGTGTAGGGTCCACAATTTTCTTTCAGAGGTCTTGACTGATTTCTTTTGATTTTCCCATGACGTCAAGCAAAGAGGCACTGAGTTTGAAGGTAGGCCTTAAAATACATCCACAGGTACACCTCCCATTGACTCAAATAATGTCAATTAGCCTATCAGAAGTTTCTAAAGCCATGACATCATTTTCTGGAATTTTCCAAGCTGTTTAAAGGCACAGTCAACTTAGTTTATGTAAACTTCGTACCCACTTGAATTGTGATAGTGAATTAAAAGTGAAATAATCTGTCTGTAAACAATTGTTGGAAAAATTACTTGTGTAAAGCACAAAGTAGATGTCCTAACTGACTTGCCAACACTATAGTTTGCTAACATGAAATCTGTGGAGTGCTTAAAAATTAGTTTTAATGACTTCAACCTAAGTGTATGTAAACTTCCGACTTCAACTGTATGTGTTAATGCCTGAATGTGAATGGCACAAAGCAGCAGGCAGCTCCGTCCTACCTGACAGCAGATCTGGACCAGGTACACCAGCTCCTTCAGCTCAAAGCCATTCCTCGTCACTTCATTCTGCTCATCTGCCAGAGCCAACTGGAGAACGAGGGAGAGGGAGAGAGAGGGAGAGGGGGAGAGAGAGAGAGAGGGAGAGAGATATTAGCAGACAGTTGTGTGAAGTTAAAACAAGCACTATAAACACTCAGCCCGGGACCAAGCGGGGTTAAAGCTAAATGAAATAGCTCAACCCTGGGACTTCAACACACTGACATGCTGAAGGGAATATAAATTCCCTTCATCCTTACTTTTACTTACTTTACTTACTTTTTTGTCTTGGCTCGCTCAGAGAAACAGAAACGTGAACATACGGTTTGAAGAAGAAATAGGGATGGAAAGAAAGAAACAAAGAGAGCAAGAGAGGAGAAAGAGAGGGAAATAGATGGGCAGGAAGAAATAGAAAGAGAGTGAGAGTAAGAGAGCTGAGTGAAATGGTCATGTTTAAGAGCCATAAAATATAAATGAGAAAAATGGAATCATTCCATTCGCTGAGGGCTCCACACAACAGGAGAGAAAGTGTTTCTGGTGCACAATTATCTCCACAGACACCAGCACTCTTAATGTGCAACATGGTTATTTCTCTGGAAAAAAAAAAAACACGAGTCCAGATGACCTTACACTCACTTATTATTAGGAGGCTGGATAGTATGTTATGTATAAACTAAGTGAATAAGTACCAAGAAAGAGCCTGGGGAAATGTCTGTTCAGCTGAGCAGAAAAAACCCATCAAAACCAGGGAGCTCTGGTCAAAATATATAATTGGGTGTGCTTTATGATGTGTTATGAAGGCGTGCCTTGCGTGTTCCAACACAAAGTGCATGATGAAGCTTTGGCACCAGCTTGCAGCCCCTGATGAGGGTCAATCGTGCTCTTTGTGCTTTGCTGGGAGTCAATCACTCCCTCTCTGGGAAATCTCACCACCTCCTTTCCAATGTGAATATGATATGTGTATAAATCAGCTTGTCAGTTCAATTCATTGTCAGTAAAAATCGAGAAGTCAGATGGCAAAACAAAGAAGAGAAACTTCATGGAGTGAGAAATTGAGACGCTCGTTACAGAGGTAGATGCCAGACGGGCTATATTGTTTGGTGGAAATAGTTCTGGTATAACCAATAAAAGAACATTTGTGGAGTGGCAGCATGTCACAGCACCCGTCCCGAACCACACTGTTAAAAAATAAATAAATAAATAAATAAACTGTTAAGAGGTGAAGAACATATTCTTATTCACTGTAGAAGATGCGGAGCCTACATCGCTATCTTTATGACTAGGAGTCTGGCTGACAAAGCAAAAATATCCCTGAAGGAACACATCAAATTTTGTTGGCTCGTAACTCAACTCAAACCTGTGACATTCTTGCACAGCCTGTGCTTGTATTGAGCTTGGACGGAGCCACTCGGGAGCCCAAGGTAGAACTTCCTGTACGCTTGTAAGCCTAATGTATTAATTCTACCTGATCATCTAGCCATCAAGGAGCAGTGAGAGAAACACTCATTAAATTACTTTACTGCCATCTAGCAGACGCTTATCCAGAGTGACTTACATTAGTATTTTTTCTTTATTTATTTATTTAAAACATGGTATCCATATACAGCTGGATATACTGTATACTGAAGCAAATCAGGTTAAGTACCTTGCCCCCCACCTCCCCCCTTTTTTTCACATCACTGTGCCGGCCTGTTACAGCTCGCATCAAGTTTATAAACTTGGTACCAGTATACAGGACAACACCTCCACCATACCTCCAATCAACCTTCAAACCCAACACCCCAACAAGATCTCTCGGTTCTGCAACCTTGAGGGAACTGGCTCTCCCCTCCCTGCATAGCTATGATACCCTACCGGACAGCAGAATCAATGCAGACTGGAAACCCACCTCTTCAGGCTATATCTGGGTTCCCCACCTATCCCAACCCTGTAGCATTCCTACCTTCTGTACTAATTCAGATTATGGTATTTTTATGGTTTTAGGTTATATTTTTATGGTTTAATGTGTTTCTTTTTATGGCTCATTAAAGAGTAAGTACTGTTTCAGCCTGTCTCTGCCTACTATGCAATTTATAAAAATACTTTGTGGGGTGAGGGAGAGGGCTGCGGCGAGGTGTGTCCGAGTGCATTTGCATAAATGCTAATTATTTCGTACAGAGCAGCTATGCCTGGTTCACAAAACTTGGATCAAACTGGATTAATATGTTTCATTATACACTACACAATGTAGGCATACAAACACATTTACAGCTAAAGAAATGTGATCAAGAATGTACTTACCCTTTAAGGATGCAGTCTCAATATATATAGAATTTGATTCTTGGTTAGCAATCTTGCATTCATGCTTTAGTGCATTTTTACTTGCTAGTGATGTTGTTAGTCAGTCCTGGCACTATTGCTCATATCAATCAGGTGAATTGCTTCTCATATATTGTATGTCACTTTGGATAAGAGATCTGTTAAATGAATGTAATGTAATGCAATTTAACACACATTACAAGCGAGTGTCCCACCTGCTTGTTTGCCAACATGCAGTATCATTTTTTTAAGGCAGCACCCTAGCTTGAGCACGTTTACAATGTAGCATTTTTCTATTGTGGCCCTGTATGAGGCTGCTTATTACCATCAAACTCCACAGGAGTATATAGTGCAGCACTGAACCACAGCTGCAAGTGGTGTCATAGCTCACTTCCCCCGTGCTACTCCCTTAACTGGCCTTTACTCCCGATCAATTCCTGATCAATACACTGTGTGACTGATGAGTTTCAGCAATGCAACGTCCGACTGGACTAGAGCCACGGGCCAGCAGCTGAGCTTCCCCTTTCAGGACAGCCACAGGCAGCCTGCCGTCTTTGCCGCATATTATCAGCCTGCTCCATATCCGACCCCAGTGAGATGTCCTGGCAGCAACGCCTTCTTAATGCCTCCAAGGGGGCAAGTCACTGAGTGCAACGGGCGGACAGGGACGAGCGCTGACCTCATCAAGCAAAAAAAAAAAACAACAAAAAAAACAATGCAATTGTGCCTCCTATCTATTTTCATAGTGGTAGTAAATGCACATGACCTCAACAGGTTATGATCAGACAAGTAGCCCCCCCCGATTGGTCCTGCTTGTGAGTTTAACCCTTTACCAGCCACGCATCCCACAAAGTACACATTTTGCATAGGGTATAACACTTTGAAAGGCAGAGTATGCTTCCTTTGCTAGACGTCGTTTAATTTTAACAACACACGTCCTCACCACCTGAACACCGGAACAATTTTCAATCAGCGGTTGGACAATAGCTTGCCGGAATCTTATAATGTCCCTGCAGACGGGGTAAATGACAGGATTGCGGCCAGCAAAGCATGGCAGCATGTTGTGAAGGATTAGGATAATGAATGGCAAAATCAGGGATGTCGCATTGGGGGTCAACTTAATAGGGTTGGTGGAGTAGTTCCAAAATAAAAAAACTAAAAAAAAAACTGGTGTGATCTCACACAAGTCAATAAGCCTCCTTCCCCCTGCTGGTTTACCAGCTGTCCTCATTCAGTTTATCTCGTAAGATTTGAGCCATCTGAAAAAAATACAACTAACTAAATAAATAAAACAGAATGAAATGAAAACAGGTTCCATCTCACTGTATTTCTTGATTAACCAGCTGGTTTTGGATTTGAGGCGAATACATGGGAAGCAAAGCATACTGCTGGGGCTTTGCTTCCAATGTCTCACTCCACTGGTACACACTCCAGCTTGCACCTCAGTGGACCATTTTGCACTTGCAATCCTTACAGAAATTAAATATACTACAATATATGATATGTGTTCCGGCGTGTGGATTTGTCTGGAGGGGAGCAGGGAGCTTTCAGCAAGTGTTTGAATATGTGAAAAGCGGGGAAAAAACAACAACCAAAGAAAACCAAACATCTGAAAATAGCTCCACCAACCATCCCAGAGATGTTTCTCAGAGGCTTGACAGTAGAGACAGCGGAGTGGATGCACCCCAGTACTAACACTAAGAGCATTACTTTTTGGCCAGCTTGAGTATTTTCCTTTTGAAAATGTGACACGGCCTTACTGTTAAAGACCTGCTGGTCAGAGGAATCTTGTGCTGAAACCAAAACCCACTGTATGCGATTAGTATCGTCTTTGGAGCTACGCATATTGTCCTCTTATTGTTTATAGCCAAGATGGCATCTCAAGGCTGCATATCTGTTGTGGCTAAATGATGGCTAAAGATAAATATGGAAAAACATGGAAAGGAGAAAGAAGTGTTTGTTAGAGCTTGCACATTAAGAGAGACAGAGAGCCACTTCTAAAATCCGCACACACATGTAAGTGCTTTGTCCATTAGCATTCACTTCAATAAGGAACAGTGCTGCAGTAATCACCTTTCAGTTTATATTGGTAGCACAGCTCTGAAAACACTGTGAAAACCAGTACAAACCACCCAGTTATTCAACCCGGTTCGATACGGCCACTGCATCCAAAGCTCCCTGAGCGACTAACCTACAAAACAAGCTCCGAGAGGGAGTAGCTTCCGAGTGGCAGGGTTGCTTTAAAAAACAAAACGGGGCTCTTGGGGGGAAGGGGAGGGGGAGAGACACATGCTCAAGACTGAAAATACTTTTCCCAGTTACCGTTTGGGAGCACAGTTCAAAAACTGTCCGCGCTTCCGATACAGGAAACACACTCCCAAGCCTGCTGTTCCACACGACATTATGCCGCACACACGCACGCAGACCATCAGCAGCTGGGCTCACTCAGTAACAGCAAAACCACCAAGGAGAAAGACAGACACACATCTTCCTTTGTTCAGGTGAGGAACCAGGAACAAGACAGCAGACAAACTTGCTTCATCTTAAAATCTCAGCAGATTGAAAATTGCTGCAGCATTCGTAACACTTGATTCAAACAGTGCTCGTTTGCAGCAGTGTTTTTTGTTTGTTTTTTAGTCCATTGTATTAAGAGCATTAGGGGCAGACAGGAATGTTTTCTCACAAGCGAGGGTTTGTGAAGCACTGCTGTCCTGCCTATATAAGACAAGCGACAGAGAGAGTAAACAATGCAAGCATAGGACCCAAGCAGTAAATCAGTGCTGCACAGTCTTAAGATTCCCTTGCTCTGATACTCTCTGCACAGGGCAGCGAAACTACCCCCCCCCACTGTCAAGTCTTTTTGGGTTGCTTGGACAGGAAATACGGTTTCAGCCACCGGAGGTTTATCAGATTTCAAGAGCTCGTACAATGACAGAGCAAGAGAGAGAAAGGGGGGCTAAGAGATAGAGAGAAAACAGACGATCGATACTCACAGAAGCGGATCCCGTCTCCTCTTGTTAGTGCGACCGGCCTTTTGTTCACGCCGGGCCGCTCATTCCAAGTCGGGGGTTTGAATAAAGAGCTCTACTCCCAAGTGCCTGAATCCTTTTACTCGCACAGTCAGCCCTAGAGCAGGGCACAGTACCTCTCCATCCTTGACTGTGAGTGTGTGTATGTGTGGGGAGTACTTGCTGAAAGCCCCCTGCTCCCCTCCAGACAAATCCACACGCCGGAACACAGATAACAACTACAGAGTAGCCCCTCTGTTTTCCCCTCCCTCCCTCCCTCCCTACCCCCGTAGGAAGAAGAAAAAAAACACTGAGTGGAATCCCTTCCACTGCTGGATTTGAAGCAAGAGAGGATGCAAGCAAGGAACGCTGCAAACCAGTTGTGGATTTCTGGAGGATTTTAAACAGGTTTCCCTTTTGTATTTCCCCCTGCTCCCGTGATGCCCTTTCTCTGTCTGTCTCCCACTCTCTTGCTCCCAAACCCACCTTACGGTTAGCTTTGTTCTCCAAGACACGTCTGCATGCTCAATTTGCTGTGACCAGACAGATGATGAAGAAGAGGAGTCAAAACAGGGAGATGATGACAAAAGCAGCCTTTCTCTCTCTCTCTCTCTCTCTCAACCCCCTTTCCCTCCGTATTGGTACAGTCCCCCAGGACAAAGCAGGGATAGCTGAATAAGCCAAAAGGAGCTGTGCAGACCAGCAGGAGAAAGACTCCCTAGCAGGACTGGTCCTCTCCCCTTCAGCACAACCCTACCCCATCCAGGCCCAAACCCCATAGGATGGTAGAATGGGGGGTCAAACCTGTCTAGTAAATTAAGCTCTCATATTAATCCCCAATCCAACAGCGCACCCCTTCATGTCCCCTGCCACCATTGCGTTCTGGCCCAATCACATTTCCATGTGTGAAGAAAGTTTTGTCTCAGTTTCCCCATTGTTTTGTCTCTGGGTGAGTTGCCTTTGTTTGTTTTCATGTCTGTGTAATGATTTAAACACTGTGTGTTCACCATTCCAAAGGGTGGGCGGGGTGGTTTAGAGTAAGCATGAAAACAAACACAGCAGGTCAAACATCGGATCAGAGGCCAGAAATCCTTCCTCAAACCTCATTGTGCCATCAAAGGCCAAAATTATTGCTGATAATCGCTGTATGCAAACTGGCCATCATCGCAACGCCCACAATGTCAACTCAGACGGATGCAGCCGATTGACCACATTCATGATGCACACTGCTATAACGTACAACCCATTCGCCTGCACTTCAAAAGGAAACTGCTGCTCTCTCGCTCTTAGCCTGACAGCTGATAGAATGTTTCAGGGAAGCCAAAATCAAAGGTGCTGTGGAACCCAGCCCAGCGGCAGGTACCCAGGCTGCAGGCTTTTAAGAGACAGACCGCTCACCCTAGAGAACGAAGACTGCACAGTGGAGTCAATGATGGCTCACTGGATTCCAAAGCTGCTCACACTGGAGTCAAAGAAACCTGCTCTCACCTGAGTCAAAAATCACACACACTACTGTCGCAGACTGCTCAAACTGGAGAGAAAGAAAACCCGCTCACACTTGAGTCAGAGAAAATCTGCACCTTGCTTTCACTCGCACACTGAGTCACAGAATGCTCATGCTGGAGTCAATGACTGTTCATACTCCAGTGAAAGACTACTCGCACTTCGGTCAAAGAAATTCTGTACGTCATTCACACAGTGAAGTCTCAAGCTGGTTGCCTGGAGTCAAAGCAAGTCAACCCTTTCTGGAGTCAAAACCAATGGCTTCAGCATTAATGACATCATCTGTGCCATCACATCTGAGGATGATTACAGCATGTTCCAGGAAACAGGAGAAGAAGCAATGTGAAGAGCCGAAACATGTGGGTCTGCAAGGCTTGCCAAAATGAAAAAATATCCCCCTGGTGGCTGGTTTGGCCACTATAACACCATTAAAGAAGCATTTTTGTTTACTGCTGGTATGAGGGTTCACATGTACGTGAGAGATTTTTGTCTGAGAGAATATTTATGAACATCTGTATGAACTGAATGAAAAATGGTGCGCCTGTGGGAGAGTGATTACATATATGTGTGTGAGTGTACTGAGGAAAAGTGAAAAGGCTGGATATTACAGACTACACTGAAAGAAATGCCAGGGCTCACAATCCTGTGCAGGTATGATATTTCGGTCCAATCTAGGCCCAAGCTTGACACATTTAAACCTGGCCTCCCCAAACCAAAAGGGTACTGACAATTTTGACGACCGGGCCATCCCCAAGTCGAAACCTACAAAAACATTGCCATTGTTCCAAACCCAAACAACCAATTCTGAGTGTTGCACAGGGAAAGTGCTCTAAAGTGCTCTAGTGCTCATAATCTAGCATTCTCTCCCTCTCCACCTCAGCTGATGTGTGGTGAGCATACTGGCGCAAAATGGCTGCCGTTGCATCACCCAGGTGGGTGCTACACATTGGTGGTGGTAGAGGCGAGTTTCCCCCTCATCATTGTAAAGCGCTTTGAGTATCTAGAAAGGCGCTATATAAATGCCATGCATTATTATTATAAATCCAGAAAACATAAAAAATCCAAACCCTAATGAAAATGTTACAGACAAACATCAAAACATGCTACCTAGCGTGTGCACAGCACAGAGACACTACCAAACAGAAGCATTGATAATCAAAAAGGCTGGCTATCTTGCATCCCAGAAAATAAATATACATAAACCACGTTAAGTTTAAGTCATTTCCTGCAATACACATGCATTTAGCTTAAACCAGTAAGTTTGGTATCTAGCAACACAGCAATTTTCAAGATAGAGCAGTATTTATATTGCAGGCAGAGCAATACATTTACATTATACTGACTTATATTTGCCCAAAGGAACTCAGCCAGAAGGATCCACCTTCCACAAAATCTTCCTCCCAAAACGTTCTTGCTGTAAGCAATCGGCCATATGCTGAGATTGTTCCTGTTTGAAAACCCAGAGTGACTGCGTCCCGACAGGAATGTTAAACAGCTTTACAGCCACAGTTGGCAAGTAGCTATCTTCACAGCTACACTAACTGTAACTAGCTATTACGCTAGACAAAATTAAATTTTTGGTGTAGGCTATAGGGATTAGAATGCTAAATTACAGAACGCTATCTCAAGGAGTTCGCAGGCATACAAACGCCATCATTCTCTGGATGGCTACCTAGATGGTTAACTAGTTAGTTAGCTTCAGGTGTTTCAAAAACACTAATGCATTTGCTACCTTTTCACTGACATAGCCTAACAGGTTATACTTAGCAAGCTAACTATCTCTAGCTATTTCCACATGTAGCACAATAGTTATATAATATTTGGCAAGCTACCTATCTTTAGATATTTCTATATGTAACAAGACTTTACAGATAGAGACATTAGGGAGAATAGCTTCCTTTTCCAATTTGTAGTACAAAGTTATCAGATCAAAAGAAAGCTCTCACTACAAAACAGCAAGTTACAGTTATACAGAGTACAACACAAGCCACATCCGTCCCATTTCAACAGTTGGTGACAACAGTTAAATAACAAGTGCACTATATACAGTGATACATTCCATTTTAATAGGAGTTACTACATCCATGTTGATGGCTTCAGTCCAGTTCTCCTCTGGACTCACGTATTTAAAGTGATACTGCAATCGCTTTTCTAAGCCCTAAGGCAGTGCCAGTGGAGGCTGCAATGAGTGAAATGGCTCCAAATTATCAGTATTTGACTCACAAATAAATAATAATGTACCTGAACCTGGCCCAAACCACAGATGCTAAAAGTTGCCTGACATATAGCATCAAAGCCTCACAGGCTCGGGTCGGGTAGAAGTCTCTTTTAACCTACTGAAGTCTAGTGAAGTTTGTTAGACTAATAAAGAAGCCCTGCCAGAGGACCAACACAAATAATGGATTTACAATCTCAGGGATTGCTGTTGACACATCATCCTTGTGATATAAATGCAGTGGAATTACAGGTGAGACCAGAGGTGTGAGCGATGGAGAGGACGACCATGATGTGACTGCAGGTTAACAACGGCATAGGGGAAAGGACAGCGCAAGACGGATGTAAGGCACAGATCAGTCTCAGTCATTCAGCCAGGTTGCATGGAGACAGTCAGCGGCAAAAGACTGCAAAGACAGAGAAACTGAGAAGCTCAACCTGAGTGAGCATGCGTTACTGGAAAACAGACGGACGGGCCATTTTTTTTCCACTTTTCCATGATAATTCAATGGGACAAGCCCGGAAAGTTCCAAATGTGGAGACTTATGACTATAACCCACCACGTATCTTGGAAGGAATGATGTGGAGAGGAATGTTGACAGAAAGAGTGGAAAAGGAAAAAAAAGACGAGAGGAATCAAGTTTCTGAAGTGTAAGCCACCAGTGATATCCTTTTGGGTTACACAATGGGCTGAAATCTCCAGGCAGTGAGAGAGCAGCCAAAGATTCACCCATATTTTTATTTTAAGTCTTTCTTTTGTCTGATGGTGTATATGAGACAGAGGAATTTCACTTTAATTTCAAGTGATTAACCTGCCGTAATGGAGACATTAAGGACACTTGTATGTCACTCAACTTTGACAGAAATTTCAGATATAATTCTAAGATAAATTATATATTCACCACACAGATCACAAAGGGGCCAACATCACCTTTCCAGAGCATGAATGAACATGTTAGGTGCGATGTCATCAGTATGATCTGATATTCATTGGGCTCCACGCACAGCCAAAAACAGAATAAAAAATATCATAATCTATCAGGGGGTGATAGATTACAATGTGTGGCTGCAGTTGACAGCTTGGTTAGAGTTACTTTTATTATAGAGCAGACGTAGTGAAACTGAAAACATTGTAAATAAAAGTGTGCAGTATAGGCTATATATAGGCTATAAAGATTGTGTAGTAAAGGCTGCATAAAACTATAGGTTGAACTGCATCTACAATGCAGTTTGGCTTAATTCAATCACTGCCATTCAGCACTGAAGGATTTGTGTGAATAAAAAAAAGTATCAGTGTTGGATGCATCTACACTATAGAGGGTTGAAGGGGATGATTCTGAATTAACCTCCCACAAACACAAACGCACACACAAACTTGAGATTCCACACAGCAGTATTGTTTCGAGGCTGCAGAATAATGTTCAAATACCCCAAATTATGCCCTCAGGGAGTGAATGCAGTCCTTCAGTGCTTCCAGAAGAATCTCTTTAAAAACACTCATGCACCACAGAGGAGGAAAGGAAATAAAGACTGGATTTCAACACAGCTGAGGGTGGGGGGGGAGGTAAACTAGATGAGATTAACATACATAGACAGAAAAAATTATTTATAAAGACCATTATTAAATAAATCTCCTAACAAAAAATTCATATACACATACGTGAGAAAACACACGCACGCACGCACACAATGAATCGAGTTGTTTCAACCCAATTCGCAACAAAACCTTACTGAATCCTGCTCTCCTGCCTGTATTCAATCAATAATGTGTCCTTAACTTTGATTTACAAAACTGTGATTGTTAATTTCATTGTTAGTCAAAGTTTAAGAATAATATTGACTGAATCCCAACCTCTCAGTGGTGAGTGACGCATTCTGCCCTGACCAGTGAGGTGTTTTTTTTCTGTTCATATCACCCACTAGTTGTGTGATTGACTGTGTAACATTCTTTTGGAATTTGATAAAAACCTAAAACTTTGGTGGCTTCCTGAAAGCTTCAACCAGGCCACAGTTAACTCACAGGGGCAGGCTCTCACAGGGGCTAAAATTGGATATCCCACAGGAGTCTGGTGAGCTTCTATCTCTGTACCCATGCAGAGCTCTCTGGGTTCTGGGCCAGTACCAATGTGCAACAGACACGGTCAGCTCGGGCCAGCCGGGCTGAACCCAACCTGAGTGGAGTGTGTGGCACACACTTTGGCTATACACCTGCCCAAGAAATGTAGGACAGACACTTCGTCTTTGAGAGTGAAACCAAAAAGCAGGGCAAGGGCTCCCAAGACGAAGTCCGAAATCCACTGCTCACTAAGCATACATGCACCATCTGACAGCATAAAGTGGCCAGCCTCTGAGAGAAAGCGCCGGTGCTTAGCAACAATACCCTTTGCAACGTCGGAACCCCTTTAACAGTCCTTGGAATATAGTTTTCTTTTGTTTTCTTTATGACCATGGAAGCTGGATACTGGATGGATATTAATATTTTATACTAAACTGAAGCTCACATTGATGATGCAGTAAGATTCCTACCCATACCTCAGAAATGGTAAAGGTACGGGTCTGAAACATGTCTCTTGTCATCTCCGACAAAGCCCAACATCTGGAGGAAATTTTTAGAGCACAGAAGAGGTCAAAGTGGGAAAGCGTGCAGATTGCACAGGGGATGATTTCCCCCATAGCCAGCATGCTCGCACGGCACAATTATAACTTATTATTTTTAAATTAACAGAACACTGCAGCCAAGCCCCATTACGACACAAGCAGGCCTCTTCATGTAATGAGGTCATAGTTTGATGGATATGGATGCGCGGGGTGGAGGGAGTGTGTGTGAGTCTGTGTTTCTCTAGGCCGGGCCGTATGCACCCTGCTTGGCTGTTAGGATTTTGCTTCCCCTGCAGACTGACTGTGGAGGAGGTGAGGAGACCCACAGTGCTGCGTCCTGCCCCCACACAAACCAGAGTGGCAGGGTTGGGCACAGTGAAAAATAAACCAGCACTGAGTCTAAACAGACCTCCGTACCCCTCCCCCCAAACCCTATGAAAGGTAACCCCTCTCAGTCCCACATTCCTACACTTTCACACAGTCTCTCAGAGGCAGGGCGGCTGGATCAGCAGAAAGGCAAGTCAGAGGGAGGAGGGACAGAGACAAGGGGGGGTGACCCAAGCACAAGACCCACTCGGGACAGGGTGCATTCCCAGAAGAACTGATATAAACTCAACAATTCTAAATAGTCTTAATAGAACAGCTTGTCTGCAACATGGGCAAACATTTTAAGAAGCCAGAAGAGAAGTAGTAAGACTGCTTTCAGATTTAGGTTGGTATTGGAGCAGAGAGAAAGCGTGTCGTGCGGTCTCATGGGAGATGACTGTGCTCAGAATAGCAGCTGCAGGGCTCACCTTTCTCGCATAGCTGAGGGGGCAGAGGCACTTTTGTGAATTAAGTCTTTATTTTATTCCTGGGATAATCCGAGGAAATTGGACAGCAAATGGGAAAGGCTGCGGAGCAGACGCTGGCTGACGGGGAGACGTATCAATAACACCAGGTTTCTTTCACCCCTAAGGGCTGCTCTGCTCCGTCTGGGATCTGCTGCTCGCACACAGCCACTGGCAGCTGCAAAGAGTGCACGTGTGTACGTGTGTGTATGAGTGCATCATGCTTTTCCTTGCCAGTATGAGCATTTGTGCGAGTCCGTGCGTGTGTAAGCTTGCGTGGGAGGTTGCATATGACTGTTTATGTGCATGCGAAACGGTCTGTGCACGTGCCTTCATGTTTGTGTATGTGTGTGCATGTCTGTAAATGTGTGAGAGTGTGTTTGCGTTTTCCAAAACGGAGCATTGAGACAAAGTAAAAGAAACACAAAAAATCATAAAATAAAAAAATTATAAAGATGCTCGCAAGGACAGGCTTTCTTCCAAACCACACACGCAATCTCACCGATATTTGCACCTGATGAGAACACATAATGTACTAGAACATTGAGGGTGCTCAGAGCCAACCATTAATCATAAAGAGTGCATGCTACCGCTATTATCACCGCCTGATGGATGGGGGAAAAGCAATAGAACAAGGAAGTGGAGAGATGACACAAAGGAACAAAGAACTCTGCCAGTGACCACCCCCCCCCCCCCCCCCCCCTCTCCCCTGCTTTGTGTTAGATAGAGCCCCTCCCCGTTTAATTTCACAGGCCACTTCCTCCCCCTGCTGAAGCAGCTGAGACAGTCTGCATTATTACAGTACATTCGTTCACCTGTCACACACTGACCTAGCAAATGGATTCACGCAGACTCATTTAAGTGCCGCTGAGACAGCGGAGAGCCCCAAATATCAGCAGCCAACATCTGCACATGCTCCACTCTCAAGGCTCTGGGATCTCCAGTGTCTGGAGAGGGACTTCATTAAAAAAGATTCTTCTCAAGACGTTCACATGCATTGCCACAAAGGGGCAAAACCTTTGGCCGTATTTTATGCAGCTTGGGGGAGGCAGTTCCATGGACGCTGAATGAGGAGATGTCCTGGAAATATGTCTCCCGTGGGGACCAATCAGGAGAAGCAGTAGCTGAACTAGATGTGAGGATATGCCAACATTTTATATAGATACACACATATATTATTCATAAAAGAAAACACTTCAACAGCCTAGCATACATTTAAATCTTCTGGAGATGCTTCTAGTCTATTCATCTATTATATCTATATTAAATGCAGGACTAAAGACCAATGTGATCTCTTTCCATGGTATTCAATTAACCTTTCACATAACTCAATATGTGGGTTATTTTCTTTATCCCTGACATCCTTCAAATAAAACATGATGAGAAACTAAGGGGGAGGGGGGCTGTGGGTAAAACAGCTCCCCTACCAATGTGTACATGTGTTGTGAAGGCTCGCTTTATAACAGGCTAGATTCTTACATTATATTTGTCCACACCAGAGGTATGCTGCCCCGGCTGACTACAGGGCGGTTCTGTGAAGGCCAACTGTAACTTAATGGATTTCCACCCAAGAAATTGGCAAGAGATGTGTCAGAAACTGAACCGTGTTGTGGTAGCAGGGACAGTGCTGAAAACAACCCTGACTGCAATGGACAACAAACATTCTATTTAAGTAAAGGCCTGTTATTGCATAAATCCTATGAGGGGAAAAATTCCTTTTAATAGGGATGACCTTCCCATGCAAGTATGAACACGTGCAAACCCTGCTGGACCCTGCTTATTGTTAGGGCCGCAAAACCACTTGGACAGGGGGGAATACATGGCCGTCTAACCCCCCCCCATTCCCAGACAGGCCCTGTTTTTTGCTCAGTTGCACCTCCAATCTCTAAGGCCCACGCCACAACAGTAATGGATTTTCAGATGGGACTCCACTGTACATCTGTGTGTGCAATATCAATGCATTGACTCCATGCGGATGAATCACCAACAATTCCTGAACTGGACTTTCCACATACACATCAAAATAATGAGTTATCGAACAGCTTAAATATGTACATTTATAAAATGGATATATTCGGTCCATTATTACTATTGGCGCTCCAGCCGTGACAATCCGTGATAAACCGCGGATAAATAATGTTTGCACATTGTTTTAGTATTATTGCGAGTTTGATCATTTTAAGTATTGTAATGTTAACAGATGCATTTAGCCCACACAAAAAGTAAAGAGAAAATTTAACACTTCAACAAATCTTTTCAGCTGTTTGGATTAATGACTTTTGATCAAATCAAATTTTATTTATAGAGCACATTTCAGGCAGAAAGCAACTCAACGTGCTTTACACAAGCAAATTACACAGAAACCAAAAGAAAATAAGAGTAACATAAGTACATTAAAATCAAAGTAAAACAATTAAAAATGTTCTTAATCAAAAACTGCACTGAAGAGATATGTTTTCAGTTTTTTCTTAAAACTCTGTACTGATTCCGTATTTCTAAGGTCAACTGGCAGATTATTCCAAAGAAAGGGTGCGTAAAAACTAAAAGCTGCTTGCCCTACAGTTTTGGTTCTGACTTTTGGAATAATTAAAAGACCTGTGCCAGGGTTCGGGTTAATGACTTTTGATGAGTTACTTCAGTAACTGCACCTTGACTGACAGTGTCCAAATTAACGTATGCAATAAAAGTGTTATTTTATAGTGCTTACACAGCTAGCTAGCTGATTTGTCTTCGTTGTCTAAGAGCGCTGTTTTCATCTTTAGTTTCACCAACCAGCTAGCCAGTGACCAATTAATCAGCTAAACGGCTAATGTTAGCTAGTTTGTATGTAGCTAGTTAAAGTAGGTCCAAAACAAGAAATTATCGTTGCTTTGTAGCGAAATTAATTTAGCAGAAGGATGTACTGTGCAATCTATTAAAACATTACTTTAAAAGTTGTTTGGTGAATTATTATAAGATATATAGACACTGTTTTATAGAAAGGATATGGCACTCAAACCCGTGGTATGAATATTGGCACGGGTTTGCCATGTATACACCACAGGTTCTTGTGCGACATTGATTTAATATAATCGGCTCCTCCTTGTGCAATGCCAACCCTTTGTGAATGGCTAAAGTCTCTGAAGCCATGCAATCACGTGGCCCTTCCGTAAATGTCCCAAACACCATGGGAATACTGACCGAGATACAGTACCAGTCAAAAGTTTGGACACACCTACTCATAGATGGGGTTCTCTTTATTTTTTACTATTTTTTTTACAGTTTAGAATAATAGTAAAGACATAAAAACTATGAAATAAATGTAATTACGCAGTGATCAAAAAAGTGTTAAACAAATCAAAATGTATATCTTATATTTTAGATTCTTCAAAGTAGCCACCCGTTGCCTTGATACCAGCTTTGCACTCTTGGCATTCTCTCAACCAAATTCATCTTTAGATCAAAATGTCTCTAAGATAATGAGAAAGATACATTCAATCAACTGTGTCAAAACGTTTGACTAGTCTGGTACTGTAGGTCCAGGGTTTGCTTTATAGGGTACTTTTCCAAGTTGTGAATGTTGTTATATTTCATGTGCATTTTGATATGATTTACTTTTGTGGAACACTACCAAGTTAAATGAAACTATAATAATATAAATGTGATTTAAACAGTCTTCACTGTCCACATCTTGTCTAATGAGACAAAGTGCTTGTACGAGTGCGCGCTGAGTAGTAAATTCCTATTCTTCCCCTTCGGACTCTTCTCCTTGTTCTGGCTTTTTATTCTGATGATCCTCCTACATTTTCCTCTCTAGGCACAGTTATTATTTAAGGTGGCACTGGGGCAACATGACAACACTAATGGCTGTCTATTAGCATAAAAACAGAACATCACGCCAAAATGTTAATGCTCCCACATTCAGAGCTGACAAGTCTCGAGAGGTAACAAAGGAAATTGCAACAATACAATGGATAAAAAAAAAAAAAAACTAATATTCAATCATTTTAACACCAAAAATTTGTCATCCAATGGCTGAAAGTCCTAATGGTCAACGGTCAGGGTGTGATATTGCAGTAAACTGGGTACATCACCTTGTAGAGGTTCATTGACCATTCTGGTCTTTCTCAGCCTCCAGAGTCTGGAGAACTGGTTCTGCTTACAGCACCCACTACTATGGGCCTCCAGGCTGTTAAAACGCAAAAGTACACAGGTTTTACTTTCTACCAGACGAGAATGTGGAAGTGCTTCACTTATCCCAAAGCATCTTGGAAATGACCAAGGCATGCCAGACTGAAAAGTGCAAAGAGGGAGGGAGAGAGAGAGAGAGAGAAAGAAGAGAAAAGAAGAGGATGAGCAAGAAAGTAAGAGTGAATAAATGACAAGCTGAAAATGTGGCTTGTACGCTGAACTGGTCACAGAATTAGTGACTCAAACCCAACCAAGCCTAAACCCCGCTGTTCTATATTGAGAACCGAAGTCACTGAGGCACTCTTCTTTGAAGAAGAAACAAAAAGACTGATTTAGAGTTGGATCGATGTGTGACGTCGGACTGAGGCTTTCTAGCCTGCTGTAAGTGTGAAAAAAAATAAAGTCTCAATTCCTTGATTGCATTTCAAAAGTGCAGCAGTCAAAGCAAACACATGATCAAGGGAGTCACAGGACAAAGTGGCTAATTATTTGTAAAATTAAGACCAGCATATACAGGAGGAAGAGATTCTAAATCATCCATGAAGCTTCGAGCGAAGTGGATGTCAATACAAAAAGGGAAATAAATTCAATGAGAAAAGCCAGTAAACAGAGAGGAAATATTTACAGAGCTAATCTTCTGCAGTGATGAAGCTACTCTGCAATGTTTTAGCTGAAACCTTGAACTCAAGTGGGTCACCATTGCGCTGTTGGGACAGCCGAGAATCGTTAAGGCGAGGTGAGGCTAGCTAGCTGTGTAAGCCAATCGGAGAGTGGCGGCCTTCACCGTGATGGATGAGCAATAGCCGTCCATCAGATGCAAAGACGCACGCGAGGGGGTGGCCCTCTAGGCTATTCCTCTGGGATGCCGTCTAGACCAACATGGTAACAATGAATGGTTTAGCCTGCAGAATGCACAATGCAGGGCTGCTGTTGTTAAAATGGTAAATTCAACTGCCATTCAATCAATTCATATTACATAAAGACAGGTGACAAATTAAAGGAAAAACCAACATAAAGTGTATTAGTAAGGTGTTGGGCCCCCACAAGCCGCCAGAATAGCTTCAATGCGCCTTGGCATAGATTCTACCTCTAGTCTAGCATAGATTCTAGTCTCTGGAACTCTACTGGAGGGATGGAACACCATTCTTCCAAAAGAGAGCGCTGTCTAACACGTCCGTCCAAAATCTCCCATAGGTGTTCAACTGGGTTGAGATCTGGTGCCTGCGAAGGCCATAGCATATGATTCACATCATTTTCATACTCATCAAACCCCTCGTGCCCTGTGGATGGGGGCACTGTCATCCTGGAAGAGACCACTCCCATCAGAATAGAAATGTTTTATTATAGGATAAAGGTGATCACTCAGAATAACTCTGTATTGATTTGCAGTGACCCTTCCCTCTAACAGGACCCAAGCAATGGCAGGAAAATGCCTCCCATACCCCTCACTGAAGGGGTTTTTCCATTAATTAGTCACCCGTCTGTATATATAGTGCCAAGAACAATCAGGTTGCCACACACTGCTGCACAGTAAACAAATAATAAAATAAATAAAAAATTAAAAAATGTATTTAGATCAACAAGAAATTTTGATTTAGTCCAAATATAGAAAATTGACATATACAGATATAGAAAGAGGAACAGCATGTTAAGATACTGAACAAAAAGGAGGTCAGCACTTTTAAGGTATAATTCCACTGATTACTTAAACCTCTGCCTATTCCCGTATTGTAAGCCTGATAGCCATTACAACTCCCCATTTTAATTCCACAGTGCGGAGGCCACATCAATCTGCCCAATGGGGTTTTTTCTTTCAATGGCGGTACAAATTCACTCAAGTGTCACAACATTATTTTTTAAAGTGAAAATCACCTGCTTTATGGGTTAGCCATAGACCAAAAATAGACACTATTTTATAAAAGCAATATGGCACTCAAACCCGTGGTATATCATGAATATTGGTATGGCTAGGGGGTTTGTAGGCACTCTACTTCGCGCCTAACGACACCCCTAGCCGGTGTGGTTATACCAGGGCTTCTTGTGCCATATCGCTTTAATATAATCGGTTGCTCCTTGTGCAATGCTAACCCTTTGTGATCGGCTGAGGTCTGGGGCCATGCAATCACATAGGCCCAATGAAAATGAAAAGATCTCACATTGGGCCCCACCACCCTATCCCTGCACAATAACTGCATACTTATGAGGGCCCCTATCAATCAGGGCCCTTGGAATCGTCTGCACCCCCCACTCCCCCGAATACGGCGGCGATGACTTAAGTTTGAATATCAAACACACTGTAGTAGGATTGAATGGGGGCTCAGATCTTTTGAGACAAAAAAAGGAGTGCATTAAGCAAAGCACTCACTAGGGGGCGCAGATCATTTAGATGTACATTTCAGTGGTATTCTAGACTGTTACAGTAAGATCTTTTATTCAGTTACTCACAGAAGGATCCATCCATTAGTTACTGAGTGACAGTGAGATTCCTCCCTTAGTTAGAGTGGCAGTGAGATCTCTCTCCTTTAGTTGCTGAGTGACAGGGAGATGTCAGTCCTTCTAACATGTGCCAGTGACGTGACAGATCTCATAACCTGGAGAAGACAGGGCTAGGGGATAAGTCTTGTGGAAAAAGTGTTTTGGACAGCTTGACAGGGATTCACATCAACAGGATTGATCTACAAGCAAGACTAACTCTCACTCTCCAATGACCACTTCTGGAAAACCATTTCATTCACTAGTGCTGTCACTCATTCTTGCTTCACTCATTTCTCAGTTCAATTCCACTTGCTTCTTTGGCATGACAAAGAAACATTTATGTTGCCAAAGCACAATGAAATACTCATTCTAGACCAGAGAAATCAAAGGGTTCTGTAACCACACTGTCAAGCAATGGAGAACAATGATTATTCAACACACAATCTGCAAGTGTTGGGATGAATTCAGTCTCCTGCGACGTTTTGTCTTTTCTTTCTCCTCAATAAGAGCATTCATTTTGTTTTGAACAGAAATAAGCCATAATGATGTCCCATTTATGCTCACACACTGTAAAGAGAATAATTAATGTTTCAGCTGCCGTAATATCCTGGGGGGGGGGGGGGGGGGGGGAGCCATTCCAAGTGACTGCTGCCCTCTACTGGATTACATGTGCACTTACACTGCAAATAAGATGGGGGAGAAAATTTCAGAACAGCTCTGACTCTACTTAGGTATGATAACAATCCCTTTCAAATCATGTCTGAGTGAACGATATAGACCAGCGACACTGATGTTTTCAGCTGCAAAACAGGTACACCCTCAGTGTGGCGGTTTTGTCGTGATTAAGGAAACCTTGAGATGAGTGTCGCCGACCTTTTTCCCTGACAGCGTTTTCCTCTGGTGCCTCCAGTTGCTTGCGCTGGATCCAGCCTCATTAGGATAATTAGTATTCAGAACACGGCCTGCTCTGGCCACTCCGAAGCTCTGACCGCTCCCGATTTTCCACATCACAGTGAGACATTAAAATGCATATTTTCTATGTTCGATATTTCTGTTTTCTGAGCATTTTCTCCTACTGGCTGTTCCTCCCACAGTCGACCTGGCAGCCAGTTCTCTCTGCAGCACCACGGAACCTTCAATCTACTATACCGGATATACTTTCAACAGGAAAAAGGAAGCACCATTGCAGGAGGCATTTAACAATAACAAAAAAAGGTTATTTAATTGCAGGCATTCAGAAATCTGATGAAACGGTTACATGTAGCACTGCACGCATGCTGTCTATAATTACCGTAATTAGAATCCACTTTGAGATTTGCATAGGTAATACATCCTTCAAGCTGTGCTCCTCATGTTGAAAACAGATTTTCATAGTTATACCTTAGGTCAACATTTTGACAGCTTACTGTCAGATAATCCTATGAACCAAGATGGAAAATAAGTATTGATGAAACATTGAGAAATCTCAGAAACAGACTCATAAGTGCTGCTTGCTTATCTGTAGTGGATGAGGGAGGAGGAAAGATTTCTTTTTAATCCCAAAAACAGAGAATGCAGGGAAACACCATATGGAGCCGAACATTGGCACTCTTTGTGAAGGACGCTAATTCCACCAATCACTGAAGGCCGCTCCCATCTCTGGGGCTCATCAGCCTGTGAGGTGGGGGCCGAGCTCCTCGCAATGCAGCGCCGCTACTTCCATTTAAACCGATTGCAAATAAACATAGCTACCAAGTCAACATTTCATGAAAAGACGGTGAACTGGTTGAAGCCAGTGGCTATCATCATCCCTTGAGCTGTCAGTGCAACGTGCTGCAAGCGCAACGTGAACCTGAAAGCAAGCAATGCCTAAAGTTCAGACTAAAGACTTTTGACGAGATGAGCTGCATCTGGTGACTCTTTGCAAAAGAATCTCAAAATTCATGGTTTGCAACACTTTAAAACTAACCCATTCATATCAAAGCGATGAGATGAGACATTTTCGGTTACCATGGAAACTATTCTCTCTACTTTGTTGGTTGCAATACTCATTTGGCAAATATCTAGGTCAATATAGCTAACATGGATGAAAGTAGCAGCGATCGTGAGATGCTTGCTGTAGCAGCAGTATTGCTAATAAAAGCAAGGCTTCGTAAACGTAAGAGCCGAAGATCCAGACCTTTGAGCCGGCCCTGTGCGTACACCTGGTACATAGAGCATATATAAAGTTGTGCAAGGACTGCCATTTGCCATAGTTTTTTTGTTTTTCCTGAGCTCTGCCATCACTGTGTTTACACTGCACTGCATGCTGATTGGCTAGAAAAACGTAACTATAGCACTGAAGTACGTTGTGTTCTAAAACTCGCCACCAGCGATTAGACAAGATGAATCACCTGCAACAGCCAAGCACCGGCATCAGACCTTCTGAGACAACTGGCCCTTAAAGGCATCAATACAAGCTATTTTCTCCCAATTCTCCCACAATTCCTTACCTGTATTGTGCCAAAGTCAACGTTCTCGTAGTGGAAGTGGGCGCACTCTGCCAGCTTAGGAAAGTGACCCTTGGTGAAAGACAACCTGCAGAAACCAGAGACGACGACAGTCAGTGATGTTGAAAGGTGGGGCGGAGGTGTGTCAGTCAGGGCGGGGCAGGGGGGCGGCGGTGCACGTACTTTTTGACGTTCTTGACCTTCATGCTGGCGGTGCTGCTGCAGGATCGCAGGAGAGGCTCTGCACTGAGCTCAGGGACCTCGGCACTGCGAGCCTGTCCACAAGGAGACAGACAGACAGCACTAATCAATCCACTGTCCCCCGCAACCCTCAGCCATTCACACAGGCAGCACAAATCAATCTACTGTACACTGCCGCTCCTGTGTAGAGCTCACCAACCTAGTGAATAACGACAAGGGGAAAAGGGTGGGGTAACCATTAAATCATTATATTACATCACATCTACAGCAAAGCTGGGAAAACAACCCACTACCAGTGGACCAACACATGCACACACATAATACAGAGTGTGTGTGTGTGTGTGTGTGTGTGTGTGTGTGTGTGAGAGAGAGAACAAGATGTGTAGAAAGAAGCAGTGACAGACAGATAAAGAGAGTGAAAGCGAAGAGAGAAGAGTAGTCGACAGATGAGCAGGTATTGAGTGATGACCTTCACAGGGCAGGTTCGCTGTGAAGCCACACATATACTGAGCATGCATATGAAGACCAGTCATATCAAGCTGGTCCTAGGAGATCGTCGATAAGGCGCTGCTCTGTGACGTGCTGACATTCAACTCAAGGAGAGAGAGAAAGACCAGCCTAAAACATCGCAGCGGTTCAGCTGTCCTTATAAAATATTCACACCGTTTTCTTAAGTAGCCGTTTTTTCCGTCTGATGGAAAGAGATGCACCTTCAACCACAGCAGTGAATATTTCTCATGTGGGAGACAAAGTGAACAAAACTCTCACCCCTCTCCCCTGGCAGAGCTGCAACCAGGCTGGCTCATTATAGCCCTTTTCCACTGTACAGCTGCAATCAGGCTGGCTCATTATAGCCCTTTTCCACTGTACAGCTGCAACCAGGCTGGCTCATTATAGCCCTTTTCCACTGTACAGCTGCAACCAGGCTGGCTCATTATAGCCCTTTTCCACTGTACAGCTGCAACCAGGCTGGCTCATTATAGCCCTTTTCCACTGTACAGCTGCAACCAGGCTGGCTCATTATAGCCCTTTTCCACTGTACAGCTGCAACCAGGCTGGCTCATTATAGCCCTTTTCCACTGTACAGCTGCAACCAGGCTGGCTCATTATAGCCCTTTTCCACTGTACAGCTGCAACCAGGCTGGCTCATTATAGCCCTTTTCCACTGTACAGCTGCAACCAGGCTGGCTCATTATAGCCCTTTTCCACTGTACAGCTGCAACCAGGCTGGCTCATTATAGCCCTTTTCCACTGTACAGCTGCAACCAGGCTGGCTCATTATAGCCCTTTTCCACTGTACAGCTGCAACCAGGCTGGCTCATTATAGCCCTTTTCCACTGTACAGCTGCAACCAGGCTGGCTCATTATAGCCCTTTTCCACTGTACAGCTGCAACCAGGCTGGCTCATTATAGCCCTTTTCCACTGTACAGCTGCAACCAGGCTGGCTCATTATAGCCCTTTTCCACTGTACAGCTGCAACCAGGCTGGCTCATTATAGCCCTTTTCCACTGTACAGCTGCAACCAGGCTGGCTCATTATAGCCCTTTTCCACTGTACAGCTGCAACCAGGCTGGCTCATTATAGCCCTTTTCCACTGTACAGCTGCAACCAGGCTGGCTCATTATAGCCCTTTTCCACTGTACAGCTGCAACCAGGCTGGCTCATTATAGCCCTTTTCCACTGTACAGCTGCAACCAGGCTGGCCCATTATAGCCCTTTTCCACTGTACAGCTGCAACCAGGCTGGCTCATTATAGCCCTTTTCCACTGTACAGCTGCAACCAGGCTGGCTCATTATAGCCCTTTTCCACTGTACAGCTGCAACCAGGCTGGCTCATTATAGCCCTTTTCCACTGTACAGCTGCAACCAGGCTGGCTCATTATAGCCCTTTTCCACTGTACAGCTGCAACCAGGCTGGCTCATTATAGCCCTTTTCCACTGTACAGCTGCAACCAGGCTGGCTCATTATAGCCCTTTTCCACTGTACAGCTGCAACCAGGCTGGCCCATTATAGCCCTTTTCCACTGTACAGCTGCAACCAGGCTGGCCCATTATAGCCCTTTTCCACTGTACAGCTGCAACCAGGCTGGCTCATTATAGCCCTTTTCCACTGTACAGCTGCAACCAGGCTGGCTCATTATAGCCCTTTTCCACTGTACAGCTGCAACCAGGCTGGCTCATTATAGCCCTTTTCCACTGTACAGCTGCAACCAGGCTGGCTCATTATAGCCCTTTTCCACTGTACAGCTGCAACCAGGCTGGCCCATTATAGCCCTTTTCCACTGTACAGCTGCAACCAGGCTGGCTCATTATAGCCCTTTTCCACTGTACAGCTGCAACCAGGCTGGCTCATTATAGCCCTTTTCCACTGTACAGCTGCAACCAGGCTGGCTCATTATAGCCCTTTTCCACTGTACAGCTGCAACCAGGCTGGCCCATTATAGCCCTTTTCCACTGTACAGCTGCAACCAGGCTGGCTCATTATAGCCCTTTTCCACTGTACAGCTGCAACCAGGCTGGCTCATTATAGCCCTTTTCCACTGTACAGCTGCAACCAGGCTGGCTCATTATAGCCCTTTTCCACTGTACAGCTGCAACCAGGCTGGCTCATTATAGCCCTTTTCCACTGTACAGCTGCAACCAGGCTGGCTCATTATAGCCCTTTTCCACTGTACAGCTGCAACCAGGCTGGCTCATTATAGCCCTTTTCCACTGTACAGCTGCAACCAGGCTGGCTCATTATAGCCCTTTTCCACTGTACAGCTGCAACCAGGCTGGCTCATTATAGCCCTTTTCCACTGTACAGCTGCAACCAGGCTGGCTCATTATAGCCCTTTTCCACTGTACAGCTGCAACCAGGCTGGCTCATTATAGCCCTTTTCCACTGTACAGCTGCAACCAGGCTGGCTCATTATAGCCCTTTTCCACTGTACAGCTGCAACCAGGCTGGCTCATTATAGCCCTTTTCCACTGTACAGCTGCAACCAGGCTGGCTCATTATAGCCCTTTTCCACTGTACAGCTGCAACCAGGCTGGCTCATTATAGCCCTTTTCCACTGTACAGCTGCAACCAGGCTGGCTCATTATAGCCCTTTTCCACTGTACAGCTGCAACCAGGCTGGCCCATTATAGCCCTTTTCCACTGTACAGCTGCAACCAGGCTGGCTCATTATAGCCCTTTTCCACTGTACAGCTGCAACCAGGCTGGCTCATTATAGCCCTTTTCCACTGTACAGCTGCAACCAGGCTGGCTCATTATAGCCCTTTTCCACTGTACAGCTGCAACCAGGCTGGCTCATTATAGCCCTTTTCCACTGTACAGCTGCAACCAGGCTGGCTCATTATAGCCCTTTTCCACTGTACAGCTGCAACCAGGCTGGCTCATTATAGCCCTTTTCCACTGTACAGCTGCAACCAGGCTGGCTCATTATAGCCCTTTTCCACTGTACAGCTGCAACCAGGCTGGCTCATTATAGCCCTTTTCCACTGTACAGCTGCAACCAGGCTGGCTCATTATAGCCCTTTTTCACTGTACAGCTGCAACCAGGCTGGCTCATTATAGCCCTTTTCCACTGTACAGCTGCAACCAGGCTGGCTCATTATAGCCCTTTTCCACTGTACAGCTGCAACCAGGCTGGCTCATTATAGCCCTTTTCCACTGTACAGCTGCAACCAGGCTGGCTCATTATAGCCCTTTTCCACTGTACAGCTGCAACCAGGCTGGCTCATTATAGCCCTTTTCCACTGTACAGCTGCAACCAGGCTGGCTCATTATAGCCCTTTTCCACTGTACAGCTGCAACCAGGCTGGCTCATTATAGCCCTTTTCCACTGTACAGCTGCAACCAGGCTGGCTCATTATAGCCCTTTTCCACTGTACAGCTGCAACCAGGCTGGCTCATTATAGCCCTTTTCCACTGTACAGCTGCAACCAGGCTGGCCCATTATAGCCCTTTTCCACTGTACAGCTGCAACCAGGCTGGCTCATTATAGCCCTTTTCCACTGTACAGCTGCAACCAGGCTGGCTCATTATAGCCCTTTTCCACTGTACAGCTGCAACCAGGCTGGCTCATTATAGCCCTTTTCCACTGTACAGCTGCAACCAGGCTGGCTCATTATAGCCCTTTTCCACTGTACAGCTGCAACCAGGCTGGCTCATTATAGCCCTTTTCCACTGTACAGCTGCAACCAGGCTGGCCCATTATAGCCCTTTTCCACTGTACAGCTGCAACCAGGCTGGCCCATTATAGCCCTTTTCCACTGTACAGCTGCAACCAGGCTGGCTCATTATAGCCCTTTTCCACTGTACAGCTGCAACCAGGCTGGCTCATTATAGCCCTTTTCCACTGTACAGCTGCAACCAGGCTGGCTCATTATAGCCCTTTTCCACTGTACAGCTGCAACCAGGCTGGCTCATTATAGCCCTTTTCCACTGTACAGCTGCAACCAGGCTGGCCCATTATAGCCCTTTTCCACTGTACAGCTGCAACCAGGCTGGCTCATTATAGCCCTTTTCCACTGTACAGCTGCAACCAGGCTGGCTCATTATAGCCCTTTTCCACTGTACAGCTGCAACCAGGCTGGCTCATTATAGCCCTTTTCCACTGTACAGCTGCAACCAGGCTGGCCCATTATAGCCCTTTTCCACTGTACAGCTGCAACCAGGCTGGCTCATTATAGCCCTTTTCCACTGTACAGCTGCAACCAGGCTGGCTCATTATAGCCCTTTTCCACTGTACAGCTGCAACCAGGCTGGCTCATTATAGCCCTTTTCCACTGTACAGCTGCAACCAGGCTGGCTCATTATAGCCCTTTTCCACTGTACAGCTGCAACCAGGCTGGCTCATTATAGCCCTTTTCCACTGTACAGCTGCAACCAGGCTGGCTCATTATAGCCCTTTTCCACTGTACAGCTGCAACCAGGCTGGCTCATTATAGCCCTTTTCCACTGTACAGCTGCAACCAGGCTGGCTCATTATAGCCCTTTTCCACTGTACAGCTGCAACCAGGCTGGCTCATTATAGCCCTTTTCCACTGTACAGCTGCAACCAGGCTGGCTCATTATAGCCCTTTTCCTCTGTACAGCTGCAACCAGGCTGGCTCATTATAGCCCTTTTCCACTGTACAGCTGCAACCAGGCTGGCTCATTATAGCCCTTTTCCACTGTACAGCTGCAACCAGGCTGGCTCATTATAGCCCTTTTCCACTGTACAGCTGCAACCAGGCTGGCTCATTATAGCCCTTTTCCACTGTACAGCTGCAACCAGGCTGGCTCATTATAGCCCTTTTCCACTGTACAGCTGCAACCAGGCTGGCTCATTATAGCCCTTTTCCACTGTACAGCTGCAACCAGGCTGGCTCATTATAGCCCTTTTCCACTGTACAGCTGCAACCAGGCTGGCTCTTTACACCTCTTTTTCACGACAGATCGGAACCCGGGCTGGCTTATTATACCCCTTTTCCACTGTACACCCTGAACCAGGCTGGCTCATTACACAATAATTCTAGTTAAGACCTATAAACAGGCTGGGTCACAATCAATGGCACTCATATATGGCTACATCATTTCTGAAATGAAAGCAATGAATAAATGTTATAGTCTAATTGTTATATGCATCATGAAATCAACATTTTATGAAAATATCAAAAGTTGGATGTTATATTAATTTACCAAGTATTCATGCAAATTAATTATTCATAAAGGAACTTTCAAAAAGGATATGCAAAAAAATGAATTTACATCAATATTTGGTAAATAAATATGCATCTTATGGTAAAATGTTAAATTCTTTCTCTAATTCATTAGCACAAAAACTCCTTTCCACAAGCAGTTCAACTGTGCACTTCAGAACAAAACACAGCAACTGCAGTGTTTCCATGGAAACGGATTCATTCTTTTAATACCTGAATGCTGACATGAGGCTGAATCCGTAAAATCATCATTACTTCAACTTATTCAATAGCTTCAAACTAGCGTAAAAGACAATTGTAATACATTAGTGATGCTACTAGACTCGGGAACGTCTTATCGAAGACAGATACATATCTTATGTGGGGCTGTCGAAAACTTATCTTCATGAACACTTATACTTTGTTTCATCAATCACAAATGAGATTAAAAACACACTATCATTTAATGAGATACTGCTTTACATTTTCATTCCTTTAATGCAAACAGTTTCAATCTCAGCACAATGTGAATTTTAAAAAAACGCTAAATGGACAGATTGAAAATGTGATCACACTGCTGCTGGCTACTTTTCACATACAGAATGCTATTTTTATTTACGCATATTTACTAATTCAGGTCTCTGTGTGATTTCAAGTGTGACGGAACACATGTGTTGAAGAGAAAGAGAGTGTGTGTGTGTGTGTGTGTGTGTGTGTGTGAGAGAGAGCGAGTGTGTGTGTGTGTGTGTACCATGGCACTGATGGTCTCCTCCCAGTCTGGTCTCTCTCGAGGGTGCATACTCCGGCCCAACTCTGGCACCATGTCGTCCTCCTCAGGGTGTCGTCCAGAACTCAGCCCCCTGAAAGGTAAAAGGGGAAGGGTCAGGGTCAGGCATTGACACCGGTATGTGACTCTCCGGTGTGTTAAATGGTCTGATGTGTCCGCGACTGCAACAACACTGAGCCTATGCAGCTGGACACAAGGGGAGAGAAAACTCAAGATGTCACACATTGTGCAATTCATTCACCCCTTTGCGCAGATGCCAAATTTAGTCAATTCTCATCTATTTAGGAATGTTCTATTTCAGGCTTTATAAATCCAGCTGTGAGCATCATATAAACTTGAAAATGGCTTAAATGAAGCAAAACAGTTGTACCATTTACAATACTAACTTAGATTAGTTCATCTTCATAATTTTGGTCAAAATAAAGTGCCACAAATGCAAAGAAATCTTGGGGAAAATGCCAAGAAAATTAATTGTTCTTTAGGATGCAATGAAATACTGAGAACGACATATCTAAAGCAGGTAAAATTATACATTCCCTGTATACTCCTTGTCCACAAGAAAATGGACCGAGCAAAATTCTGAGGGTGATATGCAGAACTACTAAAGATCTATGTTGCATGTGGGCAGTGTACCCTGTTGTCCATTAGTGTTTCCAAATCCATCCAAAATGGCTAAATTGTGCACTGCTGTAAATCATAAAATAATCATATATTTAACAACAAATCAACTGTTTCTGCTAATAAAACTCACTCGCATAATTTTCAAGTGGGAATTACCATATTTTAATTACTATATGGTGATAGATATCTATGGTTCCAAAAACCTACCCAAAACCTGTCCTAAAAGAATTAAATATGTTTGTCCATTATAAAGCATATACAGTGAGCACCATAATTCATTGGACAGTGATAAATTTTTTGTTATTTTGGTTCTGTACTCTAGCACTTTCAGTTTGAAAGGATACAATGACAAGCTTTAATTTGAGGGTATTTTCATCCATATGGGATGCACTGTTTAGAAATTATAGAACCTTTTGTACATTGTCTCTCCCCCCTCCCCCCCCATTTTCGGGCATCAAAAATATTGGAGAGCTTAAAATAATGTAGAATATTTTTTTTATATATTAGGTTGCATATCCTTTGCATGTCATGACTTCCTGATGTCTATGACCCAACAACATCGAAGATGTTGATATCAGGAAGTCAAGACATGCAAAGGATATGCAACCAAATACTAAAAATGAATACTTTATTCTATATTATGTTAAACAGTCCAATGTTTTTTGATTGGCGCTCACTGTACATACAGTTGAAGTCGAAAGTTTACATACACCTTAGCCAACTCCATTTCAACTCAGTTTTTCACAATTCCTGACATTTAAACCGAGTAAACATTCCCTCTCTTAGGTCAGTTTGGATCACAACTTTATTTTAAGAATGTGAAATGTCAGAATAATAGTAGAGAAAATGATTTATTTCAGCTTTTATTTCTATCATTACATTCCCAGTGGGTCAGAAGTACACTCTTAGTATTTGGTAGCATTGCCTTTAAATTGTTTAACTTGGATCAAACGTTTCGGGTAGCCTTCCACAAGCTTCTCACAATAAGTTGCTGGAATTTTGGCCCATTCCTCCTGACAGGCCACCTTGCTCACACACGCTTTTTCAGTTCTGCCCACAAATTTTAGATTGGATTGAGGTCAGGACTTTGTGATGGCCACTCCAATACCTTGACTTTGTTGTACTTAAGCCATTTTGACACAACTTTGGAAGTATGCTTTGGGTCATTGTCCATTTGGAACAGCCATTTGCGACCAAACTTTAACTTCCTGGATGACGTCTTGAGATGTTGCTTCAATATATCCACATAATTTCCCTTCCTCGTGATGCCATCTATTTTATGAAGTGCACCAGTCCCTCCTGCAGCAAAGCACCCCCACAACATGATGCTGCCACCCCCGTGCTTCACGGTAGGGATGGCATTCTTCGGCTTGCAAGCCTCACCCTTTTTCCTCCAAATATAACGATGGTCATTATGGCCAAAGAGTTAAAATTTTGTTTCATCAGACCTGAGGACATCTCTCCAAAAAGTAAAATCTTTGTCCCCATGTGCAGTTGCAAACTGTAGCCTGGCTTTTTTTTATGGCGGTTTTGGACTACCCTGTTTTTGTACCTGTTCCCTCCAGCATCTTCACAAGGTCATTTTCTGTTGTTCTGGGATTGATTTGCACTTCTCGCACCAAAGCACATTCATCTCTAGGAGACATAATGAGTCTCCTTCCTGAGCGGTATGTGTGTGGACGACTGCGTGGTCCCATGGTGTTTATACTTGCGTACTATTGTTTGTACAGACGAACGTGGTACCTTCAGACATTTGGAAATTGCTCCCAAAGATGAACCAGACTTGAGGAGGTCCACAATTTGTCTTGGCTGATTTCTTTTGATTTTCCCATGATGTCAAGCAAAGAGGCACTGAGTTTGAAGGTAGGCCTTAAAATACATCCACAGGTACACCTCCAATTGACTCAAATAATGTCAATTAGCCTATCAGAAGTTTCTAAAGCCATGACATCATTTTCTGGAATTTTACAAGCTGTTTAAAGGCACAGTCAACTTAGTGTATGTAAACTTCTGACCCACTGGAATTGTGATAGTGAATTAAAAGTGAAATAATCTGTAAACAATTGTTGGAAAAATTACTTGTGTCATGCACAAAATAGATGTCCTAACTGACTTGCCAACACTATAGTCTGCTAACATAAAATCTGTGGAGCGGTTAAAAATGAGTTTTAATGACTTCAACATAAGTGTATGTAAACTTCCGACTTCAACTGTATGCACAATAAATTGGAATGAGTATTTTCCATGCCCTAAGTGACAAGTATAGCCCAGGTAGATACAAATACGCCATAGTCTATATTATGTACTATAAGATTACAATTTGTCAAACCAGCTAGCGGAAAGAAACCCTGGGTATGTTAAGCTTCCTTTGTAGTATACCCCCGTGAGAGAGATTTCAATCTCAATGGAGTCTTTCTGGTTAAATAAAAGATGGCTAAAATAAAGTAAAAACATGATCATGACCAATGGCACTTCAGTATCAATGAGGAAAAAACCAGGATATACATGATAACACTCACAATGAATATGGCATCAATCTATTGTTGGGTTTCGTGACTTACTGCTTAGAATTTGTTTTAAAATATTTTCAGTGAAACAGACCATTTACTACTCCGTGCAAGACATAGGCTAGCATTGGGGCTTTATTGCATATGGCCATGGATCTGGTTCAATCCCACTGACCAAATCCCAGTTCTGTCACCTTTTTCTTTGGAGAGGGGGGCGGGGTGAGTTGGGGGATGGGGAGTAAATATTTTTGGGCACAAAAAAGGCACAATCATTTGCACTCTCTCTGCAAAAACGAAAATCAAAGCCAGAAAAACCATTGGCCCCGTCATAGCACCTCCCAAAATGAGGATTTGCTGATATACATCTGCCAAACTGTTAATTTATGACAAAAAAAAAAAAACATTTTAAGTGAGATGTTTGTTTTGGTTAAAAGCAGCAAAAGTCAGGAAATTCAAATGAGCACCACCAAAAGAAACATGTCTCTTGGTAAAATCAGGTATTTCCAGTACTCCGTTTTTTTAAAATATCTGACTGCTATACAGTTCTGTAGCTATGTTGGTCTACTGTGTTCCAAACAACATGTATGCCTACTCATCACTGGGCACAGATTGCTTCAAACCTCTCAAAGAGCCTAGAGACATGTTTGTTTTGGTGGTGCATCTGCTCCCCGACATTAGGATGTTTTTTGTTTCGCAAATGGTGGTGTAGAATTTCAGCTATGTTTCTGAACAAAAAAGTCTTAATCTTTATGCAAATTTTTTTATGTATCCCACCAAATGAAAACGGCAGAACTAATATTTTCCATTTTTGGTTTGTGATGAGATATCGGTGTGATGAGTCACCCTGCCAAATATTTTGGAAATCTGCACTGTAATGGTGGAGAACGAGACGATCGAAAATCGTGTTTTAACATGCAAGTCCCGACCAAAACAAACATATACAGCTACCGCCACTGTATAATACAGAAACGGAGCTCCCAATAAACAAACATATACAGCTACCGCCGCTGTATAATACAGAAACGGAGCTCCCAATAAACAAACATATACAGCTACCGCCGCTGTATAATACAGAAACGGAGCTCCCAATAAACAAACATATACAGCTACCGCCGCTGTATAATACAGAAACGGAGCTCCCAATAAACAAACATATACAGCTACCGCCGCTGTATAATACAGAAACGGAGCTCCCAATAAACAAACATATACAGCTACCGCCGCTGTATAATACAGAAACGGAGCTCCCAATAAACAAACATATACAGCTACCGCCGCTGTATAATACAGAAACGGAGCTCCCAATAAACAAACATATACAGCTACCGCCGCTGTATAATACAGAAACGGAGCTCCCAATAAACAAACATATACAGCTACCGCCGCTGTATAATACAGAAACGGAGCTCCCAATAAACAAACATATACAGCTACCGCCGCTGTATAATACAGAAACAGAGCTCCCAATAAACAAACATATACAGCTACCGCCGCTGTATAATACAGAAACGGAGCTCCCAATAAACAAACATATACAGCTACCGCCGCTGTATAATACAGAAACGGAGCTCCCAATAAACAAACATATACAGCTACCGCCGCTGTATAATACAGAAACAGAGCTCCCAATAAACAAACATATACAGCTACCGCCGCTGTATAATACAGAAACGGAGCTCCCAAAAAACAAACATATACAGCTACCGCCGCTGTATAATACAGAAACGGAGCTCCCAATAAACAAACATATACAGCTACCGCCGCTGTATAATACAGAAACGGAGCTCCCAATAAACAAACATATACAGCTACCGCCGCTGTATAATACAGAAACGGAGCTCCCAATAAACAAACATATACAGCTACCGCCGCTGTATAATACAGAAACGGAGCTCCCAATAAATAAATAAATAATTCTGATTCACAAAACCTTCTTAAGAACAAAAAACTTCCTAAATGGCATTTTTTCCCTAACTTATGACTTAAGACATTTAGGAAGAGTTACCATTCACGAAAAAGGAAGTATTTTCCTAACTTTCTTCATAAGTTTTGTAAGAGAAAATAAATGGGATACTTGAAAACAAAGTTCTTATGTTTCTTTTCATATTCCTTCTTATCACTAAGATAGCTCCACACTTGTCTTAAGGCTATTCACTACACTGAAGAGGAAAACCACAATTTTCAATCCTTAGCTGATATAATTATTATACAAACAAGTATATGATTTGTTTCACAGTCTCAATTTTATAGGTGCTTTAGTTCGTTTCATGTAATCAGTGACAATCACCATTAGCAACATTGTAGGCTTAGCCCTTTTTTTTAGCTTTGGCTGTAACACTGGCATTGTCCAACTTTCCCAGCAGTAGCCGCTTCCTTATGACCTCCTCCACCATAACCTCCAACTCTTGCTTTGAGAAATTGGGCAACCGGCCTTTCTTATTTTCCATTTCCATTAGCTAACAATTGACCAACAAACACGTAACATTAAACTAAGTAGCTACAAGGCGAAGTTTAATAAAAACCGTTATTAAATAAAATATATAAAACATTTTTTTTTTTACATTTTTTTATTTGTGTCGTGAACTGATTAAACCATTCACACAAACTACTACAGAAAAAGCAAATGTTTTTAATGACCTAAAATATTTTTTCGATCTAGCCTATGTCTGTATTTAGTGGGCCATAATGGGTAAGAAAGATAAGATGATGGTTAAGAAGTTCGTAATTGGCTAAAATTAATAAGTTCGTAGGATAATGGTCATTTCTTAAGAAAATGTTGAAGAATTGCATTTGAGAACATTCTTAAGAACTTCCTAAATCCTAGATCCCATGTGTTTTCTTAAAAAATTTTTTGCGAATCCGGCCCCTGAACACAAACATCACAGTGCTAATACTATAAAACCAAACAACTTTTTTCCCAAGCTGCTCTTATTCTTTTAATTTGTATTTAATAAGCATTAATGCATTCATTATCCGTATAGAAATAAACTGAGCCTTTGAATAATGTTCACTATAACTGGAAACTGTGACCCCAGGAACACAATTCTGAACAGGAACAGGCCTGGCAATTTGGCAGTTCTCCAACCATACTGGTATTGATGTATCGATCTTTACGGCACAATGGATGCTCGCATCTATTCATGAAATAAAAGAGAGAAAAACTAAGATGTGGGCATATTGCAGGGCGCTCTACTTCTCTTTCTGCTAAGATGACAAAGCTTTTCATTGTAACACAGGGGTTTCTGCTGATGCCATGTACTGTCAGCTGCATAATCTCCAGTATGGCTACAGAGCCAGGACTATAAATCTCTACAGAGAAACACACTCGCACACAGACACACTCTCTCTCGTTCTCAAACACATTTCACACATACATTATCTATCTCATACTCAGCCCTCTTTCCTAACAAAAAAAGGTTTTTATTAAACTGAATACACAGTGCAATGCAAACACAAACATAATGAAATGCAAACAATAAGCCAACAATAAGCTCAACTAGAAATTATATTTAAGGATACAGATGCATGGCAGATGATTGTCACTGGAACAGTAAGGGACTGTTTGGCATGCATGCAGGAGGCATTGAAAAAAAGGCACACAGACATAGAAAAACAGAAAGAAAGGAAGACTGGTTTGGGTCACCACACCCTGCTGGGGTGAAAAATGGTGAGGTTCTGTTACCTGATCCTCATGCACACATGCACGCTCATTTGCTCCTTACCTTCCACCTACTTCCCAAGGATACTGCTGGGCAGGCAGGTGGAATAAACCAAATAATATGCCCAATAAAACTGCCACTTTGGCGCCTGTACTTTTTAATGGCGGACAGTACGGATACCATAAGGACACGTGACTCCTGTCAGAGCAACAAAATCCACTGTGTTGACGGAGATGTGATGGAACAAACCCATTTCTTCTCAACATTACTTCCGCGCTGACAGGAAGGAGAAAATTACATAGGCCACTTTATTATCCTTGGCTTATCAGCACGTGGATTTAACCTGCTGAAAAACCGAGATAAAATCTGTTTTGCGGAATGTCTGAGAGCAAAAGTGTGAAATCACTTGAAAACGGAAGGGTAGAGTAAAAGGTTCCCTCGGTCAAATTCAATTCCACGCATGCGGAAAACAATTTAAATTAGAAAACAAAAAGAAAAACAGTAGAGTTGTAGTCCTTTCAGCGGATCATTGTGAAGCCCTGCATGAAAGGGCCACCCACCAGAGTACTGCAGCTGCTGAAGCAGCTCCCCCAAGGGCCGCTGTGTTCGCTCAGCTCTGAGGGAAGGGGGCTCGGGAAGAGCTGCCCACACATGCGCGGGCGAGTGCGAGTGCGCGTACCATAGCGCCAAAGCCCTCGCGTCTGTATGGCCGATTCCCACATCATTTGAGAGGGGGGTTTACGGCATTAGTTTCTCTTTAAATGAGCGAGAACAGACCCCAGGGGGATACTGCAGGCACACAGTCACACGAGGGCAGCGGAGGAGGGTTCGAGCCGACAGGTCGATAGTCTTTGTGATTCTCACGTTGGGGCGCCGTGCTGCCTCCAAATGCACAAATGTAAAATCGAAGCAAACAAACTTGTCAGCAGCAGATCAATCCCTCTTTTTGGAATTTTTGATGTCTTTAGTTAGGCAAGAGAGAGCGGGGACGTACAAAGAAAGGCAGCTGTGGAGAGGATGGACATGGGCCATCGATCAGTTGTAGCATGTGGAGCACAGGGTCAGGGACCTGCAGTAGGAGAGCCTGCAGAGCCCAACCTGTCGCTGTGGGCCAGGGAGGAGGGACCTGCGCTCGTTGCATTTGAGCCAGGGGCAGGGGAGGGGAGAAAGGAAAGCAGGACAAGTTGAGATGTTTTACCCTTCAAGCTTCTTCTACAGTCTGCTTCGGCCAATGGCCTGCTGGGAGTTTTGGATGCTGTGTATTGACAGAACACAGGTAGGGTTGGAAGCTGGATGTGAATGTAAGACGGTTCAACTGAGAAGTGCAATCCCAACCTACACAGTGGAAATCTTGGTTTTACAGATCAAAGGAGCCGAGACGTTTGCCGGAGACGGGCTCTTGCTAATGCTGTGCTCCAACAGCAGGCCCTTTACAGGGCTGCTTGTGGAGATATTACCACTGCATTTATATTTCCCTTTAACCTTGCTACGAGCATCTTGATTAAAAGATCAGAATTATTTGGTAATTTCAGCTGCTAACAGACCCTTTAAAGCACAACTAAAGTTTGGTAGAACTTGGGGTTGTGTAGTTACCTGGCCATGATGTGAGTCCAAATCCGCTTCTTTCCCGGTCGTATACGTGCTAGAAGTGCCATTCTGAGACCGTTTTAGTTGCCCCATAAAGGTGAATGGAGAGTGACAAATACCCTATTCTGGATTATCACCCCAGGGGAGCACATAACAACTAATGAGCATATTTCGCCACTATTTGGACTCATATCATGGCCAGGTAACTACAGTTGTGCTTTAAAGGGTGCTGAAAAGTATACAACAAATGTGTAAACTTAACTGAAAGGCTTAGACAAACATCACCATGTGAATACTAAGGAGAGAGAGTAGTACTGGTGATTAAGTAAAGGGAGGGGGGAGTAAATACTATCCACTAATAAGGAAAGGTCAGCTCCCCTGTGGGATGTGAACGCTTCATTAATATTTAATGAAAATAGAGTTCTACACAAGGCAATGCGACACCATTAAAAAGCATCCGTTCAAAATGTGACTCCGAAATTTCTAAATCAGAAGATGCATTGATGTCCTCAGTGCAGATGAAAATGACTTAAGATTCAACCTTTTAAAGTCCACAGATATATGGCGTCTGAAAAACCATCAGTATGCATTAAAACTGGCTAAAGATCTCTGGAAAACACTCACCCTTCAAATCAATGAATGGTTAAGGTGGTCAAATGATGATGTAAAAAAGTTACTGATAGGCTCTGCAGTTTGTCCACTCGGTCAATGAAGATAATTAGTGACTCCAAATCTAACCACAGAGGTGGGCCTTCCTGTCTTACAAGGACACACTAGCAGGTTACAGCAGCTAGAGGGTGATGTTGCGCTGAAACTGCTTTAGCCAAAGGGACTGGTGAGCATTTGTTCCCATAACTGCAAGCTCCAAAACCCAGACAAGCTTCATTACTCAAACAGTATGCATCAATACAGACTTGCTGCCTGTCTGCATATTTAAGACCAGACTGAAAACAAGTCAAGTCAAGCTTGTGAAAAAAGAAGCGTTTTTATTTTTCGTTGAGTTTTTTTAGTTTTGGTTGCGTGTGTTTATGATCAGTAATACAGTATTCATCAGGCACAAGTTCTGATGGAGTCTTGATCAGTCTTATTTTTACAGACTTATTTTTTACAAGCTTATTGGCTGCTGTAAACTGGAATGGCCCACAGATTTGTTTACAATAAAATACATTTCATTTTAGTTAACTTTTTGACCACTGCGGGTCTTTAGTTATTCCAGGAGATAAAAAAACAAAAAAAAAACTAACAAAAAAAAAACCGGTATCTTAAACAGTCCCGATGATCGAACACGATGACCAGCTAGCTGCTTTTGCGTCATCGCAGGTGAACAAAGCGAGCGCTTTCACAAACCTAATCCTCTCTGCCATAATGGCACTGAAAACACAGCCACTTGAAACGTGAGGAGCAGCAAACGTGGGAACAGGAGGGCCTGCTCAATGGTTCTGTGGTACGGGAACGCTTTCAATGCGAGCGTCACACTCCTCCCTTCTGCCCCTGCAGAGAGATCAGGTTTCCCCGCCGATACCCCCAGGGAGCCACGGCTCAGGATCTGGTCTCAGAGCCCAGGAGTGAGATGTTCCAAGGCAGGGGGGAGAAAGAGGAAGAAAGAGAGATGAGAGTTGTGAGGGGGTGGGGAGAGAAAGAGAGAGAGAGCCAGAGGGAGAGAGAGAGGCAGAGAGTACTGGAGGAGTCAGAGAAGGGGAAGTATCTAGTCCTTCCCATTGGTGCATCTCAAGCTGAACGGGGGCAAAGGGAGCTCCCTTTTGACGCTGGCCGAACGCAGATCCTGAGAACAGACGCCGTTTTTCGCTCTTTCTTTTCCCCGCGGAGAATGCTGCGCTGACACCTAATGTATGCTAAGCTAGTGCTGCCATGGCAACCCCGAGCGTACAGCGATTTGGAGCCGGTTCAGTCGAACGAGAGGGAACTTGAATGGGCTGGACGGTAATCCTGAAAAGATGGGACCTCTCCGAGCCCAGCCCACGGACTGGAGGTTATCCTGTCTAATGGATTCCCACAGCATTCTGCACCACTGCCTGCCTGTAAACACAGACTAGCACTTCTGGTCATGTGACCTCAATTTAAAGCCTGTTTAATATCTTGATTGTATGAGAAGTGTGTGGAAGCGCATCTCCCTTTCAAGCTAGCTAGGTTGGTAATGAGGATTGTTTTTTTGTTTTGGGTGGTCTGTACATAAATGAGAAAATTACCCTGAAACAATGATATAATAAGGAAATAATAAATAGTTTGAGAACCCCCTATGGGAGACATTTGCAGCAAAACATAAATCAAGGGTTTCAATCAAACCCTGCAGCATCTGTAAGGATTCTGAGAATACTCCTTGCATGATTAAAATCAACACATCTTTGAAACAGTCCTTCGCTGACATCACTCTCAGGCATCTGTCACAGCCTGCCTCAAATCTGTACTGAGAAGAAAACACGCACACACGCACAGACACACACACACACACACACACACGCAGAGACACACACACACACGCGCATGCACGCACAGAGACACACACACGCACACAGACACATGCACAGAAACACGCGCGCGCGCGCGCGCGCACGCACACACACACACACACACACACAGACACGTGTACAGAAACACACGTACGTACACACACACACACACACACACACACACACACACACACACACACACACACACACACACACACACACACACACACACACACACACACACACACACACACACCGTAAACGTGCACACACAAGATAAAGACTGCATAAACACAAATGCAAGGGCAGCCACTGACACGAACACACGCTCGCGAGAGAGCATCAACACAAAGACAGACACAGCTGTGCTGAAGATGTGCACTGTACCTGTCAGCAGAGTCAGGAGTTCCAGCAGCTCCCAGCAGTCCCACGCCTGCACTCCCCAGCGCCGCAGCCCCACTGCCTGCCTCCATTACACTGATTCACTGCAAGAGCTGCCTGTCAGGGGGACGTGGGGGGGAGGGAGGGAAACGACAATGTGAGAGGAGCAAGAGAGAGGCAGGTTAGGAGATAGAGGGAGAATTAGAGAGGGTATAAGTTAGAGGTAGAGAAAGAGGAGGGGGAGTGAGAAGAAGAATGGCAGAGAGGAGAGGATGAAAGGGCACTTAGGGAAGACAGTAAAGAGAGGATAAATGGAAATTGCGGTAGCGTGAATGGGAGGAAGAGATGGGAAATAGAAATAGAAAGGAAGAAGTGAAGGAAGATGAGAGAGGGGGAAAGTGAGAAAGAGAGAGAGAGATGAGTGATCAGCATTACATGTGGGTGTTAGTAATCTGAGCTACATGTACACCAAGAAAGAGATTTAACCCTTTCATTAGACATTTCATGACTTCAGCTAGTGGGTAAATTATGGTATTGAGAACCTCAATCAGACTTTCAAAAAATACCAGTCGCTGAAAGAAACTTAATGCCTTTGCCAAACAAACACTACTTAACACTATTCAAACCTTTCCATTTTATTTAACTGCTATCTTAACCCCTTTGCGCAGATGCCTAGTGATAATGCCGCAGACGCCAGGATTTTGCTGAACTGAGACATTCGTTGCTCCTGCAGCCAAACTATGAGTGGAAACCACAGACTCCATGTTTTATCTTTATTGGTACACGATGTGTGACAACTCTGCCAAATACCATTTCTAAGTGTCACTATTTTCCTGCAGCAAGTCCATTTAACAAGCAACCCCCCACCCAGTCTTGCCTGCAACTATACCTACCCATGCATGACATAGTGGACAATAGCATCTGTGTGTGAGTTCATAAATATATTCATTCATCATATAAAATTAGTATTCCGTCATAGCAACAAGATAAACCCAACAATAGGCTGATCGTATGCCAAAAAAGCAGTGAAAAGTCCTGCTCACTTAAATGCAAAATAAACGTGAATATATTGTGTCATTATACCACGGCATTCTACTATCAATATCTGCTACTAAATATGAAATATATACAATCCTACCATTGGTTTTACACAGAGATGTTCCTTTCAAAATTCAGTGGTCATTTATTGTCTTGGACAATCTGTTTGAGAAATACACACCAGTTTAGCACGTTATTACAGAATGTGAAATGTCAGCGCGCAGTACCCCATATGCCCTACCTGCACCTCTGAAGCATTACACATCATTGCGGTTTTATTCACAACGGTTTAATCCGATAGTGGACAGTATATCTTTTTCAAAGGTGTCTTCTACTTTTTCTGGGATGCTTTGAGCAATAAATTACAGGCCAGCGTAAGAGCATTTTTAATCTAGTCAATGTCCTATGATGCAGCTACAGAAAACGCATTTGCTGACGGGAGTTTTTTGTCCTCGATATAAAAAAAGTACTGCTTGTAATATGCGGTTCTTCTCGCTGGCTACATATGTACGTTAGTTTTTCCACCTGATCACTGTCCAGTAGGCTATGTTAGATGTGGTTATTTGCATTTTGAGTGCATTTCACGCAGTGTAATGTAGTCTAAGGATTCATTGATCAGTCATGTTTTACGTTTGATGCACCAACTTTCTTTGAAGCTAGAACATTTGGCAGAATTTTCTTGTTGGTGGAATATTATTTTATTGTAATGTTATCGTACATAATATAGGCTTTAGGCTTCGTATCTTCCTGGGCTATACTTGTCACTGAAGGCATGGAAAATACTCATTCCAATTTACTGTGCGCTGATATGTGCAAGATAAATCTTTTTTTTTTTTTTTTAACCTAGAGAAAAATGTGATCCCAGGGCAAAAGTTTACATACTGTAGAGTACAGGAAAAAGTGATGTTATATTGAGGTACAAGAGTGAATGATTAGACTACATATTTAGGTTTGTGTACCAGTGTGATATCAATGTTTTCATCTTAAACCATCAGAAGGGGCAAATGTATATGCTTTATAATGGAGAAAACAAATTTTATTCATTTTATGACATGTACTGGATTGGGTTTTGGACCTATAGATATATACCCCCCTATACTGATGAAAAGATAGTAATTCCCACTTGAAAATGATGCAAAAGTGAGTTTCATGAGCCAAAACAGTTGATTTGTAGTTAGATACAGTTGAAGCCGAAGGTTTACATAGACCTTAGCCAAATCCATTTAAACTCAGTTTTTCACAATTCCTGACATTAAATCCTAGTAAACATTCCCTGTCTTAGGTCAGTTAGGATCACAACTATTTTAAGAAGGTGAAATGTCAGAATAATAGTAGAGATAATGATTTATTTCAGCTTTTATTTCTTTCATCATATTCCCAGTGGATCAGAAGTTTACGTACACTCTGTTAGTATTTTGTAGCATTGCCTTTAAATTGTTTAACTTGGGTCAAACGTTTCGGGTAGCCTTCCACAAGCTTCTCACAATAAGTTGCTGGAATTTTGGCCCATTCCTCCTGACAGAACAGGTGTAACAGTCAGGCCTCCTTGCAGTTTGTAGGCCTCCTTGCTTGCACACACTTTTTCCTGCCCACAAATTTTCAATTGGATTGAGGTCAGGTCTTTGTGATGGCCAATCCAATACCTTCACTTTGTTGTCCTTAAGCCATTTTGCCACCACATTGGAAGCATGCTTTGGGTCATTGTCCATTTGGAAGAGCCATTTGCGACCAAGCTTTAACTTCCTGGCTGATGTCTTGAGATGTTGCTTCAATATATCCACATAATTTTCCTTCCTCATGATGCCATCTATTTTATGAAGTGCACCAGTCTGTCATGCAGCAAAGCACCCCCACAACATGATGCTGCCAGCCCCGTGCTTCACGGCTTGCAAGCCTCACCCTTTTTCTTCCAAACATGACGATAGTCATTATGGCCAAACAGTTCAATTTTTGTTTCATCAGACCAGAGGACATTTCTCCAAAAAGTAAAATCTTTGTCCCCATGTGCAGTTGCAAACTGTAGTCTGGCTTTTTTATGGCGGTTTTGGAGTAGTGGCTTCTTCCTTGCTGAGCAGCCTTTCGGGTTATGTCAATATAGGACTAGTTTTACTGTAGATATAGATACTTTTGTACCTGTTCCCTCCAGCATCTTCACAAGGTCCTTTGCCGTTGTTCTGGGATTGATTTGCACTTTTCTCACCTAAGCACGTTCATCTCTAGGAGACAGAACGCGTCTCCTTCCTGAGCGGTATGACGGCTGCGTGGTCCCTTGGTGTTTATACTTGCGTACAATTGTTTGTACAGACAAACGTGGTACCTTCAGGCGTTTGGAAATTGCTCCCAAGGATGAACCAGACTTGTGGAGGTCCACAATTTTCTTTCTGAGGTCTTGGCTGATTTCTTTTGATTTTCCCATGATGTCAAGCAAAGAGGCACTGAGTTTGTAGGTAGGCCTTAAAATACATCCACAGGTACAATGCCAATTGACTCAAATAATGTCAATTAGCCTACCAGAAGTTTCTAAAGCCATGACATAATTTTCTGGAATTTTCAAAGGTGTTTAAAGGCACAGTCAACTTAGTGTATGCAAACTTCTGACCCACTGGAATTGTGATATAGTGAATTAAAAGTGAAATAATCTGTCTGTAAACAATTGTTGGAAAAATTACTTCTGTCATACACAAAGTAGATGTCCTAACTGACTTACCAACACTATAGTTTGCTAACGTGAAATCTCTGGAATGGTTAAAAATGAGTTTTAATGACTTCAAACTAAGTGTATGTAAACTTCCGACTTCAACTGGATATCATTATTTTATGATTTAGAGCAATGCACAATTTAGCCGTTTGGATAGATTTGGAGACACTAATGGACAACAGGATACATTGCCTATATTTTGCATCATAGATCTTTATAAATTCTGCATATAACCCTCAGAGTTTATGATCCAGGAAATGTATAGATTTACCTGTTTCACATATGTAGCTCTCTGTATTTCATTGCAAATATATTTATATTTGTTTGCATTTTTCCCAAGTTTCTTTGCATTTGTGGCACTTTGTATTTGTTTATTTTCATAATATAATAAAGTTAGTATTGTAAATGGTACAACTGTCTTGTTTCATTTAAGCCATTTGCCAAGTTTCTGTGATGCTCACACCTGGAGTTACAGTCAAGCCGTAAAGTCCGCACACCCCTTTCACCTTCTCCACGTTTTATTACGTTACAGACTTATACTACAATAGATTGAGTTCATTTTTTGCCTCAAAACATCTACATACAATAGCCAATAATGACGAAGTGAAAACAGGTTTTTAGAAAATATGCAATTTTATTTTACTGACAAAAATAGGTTATTTAGGGGTTACATATCTGTACACACCCTTAGCCTAATACTTGGTTGCTGCACCTTTGGCAGCAATTACAGCTTCAAGGCATCTTGGGAAAGAAGCTACGAGCTTGGCACACTTGTTTCTGGACATTTTTGCCCATTCCTCTTGGCATATCCTTGCAAGCTCCGTCAGGTTGGATGGGGAGTGTCGGTACACAGCCATTTTCAGCTCTTTCCACAGATGTTCAATTGGATTCAGGTCTGGGCTCTGGCTGGGCCACTCAAGGACATGCACAGACTTTCTCCGAAGCCACTCCTTTGTTCTCTTGGCTGTGTGCTGCGGGTCGTTGTCATGTTGGAAGGTAAACCTTCGCCCCAGTCTGAGGTCCAGAGCGCTCTGGAGCAGGTTTTCTTCAAGGATCTCGGTGTACTTAGCTGCATTCATCTTTCCCTCTATCAGGACTAGTCGCCCCGTTCCCGCTGCTGAAAAACATCCCCACATCATGATGCTGCCACCGCCATGCTTCACTGTAGGGATGATATTAGCCAGGTGATGAGCGGTGCCTGGTTTCCTCCAGAAGTGACGCTTGGAATTCAGGCCAAAAAGTCCAATTTTGGTTTCATCAGACCAGAGAATCTTGATTCTCATGGTTTGAGAGTCCTCTAGGTGCCTTTTGGCAAACTCCAAGCGGGCTGTGATGTGCCTTTTACTAAGGAGGGGCTTCCATCTGGCCACTCTACCATAAAGGCCTGATTGGTGGAGTGCTGCCTGGATGGTTGATCTTCTGAAAGGTTCTCCCATCTCCACAAGGATACGCTGGAGCTCTGTCAGAGTGACCCTCGGGTTCCTGCTCACCTCCCTGGCCAAGGCCCGTCTTCCCCGATTGCTCAGTTTGGCCGGGCGGCCAGGTCTAGGAAGATTCTTGGTGGTTCCAAACTTCTTCCATTTACGAATGATGGTGGCCACTGTGCTCTTTGGGACCTGTAAAGCTGCAGAGATTTTTCCGTACCCTTCTCCAGATCTATGCCTTGACACAATCCTGTTTCTGAGGTCTGCAGATAATTCCTTTGACCCCATGGCTTGGAGTTTGTTCTGACATGCACTGTCAACTGTGGGACCTTATATAGGCAGGTGTTGGCAATCCCCAATCATGTCCAATCAATTGAATTTATCACAGGTGGACTCCAATTAAGTTGTAGAAACATCTCAAGCAGTATCAGTGGAAACAAAATGCACCTCAGCTCACTTTTGGGTGTCATATCAAAGGGTGTGCACACTTGTGTACATATGATATTTTACATTTTGATTTTTAATAAATTAGCACAAATGTCTAAAAACCTGTTTTCACTTTATCATTATGGGCTATTTTATGTAGAACTCAATCTATTGTAGAATATGTCTGTAACGTAATAAAACGTGGAGAAGGTGAAAGAGTGTGCAGACTTTCCGGCTTGACTGTATAAAGCCCTAAACAGAGCACCCCCGAAATAGATGAGAATTGACCAAATTTGCCATCTGTGCAAAGGAGTTAGGACAGAAATTTAAAATCTTGAATAAATAATGTATGGACAAGGCCATTTGAAGAGATGGAAGCTTTAGAAATCCTGCTCAAAGTTCACTATCTGTGCAGGAAAATCCAAGGAGAAAACCGCAGCAACACACGTGTGAGCCACCTAAACACATTCCACACTGACTTAATTCAACACGTCATTAAATTTATTTTTTAACAGCGGCAAGATGCGTCAATCACCACAGAAACCATACTCTATATTCTGTATTCTCAGTATGACAATTTGAAGTAGAAGTACAATGCCAATGTCCTTCAATACATTCCTTTGACTGGCATCGCATTGTACATGATTAAATAACCCAGTCAGAAAGGAAGGGGCGAATGGAAGCAGGAATGATAAATCATGCCTCATCAATTTAAGACAAAAAATAAACCCCCGCACACAGCAAGTTTTGCGACTATCGCCATTCACCATGCTCAGTGGCAGAGCTACAATTATATCAGAGGAAGGCAGGCCGAGAAATTTCAGCAGGCATAAAACACCCACGCATGCCATCCAAAGCAGCTTTCTCTTGATTGAGAGACGGGTTGTTTTTCCGGAACTATGTTAGCTACTTCCATCGCGGTCCAGGAGTGTTGTGATCAAAGAGTCCAATCAGCGTAACGTTGGGTCTCTTTGACATCAAACTGTTCTTTTCCAGAAATGGTTGATCACCTAGGAAACAATATGCTTCCAATTCCTTCCTCCTGCTGTTGCAGTGTCATTGCTTGACATGTTGCGCCTGCCCAATCCACAATTCATGCTTTTATTTTTTATTACATATGGCTCCATCATGACAGAGAGAAGCAGCACACTGCTAAAGTACTGTACCAACTATTACAGCATTAATATGTATCAAAAATTTGATCTGACGCACAACTAATTGTCTACATCCCAGATAATGATGACACAAACAACATTAGCTGGTCTCTTGGCAGCCAAAACGTATGTGTCAAAAACCCACAATTACAATACGCAGTCAGGTTTCCAGCAAGATGAAGACTGAAAAACTGCAACTAAAATTGCTACAGCGTCTCTGACAAAAAATATTGTGTATTTCTCCCCTCTTGAATAGAAAGTCTGAATTATAAGCAATGGGACTGGTACTGTATAAGAAATACCTGTATAAGTCAGACTCAACTTAATTTTACCTGCAAGAGCACCGTGTCATTCAGAAGAGTATATGACTAAGTGACACACCAAAAAACCTACAACTGTTCCACCAAGGGCTGACCTAGCTAGCGGTCGTGTCATTTTCATTCTCTGTTAACACAGTTAACTTGAACAATAAAAGGTGACATTCAAACAGCAAGGCTGCTGTCAAAGATCAGCTTCTCCTGGGACTGCTTTGAACCTGGCCTTTTAAAAACTATGAATTATGCATTGAATTATGCATGTGGCATCAGCAAACTAGACATGAAGGACATGCAATACAAAATCAATAGGGGGAGAAAAAAGGAGAAATTTTGACCTCGACTGATTTTAGCAGAAATTCTGATGGTGGAAAAAATTGTCACTGCATGAAAGCGTGGCCTGTCTGATCTGGTCAAGTAACTGTTTTGACAATTCCCCCCAAATGCACCTTAAGATCATATCAGCAGTCTGAGCTTTCCATCAAATTATTAAATCAGCGGTAATGATCCATCATCACAGTCATCCTGTGTCCTTAACTGTGGCTCAACCCCAGGGAGTTCCTTTTCACTCAATCAGTGATTAGTCACACCTCACACTCGCATCACTCAAAGGACTAATGAGATCACAATCGCCCTAGTTTCATTTGCTTGCCAGACAAGGTTTCCTACTTTCTCCAACTTCTTTCAAATCAACTTTCCACCGCTTGTCATTCAAGAATAAGTGTGCTTTAATGTATATGAACTTTGGTAGAACTTTGGGTTGTGTAGTTACCTGGCCATGATATGGCGAAATATGTTTGTTAGTTGCTCTGTGCTCCCTGGTGTGATAATCCAGAATAGGGTATTTGTCGCTCTCCATTCACTTCTATAGGGCAGCTAAAATGGTCTCTAAATTACACTTCTAGCACGTATACGAACGCGAACGAAGCAGACTGTCAATACAAACAGTAACCAGTCCTCGTACGTTCATTTTTTCATGTAATTACAAACCCCAATTCCAAAAAAGTTGGGACAGTATGTAAAATGGACATTAAAGCAGTGATTTGTAAATTATCTTTTACATATATTTAATTGAAAACAGTACAGAGAAAAGATATTTGATGTTTTACCTTATCAACTTTATAGATTTTTGTAAATATAAGCTAACGTGCCAGTCAAATGACAGCAGAGTGCAGAAGAAAATAACATGGTTTACATTGCCACCAGAGTCACAACAGACAGACACTTTACACTAAATATACACTCCTTCAAAGCCACGTCAAAATAACTATTTACTGTTTACACCACAGACAGCTAACGGTCAGAGGCGAAATCACTTACGACACTTTAAATCAAATCTCTCAAGGACATATAATCCACGGTCATAATTAGTCTTAAGATGTTCAGAAAAAAAAATTATGCTTTGTATGTTATAAAATGTCATATGGTGTGAATACAGCCTCAGGCCTATCACAGTTTCCACCAAGTTTTGAATACAAAAAAGCATTTAGGAACACTGCAATGGACAAAACCCCAAGGAATGGGAATAACACTTGAAATGCATAGAAGTTTGACCCATTCATTTAGAAGAAGCAGGTTTAGTGTACTGTCTGAAAGACATCTGTTAGTGGTGCATTACATCCTATAGGCTTGGGACGATGGTCGATGGAATCGACTATTGACAATGGTTGAACCCATCGGCGATGGCTATCTTTGTCGATGCCTGGACGATTTTTCTTTTTTTAATTCTTAAAATTAAAATTAAAATTGCGCCATAATTTACTTGGGTTGAGCAAAATTACACTGATAGCCTACCTTCTGTTAGACCACAGTGAAACTAACTATATAATTTCATTCAGGCCTAATTAAACAAATTATATTTCGTATTCAATAGTGCTATTGATAAACTATTGTTCAGTCTAGAACGGAGTGTAGGCTTAGGCTACGGAGTGGTGAGCTGTAGCCATATATCCCTCAACAGCCTTTTTATTCTAACAGCACAACAAGCTTACCGGTGTCGGACTCGGGGCATGGAAACAAATATAGCCTAATATTGTACAATCTGACTGTAGACTAATGAAAGATGTTATCAGAGAAATAAACTAGATTGGATGAAAAGGTGGTCGCTATATTCGTATATTGATACATGGAATGTCTTCGTCGCTCAAGCGAAACATTGAAACGATTTAGGAGTTGAGGCTATAATCTCAGACTGATTCAACAGGCTTATGAAGAATAGTAAATAATGTAATTTACAATGTAATATAGCCTAGCTTAACCATTTCATCAGTGAAAAAAGTCCCCTATAACAAAAAAAAATCTCAGTCAAACGTAAGCCTATAAGTCTTGCTGTCTCTTTATTTCAGAAAAACAAGACAATGGCATATCACATTTGATCCTCTATGGCCAGAAATAGAGATAGGCCTATAGAAAAAACAAAACAAAAAAAAACACAATTTTTAAAACGGAGAAAAACATAATGAAAAACATTGTCAGCAGCGTGCAAGCAGAACAAGAACAAGATGTCAATTGTAGACAATTATTTAATTAAAAATTTTAATGAAAAACTGTTGGACAGCAGCCAGGTGAGATAAATAGCATCTACTAGCAAAAATAGAATAGATGTGAAATCTGTTGTATATTATTCTTTATTATATTTGGACAAAATAGTGAATACAATTCGAAATGGTATGCCATAATAAGTAAGCAAAAGGCCCGCTGTTCAATAGCCCCGCCCCCGCGCACCCCTCGATAGAATCGACCATCGGTGACGGCTAGAGGGCTCGATGGGACGATGCTGCCTTGCACACGATGGCACAAGCCTAACGTCCTAATGCCTGGAATAGCTCAAAGTGCTATGATTTAGTAGTGCCATTTCTATTCTATTCTCGATTGGTTTAGTAGAAATAGCACTTCTAAGTTTGCTCTTAAAAGTTATTGTGGTATTAGGTTAATACTTTTAATCTACCATTTTTGGAATAACAACATGCAGTCGAGTATCCCATTTGTAAAATCATGTATAATACATGGAAGAATGAACAAAGACCAATGTGCAGTAAGAAAGAATAAGATCACAATTGTGTTTAGTCATTCTAAAATGTTGTACAACTCATTTGTTGCATCAGGGAAGTTTTCCTTTAAGGGTTATCACTGACCCCATTAAACATTCACAAACTTAATTTTCATTCAGCAACCACGTCTATCCACCAATAGCTACTCTGAACTTTTTACAGGCTGAACTATTGAAAGCTCAACACAGACTGTGTTCAGTGTTCAGTGTTCACCCACATGAAGGGAGGTCCACATCATTTTGTTGCTTTGAGGCTGTGGGGGCACAAGTAGGCTGATGAATAAGGGAAGAGTGGGTAGGTGGCGTCACTTGGAATTGGATCTGATTGACAATTCAACTGAATTTCTTTGGCCATATGTCACCCACCTCCCAAATGTAGAAAATGCAGGATCAGGTTTACAGGATTACCTGACACACATGCATCCAGGCTGAAGATGACCTCATCTCAAGTGCAGTAACAGGAGGTCGCCATAAGCCCGCAGATTCACTGCCTGTTACTTCACACAGCCAAAAATCTTTTAAAATGCAACGGAGCGCAAATCTTAAGCTCAAAATTTCTAAAATGTTGAGTCTTAAAGGGACACAATGTAAACAACCAGGCAACACTGGACAGTAAGTAATATCCATCTTTCATGACCAAGTTACTTAGAGTTCCAACAGCATTCGCAGGCAATGCGCTTTGCAGTACTGTGGAAATGCATGCAGAGCATAGGAGTGTGATTACTGTCACAGACAATTTAGTTCCCAAGAACAGGTGCTGCGGGCCCGTCTTTGAGATGGCGAAAGCTAAAGCCAGTCAGCGAACTTAAAACTGTGCAAATAAGCAATTAGTGGAATGCAAGAGGCGAGGGGAGTGGCGCTAGCTGCATGCTAATACTATGGTAAGCCAGGTATGAGGAGCAGAGCGAGGAGAAGGCTCAGGGTGGCAGGAGGAAGTGAGACCAAAAAAAAGGCACGATGAAGTTCTGCCTCACTAAATTACACGCTCTGAACACACTGGGTTTGACAGGATTTAGAGGGGAGATTTGCATTAATTTGTGGTTACAGCACCCCGTTTTTTGTGGTTACAGCACCCCGTTTCAAATAGAAGAGGATATTAACACAAACCTTTCATTCCGCTACGTCAAAAGGGCGCCGTTTCTGATATCGGGCCTACATGGTCAAGATACTCTTTTTTCCCCTCTCTGGGGCTGCAGAAAGAGATACACAAGTATATGGTTCCACTAAAAACAGAGCCTGTCTGTGGGACATAGGAGTCCTGATACTATGGAGGCTGCTGTCCTGAGCAACAGCTTTGTATGATAAACACGAGTGTTTCTCCCGCATGTCATGAGAGGGGCTAAATCAGAAGAAATAATGGCTGCTCAGCCTCAGCAGGGCTTCCTTGTTCTGCGAGGATATTAGAGTGTTTACCCAAAACATACAGTCAGACTCATTTATAGTCCAACATGATACTTCAAATAAATAAAATTTAAATCCCAACCCATAGCACCAATTTCACTGCCTAGTTTGAGTGACCAATTCACAACACCTTGTTATAATACAGGAGCTTTGATTTGATGTTTTAATAGAAATGCCCTGACAGGTATTTCTCAACAGACCACTATGAGCATTTTGAGGAGTGAGTCAGCAATTCTGCGCTTTGTGTGTGGAGACAGGAGGGATGTTTATTAATTCCTGGCCAGGTTCCAGTGCTGGCACCTGCCTGTGTGCCCCAAAACAACCCATGCCAGGGAATATTTGAAGTGCCTCCTTTCTGCCAACGAGTCAATGAATTTTAACTCGACTTGTAAAAAAACAATTTCAGTATGTAGCAGTATTAATAAAAGAGCCTCACTTTAATTTTCACTTCCAATGTAAATTTACTTTATGTCCACTAAACATACACTTAAATAAGCCCATATCAAAAGCCCCGGTCCTTAATATAATGTTGCCCATCCCCGCACCATTTGTTTTGTAAGATTCCTCTTCTATTGTGCATTCTAGGCCCGTTTCACACTGCTGTGGTGAGAAAAGGTTTGTGATTTACAGGGACTAGGCTTTCCTGTATCTGCCACAGGCCTATAATGAGCTGGAACCTTCCACAGTGTTCCGTGAGCCTGTCACGACTGAAATCGAACACGGTTCAAAAGATTTGCTGCCAATCCCAAGGGTGAGTCCATTAGAACAGAGTTGGCACTTCATCAGCCGCAGCGAAGCAGGGGGACTTTTTATTATTTTTATTTTTGCATGCTGCTCACTGCGCACAGCTGGGACTGTTTAACATTTCTCTGGGTGGCGTGCCAGTCCCTAAAGGGCACTGATTGTTATTCGGAGAATATTCTTGACAGTATCAATGATGAAGACAGTAGTGGTGGTGAAGACAAAGGACTGCAACGAGGAAGACTGCTCCAGAACCCTATTATAACTGCTTTGGGAAAGGAGGACTCCGGTAGAGGTATGCAGATTTGTGTATTCAGTGTGGCTAAGAGATCAGGGCTAAAACTGCAATAACAACATTCCCTCAGACTCAGTTCTTTAAAAAGTCATTACGTGTTTAGTTCAGCTAGAGCAGGACAGTGCCAGGATGCAGAACGAGCCATAATATGGGAGAGACCCATATTCTCAACCCCTACCCTCTTTTATAGCACTGCTGAAAACTAGAAATGTTGTCAGGTTAGTTATACATGTTATTCCAGCACGGCTGATTCTAACACGCCATGTTACAGTTAGTAACCATAAGTGTAATAAGTGACTCTAAAGAGTGTAATTTGATTTAAAGTAATGTTCACCCACAGTCCACTGTGTGCAGAACGCCTGAATGTAGTACTGGGGCTCCATGTAGTGCCCTCTCCTTCTCGCTTGTGCGCGTACACCCTCCTGTCTGTTACACACAGGGTTGCGCACAAGCATGACTAAAAATATCAAGATTACAATGTGAAATATTATTATTGTGTAGGCTATATCAAAAAATGCATAATAATAAAAGGGTCCATAGGTCAAAGACCACATACCTGTCCCTCAGCGAAGGGGAATACCGCATTAAATTGCTTTCAGCCCACTCCAACATCCAGGCGATGTGCGATGGTACGTGTAAGGTTACATGTATAGACTATTCGCAATCATCCTGGATCAAGTTATGATTTAGCCTATATTTGCCAATAATTCCTGTAATCTTCTGGGGGGACAATCTTCTGTTACGGGACAATGGCTATCCATTAAAAGCTTTGTTAACACCTACAGTGCTCTCCATTATTATTGGCACCCCGGGTAAATATGTATAAAAAGGGTTATAAAAAATTCACCGTTTGGTGAATTAGCTTAATCTCACACTGAAAAAATAAGGAAAACCCAACCTTTAATTGAACTAAATTTATTATGAGAAAAAAAAAAAAACCGCCTCATCAAGAAATAATTATTTTTAACAAAACCATGTGTGCCACAATTATTGGTACCCCTGCATGTATACACTGCCTGGCCAAAAAAAAAGTTGCCGTTGCACCCATCATGCATAGTGCCCTCTGTACAAGCCTCTGGAGGCAGTGTTATGATCTGGGGTTGCTTCAATTGGTCAGGTCTAGGCTCAGCAATGTTATGCAGCAATAAAATGAAGTCAGCTGATTACCTGAATGCAGTGAATGACCAGGTTATCCCATCAATGGGCATATTCCAGGACGACAATGCCAAGATTCATCGGGCTCAAATTGTGAAAGAGTGGTTCAGGGAGCATGAGGAATCATTTTCACACATGAATTGGCCACCAGAGTCTTGACCTTAATCTAACAAAGTCTTTGGGATGTGCTGGAGAAGACTTTACGGAGTGGTTCAATTCTCCCGTTGTCAATACAAGATCTCGGCCAAAAATGAATGCAACTCTGGAAGGAAATAGATGTTGTGACGTTGCATAAGGTTGTCAAAACAATGCCACGACAAATGCGCACCGTAATCAAAGCTAAAGGTGGTCCAACGAAATATTAGAGTGTGCAACTTTTTTTTTGGCCAGGCAGTGTATATAAAGTAATAATTTTTAATATTTGGTCGCATATACTTTGCATACCATGACGGTGACCCAACAACATCAAAAGACTCTTGATATCTTATTTTCTGGTACTCTTACAAGCGATACTATAACGCCTCTGCTTTTGAATGGATCTCTATGGGAATTGAGGGGTGGGACTAAATTTAGCTGTAAATTAAACTGGAACAGTATAAAAAAAATTATGCTATATTTAACTACAAATCAACAGTTGGCTCATAAAACTCACTTTTGCATAATTTACAAGTGGGAATTACTATATTTTCATCAGTATAGGTATCAGATATCTATGGGTCCAAAACCCCTATGCAAAACATGTCATAAAATTAATAAAATTAGTTTTGTCCACTCCTCCTGATGGCTTAAGATAAAAAAACATAGATATCACAGTGTTACATACACCTAAATATGTTGCCTAATCATTCACTCTTCTACCTCAATAAAACATCACTTTTCCCTGTAATCTACAGTATGTATACTTCTGTCCTGGGATTGCATTTTTCTGTAGTTTTTTAATTTTTTTAATGTTCCTATTCATAATGACTCCAAGGAAAGTTTTACCTTAATATATCACATATCAGCGCACAGTAAATTGGAATGAGCATTTGTCATGTCCTAAGAGACAAGTATATACGCCATAGCCTATATTATGTACGATAACATGAACATAAAATAGCATTCCACCTTCTGCAAAATGCTGCCAAATGTTCCATCTTCAATGAACATCGGTAGCCTACATCAAAAATACATTTAACGATTGCACTACAGTATGCAAAATGCACTCAAAATGCGAAAATAACAATAGGGCTATCAAACCTATTGGAAAGACAGTGCTCGAGTGGAAACACAAACGTACATATGTAGCCAGCGAGACCAACAGCATTTTAGACGCAAAAATACTTACATATCGGGGAAGGGAAACTTTTTCTATAGAGCTTGCGTAATACCAGACCATTAAAACGAAAACTGCCATTACACTGGGCTGTAGTAAATTGTTCAAAGCACCCAAAAAGACATGGCATATACCGTTGCTAAGTTTATAATGTACTCTATTGGATAAAAAAGCCGACAATTAAACCAGAATGAACTGTAATGAATGAGACAGGCTTACAGGGCATGAGTGGACGTGCAATAGCGGTATAAAGTGTTGTATATTTCTCAAACCGATTGTACCAGACAATAAATGACCACTGAATTTGGAAAGGAACATCTCCATGTGTAAAACCGATGATAGGATTGTATATTTATTTCATATTTAGTAGCATATATTGCTAGTAGAATACATGGTAGAACTTTCACAGTTTATTTTGCATTTGAGTGAGCAGGGCTTTTCACTGTTTTGCTGGCATACGATCAGGCTATTGTTGAATTTATCTTGTTGCTATGACGTTATTCTAATTTTATATGATGAATACAGTACCAGTCAAAAGTTTGGACACACCTACTCATAGAAGGTTTTTTTCCATTATTTTTACTGTTTTCCACATTTTGGAATAGTAAAGACATCAAAACTATGAGATAACACAAATTAAATTATGCAAAGACCAAAAAAGGGTTAAACAAATAAAAAAGTCATATATTTTAGATTCTTCAAAGTAGCCACCCTTTGCCTTGATAACGGCCTTGCACATTCTTGCCATTCTCTCAAACAACTTCTGTGGTAAACAGGTATTCCACAGGTAAACAGGTGATGCCATCATGACTCTATATAAAAGGATATCAAAAGACTCCTGATATCTTATTTCCAGGTACTCTTAGAAGCGATACTATAACCTCTGCATTTGAATGGATCTCTATGGGAATTGGGGGGTGGGACTAGATTTAGCTTTAAATTACACTGGAACAGTGTGGAACACATGGTTGGCTAAATGGCTCGAAGTAATCAAGGGTCTGACGTATCAAACAAGCCTTAAACCATCACTCTGCTGCCAGAAATACAGTAGATATGGATGGATAACTTGAAGGGTTTCTTCTCCCGACTTATTTTTCCATAGAGTTCAATAGGAAAATTTGTCAGGAGAAACAACCCTTAAAGTGATCCATCCATATTTACTGCATATCTGGCAGCAGAGTGATGGTTTGAGGCTCGTTTGATACCTCAGACCCTTGATGACTTACAGCCATTTAGCCAACCATGGGTTACATACTATTCCCGTGTAATTTACAGCTTAATCTAGTCCCACCCCCCAATTCCCATAGAGATCCATTCAAATGCAGAGGTTATAGTACCTGTTTGTGAATGTAGTCCATTGACTCAAGTGGCTAACTTTTGCGTTGGTAGACCAGGTACATCAGAATGCTGTAGGTTGCGATGGGAGGCAGTAGTTATACCGGACAACAGCATAATGACCAAACCAGAGACCATGGTGTGAGACTAAAACCTCTCCCTTCTCTTTAATTTGAAGCAATAATCAATTTTTCTATTAAAAAATAAAGTGTATTACTACACTGTAATATCTCAGTAATTTACTTATTTTTAGTCTCCCATTTTTTAATTTCCTATTTGTTTCCTAATGAAATCTCTATTTTATCCTCTAATTTATTTCATGTATCATCCATCAGCCTCTAGTGTAAAGTTACACTATCCAAAGCAAACAGTTGAAAAATTGTCTTGCAGCAAAGCTACTGAGATGCCATCTTACATTATCCATGTGCCCCATCAGCTATTGTTTATCCAAATAAAATTTACCATCAAATTAAAAATACCATCATATTTGAAATAACTCAATGCATTCAGTATACATTTGCCTTTTCATTTTACCTTTAACTGAAATATGGCTCCTACAAATATGTTTTCAGCTATAGCAGCCTTAAAGGGATACTTTGGAATTTTGGACATAATGTCTCAATTACGACTTACCCATGATGTATTTGATTGATGGAAACCATTTTCAGATAATTCCATGCTGTCCCTTCTTTTGGACATACACATTGCTAATGCTAGCGCAACTCTAAGGAAACTAGTAGCATCCACTACCAAATGCACTTAAACACTCCACAGTGCACCCAAAGCAAATAAAATATGACGACAGTCTATCGGGGTTATTTTCAGTGATTGTACCATCCTTTTTCAAGTCAAACTATCGTTGAATCCTTTACTTTGTGCTCACCTAAATTCTCCGTGGAAGTACGGCGTTAGTTTAATAGGTAATGTAAAGTAGCCTATAGCTCTGCCGTCGTATGTGGTGCTGGCCAAAAACAATATCGTGCGTGTGAAAGAATCAGACTCGTAGTATTGTTAGCTAACGTTCAGGTAAGATGGTATTTCGGTGTGCATTTCAAGATTGTTCAAATCATGCAAAAAAATGGGCACCACAACGTTTTCACCGATTTCCAGTGGAAGATCAACAAAGAAAACAGCTGTGGCTTCTTGCTGCTCGCATGGATGTCACCAATTGAGACTCTAAAAAAGTTAAGTGTGTGTAGTGACCATTTCACGGATGATGACTATATGAAAATCCCAAAAGGACGGGTCGGGACACCCTCTACTGAAGGAGACTGCTGTGCCATCACCTGTTTTTCTTCATGCACCGAAAACAACTGATGAGCAGGTAACTAATAAATGATTGCATGCGTGATCTATCTATTCAATTTAGCTAGCTAGTTGCCACGATTGGGAAGTCATAGAAGTGGTGAAACTTTTCCTGCAAATTGGTAGCCAGTGTGCTTGCTTGTATGTGCTGTGTTATTCTGCAGTATGTTTGTGTTTAGCTGATTGTCTACCAAATATGTAACTTTACGGCAAAACGGATTGTGTCGGCAACTGTGGAGTACAGCAGATACCCTGATAGACTGTTGTCGTATTTTATTTGCTTTGGGTGCACTGTGGAGTGTTTAAGTGCATTTGGTAGTGGATGCTACTAGATACCTTAGAGTTGCTCTAGCATTAGCAATGTGTGTATGTCCAAAAGAAGGGACAGCACGGAATTATCTGAAAATGGCTTCCATCAATCAACTACATCATGGGTAAGTCGTAATTGAGACATTATGTCCAAAATTCCGAACTATCCCTTTAATAACCATGTTATGCTGTGTCAGAATCAGCACCCTTCCATAGCCTACTATTGAGCAGGCAGGACGAGAAAGTTGTTAAGTAGGCAAAAGAATTTCTAAATGTAGTATACTTAAAACCCCCGTACGATATACAGTGAGAACCATAATTCATTGGACAGTGACACATTTTTCTGTAGAGCCGTTTTGCGGTGCCCCAAACTTATTCGCTCTGACCCTGCAACACATGCGCTGCTCAGCATTGACGCCGCTGGCCGGGGGTGTATTTTAGGAATCACTAGTTTGTATTGAAATTATTGGATATAGCTCAATAAAAGTATGGATTACGGGTGAACCGTTCATAGCGTTTAAACGTCCGCACTGCACCGCCGTTGTGGCTACTAGCTAAGACACTGTGTCTGACTATGGGCGGAATTTTGCTGAGCCTACTAGAAAAACGCAGCTTAACCCAACTGCACTCAATTCTCTAAAAATGAATAACAGCTAGGAGCATTAACTTACCATTCAGGTTTCTGAAATAGGAACAGTTCTGCCAAGTTGTCCAAGTTACTAATTATGCGGTCGAAGTTTTTGAAACATATTAAAAGTAACCAAAAAAAACTCTTCACATCCTTAAATAAATTGTGACCATCATTTCACGTCACGTAACTTTGACTCCTTTCAACTTGGAAGTTCAACATAACCGCTGCATTAGTAATAAGTAACTGTACTGACGTTTACTTCTCGATGCACAAAATGGAGAGTGCAAGGGCAGTGAATAGGCTTGTTTGCTCGAACATGCAGGACGGCAGTTGCGTAGGCTAATTACACTAAATTGTCCGCAGGTGGGTTTCTCTGCACTTAGGCTTGAGGTGTAGACGAGACGGAGCTATGTCAACTAATTGTTTTCATTAGCGTCTTAATTAGCAACTCCAATTGCATTATTTATTTATTTTTTCCTCTCAATTGGATAATTAGTATTAAAAAATGTATAACAGCTAGGAGCATTAACTTCCCATTGCCAAGTTGTCCAAGTTATTAATTCTGCGGTTGAAGTTTTTGAAACCTATTAAAAGTAGCCTACCTATAAAATCTCTGCACATCCTTAAATAAATTAAGTGACCATCATTTCACCTGATTTATCTTTTACTTCTTTCAACTTGTTGGAAGTTCAACATAACCGCTGCGTTAGTAATAAATAACTGTACTCACGTTTACTTCTTGATGCACAAAATAACAAATGTTAGGGAGAATGCGAGGGCAGAATAGGCTTGTTTGCTCGAACATGCAGGACGGCAGTTGCTTTGGCTCATTGCACTGAATTGTCGGCAGGTGGGTTTCTCTGCGCTCAGGCTTCAGGTGGAGACGAGACTGAGCGGGGCTTTCGCAGCCTCCACATGTACTATGTCAACTAATTGTTTTTATTAGTGTTTTAATTAGCAACTCCAATTGCAATTATTATTTTTTTTTTTCCTGTCAATTGGATAATTATTCACTTGATTGTGCCGTTTGAGTGCCTACAGAGCCCCATTGGAGAATAACAGTTCAATTACGAGTTTAAATCCCTGCGAGTCATGTGGTTAAGATAAACTGGTGGCCCCGGTGATAGGTCATGGCCAATTTCATAAATTCCAGTCCTGTACCATGTATATAGAATTTCAGGATTGTATTGAGCCATTAATTAGAAAATTTTTTTTGATGTTTATAGCGTGGACAGATTTGGACACACTTTGGCATGCATCCTCAGTGGTATCTCACAAACGTTATTTGTTTTGTTCAAATTGGATAAACGGTCAATGAGTTATGGCCATTTATTTCATAGGCCACGCCCAATCTCACATTGATTGGCTCACAGTTCCCGTAGTTATTGTCTGATATAGCTGGATTATAGTTCGCAAGTATAATTAGGTACACTAATTCTAGATTAATTCTAGAACGTGGCGCTGTGATGGCGACCTGTAGTCCAGCTGTCTCTCGTTTCATGTTTGCTAATTTGATTGCGTTTTATTGTATCAAGCTTTTATCTTTTAATGTGCTGGTATGTCTGTTATAGGACAGGAAAGCAAATTCAATTTTTTTCAGGGCGCTCCTGCTGCTCTTTTTAATAATATTACCAATTTATCCACTCGTGCTAATTTTGTTTATAGTCATCACCATGGAGAAGCATTCATAACATATATTCTGGAATGTCTGTTAGATCTGCGGCAACAAAGTTACCATTGCTCTTAGCCGGAGTTTGCGTTTGATATCAAGATTGATACAGGACTGCAAGCGATCCGCAAAAGGCCACCAGGGAATAGAAGGAAAAGAGGACGCAGGGGAGGAGTGAGACAAAGACTGAAGAGGCTGAGTGGTAAAAAGGCATGTCCACTGCTTCCGTCGATAGTTCTAGCGAACGTCAGATCCCTTAGAAATAAATTGGACGAACTTCACGCCAATGTTAAATTTCAATGGGCATACATAGATGTTACATCATCTGTCTAACGGAGACGGGGTTGGATGATAAGATTGCTGACTGAGCTTTCTTTAGAAAGTTTCGGTTCTCCATTCCGGCGAGATAGAGACTGTACGTGCATGGAAAAAAGTCACGGAGGCAGAGTTTGTGCGTATGCCAACAAAGCTAGGAGTAAAACAGCTGTGATCCGAGAGACGCATCGCGGACATGGAGTTGCTAGCCTTGTCTTTTAGACCCAAATATCTACCTCATGAGTTTGGTAAACTCTTTTCAATCCTTGTCTATATCCCACCTTCAGCCAATAAGACCAGTGCAACAGATACAATTGTATCTTGTGTTCAGCGCCTAGAATCAAAATCTCCTGATTCTCCAGTGTTAGTCTTAGGTGATATGAATAGGTGTAAACTCGATAAATCCTTGCCACTATATCATCAGTATGTTACCTGCGTAACAAGGGGAAGGAAGACCATTGATCTCTGCTATAGTAACATAAAAAATGCTTACAAATCAATCAAAAAGCCACCTCTAAGTACAGCGGATCACAATGCTATTCACCTCATTCCATCCTATAAAACTAAATTGCAGAGGGAAGGAGTTGTCTACAAAACTGTTAAACAGTGTAATGATGATGTTTCTGAGACTGTTTTGAATGTACTGATTGGGAGCTTTTCTCACAGAATACCATGCTGGATGAGACTGTAGAGGCAGTGACTGGCTATATACATTTTTGTGAGGAAACTATTGTTCCATCTAAGAAAGTTAGTGTTCTCAAACAAAAAGCCCTGGATAACAGAGGAGCTTAAAACAACATTAAATGAGAAAAGGAGAACCTTCCAATCAGGAGACAGAGTTGAGTCAAAATTGATTCAGGCCAGGCTGAATAGACAAATTAAGGATGCAAAAAAGCCTATAAGGAGAAGGTGGAAAATCTGTTTCAAGGGGGGCAGCTGAGAAAGATCCTCTCAGGGATTTCAACTAAGCAGAACGTCCCGGGCCCTCAGTCTAAGGAACACTGCAGTGAGTTTGCTGAATCCCTAAACATCTTTTACAGTAGATTTGACTTCCATGACTTTAAAGCAGAAAGGGATAATGTAACATCATAAGTATTGTTTCTATCTGAGGAGAGCAGCAACATCAATGTACAGGCGGAGGATGTTAGCAGGGTGCTAAAAAGGGTGAAGTTGAACAAAGCCATCGGTCCAGACAACATGAGCAATCATGTTCTGCAATCCTGCCATAAACAACTGGCGCAGGTTTTCTGTGACCTCTTCAACCGCTCACTCGAGGAGCACATAGTTCCAGCACTATGGAAGTCATCGATTATCTCCCTTGTGCCAAAGAAGGCCAACCCATCTGCACCCAATGACTTTAGACCTGTCTCTTTAACACCTGTTATAATGAAGTGTTTTGAATGCCTGGTGCTCTCACAGGTCCAACAGAGTGTGCAGAGCATAATAGACACTCTACAGTTCGCCTACCAACAGAACAGAGGAGTTGATGATGCTCTCTTGACACTACTTCACCTGGTCCAATCCCATCTGGACACACCAAAGTCCTACATCAGGCTGGTGTTTGTAGACTTCTCTAGTAGTAACACAATCCAACCGCACCTAATGGCTAAGAAGCTGCTGAAGATGAATCTCAACCCTCATCTTATCCTCTGGGTAATGTCCTTCTTAACTGACAGACCTCAGTGGGTTAGATATAAAGGCCACTGCAGCACCACCAAGACCATCTCTGCTTAATGACATTGGACATCTCAAGACAGTAAAGGCAGATGAGGAACTGTTATTGCTTTTGATGCTAAATTTATCATAATTCATATTTAATTAATTTAATATAATGTAATTTTGTTCATAATACGACAAATAATAGTAATTTTAATCATAAGACATACCTTCACTATAATGTGAAACATCTGATTCAATTGAATGTCTTTATTTAACATGTTTGTTTGCGTTTGTGGGTCTGCCCCACTGTCTGTCTGTTTTACTGCTGGAAACTACAACTGAAGTTCCCTAACGGGAAAATAAAAGTTAGTCTATTCTATTCTATTCTAATGATATGTACCAAGTCTGGTCCAAATTGGTAAAGAAACAAAAAAGCCTTAGTGAAAAAACTATTTTGTATATTATGTAAATTAGCAGAAAATCCAATATGGCAGACTTTCATGATGTTGTGCATGCAAGTATATGTGCTTCCAGGGAATACTCAGAGCAAATTTGGTGTTTATTGGACAAAGGGTGTGGGAGATATTACATTAAAACTGAATAAATAAAAATCTTAATTATAGCGCCACCATGAGGCGGATTCAGGTGAGATTTTAAAACTCTTCATTTCATACATTTATGATGTGTGCCAAGTTAAGTCTCTAAGATGGACCATCTCACAGGAAATTTAGCAAACACGCACAGAAAAATAAATAAATAAATAAAACCAGTGGAAAGCAATAGGGTTTGAGCCCGAAGAACAAGGAAAAATATGCGTGAACTTATGGGTTCCCAACCTGACAGCTTTAGTGTATTTACTAGTGTCATCATTAAGGCAAAATAATGATATTTATATTATTAATCAATATTATAATGCACATAATGAACTTTGGATGAAGCTTGAACTTCGAGAACTCCATGAGAACAGCCTAATTGACTTGATGTTTGACAATGCTTCATTGTATAATCAAACTAAATTCGTTAAACAAGCAGGCTAATTTGGCGTTTTCTAAGATGAGTCAGAAGCCATTCTGGTAGCTTGTTCTCAGCTGTTGCAGTTGCTTTTAACAAAATTTAACCACATAGGCTGTATTTTCTAAAATAACAGCAGTCGGGAATTACCGGGAACCCGTGCCGGTGTTGAACCCTAATGTTAGATTATTATTGTGTACATCAAAACGCGTCATAATGGTTAGTCCGAATAATACTGATCATACTATTGATTCATATAGCATATTACTTGCTCGCACAACACACGCACGTCTGTTTCGCCATCATATAAGATAAGCAATCTGCCAAGGTGGAAAATCAGGCTTTTAAAGGGAATGGGATATGACATTTTCATTTGTTTATTGAATGTTACGCCCAAGACACACCTATAATTAATAGAGAGTAAGTTCAGCCCATTTGCACGTTGCACCGTGCTTAGCGCAAAAAAACAAAAAAAACACCGTTTAACTAGCAAAAGTGTACTTGGAGACGCCCTAAATGCACTTAAAGCCATGTGTTTAGACGAAGCGCCAAGATCGCCAAGACAGAGCCCCTCCTACTACATATGCAAATAAAAATATAGCAAATGACAGTTCTGTGGTCAGATTTATATTCTATATTTCTCACAAACCAATTGAGAAACAACTGTGAAATAAAATCGTCAAGTTGGGCTATTTATTGAATAAAATGAATTAACTTTTACAACCTGATGCTTTTAGAAGATTCTGTGAGCTTGGATGAGACAGACGATACCCTGGACTGGAAGAAAAGTTAATGTTCTCCATTCGACCTAAGTGTGTATATGGGAGTTGAGGGCATTACAGTTCCCAAATGGGCTATTCAAAAGATCAATTTCTGAAGATGAGTGCATTTATTTCCTCATTTTGGTTTCCTTTTGATTATAACAATTACACCATAAAACAAGATCCACATCAGCCACTGTTTTATTTGCAAACTCTCAGCAACTTAATCTCGCTGCTGGTGCCCGCTCTGCCGGAAAATTTCAAAATAAATATATTTGGAATTTGAAGGATGGCAGTAATTGAGATTCATTCAAAAGATTGGATGCAATAAGTCATTTAAAAAAAACATTATATTCTGCTACGTTTTAAACACCCTGCAGACCCAAGATTAATTGAAATAGGATCACAATGCACAATATTTAATTTCAAAAGCATTTAAATGCTGTTTTTTAATGCTGAATACATTTTTATTTTTTATTTTTAAGTAATGACCTTACATGGTTTGAATTTTTGTCATGACCGAAACCTAGAAACAATTTTCGAAAATTCAGAAAAGAATTTGAAACGTCCATGGGATGCACCTCGGACGCCGGAACATGCCGGGCAGGTGTCAACAGAGTTCGGGTTCATGGCTGGAGAAGAAATTCTGCGGGTCCAGGGTTCTGCCAGTCAAAACATCACTCATCGATCAGCTGGTGATGGGAATGAGACTTGGTGGTTGGGGGCTGTTTTAATGAATGGAACCAGGTTCACTGTGTTGTTGAAATGATTCGGGGGGTAAGCGGACAGGCCGTGGAATGAATGCGGGAGGGGAATCCTGTCCGGGAGTCTCCCAGGCTTGGACAAAGCCGCTGAGCTCAATGGATTAACAAAGAGGGCTTTCCACTCAAAACAAGGCTTCCGGGACCCGGGGGCCGGGTGATGGGATGCACACAGCAGCGTCTGAAGAGGTCGTCAGGCGAGTGGCGTCCCATTGCGGGCCCGCGCCTTTTGCAGAGCAGCACAATCTGAAAGCTCTGCACGTGCAGTTCTTAATCTACATGATCTCATTTTTCATTTTAGCTTTTTTTCTACTAGTTTTCTTTGTAATTAATGTTATCGCTTTGACATTGGACATTGGTGTTAATATTTCCCCTTCAGTGTGGTGCCTGTGTGAGACAATATGTTTATTACATCATTGTTTCTCTTTGCAGTTTTTTTTTTTTTTTTTTTGACACAAATGTCTGTTGTCCAAGGTTAAAGACCAATGGCTGGAGGGTTAATCTCAGGCCTGAGAACAGCCTCAGGTTTTTATCAGGACGACAGGCAACGAGGTCAATTCCGCCTTCAACAGATTCTGTGTCATAAAATTTTAGGTGAAGAGAAGCCGGTATGCCGTTCAGTTCTACTGAAGAGAAGTATCTATGTGTAGGTGTTTTGTCAATGTCTTCAGAGCAAGACAAAAACCTTTTATTCCCTCCAAGGTTTATAATTAACCAGCGCCACTGAAAGATTCCCCATGTCCACTTGTCCCGGCTGTCTTAAGGTGTTTATGCTGTATCAAAAGCCTTTTGAAATGTCTCGGTGTTACCGTGTTCGAAGGCAATGAACGGGAAAAACACTGCAGCAAACAGTGCTGTTGGTACTTGATTAAATCTCCATCCTGTATACTCCATCATAAAACAGCTATAGTAATCCCGAGCTCCATTCAGTAGCCCCCAAGTGGATAGAGAGATTGTCAACTTCATTTTGGGGTGGATATAGCACTTACAATAAAGTTAATGAAGTCGCCTGTTGGAGGCTTCCACTAGGCTCCCCAACCTGTTTCCAGTAAGGCCTAGAAGGCTCAAACTGCTGAACAATAGCAGTGTTGTTTCCATCCCATCCACCCATCCATTATCCATTAACCCGCTTATTCCTGGTCAGGGTCGCGGGGGGGTGCTGGAGCCTATCCCAGCATGCATCGGGTGAGAGGCAGGAATACACCCTGGACAGGCCGCCAATCCATCACAGGGCACACACACCATTCACTCACACTCTCATTACTCATACCTATAGGCAATTTTGAGTAACTCGGTACCTTCTTGCTGTGAGGCGACAGTGCTAACCACTGCACCACCACCATCCCTCTCTTATTAATTCCCTTTATGGCCCAGGCAGTGTGTTTGAGCGACTAATGAGTCTCAGGATCGGAATGACCGCAGACTGGTGAGCCCTGCAGAGCCTCCCCTCCCCCAACCCACCGCCTCCAATCCCCCCTCCCCAGGGTTCCCACCTCATTCCCCTTTTTCCTAGTGTCAAAAGCTGGGTATCCTTCAGCTTGTCATTCTCTGTGAGGAATGACATCTGGAAATGACTCATCCAAGATAATTCCCAGAGTCTTTCACTGCCAGACAGGCTCAGGGATGCAGATATGCCTGTCCATGAGCCTATTATTCAGCTTCGACCTCCCGGCAACAACCTCCAACCTCGTTGACATTGATTAATGCAATGTTTTCTTTTCCATTTGTTTGTTTTTCTCCCCACCGAAAAGCAAAGAAAGATGGATTCAGTGAATCAAGACAACAATAAGTGTATGCTGTGGCAACACAATTATCACATGTAAATCTTGCACATAGGTGACACGGGTTTGACATTTTGTTTTTACATCATGCAGCAGCCCCAGTTTAGAGCTTTTCCAGCTCGTAGCATGTTACTCCAGAGCCTGGTATCACTGGTGGAAAGGCTTGGCTCAAATACTTTAGTTTTATACAAGTTTAATATACCAATTTGGTTCAGAAAATGAATAATCTAAAAAGTAGTATGAAAACAGGACTTGCTGAAATGGGTTTAATATACATCTTTCTAGTCCGTGGGTTCCCAGCGTACACAGAGAGTTCCAGAAATAGCACACCTGTTTACGATCATGCCTTCCCCTGCCACAAGAGGCTCAGAAGGCGCCCGCAGAAATCTCACCACGCAAAGGTTGCGTCACGATTTAGAAATCAAGCCCGCTCTCCTATCGCAGCCAACGTAAAACGAGTGAGAAAAGTAGGGCACCCATCATGCAGCAACCACACGTATATGGAACCGGTTTTAATATTCATGGCGAGAGGGAGAGAAAACGAGTGTGTGCTGGATTAGTGGGAAACGGTGGACTATGCTAAGCCCCTTCCTTTTGCTGAATCCTTCCCCGCACGTGGGGGCCGTCTTGTGAAGTGACGCGGGTGTGGCTGCTCCCCTGCACAACGGCGGAGTCGTGAGCTCTACGGACCCTGATTCACGTAGGGTTCCAGGACATTCTGGCACCAGCGCTGGCAGGGAGAACTTATGCAGGGAGCTGAGAGACGCACTCCATTCATCAGAATGCTATTTGGGGTGCAGATGGAGTGCGAGGGAACCCTAAGGACTCATTGCCATACTGCATACACACGTACATAAACACATGCAAGCCTACAAGGCATTTTGGCCTCACCCAGCCACACAAACAAGCGCAGACACACATTTGAGTTTCAGCCAGCCAAACGGCTGCTCCTGCACACGTACAAACACACAAAAACATGGTGTTTCAAATGAGTGAATACATTATTTCCTTCCTTTTAGGAAAGAGGCAAACCCGTTACCACATCAGAGGACAGCTCAGATCTCAGCAAAGAGCTTTCCAGTCTTCAATCAAGAAAAGGAAAAAAAGGTAGCCGATGGTTATTATTTCCCGGGTGCTTGAGACATTATTGCCTGATCCTCTCTTAGCCCCTGTCTTCTCTGGGAGACGTTTCCATTGCGATTTTGTGCACCTGAAGAAATTGGAAAAGATAAAGCACTCTGACCTGCCGTTGAGCACCTTCCTTCCTGATCAAAGTGAAGAGGCACAGATGGTGGGAAATAATATGAATTCTAAAAGAAGAGATGAGTTACAAACCTATTTAGAAAAGGGGAAGCACAAAAGGAATCAAAACCTATTTAGAATAGGGGAAAATAAAAAAAAATCTTATTTTTAACAAAACCACATGTGCCACAATTATTGACACCCCTGCATTTAATACTTTGTACAACCTCCCTTTGCCAATGAAACAGCAGTCTTCTCCCGTAACATCTAATAAGGTTGGAGAATACAGAGCAAGGAATCTGAGACCATTCCTCTTTACTCAAACCATCACTCTGCTGCCAGACATACAGTAGATATGGATGGATAACTTGAAGGGTTTCTTCTCCCGACTTATGTTTCCATAGAGTACAATTGGAACATTTGTCAGGAGAAACAACCCTTAAAGTGATCCATCCATATCTACTGCATATCTGGCAGCAGTGATGGTTTGAGGCTTGTTTGATACCTTGATGACTTACAACCATTTTAGCAATCATGTATTCCATACTGTTCCAGCATAATTTACAGCTAAATCGAGTCCCACCCCCCAATTCCCATAGAGATCCATTCAAATGCAGAGACGTTATAGTATCGCTTGTAAGAGTACCAGAAAATAAGATATCGAGTCTTTTGATGTTGTTGGGTCAGACATCAGGAAGTCATGGCATGCAAAGGATATGCAACCACATTTAAAAAATTTAAAGGCAGTCACCTTAGTGTATGTAAACTTCTGACCCACTGGAATTGTGATATAGTGAATTAAAAGTGAAATAATCTGTCTTTAAACAATTGTTGGAAAACTTACTTGTGTCATGCACAAAGTAGATGTCCTAACTGAATTGCCAACACTATAGTTTGCTAACATGAAATCTGTGGAGTGGTTAAAAATGAGTTTTGATGACCTCAACCTAAGTGTATGTAAACTTCCGACTTCAACTGTATATATTTGAAAGGATACAATGACAATGTGTTAAAGTGCAGATTGTCAGCTTTAATTTGAGGGTATTTTCATCCATATCGGATTAACCGTTTTTATAGAAATTATAGAACCTTTTGTACATAGTCCCCCCCCATTTTTGGGCATCAAAAAATATTGGACAGTTTATCAATGTAGAATGAAGTAATCATTTTTAATATTTGGTCGCATATCCTTTGCATGCCATGACTTCCTGATGTCTGTGACCCAACAACATCAAAAGACTCTTGATATCTTATTTTCTGGTACTCTTACAAGCGATACTATAACGTCTCTGCATCTGCATTTGAATGGATCTCTATGGGAATTGGGGGGGGGGACTAGATTTAGCTGTAAATTATGCTGGAACAGTATGGAATACATGGTTGGCGAAATGGCTGTGTGCTCTGTGTGCTCCCGCGCAAGTAAAGATTTTCCCCACTGTTAAATGACCTGTTAAAATAACCCCAGCTAGCAATCCCTTGCGAATGAACACGTTGCTAAATATTCTGTTATTTCCTGTGAGAAAGGAGTTTCCCCAAGTCTTTTCCTGGTTTTTCACGTCTGAAGCACTCGAGGAAGCCCTAGGTTGTGCTCTCTTCGGTCCGAGAGAGAGAGATGGATTTAGACCACACCCCGACAATCCGTTCAAGACAAGTTTTTGAGCTGACTTTGAGATGTATATTAATATTCCTATTGACACTGAAAAGATATTTGGTGGGTGTGTAGTGGATACAACCCTCTGATATGTTGTGGTTATTTGAAGTTTTTTGAGTCCCTTGTTCATCACTTAATATGACTATTTAAATGTATTACTTTTGGTGCCCTAAAATGGGGGGACTATGTGTAAAAATGGCTACAATTGAAAGTAGAAATAGTCCAGTTCAACCATTCTAGGAATGCTGTCATACAATGGGACACTGAATTATGTGTAGTGGGATACAGTCCCCAGTTCTTTGAGGGATGAATGAGGTGGAAATGTAATTCGCACTCTGCGCTCCACAACTTCCAGAAGGTTAAATTTTTGTTTAGATCTGGTGGTTTTTCAGGCGATGGAAGGCATTTGACGTTCATCCTCGTGTTCTTGGAACCGTTCTTTAATGTTTTTAGCAGTGTGTATGGAGGCGTCATGTTGGAATATGGGGATATCATGAGGGAACAGTGTTTGCACTATTGGGTGCACCTGGTCTTGTAAAATGGTTTCATATTGTTTGCCCGTTACACGTCCATGGAGAGCAATCATTGGACCCAATGAGTCCAATTAAATGGCTGCCCATACCATTACAGAACCACCACCATACTTCACAGTTGGCAACAGACAATGTGGATTGAATGCCTCCTTAGGCTTTCTCCAAACATAAACCCGTCCAATAGTATTAAAGAGAGTAAAAGATGACTCATCAGACCATATCACTTTTCTCCATTGCTCAGGGGTCCAGGTTTTGTGTTCCTTACACCATGTTATGCGTTTTTGTGCATTAGCCTTGGATACAAATGATTTCCGAATGGTGGCCCTGCCATAAACACCAGCTTTGTGAAGCTCATGACGTACTGTTTTTGTTGAGACTGGTTCAGATATGGATTGATTCAATTCTGTGGTGATTTTTATAGCTGTAGTTCTGTGGTTATTAGCAACTATCCTGCCAAGTGTCCATCTGTCTCGGTCAGAGAGCTTTGACTTGCGGCCACAGTTCCTTTTTTGCCAATGCTGTTTTTTTGTGTTGGGCTTATGTTGTCATCATTTTTGACACTGTACTCCTTGCCACCTTAAATAATTTTGCTGTTTTTGTGACCGACACACCTGCAATTCGGGAACCAACTATTTGGCCCTTTTGGAACTCTTAGTATCCTCATCTTGCTTTGGAGATCTTACTTTTCCTCAGGCAAAAGTAATTAATCATCAATCTTAGGTACATGATGGGCAACCCAGTCAGACATGCTACCGAAGCACAATAGTTTCCCAATGCTGGAATTTCTTTTTAAACTGCTCCCCTTCCATAAGCGAGTCTGTTTGATCCATTTCTCTGAAGAGCACTGACCCTAATTCTGAGGGTAGCGCATATCCATTGGGTAATTTACAGCAGTGCTGAGGAGGTGGGAAAATAGACCATAACCCACAGGACTGCGCCTCGTTTGAGTCAGAGCCGTGCTACAGAGTATGCAGAGTATCAGTCCAGAGACCAAGCACAGGGCCCTGTTTATGAGTGACAAACCGAGACCTGTAGGCTAGTCCTGCAGAGCCTTCAGAGCACACGCCGCACACACAACCAACAATAGCCAACAATAAAACAATTTATTCTCATAAACTAAATCCTCCTAGCAGCCTTTTTGAAGTCCCAGTGAAGTCAGAGAAGACTGTGTGCTAACCCCCATCATACAAGACAATCGGCTCAACACAACTGTCATGTAATGTAAGACTAAATCTATAAAGGGGTGGGTAGGCAGGAGACTCCCCCCCTCCACTCCCAAAACTTCCCTCCCTCCCTCCCTCCCTCCCTCCCTCCCTCCCTCCCTCCCTCCCTCCCTCCCTCCCTCCCTCAAGCACTCTGGGGGCTGCCACTAACTCCAGTCACCTCCATTTAGCCGGGCCAGTGGCCGAGGCTCACAGGCGAAGGCCTACTCTGTAAACAGCTCAGTGTCGCGCTCCCCAACAGCCAGACAGCCGGCAGGCAGAGAGGTAACAGCACATCTCCATCCTCCCGAGGCCTGCTCCGCTCAAGTGCATCCACGAGCTGGGAGGGCACCCAAAACCAGGGATGAATGCTTCTGCTGTTCAGTGACGCTCCATGACAAGGAGGTCACACAGAGACTCAGCGATCCTCTTTCATAAACCCATCTGTGGGGAAGGCGGGGGGGGTGGGGCTTTATTTAAGAGTGCGCATTGTCACAGCCCTGACATTTCCGCCCGGCCGCAATTCACATGGGTCTGCTGCCAGCCATCGCTGTGGGAAGGCACCAGCCACACTCTGGTCAAGTGCACTTCACCCCCTCAATTAAGATGTGCTGTATCGTAGATACGCTGGTCATAACTGCAGGGGGCAGTTTTCTTTAAAAAAATGTACATATTATCCTGACCTGAAGACACAATAGAAATCCACCAGCAAATTAATCATTTGGATTAATTGCAAAACACAAGTAAATCAGTTATAAGCCTCCATACCAGAGGGCACAGCTCTCACGTCACAGATGAAACTGCTCTCAAAGCACAGGTCACACATTATGGGAGGGGACGGTTGGACGAGCATGGCACATAACCTTACCTTTTCTTGGTGCGGTCTTCAAAAAGGCTTGAGGAAGGGAACTTTGCAAATCCCAGAGTATGCCCCTGTCTGTCTGTCCATTTCAGCGTGCCGTCTTCTATCGTTTCCTGTCGAGGAATGGCAAGGGGGAGGGGGGGGGGGGGGGCTCGTCAGTAACGGTGAGCGCAGACGCAGCACAGGGGAAAAGCCCTCCCTGTAAACGCGGTCGCTGTACCAGACCTTTATTGACAGGGCTCATGCCTGAAGGCTTTCAGCTCATCCAGTCACAGCATATCCGTTCTCCCTGAGCACAAGTGGAGCATTGTACCACATTCACAGTGGAACAATGTGTGACTAAAATGCATTAAAATTATTTGATTGCTGCCTCAACCATTCTCCCTCATTCCCTACACATACACACAGGGACACAAACACTCAGACATTTTGTACCATCTTTTGCAGCAGAGCTTGTGAACAGCATCAGAGGAGTGGGTGGCGGGTTTACGATCGTGAGAGACAGCAGTGGATTAATATTACGGGATAAAACTCAGATGAAAAGGACACAGGAAAGCAGCCAATGGTCACTGTGTGTGTGTGTGTGTGGATGCGCGTGCACTTGTGTCTACGGTTCTGCACAATGTACTATACTCTTGGGGAGACCTAATTTGAGGAGAGCTGGTCTGAGAGAACCCGATCACATCACTCTCTCTTTCAGTGCTGAGAGAAGCTGCCAGCTGAGTACTTTGCCCTACGGGCTAGATGGCGCTGGACGAGAGTAGGGTTTGGACCAACCGCTCACAGATGGTGATGCCTCATTCCCACAATGCCTCTCCAACAGATCGATGAATGAGAATGCCGAATCCCTACAAAGCGATGTTCTCCATGTGGAATATACACTAGCATATATACAGATCCTTTCCAAAAAATTAGAATATCATGGAAAAGTTTTTTCTTTTTTTCTTTTTCTTTCCATAATTCCATTCAAAAAGTGAAACTTTCATAGATTATAGATTCATTACACACAAAGTGAAATATTTCTAGCCTTTATTTGTTTCATTTTTCATAATTTTGGCTTACAGCTCCAGAAAACCCCCAAAACAGTATTTCAAGAAATTAGAATAGTGTGTCGAATATCAGCATTTACTTCAGTTATTTCAGAGAATGAGTGGAGTGGCTTGACTCGAGGAATCCGACAGTTGTAGCCCATGTCCCGGATACGTCTGTACGTGGTGGTTTTTGAAGCACTGACTCCAGCCTCAGTCCACTCCCTCTGCATCTCCGCCAAATTTTGGAATCGTCTTTGCTTGACAATCCGCTGAAGCCTACGGTCATCTCTTTTGCTTGTGCACCTTCTCCTGCCACATTTTTCCCTTCCACTAAACTTTCTATTGATATGCTTGGACACTGCACTCTGTGAACAGCCAGCCTCCTTAGCGATGACCTTTTGTGGCTTACCCATCTTCTGGAGGGTGTCAATGATGGTCTTCTGGCCAATTGTCAAGTCTGCAGTCTTTCCCATACTGAACCAAACTGAGATAAACTTTGCAGGTGTTTTGAGTAAATTAGATGATAGTGTGACACTCAGTCTAAAACATTCATTCTCTGAAATAACTGAAGTAAATGCTGATTTTCGACACACTATTCTAATTTCTTGAAATACTGTTTTGGGGGTTTTCTGGAGCTGTAAACCAAAATTATGAAAAATGAAACAAATAAAGGCTAGAAATATTTCACTTTGTGTGTAATGAATCTATAATCTATGAAAGTTTCACTTTTTGAATGGAATTATGGAAGAAAAACAACTTTTCCATGATATTCTAATTTTTTGGAAAGGATCTGTATATACACTAGCAAATTACAACCATCCTGTAACTTGCTTCTTGTTTCTGTGGTTGAAGCCAATCAGGGCTGGGCTTAGTCCGTACTTGGGTGGGAGACATCCTGGAAAAACTAGAAGCTGCTGGAAGTGGCACAGGTGACAAATAGGGGCAGGCATCTCTCTGGAATGAGCAGAAAAATCAACACCCCAGTGAAGTGATGGGAACATTTCTCAAATGGTAAGCAAAGTCTCATCCTGTCCTCCATAAATTCACAATCTGGTTTTGGTAACCTGGTAATCTGGTAAGCATCAATTTATCCCTCAGTTAAATTAAAGCAACTCTGTTTTGATATGGGATTGAGCATTCTTCCACAAATTGTCTGCTGTGCATCACTCTGTGTTCAGTCTGTTTGCATCTGGCCCACAAATGGCGTTCATGACCATTCAGGCTACATGGCGCCATGGACCCCAACATCTTCAAGTTGATAGTTGATATGTGCAAAAAATCCACCTGCCAATACTTCCAATGCACCAATATTTCTGTCCTAGAATTCCTATAGCAACAACCATTCTAACTGGCCCTTCATCACAGAAGCTTCCAGAACCCATTTCTAAAGTTCTGCGAGAGACCTAAAATCCACATTGTTGCCAGACGTGTTGGTCCTGTGCTGAAAGGAGGAAACGACAAAGCAGCGAGTGCGCAACCTGCATCACAGCACATTAACCAAGTTGACAGGCAGGACTAAGAGGATAATGATCGGCCCGCCTATGGCTGATGACACGCAGTTAGTGAGGTCCTCACCTGGGAATAAACAAACACTTGTTTTCACGGCCACGTGCCATGTAATGGGCTTGCCAGCATGTCTCGTTAGCAACGCCTAACAGAAAAAATACTTGTTTGATTGATGGCTACCCTTATCCCTCTCACTTGGTTGCCTCCAGATGGCCACAGTGAAGTTAAGTGCTTGTGAGGCAGAAAGGTGCTGTAGAATTGAATATTGCAGCATTTCATTCTGAACACTGAACCGGTGCTCCAATCAACTATACCTTAGTACTAATTCAGTTCAGTTTTTTATCCATTCTTTGCTCACTTCTCTCCACTGTAAAAGCCTTGCTTCAGTTAACCACCTACAATCTTTATTCACTTCAGTTCTGCAGTCAAGAGCCTTTGCTCACAATTAATTAACATTTAGATTTTTTTTTTTAGTAGCTTAGATCTGTAAAAAACATGGGCTGACGTGCTGCTCGGATGTGCAGTTTCCACCTACCGCTTCATATCTTGTGAATGATAGGATCTCAGAACGATGGACCCTCCCCTCAGTCAGAGTCAACAGATCACATAGCCAAGGCTGGGCCCTGTAGTCATAGGCTTGAACCTCAGGCGATCTCATGACTGACTGAGGGTCTTCAGTAGCAAGACGCATTAGCATTGCCCCACCACCATGTGTAGGGTGGTTTTAATTCTGCACGGGTTAAATTAGTAATCCTTCTCATTAAATTAGTCCCCCCAAAGGCTTACACAGATATGTAAAAAAATAAAAATAATAATAATCCAGTTGTACAGCTGGATATTTTTTACTGAAGTAATTCAGGTCATTTTGTAGAAGGGCACAATGCCAATCTTTTTCAGTTACAATCCCAGTTGCCAAAGTGACTCAGCAGTTTTGAGTAATGTCAGTGAGCAATGAGACCAGGAACAGACTGGTAAAGGGAGATTCCACAGGAACGTCCATTTGCCCACTGAGTGAGAAAGACACGCCAAACCAAGATGAAGGCATGCCAGAGCCTAGTCCAGTGATAGTCATTCCTGGTCCTGGAGGGTCTCAGGGTATACTGGTTCTTTGTGGTTACTCAGTATCAATTAAAGCAGTTAAGTTAATTCACCACACCTGGTTCTTGGGTCTGAATTGGTGGCTGATATTAAGGCAAAAACAAAAACCAGCAGACCCTGCAGTCCTCCAGGACCAGGAATGACTATAACTGGCCTAGGCAAACACATTCCTGATGATGATATCTGGCTGACACTGGGAGATCTGGGGAGCGGCAGGTGGATGAGCACTTGGATGGCTGTCTCAAACCCAGAATGTGCGTCTGGCTGGCGCAGGCCCAAACTAAAAATGGTCAAATGCCAAACGCCAGCTCCTGGAGAGAAAGCAGAGGGTAACCAATGGTCTCCGGACTTCCACCAGCGAGGACCGACTGAGACGGTCCTCCAGACAGCAGGCGGGGCATGTGCAATGGTGGTGCATCCAAGTGGAATCCAAGCACAGGAGGACAGCACTCCAGTGCCAGCGCCCAGCTTGACTGCTAAACAGAACAGTTGTTCCATACCCAGCAACACAGCGTTGGTCTATGTTCCTGGCAACAAGTAATATGACTTTGTAAGTAGGGCTGGGTAATATTAGGTTTCTCACGATACCATATGTATCCGATACACGTGGGAATGTGAATTTTGAAAACCTTTATAAAAAAATAAAAAAATCAGACATCATTGAGCAAAACTTTGTTGAGGACATTAGTTTACTGTGAATAGTAAAAGTATCATATAATGTCAGCTACAAACAAAAATACAAGCCTTTTAAGGTCAATGAACTTACACACAATATATTAAGTTCACAGAAAAAAGATATGAATGCTTGGTTTAGTTTGAACTGAATTGTAAACATACAATTATTTTATATGTATATAGTCGGAAGTTTACATACACTTAGGTTGAAGTCATTAAAACTCATTTTTAACCACTCCACAGATTTCATGTTAGCAAACTATAGTGTTGGCAAGTCAGTTAGGACATCTACTTTGTGCATGACAAGTAATTTTTCCAACAATTGTTTACAGACAGATTATTTCACTTTTAATTCACTATATCACGATTCCAGTGGGTCAGAAGTTTACATACACTAAGTTGGCTGTGCCTTTAAATTTTTAATATTTGGTTGCATATCTTTTGCATGCCATGACTTCCTGATGTCTGTGACCCAACAACATCAAAAGACTCTTGATATCTTATTTTCTGGTACTCTTACAAGCAATACTATAACGTCTCTGCATTTGAATGGATCTCTATGGGAATTGGGGGGGTGGGACTAGATTTAGCTGTAAATTATGCTGGGACAGTAGGGAATACATGATTGGTAAAATGGCTGTAAGTCATCAAGGGTCTGAGGTATCAAACAAGCCTCAAACCATCACTCTGCTGCCAGATATGCAGTAGATATGGATGGATCACTAAGGGTTGTTTCTCCTGACAAATTTACCTATTGAACCCTATGGAAAAATAAGTCGGGAGAAGAAACCCTTCAAGTTATCCATCCATATCTACTGTATGTCTGGCAGCAGAGTGATGATTTAAGGCTTGTTTGATACGTCAGACCCTTGATGACTTATGGCCATTTAGCCAACCATGTGTTTCCATACTGTTCCAGTGTAATTTACAGCTAAATCTAGTCCTAACCCCAAATTGCCATAGAAATCCATTCAAATGCAGAGAGGTCATAGTATCGCTTGTAGGAGTACAAGAAAATAAGATAAGTGTCTTTTGATATTGTTGGGTCACAGACATCAGGAAGTCATGGCATGCAAAGGATATGCAACTAAATTTAAATTTTTTTTTACTTTATTCTACATTATTTTAAACTGTCCAATATTTTTTGATGCTCGAAATTGGGGAAACTATGCACAAAAGGTTCTATAATTTCTAAATGGTTTATCCGTTATGGATGAAAATACCATCAAATTAAAGCTGACAGTCTGCACTTCATTGTATCCTTACAAACTCAAACTGCACAACTGCTCTTACCTTCATAACCACTGCGGCCCTGTCAGCCCTGTAATGACTTTACTGTACCCCAGAGCATAAACAAACAATTGCTCACGTGTAAACACACACAAGCAGTTCAGTAAAATTAGTATCACCTATAAGTACTACCTTTCAAAAAAGCAAACCGACAGGCCTGCTGTTCACAAAGGCCGCGCAGTTTAACATCAGGAAGCCAGGGGAAAGGCGACTGCTTTCACCGATAACTGTCACTACTGGCAGTCTAGGATCAATTAATATTTCATCATCTCTGTACTGATGAGGTTGCTTTTTAGTTACAAATTCACGCAGTTTTTACACTCTTACCTTTTCAGAGACTTACTGTACTGGTGCTCTAAAGCAGGTGAACCACATGCAGGTGAACCACAAGGACAAGTTGCTTACGTCCAAACTCCAAATTAATGTGATACAAAACACGGTTAAAATTCTTTCCAAATCTAGTTTTTGCCAGGTTTGCAAAAATAAAATTACAATACTGATACATTTTCCATCATGTCATTGGGTGGGTGGATGTTACTGCACATAGTCCTTTTAGCTGCAAAGGACTCGGGCCTTTTCTACTTTATACAATCTTATAAACACTGCCAAATTTGAACAGCTGTGAGAAAAATCACACACAAAGGAAGCCATCCTGCTTTCAGCATGTGAATAAGATTTTTCACAGTAACAAATAAAGCACAGCCCACTCCGTTTGAATGGGAAGATTTTGTCATTCCAGTGGTAACAATACAGCAACCCTTTAAAGTATTTTCCTCAAATCCGGTGAGATAGTACTTAAACAGTTACAGAATTCACCATGGCAACTCCCCCAAAAGGTACCCCACATTTTTAAGTCACCAGGTAAACCCAAAGTAAACAGCAATATTTGCCATGTCTCGTAAGCTAAAATAAAGAGGAATCTTGTCACTCATCTGCTATTCTTTTTTGCTCTTTTCCACTTGTTTGCAGCGCAGTGTGTCCCAATGCTGTCAGCTTTAGTTTCTTTCCACACTTATAGCCACTCAAATGGCTTTTTCCAGCAAAGAAAAACTACAGGAAACCTGCCTTGGTGCAGCTAACATTTGGTCTCGGCCGATGCAGAAGCCAAAATGGTTCCAGTCTCGCCACAACTTTTTGATAGCATCAGTCTCACTTGGAACTTTTTTGGAGAGTATTATTGGTCTTGGAATCAGTCTCATCCAGCTGAACATTTGTGGTCATATTTGTATTCTTTTGGAAACCATCACCAGACAATAGGAAGTTTTGTTTGAAAGGAAACTAAAAATATGGCAGCTACAGTATGTAGTCTAAAACATTTTATGTCTTCAAAGAATCTACAAACACGAAAACTATTTGTTCTAAAATGTGTAGGCTAAAGGGAAAAAAAAGCCGGTTTAAGGAAACACTATGGCTTGTCTGCAAATCAGAAACAACCCCACATAAATACATTAGAAACTGGCAAACGTACTGATGCACCAAGACAAGTAACGTAATAACGAAAGGGTTCAAAACTAAAGAAATATAAACTTGAGCGCTTTTAAAATAAAGTTTAAAGGAGACAAAGATGGAATTTAAATAGATGCCGGGTACACCTTCCCCCGTGGGATATGTATCAAGGACTGCTTTGCCTTTTTCCATATTATCTCATCAGGCCATGCAGCATTTTGTTAAATGGATGTTACAGCAGAAACAAACAACTCCAGCGCTCACCCAGGATACATAGACAATGGACAAGCGATACACAGGCGATATGGACTCCTGGACACCAGGATTTAGACCACAATTAAGTGCCAGAACTGCAGCCAATAACACAGCATCGCCTCTGTGAGTATGCAAGTGCTGCCCTGGAGGGTACAGTTGACTCTTGGCTAGTAGAGCCATTGTGGCAGGGAATAAATGATTGCAATGGCACCCTCTACCCACAGCGGAAGACAATCCAAAGATTCAGGCCCATTACTATACCAGCTAATATGTGTGCTGAGTTCTACAAGAACAATAGAAAATAGATGGGAGGGTGCTGTAAGCAGTATTCCAACTCCATTGAACCAGGCAGACTTCAGGAAAAGCCAAAGAAAAAAGGGTAAGAAAACAGCAGCAGGGCTGCGCTTCAAGTTGAGGAACAGACTGGATGGTTTTACAAACCCGCCATCACAACTGCTTTCCCCATCTGCCGAGTGTTTCCACTCAGTACAGGTGGATGAGCAGAGGCCACACATCACTGGTCACCCACATTCTTCGACCATTTGACATAAGGGGCTCTATTTTGACGATCTTAGCGCTTGGTCTAAAACGCAAGGCGTAAGCGCATTTAGGGCGTGTGCAAGTCCACTTTTGCTAGTTAGACGGCGTGTTATTTGACCGCCAAGTACGGCGCAAGCTGTAAATGGGCTGAACTTAGTCTCTTCGTTAATTCTAGGTGTAACATGCAATAAACCAAGCAAAATGTCATATCCCATTTCCCTTTAAAAGCCATCTGCGTGCCAGATCCGAGTATTGCCGGTGCCTGAGAGAGCGGCAATTGGCGACAGCTCCCGGGGGGGATCGTCGCATACAATCGGCCGTGGCAAGTTGGATTCATGGTCAGGGCTTGGAGGGGTTGCGCCCAGAAGAGGGCGTGGCAGCCTCTTTCCTACTGCCGGCTGACGGGGTTGTAGCAGTGAATTCTTGAGCGGTTGCTACACAGGGAATTTAATTACTTAGGGGTTCAACTGGCTAACAAATTGGAGAAAAAAGGGGAGAAAAAATCCAAAGGGGAGAAAAAATCCAAAACGAAAAAAAAAAGCAGTTTTCTTCTTGGCCGATTTCTAATTTGATGGCTGACAGCAAGACTGTGAAAACAGTGATTTACAGCTGGCAAAACAAGCTTGTCCGCTTAGTTAAAGCATGCCAGCAAGCAATAGGCTATATCGATTAATATTATGATAATTTGGACTAACAATTATGACGCCTTTTTGATATCCACACTAATAATCATTCACACAAGGGTTTAACACTGGCACGGGCTCCCGGTAATTCCTGACCAAACTACTTCCCAGCAATATAATAACGGGAAAACAGGAAAACATTTTCCATTAGCTTAGACCAGTGCTGTTATTTTACAAATACATGCGGTTTATAATTTTGTTATAACACCTGCAGCATCTGAGAATAAGCTACCAGAACATGGCTTCCCTCTCAGCTTAGAATACACAAAATTAGCCTGCTTGTTTAACAAATTATACATTGAAGCATTGTCAAACATCAATTCCATGACTGTTCTCACATGCAGACAGATCACAGGCAATGGATTCAGCTAGCGAAGTTCAAGCTTCATCCGAAGTTAATATTATGTGCGTTCTTTTGCCTTAATGAATACACTAAAGCTGCCAGGTTTGGAACCAATAGGTTTACGCTAGGGCTGAACCGAATGCTTCGGAGCTCCAAAGCTTCGTTCGTTGGATTGGGATTCGGATCCTAAATTCAGATTCGAAGAGTTCGTTTTTCCCCCCCCAAAAAAAAAAAAAAAAAAAAAGAAGAAAATGGATGGTTTACTGTTTGTCAACATATAAGTGTTTATTCTATATTGATTGAGCTTTGAATCGCCTGGAAGTTTATCGAACGTACAAGGATGCGCGGTTCAGGCTTCCACGTCGACATTCGCTACGTGGTTGCGCTGTTGCCCAAAGCCTGAGGTGAAGTTACAAGATGTCAAAGAGGTCAGCTGTGTGGAAACATTTTAATATTACCGCTGACATTCCAAAAAAGGTCAAATGCCAAATATGCCAGCAGAAATTGGCATACCATGGTGGAACTACGAATTTGACAAATCATTTGAAAAATGTAAGTAGCCTAATTTATATAATTATCTTTGTCAGAGTAATAGCCTAGCAACATTAGCATTAGCTAGCCGATCTGACTAGGCTACATTTCATGATATAGCCTAGGCTAGCATAGCATGACAACCTATTACGTTTTGGAAAGAAAACAATATAGCCTACACTCGGCTTTAGACTTTTTTTCCCCCATACCATACGCAGTATGTGGGCTACGTGAAGTCTGAGAGTTTATAGGCCTGCACATAACTGTGAAGACTGCGGCTTATATTTATCTTTTTAATTTATTTAGGCCTATGTTTCATGTCCTGAACTTCTGTTCCATTTCAATTTAATACTTTGTTGTTTCAATAAAAAAAAAAAACAAAAAAAAAACGGCCTTTCTTCATGCGCATATTACTGAAATAGTTTTGAAAACATTGTTTTCAAAGACTCAAAAAATATATATATTTTTAATAGATTATTATTAAAACGAAGCTACGGAGCTTCGGGGAAAATTGCCAACGAAGCTTCGAAGTGTAAAAAATGGCATTCGGCTCAGCCCTAGTTTACACATATTTTCCCTTGTTTTATATTGTCCTGCTTATGGAAATATGACCAACACGTTTTTACCGGTAGCTTAATGCCTTAAAACAAGCCCACTTCCCTGTGTCCCCTGCCACATCTACAGGCTAAAACCCAAATCTGACGCATGGGACTACTATGAAACAAGCAAATATTGCACTTATAGATCAATTTTTGGCTCTGTATCTGTATGTATGCGAGTTTGATGTAGGTGCTCTACGTAGCTTGCAAGGACTATTAATTAACACTTTATTACTGGAATTCTGTAATTCTGAAGTTGTAATAATTTATTGTACAGTGTTACTGCTAGTTTTCCCATTCTTCTTGGTACTTTTGTGACATGCATTTAACCTCTATGGCCATAATGGCGTCGTAAGTCACTGTCCACACCAAATAAATAAATAATGCCAGTAAATATCCCCCTCCTCCACTCACCCCATTTAAGGCTCGAGCCATTAGCCTGATCCCAAGGCAGTAAAATAGATACCCGCTCCGGGATGCAAGGGCTCCAGGACCCACCAGAGAGCATCATCGTTCGCTGTTCAATGTGCTCTAACTCTCACCTGTAGGATAACCGACTCAGGCTAAAGAACAAGAGAGTAAAAACCATGCTGCATTCAAAATAATGTAACATTTGAAAATACCCACATCTTTCACACTTAAAAAAAAGAACCTACATTTTGGGCCACAACATCATCCCTTCAAAAAAATAAAATAAAAAAAATAAAAACTTCTTTTTTTTTTATCGTGACCATGAAATAATCGAATATGACTGATTGGCACCTCAGGCCGTTTCAGGCATCACTGAGCAGGTCAATACAGCATTAGACCTTATCAAATGAGAAAACATAGCTTTAACTGAAATTACTTTGCCGGTACATGAGGTCTTTGAATCGATGCATTCCACAATACCATGTCAACTAATGCCTACCTATCCTATCTAGCTTAATTTTCCCAATGAATATTTATCACTTCTGCTGAAGTTTGTGCCCCGCATGGGAGGACATATTTATTTTATTTGTATTAATGGAGTGGGGGAGTGAGGAGAAAGCATTTTGTGCTCATCCAAGAGAGATGGAGGAAATGTATGGTCTACATTTACCACACCTACGAGGCAAGTGGAAGGCTAACAAGTAGCTGAGGCCCTGTTCTATATACATGTAAGATTAGATACTTGAGAAAAGGAGTTGTTCAAAAAAAACATCAGTCACAGAAAACCTCTTGACAAAATGAGCCCTTTTTTGTCTCATGGGCTAGCTGATATAAATAAGAACGCAACCTTGGGTGACCTAGTCTACACATCCTGATCTAGTTATAAATGTATGTGATTATCTCACCCGTTATAATCCCCACTGATCCATGCGGGAATCAAAGCTGCCCTCACACAACAGCATGAGAGATCTGGGGCAAGGCAGAGCAGACACGAAACCTGGAAGAGTACAGGGACGAATGTTACAAACAGATGGTATTCAGTTTCAATCATGTCAAAAATGCACAAATGCAGTTTTCATTCCAGCAGACACATGTGAATGATGTGTAAAGCAGTAATGGCTCTACTAAATGCAAATAATTAAAAAGACATGAGCCGGATTAATTGGTGTTAATTACGTTTACATTTTCCTTTACGGAGAAATGGGCAGATCTAAACCATGTTTCCTTTAGCCTACTGGCTGCAAAGCTGTATTACCTGGGATCGAGCATCACATTTAAATTTATGCAAGCTTTTACACGGAGATAATGCAATGTTTGAGTGGAGTTTATGTGTAAGTCCAGATGTCTATCTAGTTTCCTCTTGCTGTCTCTCTACATGCGAGTCAGAAAATGTAAAATATAGAATATTTGGATTAAACCAAGACCCATCTTTGGGAGGAAAGCGCAATGGAGAGATATCAGGCCTGCTCTGACAGGGAAGTACTCAGTGTGTGTAATGGTGTGCAGCAACAGAGACACTGCCAGCTTGGCCCTGTGCAGAGGTGACCACTCCTTCAGGAGTCAATGCATCCTGGATCCCCAAGCTGGTCTCCTCTGATTACCGTAGTTACCCAGTGACATCCGAGGGGGCTTTAAAGAGGAGACACTGATATAGCCTGAGGCGCCCCATTGATCCCACACACTGTCTCATGTGGTTACAACCAAACATAGGAATAAAAGGCCATGGGCAAACGTATGCATGCTTCTTTTCTATTTGAATGTTTTGAAATTTTGGCTTTGCTATAAAAACAGAAAAGATACATAAACAATTAAAGTTTAATTCAATTTAACTTTCTCCAGTGAATTTAACTAATGACAATGATTTAAGGGAGCAGACAGTTTGCTGGATTTCATTCCAACCACAATTGCAATTCCAGAAATTGAACAAACTGTTAATTTTTCATGTTTAGAGGGATGATTTCCCCTCTTAAGACACATTATGCAAGAAATAGCGATGCATGCCATGAAGAATAAAATTTCCATGTTCACATTAAGATTGTGTTATATTGCAAACAATTACAAAAAAGACGTAACAGCTGAGGTGAATAGGCCCCTAATTAGGCAATTGAACATGTGTTTTTTCCTTAAACATATTAAAGAGATACTGCAGAGCCTTTTCTAAGGCCTTTTTTACCGCTTCAATTTGAACTGGAACTCTTGAGTAGGTGTGGTCATATAATGATGATGCCACATAGTCATATTATCATATTCATACGGTCAAGGAGTGAAAGGGTGTATCGATATAAGTCCTAATATTAACATTAGCAGTAATACAAAGCAATTCACATTTGAACTTGAACTAGCTAGTTAGCAGTACAAGGGTCTCAGTCTCAAAGAGGGAAAAAAAAATAAAAACGTTGGTCTCTGCTTTTATACCACGTGCCCAGCCGAGACCACCCTAGGATCACCTCAACTCCACCCATTTTTATGTTAAGGATCTCGTGACATCACGAACCCCCGGAAACCAGCATATTGGTTAGCCTACACAGAAACTCAGAAAACACCCATTTTGGCTAAACATGAGATTTTCGGACAAAAACAGTTGTGTATGATCATAATCTAACCCAAAACATCGGTTTTCAACGGGAAAAAGTCGGTTTTTGACTTTAACACAATGCAGGTTTGGCTCGTCATTTGCTTTTTCTTTGAATTCTTCATTATTTACCAAATGGTTCGTTTTAGTGGCCACGTGTCCACAATTTCCACAAATTAGGAGCCTATTGATTCACCTGTCTTTAATTTCAATTCAATTCAATTCAATTTTATTTATATAGCGCTTTTCACAGATGACTGTCACAAAGACGCTTTAGAGCGACCAGTTAAAACATTTTGGCTGTTTGCAATACAGCACAATGTAAATATTGGACTTTTATTCTTCATGGCATGCATTGCTATTGCTAACATAATGCGGCTTAAGAGGGTAAATAATCCCTCTAAACATTAAAAACATTTAATTAAGAAAAATTAATAGCTTGTTAAAATTCTGGGATTGCAATTGTGGTTGGAACGAAAACCATCAAACACAGGGGGCTCCCAGGACCGAGGTTCAGAACAACTGTTCTAGCCTACCAGTCAGTATTCAGCACTCATTTTTGCAGAGGGTTCAGCCCTGCCCCATCGGCCTTTGGACCGCAGAGTGGAGAAAAACAAATGGGTGTGTGACCCCTGAGCTACTGGGTCAAATTCAGAATTGAACAGATATTAATGATGGGAGCACAAGGTTTCATATGTCCTGTGATGGGTACAACTACAGTGAGCCGTCTATGGCTGACCGGTCCTAAAGCTTGTCTGTCTTTGCTGAAAAGCACAATGTTTGGTTCACTTCAGTGTGTTTTTGGTTTCCTCATTCTCCTATCACTAGTGTATATTGGGCTCAGGCCTTTGAGCCTAGATCACAAGAGGTTAAGCCAGGGAAATTCAGGTCATAAGCTTGCTCGTTTTCTTGTTTTTTGTTTTTTTTTCATTAGAGATATTCGCAGAAGACCGGGTGAATGTGCATGTAGTTGGTCAGATATTGGAAATTATGTAGGCTTATCTGCGTGGCTTCACACTTAATGTTTGAAACAAACAGGTTTGAAACAAATGGAATTGGTATTAGAAGATACAAATGAAATAGTATCATAATTGGCCTGGAATGCCTTGTTAATCTAAAAGAATGATGAAGTAGGCAAACTTCAATAAACTCAAATTGGCTAGAAACCGACCCGTCAGTCACCTTCCTGCTTTGTTTGTTGGTAAGCAAACAACAAATTAGGGTTGTCAAAAGTATCGATACTTTGATACCACGTGCTTAAAAACGATACGCTCTCAACTTTATTAAAAAAAACTATATTAAATTACATTTTGTTTTTATTTGTATAAAATATCTGTGGGTCTTCAGTGCCTCTGGCTTCATTACGACATTCTCTCCAGCAACGAACCCATCATGTGACTGACAGAGTAGTGAGTGAGTGACAGTGGCAGATGCACAAGCACTACAGGTATGATGATGATCAGAAGGAGAGCGAGAGACAAAACACGCCAGTGGATGTCACTCAGAACAGCCAGCGACCCATCACTGTTATTCAAGAAGCTAGCTAGAGTTAGCCGCCCATGGAAAGTCCAGCTCCAGAACTAACGTAAGTCGAAAAAGAAAATAGTAGGAGTGCTATTTGGCAATATTTTGCCTATGAGGTGGATGCAGAAGGAAAGGCGAAAGATTTGCAAAAGGTGCTTCAAAACGGTGCCAACAAGAGGAGGGAACACTTCAAATTTGGCAAAGTATCTGAAGGACCGGCACCCTGATCTCTCATAGAATTGAGAGGTAATGTTGAGTTAATATCATTTAATAAGTGTACAGTTATTGTCATGAATGACGTTGCGATGTGATGCTGATGAGCTCAGAAAGTTCCCCCAAGCTTTTTTTTTTTCTCAGAGCAAGCTAGCATCTAACTAGCTGGCTTGCTATGTTGTGTGTTGCTTAACGACACCAACTACATTAGCCTAAGTAAGGTAACGGGGTTGCACTGACATCTGAGCTGACGACATAACGTTACACATTTATCCAAAATTAGTTTCACCCAACGTTAGCTGACGTAAAATAGCTGGCTGATCTTGCGCATTTATTACTGCCAGTGATGTTGGACCTGACAGAAAGTTTTATTAATTTTAATTGTATAAAAATACATGGAATTTAATTTATATATAATTATACCATCAAATCTAATTATAGATGTTCTCTCATATAGCACCACAGAGAAGCTGCAAAGGACACCCAGACCCTTGCAATTGGAATGTTCTTGTTTTATTTTATTTATCCTTTGTTTACAGGGGAAACCCAGAGACTGTACTGTTTACAAGTGAAGCAACATTAGAGAAAAGAAAGAAATAATACAAAAAGCAATAATAACTACATAAATAAGGTGTAAGCCTACAAGGTAGGGAAAACATTTAAGAATAGTAATAATAATGTTAATCTTGTTCTGTGTTCAGTGATTTTTTCTGTACCAGCACTGTGTGCAGGTTGTTAATACATTTTTTAAAAATGTATCATATTTTGTTTGCCTAGGACTTTTTTTTTTGTGTGTGCCGTGGTATCGAAAGAGGTATCGAGTATCGTTTTTTTATACTAGTATCGTATCGAAGTTTCAAATTCTGGTATCGTGACAACCCTACAACAAATCACTTGACAAATCATTCCAGACCCATATGCCAGATTCCAGAACCATGACAGCTGTTTTGGCATGTGCCCAAGCTCTTGTGCGTCTATCATGTATGCTTCTTTAGGAACTTGTGTTTCGGGAACATTGGAGTAAAAAAGCTTGGGCGACATCTTCAGAGCTATTCTTACATAGCAGCGCATATCTAGGGTTCATTCTAATCGCCTATTTGTACTCCTCGCATCCTTTTCTCATGTCCTTAGCTCCGCCCAACAGAGGAAGCGAGGATGGAGGAAATGAGGCAACATGCATTAGGCAAACAGAATGTCCTTGCTTGATCAAGCGTCAGCATCATGTTATGCTCACATGCTTTACTACAATGCTTTTTAGCTTATTTTTTTCCATAAATAAACGGTGCTTTTGTTAGTTATAAAGAATGAGTGTCATTATGTATTAGCGCTTAATAATAAATGGAAAGGAACGGTAAAGTTGCATTTCTGTAGGGGTAATGTGAAGAGATGTGAAGAGAGGTGGATAATTTATACACGTAACGTGTTCCGAGAAAAGGCATCTGCAAAGGCTACACGTGTTTCCTCACTGAAGCATCCTACGGGAGCCTCCTTGTTCCCCACTCCTCGCTCCTCCGAGGAGCATTTAGCGGTTTGGAATGTCCTTAAAGATGGCGAACCTCGATCGATCTCTGGGTTAGGCGAAGACAGATGGAGAAGAGGATGGATAAAATAAGCTATTAGAATGCACCACTAGAGTGCCGCGGAACCACCCACACAGAGATGAATAAGATGTTCTCTTCCAGGCCTTCCAAAGTACACTCCAACAATGGGAGAGACAAAGATGACTCACAGGGAGTGAAGGGCAGTTAGACTAAGAAAGTCTTGAATTAATAAACCTGCACGAATTGGAGCAAGTTCAAATGAGCAACCTCCGATTAGCATGTATACTAATCACGGCATTGACAAAATTATGACCTGAATTTCCCTGGCTTAACCTCTTGTGATCTAGGCTCAAAGGCCTGAGCCCAATATACACTAGTGATAGGAGAATGAGGAAACCAAAAACACACTGAAGTGAACCAAACATTGTGCTTTTCAGCAAAGACAGACAAGCTTTAGGACCGGTCAGCCATAGACAGCTCACTGTAGTTGTACCCATCACAGGACATATGAAACCTTGTGCTCCCATCATTAATATCTGTTCAATTCTGAATTTGACCCAGTAGCTCAGGGGTCACACACCCATTTGCTTTTCTCCACTCTGCGGTCCAAAGGCCGATGGGGCAGGGCTGAACCCTCTGCAAAAATGAACCCATCTTCCTTGAGCCGCATGTTAGTCACGGCGCACAGGCTGAGGCATTAGCAGAACCTCCTTCTCCACTATTTGCATCTCAGTCAAATTAGAAGGAAGAGAGAGAATAATAAGCCAGAGGGTTCAGGGCTCCCACTTTCTAGCAGCTCTTCGCCAATGACTCATCCCTCATTCGCTGCCCGCCACAGACCAGCCATCAGTCACTGAGCCTGTTTCAAGGCACACTGCTTCCTTAAAGTCCTCCTGAAATCATGGATTATTTCAGATGGAAAAAACCCCAGCTGGTTATATCAGTATATGCTGTACACACACCAAGGAGGCTACAGCAGGCCCCATACATTTTCCATCCCATATGGAAATTAAATATACTGCAATAAGTTGTAAATATGTGGGGGGAAAAAATTTCACAGCAGTGTCAAATATTTCAGCATCTTAAATAATTTATACATTTACCAATATATTGTGAAGTGTTGCAACATAGCCAACTGATAATATCAATACATTTTCAGATGTTATCCATAAGGGGATGGGTGGTATTTATTACGTTTGTTTTTGGTTAGGGATGCACCGATATGGCCGATACCGATTTCCGATAATTTAGGTGAACCATCGGCCAATGCCAATTCTGCTTTCATAGGTTTTATGGCCAACCGTTTAAAAACTTGCCATTTAAAAAAAAAAAATAATAATAATTTAAAAAAAAAACTATTTTAATTGCAAGAAAGTTTCTTTATGACATTTCTTCACAATCATCAACTTAAAATGCATTACTCCAACTGAAAGTGTATTCCTGAAATGTGAAAAATAAAATACTCAATGCATTGAGAATTTTCAGGCCTGGTAGTAGGCACTGATAACTTATATACCTTTCCAGAATAAAAGGCCGCTATAGCTTGCGCTTTCAAGACGTCGTTGTCTGTTCCACGTGTTCACACTGAGCTGGGCAAAAAAGATTTTCAGTACGCTGCCCCCTCTGCTTGGAACACCCTACAGAAAGACTTAAAATTGGCAAAATTGATCTTTTCTGTTAATTTGTTTCAGTCTTAAAGGACTTGGAATGTGGCAGTATTGGACATTGTCTTTCTGCTTAACCGTGACATTATGTCATCCTGAAACTGACTTTTAACTGGACAATTTGTGTTAAATGTTTTGTATTTGTATGAATGTTTATTTGTTTTATGCTGCCCTCTTGGCCAGGTCTCTCTTGTAAAAGAGATTTTAATCTCAATGAGACTTACGTGGTTGAATAAAAAAAAAAATTTAAAAATGTTTTTCATGACATTTCTTCACATTCATCCAACTTAAAATGCATTCCTCCTCCACCTGAAAGTGTATTCCTGAAATGTGGAAAATAAAGTGCATTCAGTGATAATTTACAGGCCTGGTAGTAGGCACTGATAAACCCCTAAAGTGACGTGGCATATTGGCGTGGTCAGATGGCGCAAATTTCTGTTTGATATACCCCCTTATGGAAATGTAATATACTGCAGTATATTTTAAATATACTGTGAAGATAATTTTGATATATTTACAATATACTGCAGAATATTCTTTTTCCATAGGGGCAGCCACATAGCGGACTTCAAAAGCAAATACTGTGGCCTTTATAAAAGTGAAAATGATGAAAAAGCGCCGTGTGATGGGTAGTACAGAGCGGGAACTTCAAGTGTGTTCAGAGGATAACACCTGCTACACGGCTTCGCCGACTGTTTATATCTTAGCTCAATGTCGCAAAGTTTACATTTGACTTTAGTTTCTGAACACCGCTCAGTGAGACCAAATTCTTTTGACCAAATTGTTCTGTACGGAGCATTTCGAGGAATGTCAGTGATTTTCGCCACGAGCAAGCAAGGCGTCTACGTTATCACTTCAGAGCTGATCAAGACACACATTTCCCACGTCCATCTCTCAACCTCACCCAGTTGTCAAAACTGACACGAGGGGGGTAAACTATGAAGCAGGCTTACTGAGTTAGCTGGATGACTGCACTGAGTAAAAGTTCCAGATTTGGGAAGGTTCCAGGTTTTACTTGCCGATTGCCGATAGGCGCATAATGAAATGACAAATCTCAGGAACTCAATTTCTTTCCAATTACAATTATTTTCCTGTTGTCCTGCACTCCAACATGTGTACAAGAGGGTACGTGTGGATGACGGACCCAGGCAGGGAGAAGATGCTTGAATAATTCACGAGCGCACGCGTGGAGATAAACACTGAGTCCTGTTCTTCAAACAAACACAATCAACAGGAACAAACAACTTCAGATGGACTCTCTGACACAACAGAACCAGAGGCTTCTCTATAAGCTCCTATGCATTATGCAGCAGCCCGTGGACAGTGTGCGACTAAACCCTACATTCATTCCCCACACATTGCAGGTCGTTTCATCTGTGTCAAAGCAGACGGTCATCTCAGTCAGTCACAGCCATGGCACTTGAACTTGTTGTCAAACAGTTTTCCTAATTTTAGTCCCTGGCACTCACTGAAGATCCTGTTTAAGACGGTTTGCCTGCATCACTGGTGTGAATATAGTCGCGAATACTACCTCTGGACATTCATAGCTGGAGATTAGCTGGGACAGCTGACAAATCATGTAGGCCATGGCATTCCCATGGTCAAGCGCTCCAGCTTTAAATGAAAGTACCATGTGCGTGCTTAAAATACTACGGTTGGGAGGCCAACCGACGTGCCTGCAATTCACACCATCAGAACAAATGACCTGGGTTTCCTATATTTGACCCACATCATACCCCAGGAAATTGACACCTATCACCAACTGACTCGTTTCTACATTCTGACATGGTATCTCCGTCGGAGGCCACAGGCAGTGGTTAGCAGCCGAGCTGTAGTCTCTGGCTCTCTGATTTCAACCAATCACAGTGTTCCGCTATAGAAAGCAAAAATGTTTTGATTGGCCAGTAAGTAGGCAAGTTATTCACAGCATGTCAGTTCAACCAGCTATTGGGTTCATGAAGCCTCAACGTCCGCATTGCTAGTAAGACTCTCCCTGAACTCCAGTCGCAGATAAAATCCAGGTTCATTGAAGCCACCTATGTATCCCCATGCAGCAGAAACAACACTCCAAGGGAGGAGGGGTTCATCACCTCAGTCACAGTAAAAACAGTCAACTAAGCTTCCTCTACAGAGTGCCTAAAATGAGCTCAATCTGGCTATCAGTTTCATGTGAGGAAGGACAATATTCAAATATTATGGTGCCGAAATCACCCTTGTAAATAAGAATTCATTTAGGACAAAAACATGGTTGTTCCAAACTGAAAAGGCGAGAGATGCATGTGGAATTGCCATGGTCCTTGGCATGGAGGACACGGTTCTAAGATTAAAGATTAAAGCTTGATTTAAACATTCACTGATACGGTAAATAAATAAGGACACTTCCATGAAGTCCATTAATTAGCATTTCAGTCCACTTGTTACAGCTAGTTCAACAGAATGGTATCTCTCTATGCTCTAGTTTTGACTCTGGGCTGGGGGGGGGGGGGGTGACTCATACATGCTCATTGATGAGTTCAACTGTGTTTCATACATGCCCAATGCTATTGAAATGTGTGGGATGGACACCAACCTACCTAGGCTGAAGAAATGGAAGAGACTGGTGTATTTGAACTCATTTATAAAAAAAGTCAAAGAGCCTCTTTCTCCTTGTTCTACTAGAGAGCCCCCTCCTTCTCTCCATGCCCAGCCAAGAGAGCTCTTCATGGGGGTGTGGGGATTTGGAGAAGTGTGTGGGAGATAGCAGACCAATATTTTATGTTTTCCATCTCATTCTCTCAGTCCAACTCTCTAATGAGGAACTGTCTTCTACAGTTAGATAGGCAAAATTTGAGATGGTCTTACAACTGCGTGCAAGATATCCAACCTACATAAAGGCACAAGTTAGTTTTCTTGCAATTATATCTTGAGAAAGTCACTTATACTTATCACACACACACACCCCGACAAACACAAACACACACACACACACACACACACACACACACACACACACACACACACACACACACAGCGTCTATTAAGTAATTTTCACTGACAGTCCACACACAAATCCCCACTCCAATTTGCATCAGGTGTTGCTTTATTCACAACAAAATGCATCAGTGGCTTGTCTTACACTTGCGTTAGTGGAATACAATGGTGAACTAAGATAACATAGATCACAGAAGTAAGATATTTTTGGGGGCATTCATATTCAGCGGTGGAAACTATGGTTTGTCCCGAGCTGATAGCGAAGTTCAGGATTGGGGCCGATCAAGAAGAATGTTTAATTATCGAAATCGGCTTCATTAAGCTCAATCTACTCCCAAGGATCACACTTATGGTATTTTTCCACGTGCTCTGCGCTAGCTTATCTGACTGGGAATGACGCAATCACCCCTCCTACCTCCTGCCTGTTGCACCTGCTTTCACCTTTCATCTATTCCCCTCCTCCCCACTTACACCAGCTGTCATAAAAAGCCATTTATACTTGTTATATATTGTGTTAAAAAGTAAAGGAAAAAGTGCAACAGTTACTAACACAAATATTGCTGTTTTTTTATTTTTTGTGGTTTATTCTGTTATTTTCTGCACATTAGTTTGAATGGAACAATTATTTTTATACTTGTTAAATACCAAAAAATAAAAGCAATTAAAGGGGAATTCCACCGAAAAACAACAACCGTATTTAACAGATCAAGGGACAACTAATTAGGTCTCTTTGTGGCAGGCCAAAACCATTCCAGGACTGAGATATCCACAGGTAAAGATAACATCTTTCAAAAATGAGGAAGGGTAGAAGTATACGTTTACCTCTACCCTTCCTCATTTTTGAAAAACTACAGTGGCGTCAAGTGAGTGGGTAAGTTACATTTGGAGATACCTCCCCCTGACCTTCCATGCTATGTGAAAGAGTAGTGGACGTGCCTACAATTGAGTAGCCTATGGCAGTTGAGTATACTTTTTTTTAAAAGTATGCTCTTTATATCGCCGGATGATATATTTATTTTCGGATTTTCTCTGAGAATAGTATGGAGGATATTTTTCGCATACTGCATCTCACTAAACAGTAAGCAGTTAACATTAGAAAGCATGCTAGTACACAGGAGACAGGACATAGTAGATAGGGCTCTGACACAAACAGAGCTACAGAGAGAGAGGTGGGGAACCTGCCATTACAACTGTAAACTGTATTTTGCTTGCGAGCTAGCTCAGAGTTCTTAGCTAAGTTAACAATTCCAGTACAATGGCTTCCAACGATTTTGTGGACTACAGACTGGATGACGACACCTTCCGAGAAATATTACTTGAATAGGAGGTGGAAGGCTTCGGTTTTGTGCCCGAATACATGGCCGAGGAGTAAAAAGCTTGAACCGGCACCCTCTCACCCTGTATCTGAACACGCTGCCGACCCGGGACTACTTTGGCTGGGTAAACGAGTGGTATATGTCTGGTAACTGTACCACAATGCCAACTGAAATGGAAATGTTTGCTGCAATGAGTGTGACCGGGCAGTCATTTGTCACCTGTGGAGCAAGAAACAGATAAAGAGGTAAGAGTCTGACTAATGTTACACACCCTGATTTTGAAAAACACATGCCTAAGGGTGTTTTGGACACATCCTTCTGGATCCCCAAAACTTAACTGGCATAAGACACCCAGACCTAAGTTAACATTAGAGGACTGGGAGGGGAAATGAGTAAGTTTCACAGACTTCTGGCTAGGCTAGCTAATATGTTTTTACTATACAAAAAGTAAATAAATTTTCCTAAATGAATTTCCCCAGCTACTTTTCGGCAAATCAAACATAATTTTTCAGTGGAATTCCGTTTTAAAGGAAAAGGCCATGATGCAAGGTTTTTTTTCTGAATGAAGAGCTATTTTAACTGTCTTGTAAGCCTATCTTCCCAAAATTCAAGTTGTTTTACTGACTTTAACGTAGGCCATTTCAGATTTTACGTATATATAAAAAAATATTATAAATCGGATAGGGACTGGCAGATTCACTCCGATCGCGATCAGGGACAACCTGATCAGGACATCCCTAGTTTGAACTGAATCCTGAACAGTGTTGACCGTGGCAGCCATACAGGCTGGTGCATAATTGGCCATAGCAGAAAATCCCCACCTCATCACGCAGGAGTGACAGCCAAGCGGGTGGACTGCAGAGGGAAAGTTTCAGACATGGCCTACATGCCAGGCTGGACTCTCTCCAAATTAATAATGATTTTGCTGGGATGTGACCAGCTTATAAATACAACAGAGAATTCTAAATTGGAATAAGATGCCAACACATGCAGGTAAAAAAGAGGTTTTCCAAAAAGAAAAAAAAGGCAATTTTTGACTGAAATAAAATAAGCCAAGAGAGATCTCCAAGCCAAGAAGACTGATGTATAAATGAGCATTGCTGAAACAATGATGTAACAGATCTGAGTGTCTGGCATTATGAAAGATTCAGGCAACATCTGGTTTCTGGAATATGGAAAAAAAATACTTTAGAATATGAATTTGCATTTGAATTCTCCTCCTCTCTGTCATGTGGAGAGCAAGCAGAGAGCCGAAAGCTCTGAACACAAGGGCTCAGGTGTCTCTGCTGCGGCGGTCGTGTTCTCCATCAGCCGCATATGCTCTGCCGCCGCTACGGTCTTCAATGAAAATTCCCTTTGTTAAAATGCTCCCACATTAACCCCCCTAATCAAGAATTCCCTGGAAACTTTCCAGCCTCCACATGGGAACCCTATGCAAGGAAGAGGAAGCCGCTGGAATCTCACAAGCCGTGAGACCGGCGGGGGGATGCTGAGCTCTGAGCAATTGGGAGATCCTTCGTCACTGAAGGGGGCTGGGGGGACGTGGGCATTGTGTGCAATCCCAGTAATTAATGAACATGGGGGGGGGGGGGGGGGGGGGGTCCATAAAGCCTGCTTCACCATAGCACAATAAGCTCCCCATCTCCGGGGCTGGGGTCAAAGTTCACCTTTGCCTTTGTGCCTCCAATAGCCGTAGACAAACAAGGAGCCCTTTGATAGCAGCTACTCTCTCACGCAAGTTGAAAGAACGAAGCTTAGTTGAATTAAAGCATGCTGCGGAATATGAGAAAGGGTTGTTTTCAACTGTTTTTCCTCCTGCAGCTTGGCATCACTGTTACTTTTTTATACAACACCTCAAACCAAAGAAGAAAGTTCACTTGAAAACTTCAACTTTTCAAGTTGAAAACATTGAAATTCAGTGTCCTTGCAGGCCTCAGTAACAGACCACACCCCTGCATTCAAGCGATCCATGAAGGAGACACAGGAGATTCTTGCCCTTGCACGATCCCAGTTTCAGCTGCCGCGTCTCAAACTTCTCAGGAAAAACTGCACTGTGAGACGTGTCCGGACTGCAGCTATTCTTGAACTGAATCAGAAGGGGAATGCGTTTGAAAAGTCGAACATGACCACCACTACTAAAATAAAATTATAAATTAAAACGCAGCAAGACACTGAAAGCGCTGACAATGACTAGCACAGAAACAGCTGGGGGTCATGGGAGTTGCGGGACTTGCATCCCATGTTTTTTTTTTAAAAAGGTGAGGTGCTCCTCTCGGTTTAATGCGGTTCAGCATCCACCTCCATCCCTCTCTCTGTCCTTTGTTCACTTCCTCCTCTCACTCCTTCCTTCAGCATCCACCTACATCCCTCTCTCTGTCCTTTGTTCACTTCCTCCTCTCACTCCTTCCTTCAGCATCCACCTCCATCCCTCTCTGTCCTTTGTTCACTTCCTCCTCTCACTCCTTCCTTCAGCATCCACTCTCCATCCCTCTCTGTCCTTTGTTCACTTCCTCCTCTCACTCCTTCCTTCAGCATCCACTCTCCATCCCTCGCTCTGTCCTTTGTTCACTTCCTCCTCTCACTCCTTCCTTCAGCATCCATCTCCATCCCTCTCTCTGTCCTTTGTTCACTTCCTCCTCTCACTCCTTCCTTCAGCATCCACTCTCCATCCCTCTCTCTGTCCTTTGTTCACTTCCTCCTCTCACTCCTTCCTTCAGCATCCACTCTCCATCCCTCTCTCTGTCCTTTGTTCACTTCCTCCTCTCACTCCTTCCTTCAGCATCCACTCTCCATCCCTCCCCCTCTGCCTACTTCCCTGTCACTCTCTCCCTTTATGCTTCCCTCCTACACTCACTCCCTCCCTCCATCTCACTCGTCTGCCTCCCACTCTTTCTCTCTCCCTCTGTTCATACCTGCCTTGGTCCTTCCTAATAACACTCCTCACTCTCCCCAGAGAGCTCCTCATAACTTCCATCACACGCTGGATGTAGAAGACATGGAAATGCTGAACACTGAAGCCTCAAAACACAGCCCTACCTCATCTCCCCAAGACTTGCAGGCTAACAGGAGAAATTGTGACGGCTTTGTTATTAAATGGAGCACATTTCCCTGCGGTCGTACCTATGACCGCAGGTGGCTCTGACAGAAAAAGCTTGGCCTGAAGCTGCTTTGAGCATTTTGTTCTTATTATTACATCAATTACTGATGTCTTGATTCAGCTCTCAGTTACTGTATTTGATGATGTCATCAAGTTGCATCTCCCCACAGCTGGTGCTTGCGCAATAATCTTTGAGGGAAGTCTGGAATTTCACTGCATGTCCTCACAGGCAATGTCTTTTACAGGAGAAAACATAAAAGATGCTGGTGCTGTACCAAACTTTTGCCCCTGGAATGAATGAAAAATGCCAATAGGATTAAACAGCATTTTCTCTGCAGATGCACTTTTCATTGAATCGTGGGTTTTCCGTGTTTGCAGCTTACTTAAAGGAGCACAGTCAGGCATATGCATGTTTTCTGCATTCTAATCTACTATTTAATGTTTAATATTTTCCAAAAAATCATAAAGATTGGATTTGTGGTTTTTGAGATAGGGGCCCTCAAGAACAGCTCCATCTCCAGAGCAGTTCCAGCCTTATTTACCACATTTCCCATATCTCCCTGCGCACGCTTAGGTTTGGTGTACATGAATATGTAATAGGGGGCGTACACGCCACTGCTGCGAGCACGGTGACGAGCTAACTGTTCAAGTCAAGATACCACAGAAAATTCTTGCGTGTCTGCCCAAAATGCCATCGTGTGCCGTACGTGGGTGCGATATTAAGTCAGGATACCGTTTGCCCAAAAATGAGACGAGGTGCATCCAGTGGCTGGCAGCAATTAACAACCCGATCTATCTGTTAAATTTGCCAAAAAAAAATTACGACAAAGTTTGTGTTTGTTTGAAACACTTCAAGCCAGAGGACTTCCAATGCGACTATAGTGCTGAATTACTGGGAACTAAATCAAAGAATTTGCTTGTCCAGAAATCCAACATATTGACCATCGGGAGCAGGGTATCTGACGTACTGCAGAGACTACACACGATGGCAGCACAACTCTTACACCTCTCCCCAGTCGTTTGCCATGGAGTACCCATTCCAATAGCCAATGATAAGCGGTCAGTCTGAATTGCCTAACGTTAAATAAAGGGGTGACAGAAAAAACTGGTTACAGTAATGTAATATCTGTTGCTACACAAAGGATGCTAAATGAGCTGCTAGATAGCCATCTAGTTATAGCCAACAAGCGACTGATTCTGACAGTAGCCTAACTGACTTTACATGGAATGTCCGAATCTTGGTGTCATGCTGGCAAGCACAACATATCGACTTTAACATAAGTTTAGCAAACGTTAGCTAAATTACAAGATTTTGATACAGCTTGTTAGCTACTCACTCGTCGCTTAGTTGCCCTCCTGAACCCCTTGGTTGTGGATACTTCTTCCAATTAATCCTCCTATTGCTGCATAAGAAGTTGGTAAGTACTGCAGGATGTAGCAAGGGTTCGAAGTTATTATTGGCAGTGATGCAAACTCTGTGTTCGGTTTCTGCCAACAGCCGTTGCCCTCGATCCCATTCGCGGCAGCAAAGGCTCTCCGTCTCGGTAGGCATGGGTTCAGTTCCCACACTGGCACCAATTTATGTTCCCACTTCTCTGCTCTCTGTTAGCTTCGGCTGCCTCATCCTCCGCTCTGTCTCTCTCGCTCACGCAATTCTTCCTCTGTAAATTCCGGTTCAAAACTGTAAGGTTTTATTTCTTCGTCAAAATCGAAAAGCTCGTCCTCCAACTCGGCGAACTCAGAGCTGTCCGCCATTATTTATTGCTGTCTGTATTAATCACGATGACACTGCTGACAAACAGCTGTCTTTAGTGTCACATTAAATGTTTCAGAAGAAACAATTTGCATTCAGCTAAAACATTAATCTCATCTCAAGCTGTAAGAATCCTGGTTGTGTTTTTTTATTTTTGGAAATGGTTCTAATGTCATTTCTTGCAGAAGTAATTTGCATAAATTCTCAGGTTTGTTTAAAATCCTCTTTGCATTTACACAGTGCCACGAGATTGAGACACATTTAATAGATACATGGCTAAAGACCTCAATGTATACTACTCAAAGAAGTTAAGGGGCAAAAATATTTGTGCGTATAAATATAGGCTAACAAGCTAAAATGGTGACAATGACAAAATAATTATTTGATGGCTCAAGAACAGAAAACACAAAACAAAAAACTTTTGATTAGACACTAGTTTATTACCCTGATGAAAAACGTCACGCACCCCCCAAAATGATGTTCACACAAGTCGCAGAAGCTTCAGCAACTGGTGTAGTCACCGTTAGCATTCAGACATTCTTGACAAAGTTGGCGCATGCTGTTGATCAGGCGTTGGAAATAATGTTGAGGGATCGCTAGCCATTCTGCGACTAATCGCTGAGCCAGTTGCTGGAGGTTGATGGCAGGGACGTGATGTGATCGAACTCGCCGCCCTAGTTCATCCCACGCATGCTCAATGGGTGACAAGTCGGGTGAATATGCAGGCCAATCCATGTGCAGAACGTTCAGCGATTAGTCGCAGAATGGCTAGCGATCCCTCAACGTTATTGCCAACGCCAGATCAACAGCATGCGCCAACGTTGTCAAGAATGTCTGAATGCAAACGGTGGCTACACCAGTTACTGAAGCTTCTAAATATACTTTCTTACATTTGGTTATCGTAAGGGTAGGACTGCTGTGTTGCATGGTTTGGAAGAAAGTGTGGTACAGCGACTGGCATAAAACACCATGTCCAAAAACATCCAGGCTAAGCTGTCATAGGGGGACGGGGCGAGTTGTCTTAAAACGCATACATTACCTTTATAACAGTAGATACAAAGCTGACCCAGGCCGACTTGTTTTGGAGCGTGCTCTTCAGGACCATAGCCCACTTGTAAGAACAGGCCATCTGAACAGTACTCCAAAAAGGTTTTTTCAAAAAACTTTTAACTCCATCTGCACGCTCCAATCAGTTGGTTACAGTAGGTTACAAGTGAGATCATTTCCCAGCTCTTTAAGCGGCCTTTAAACTGCATGGCCACCTGCAGTCTTTGGATGAGTGAACATATGTTAAAGCCAACCAACGGTCGCTGCAGGACTGCCTTACCAGATTCCAATCTGCTCACAGCAGTGGGAATTACCTAGCTGTGTCACTGCTGATAACTGGAAACAAACTGTGTAAGAGCTGAACTAAAAGTCATTGATACTAATTCAACAAAATTCAAAAACAACAAAAGTTTGGAAACCACTTTGAAAAATATTTAAAGGCTCTTTAACGCACAAACCATATATCTTGCCGTGGAGGCTATGCACTGCTGTCTATATGCTGGTGATGCATTTCGAGACCAACGTCTCTTCCTCAGGCAGCATTCAACAAAATAATAAAAAGATTTTTAAAAACTTACTTTTTTCACCTTTCAATTAAAATAAATTCAATTAAAAGGAGAAGGTTACATGCAGGAGTGAGAGTGTGCTGTGGTTACATGCAGGAGTGAGAGTGTGCTGTGGTTACATGCAGGAGTGAGAGTGTGCTGTGGTTACATGCAGGAGTGAGAGTGTGCTGTGGTTACATGCAGGAGTGAGAGTGTGCTGTGGTTACATGCAGGAGTGAGCGTGCTGTGGTTACATGCAGGAGTGAGAGTGTGCTGTGGTTACATGCAGGAGTGAGCGTGCTGTGGTTACATGCAGGAGTGAGAGCGTGTTGTGGTTACATGCAGGAGTGAGAGCGTGTTGTGGTTACATGCAGGAGTGAGAGTGTGCTGTGGTTACATGCAGGAGTGAGAGTGTGCTGTGGTTGTGCAGGAGTGAGAGTGTGCTGTGGTTACATGCAGGAGTGAGTGTGTGCTGTGGTTACATGCAGGAGTGAGAGTGTGCTGTGGTTACATGCAGGAGTGAGTGTGTGCTGTGATTACATGCAGGAGTGAGCGTGTGCTGTGGTTACATGCAGGAGAGAGAGTGTGCTGTGGTTACATGCAGGAGTGAGAGTGTGCTGTGGTTACATGCAGGAGTGAGAGTGTGCTGTGGTTACGTGCAGGAGTGAGAGTGTGCTGTGGTTACATGCAGGAGTGAGTGTGCTGTGGTTACATGCAGGAGTGAGAGTGTGCTGTGGTTACATGCAGGAGTGAGCGTGCGCTGTGGTTACGTGCAGGAGTGAGAGTGTGCTGTGGTTACGTGCAGGAGTGAGCGTGTGCTGTGGTTACATGCAGGAGTGAGAGCGTGCTGTGGTTACGTGCAGGAGTGAGAGTGTGCTGTGGTTACGTGCAGGAGTGAGCGTGTGCTGTGGTTACGTGCAGGAGTGAGCGTGTGCTGTGGTTACGTGCAGGAGTGAGAGTGTGCTGTGGTTACATGCAGGAGTGAGTGTGCGCTGTGGTTACATGCAGGAGTGAGAGTGTGCTGTGGTTACATGCAGGAGTGAGAGTGTGCTGTGGTCACATGCAGGAGTGAGAGTGTGCTGTGGTTACATGCAGGAGTGAGAGTGTGCTGTGGTTACGTGCAGGAGTGAGCGTGTGCTGTGGTTACGTGCAGGAGTGAGCGTGTGCTGTGGTTACGTGCAGGAGTGAGAGTGTGCTGTGGTTACATGCAGGAGTGAGTGTGTGCTGTGGTTACATGCAGGAGTGAGTGTGCGCTGTGGTTACGTGCAGGAGTGAGTGTGTGCTGTGGTTACGTGCAGGAGTGAGAGTGTGCTGTGGTTACATGCAGGAGTGAGTGTGCGCTGTGGTTACATGCAGGAGTGAGAGTGTGCTGTGGTTACATGCAGGAGTGAGAGTGTGCTGTGGTTACATGCAGGAGTGAGTGTGTGCTGTGGTTACATGCAGGAGTGAGAGTGTGCTGTGGTTACATGCAGGAGTGAGAGTGTGCTGTGGTTACATGCAGGAGTGAGTGTGTGCTGTGGTTACGTGCAGGAGTGAGAGTGTGCTGTGGTTACATGCAGGAGTGAGAGTGTGCTGTGGTTGTGCAGAAGTGAGTGTGCGCTGTGGTTACATGCAGGAGTGAGTGTGCTGTGGTTGTGCAGGAGTGAGTGTGCGCTGTGGTTACATGCAGGAGTGAGAGTGTGCTGTGGTTACATGCAGGAGTGAGAGTGTGCTGTGGTTACGTGCAGGAGTGAGAGTGTGCTGTGGTTACATGCAGGAGTGAGAGTGTGCTGTGGTTACATGCAGGAGTGAGAGTGTGCTGTGGTTACATGCAGGAGTGAGAGTGTGCTGTGGTTGTGCAGGAGTGAGAGTGTGCTGTGGTTGTGCAGGAGTGAGAGTGTGCTGTGGTTGTGCGGGAGTGAGAGCGTGCTGTGGTTACATGCAGGAGTGAGAGCGTGTTGTGGTTACATGCAGGAGTGAGAGTGTGCTGTGGTTACATGCAGGAGTGAGAGTGTGCTGTGGTTACATGCAGGAGTGAGAGTGTGCTGTGGTTACATGCAGGAGTGAGAGTGTGCTGTGGTTACATGCAGGAGTGAGAGTGTGCTGTGGTTACATGCAGGAGTGAGAGTGTGCTGTGGCAGCACACAAAACTAAATACTGCTGCACAGAGGGTATAGGAAGGCTCAAAACAGCTGACGACATCATTGTTGACATCATGGAAGCCACCATCTGGGAAAAGTGTCTGCCAAGGACACCTCAAAGCACACTCCCTTCACAGCGTGCCGTCGGATCCGCAGGCATTTCTCAGGAACGCGGCAAAAACTTCAAACAACTGCTAAAATACATTGGTGCACAGGGCCATCTGAATTAATCTGGAACATTCAACTCATAAAAATGGTCCCTACTGCACTAAAGACAAAAATAAATTCAGCAAGTAGATATTCCTGTCCTCACTGCTAAAATACTCCTGCAGGTCTGCCATTGCATGGAGGACATCAACTTTCACATTCCCCACAATTTGAACCATCATGCTGAAAAATGTGAATTGCCCAAAGAAAATCAACACTTGTGCAATCATTCAATGTGTAGCTCCACTTTCATGAAAAGAGCTACACATAGGATGAAGAATGCTGTTAATTTAGCTAGGATGACAGCAAAGCGTTTTCCACACAGAGGAGAGCTTAAGTATCACCATGGAAACCCAAAACAGTAAAAAAGCATTTTTTTTTTTTGTATTTTGTTTTGCATGGCAAGTTCTTCCCCTGCACACAGGTGGGAACCTGCACCCCTCTCAAAGCAATCGCATCCTGTAATTTCACTATGTGACCCCACTTGTTTCCATGGTTACAATATGTGATCAGTCAGAGGTCTGGATAGTGGCTTAAATTAAAAGTGGAAAGCTGCAGATGTTTCTCACCTCAACAAATTATTTTAAAGAATATACTGGGAATGTCAAAGAAAAATACATCTTGCTGAATGCAATGGGGGAGGAGGAGGGGGGGGGGGGGGGGGGCGGTTAAAAATAGGGGAGTAAAATTAAGGTTGTGAGCCACATTCTAGCCTGATGTAACAATTGAATTGAGTTGATGCCTAGAGCACTATGCCTGAAAAATGATACTTGAATAATTTGTGGAATGACAGCTCTGGGAAACATTGAATGCTGTGTGGCATTTTAAAAGAGAGTTACTAATGAGCTAATATTTGTCAATTGTGTGGACGAGCCATGCTCCTTTTCTCATTTCCTTCCATTTTGGAATGGCCAATCTATTAATCGACTGCAATTATTTCTGCAACCTCCGTCAATTCCAGCGAGCATGGTCAAGCATGTGCCCTTCTGTGAAGCACGTGATGTCATTCGCCACTTCTTATCACGCTGCAGCTTACAAGTCAGAGAAAGACACTCAGCAGCTCAGCAGGTGGAGCACAGGTAATCCGGGCCAAATGAAACCTTCCCTACCCTGGGCGATGTTAGTGGCAATTCTGCGTAGCCTTGTGGGGAGGCCGGTCACAGGTGGCACTGGTGCAGTTCCGGTTTGTCACCAGGCCATGCAGCCTATCCATGCACTAGAACACTGCCTTAACAGGTTGAGCCACCCAACAACCCCATTCAGCTGCATTCTGAAAGGGAGATTTAATACCCCATTGGACTTGGTTGTGTTCACTGTTAGCAGAGGCTTAGTATTTTCCAATTACAATGCATTTTGAAATTCATTAAATAGTAGCAGAGTTAATTTATGAACAAAAATTGGCTTGTTTCTTTTCCTTTGTTTTAGCATTGTTTGTTTACTCATGCCTTCCAAATCCCAGGGAATTGGGGGTAACGGTAATTGCAAATAACTTTTGCCTACAATTAAACCTTATTTATTTCCATCACTGTCAGAGAGAGCAGATAAGCGGGCATTTGGTTAGAATGGGGTAATTACCTCAAGTCCCAAAGCAAGACACATTTTCTTTATTTGCCATAACTAATTTCAGAAAGTTCCACTCACAGTGGTGGGAGAGCAGTCCCAGCGGAGTAATTCAGCGCTATGATGCTCTCCTTGCTTACACGTGCGAAACCTCGGATGCACCAAGCTGCACCCACCCAGGCCTGTACCCGCTCAAGCCCTTTAGAGTTAGAGGCCTTGTGGCCCTCAAAGCGTGGATGTGGTGTCGGTTCGGTTTTTTATTTTTAAGAGCAAGTAAGGCTAAGTGGTGGACGTAACCCCAATTGCACACCACTATCACCAGCCAGCCCGCCACTCTCCATCTCTTTCACCAGGAGATCAAAACACTTTCAACACATTCCAGGGTGGCGAGGGAGGAGTGTGAAGTGTCGTATTCTCACCGCGGTTTATCGCACCCCGGACAGAAAATCAAACAACAATCACAGTGATGTGCTGAGAGAGGAAGGACATATAGTTCAGAATAGCCTTTGGGGGGACAGGGAATTCATTGGCCCCAGGGGTGAACCCTGAGAGTCTACAGTGAATGAAAGGCTGAAGAGCACAGCCTAAATGAGAGGGGGGTAAAATGCCACCGATGAAGAGTGCAGATTCTGCATCCTGCTAATAGGGTGCAGGGCAAGGCCAACAGTGCTAATCACAGCAGAAAAAGCAGGTCCTGCTGTCCCTGTCGCCGTGGAAACAACCTTTCATTTTCATTCGGTAGAATCTGCTCGCCCTATATTTTAACCCACTTCTGTGAAAGTATCACTCAGAACCTTTATATTTATGTGTGACAAAAAGTAAGAAAATAAGTTACTCTTCTGTTGGGGGTATCTTGTGTCCTTTTTCAACAAAAAAAAAAAGGTCAGCATACACAGTTTCAGTCTTTTTCATAGTGCTTGGAATAAAATCCCCCAAAATCAAGAACTATTCAAAGTAAACCCCTTATTCTTGCACTGGTAAAATGTCAATTTTCAACATTTTACCATGCACATCTTTGACAATATACCACAACCTGGTTGGTTACCGGCCAAAGCGGCAGCTAGAGTGAAACAATTACCAGCCACAATCAAAATTTTGCCAGCATTTGGCTGATGGCTGGTGTTAATTTCACACCCTGCTTGCATTGAAAAATGGGCCTGAAAGATCTATACTGGAGCCAATTGCACTGGCGCCAGAGAGAAATGCTCTGAACAGGACCAGAAAGTTAGCTTCAACAGCGAAGCCCGGTTTTGACCACTAGGCTGTTACACTGGTTGGGCATCAGCACCCCAAAAGGGACCCATTGCAAGGACCTGTCAGTTATAGCTATGAACCTGCATTTGTACGTAGGCTACTTCATGAAATTGAACACATATTAACCCCTTGCTAATCAAGCCAGTCTCGGGTAGGCTTGGAGTGTAGGCCTATTACATTTCATGTTCATGTCGGGGAAAAATGGCATTATTTTCCTAAGTAGCCATCTTCGATCAATGCTTACTGCATTCACTGTGTTCGACCAGTTGACACTATGCACATAACTCATAAATGCTTCCACGTAACGGTTAATCAAATCAAATAAGTTGTAGTGTCATCTTTAGTCTAATTCTTTCTCTTTGTGCTTCCACCTCCGTACAGGTGAGAGTTTAACCTTCAACCGCTAGAGAATCACCGCTGCACAACCCTGTCAGCCGGCAGTAGGACGGAGATCGCCACGCCCTCTTCAGGGCGCGACTCCTCCAAGGTTCCTGACCATAGTTCCAACTCGCCCAGGGCCGTTCTATGCGCAGCGATTCTCTCCGATGATTATAACACGATGGCTGTGTAAATGCTTTGATTTGGACGATTTTGATAAACTGGTGCGAGGTAAAACATGAACGGCTTAGGTACGTAACCGCGTGAGGAAGCTTGGACACGCAAGGTTATCAGGCTCCTGTAGTGTCAGCAGCAATTGAAACAAAGCTATTCTTAGTAGTTTCGTACAGACAGTAATGCTTTTTCTTTTTTTTTTTTTAGGTTGACCAATCCACCAGCCATGAAACACGTGGGTAAACGATTCATGCTTATCTACGTAATGATTGGGACACGGAAAGTCAGCACTATATATTCCCCTTGTTTTAAAGTATCGTGGAGTGTATTTGGGCACATATATTTTTTTACTTGGCTTATGCATGACAGAAACAAAGAAAGATCGATCCGATAGATATTTAATTTTCATGATTGCCGACGGCATCTTGTGTACGTAACTCCCAGGACACAATGAATTACGTACATGACCCTGATTAATTAAAATGTAATGGCTATGATATAACTTAGCCTATAATAAGAAAAATAACAGCGCATGTCAGCTATCGCTCTCAGCGTAAACAAGAGAAGCTCAACCTGTTGTCAGTGGAAGTGAGCGGCACTGCCCTAACAAGAAAGAACTGTTTGTAGCCTATCGTGGACAGCTGGCTAAGTAGCTAGCTAACGTTACCAAACAATTTAATTGAACATCATTTTAATATTTATTCTTTACCTAACCTTTGCTCCCCGTGCGCACCATTTAACCATTTTTATTTAATTTTGATATAGCCTACATATAGGCTACAACTATTTGTTTTAGTTAGGCTACAATCGTCATAGAAAGTAATGATTTCTAAACTGAAGCTTTAGGGAGTCTGTGTTGGTTAGCAACAATTGCTGTGCACAGGAGCACTCTTATTGGTGGTTCAGCTAGCCAGTGCTTTGTGTTGGGGAAGGGAAAAAAAACGTTGGTGCCCCCCCTCCCCCCAAGGGCGTGGTGCCCCTGGGCACGTGCCCAATTGCCCATACGGTAGATCCAGCCCTGGCTACAATGATGTGCAATCATCATAACATAAAACGTCAGACATGCGGCACACATCTTAGTATCTAGCAGTAATTACCGAGGCGATTTCACTTTTTTTTTTTTTAACAAGGCGCCATTAGTATTGCAGAAAAATAATGTGAGATTGTGTCTTTTACTGTTTTGGCATTTATTTATGTTACTCTTACTCCACAGAAAACAAAAAGGTCAGACAAAATAAGTAGACCAGATGGCTGAGTCTAATTCCACATCAAACTGAAGAGACCATTAGGGTTGAAGATGAGAAGTGGCTTTGATCTTCCAGCCTGTCGAGAGAGACTGTGCTGAAAAAAATAACTTCTGCCACGGACAGCCATCATTTTACACTTCATTTCTTATACTCCAGCAAGAATTTACAAATTCAGTGTTCTCAAAGCTCACTGAAGGAGTCTGAGGAGACTGCATTTGATACGTATCTGCATATCACCAGAGATGTACCAATCAATCAGAGGGCATAAACTAGCCCCTTGGTGGGCTTCTGAGTCTCAGTGTGCGTCTGTACAAATGGACACCACGAGAACAGGTGTTCCCTGTAGTCTCGATTCCAAGCCTCAGCTGTCATTAGCTGACTATAACCAAGTCCACAGTGGCCAGACATAACTGGCCACATCCCACCACGGATGTGGTTCCAAAGGCTGGGCTGGTGGATGGCTCTTTCTGTTAAGGCCACCACACTGTGGTGCATGGATGAGTCTCACAGCCTCGGATCGAATCCGACTGTGGCAGGTAGCTCCACACGGTGACGTTGCAATTGACAATTGTTCAATTGGATAGGGTTCCACGTGCATTGCTATCTAGTGACCCTGTTGGTCGATCGGGCATCCGCAGATTACAGCTCCTCTGACTCAAACTGATGTTTGCGGTGTGAAAAGCAGCAGCTGGTGACACCACGTTTCATAGGAGAACCGTGGATGTCTATTCTCTTGAAACAGCAGGGGGCTTCACACAAGGTATGCGGCTGCCATTGCTGACGATTAGCCATTCCAAATTGGGGTGGGAATTGGATCTGCTCAGCACCACGATGGGTGCCAAATTCCATACATAATAAAAAAATTATTTTTAAATAAAAAAAATAATTCCACAGGCTACACGTTTAGGGACTTTCAAGAAATGCTGATGGAATCTCATAATGCAGTAATTAACACAAAAGGATTTAATACAGATCCTGGCAAAATCTTGAAAATACTAGAGCATTTCTATGAAATAAGGAACGCACTGTGCGATGTACTGAAACAAAGCATAATGCAGCAGTCCACAGGTGCACACAAAGTGCCCTCAACTAATAGAAATTCCACCTCCTTGCCGAGTCAAGCTATAGTAACATGTCGCAGTGTCTGGCTTCTGCAACTGCTGCAATGCCCTCAAAAAAGCTTAAAACTAAAAACCAGTGTCAAAGCCGCCACAAAGTCAATTTATTTTACTGCAATTCAGTTATTGTTCGTTGGATCACAGCCATTCAAATTGCTTTCGAAAGCTGTGGGAGAACTATGAACTACAATCACGCATTCAAAAGACACACGTCTCCAAATTGCAGTGTATTCAGGAAAAAAAATGTAATGGATTTCATGGGGCCCTACCAGTTGTAGACAGATACACTTCTGTGATAGATACACTTCTCCTTTGCCATCGCTCCTGTAGCACTGTGTGGTCTGTCAGGGGTAAAACCCAACACTGCCTCACATGTGAAATGTTTCAGGAAACAATGTTCCTTTCACATGGTTAAAACTTTTTTTTTTTTTTTTACCTGTAAGCCCTTTGTAGAACACATTTTAAATGAGGAGCCAGTTTTACACCACCTTAAATTACTCTATGAATGAGCGGGAACTGTAATATAGGCTACACAATGAGTTCCGTCTAATCAGCCAGTTTCAGCCACCAACCCTTATAAACTCCTCAAAAAAAGTTCGGAAACGTTATTTCGGTCGATTATTCCTCCCCTTTAATAATACCAATTGGTATTGTATTTTATATTGTTGGAAAGACTGAGTAGTCACCTTTACAACGAGGTACAACTTGTAAGGATCATGCATTCGTGGAATGAGCAACACAGCTAACCGTGTGGGTAGCTGCGGTTTCAAAAAGTTATTACCAAAAGTTAACTTTAAAAATGTTCCATATTTTCATTTCTTTAGGCTGTAGGCCCTACATTACATATTCTATCTGCTAAATCTTTTTAGGATGCCTCTATGATTTTAATTTTACAAAAAGTTAAAATCAAATCCGAATTCTTCACTACTTTTTGATCTTAGTCTCGTGTGAGGTTGTGTAGAATGAAAAACATTACAATAATGCAGGGATCAGCTGCAGAGTGCGTCAGTTGAAGTGGCTGTTTTGTGCATTCCTCTGTCTTGCAAAAGACTGAGATTTAAAATATCTGGCAGAAAATTTGGATGTGGCTCAAGCAATAAATGTTGGCTGGGATATCTGCTGACAAACTGAGTACTTGACTATTAAATGTAGTGTCGTTAGGTACATTAATAATTTGGCAGTGAAGACAGACAGTTAAAACGTCTTAAGTCATCACATGGAAGCACCAATGAATGTGCAGAATATATATATATATATATATACACTACTCACAAAAAGTTAGGGATATTCGGCTTTCGGGTGAAATTTCAGGATGAACCTAAAATGCACTATAACCTTTACAGGTGAAATTAATTTGACCTTCTCTAAACTTTTGAATGCACATGTCCAACTATTCAATGTTTCAGTACTTTTTGCACAACTTGCTGTTCTCTAACAAGGAGCTGAACGGCAAAATTCACAACAGGTGTTTGATCCATGAATCGACCAATAAATTTCCTGGTTCAATTAGAATTGGTATTTAAACAGTCCTCTTCATCATGCTGTTCACATTTTGACATCATGAGACCAAGACGACACCTAACAATTGATCAACAGTACCTCGCCATTGCGAGGCTTCAAACAGGATGTTCTCAGAGGGAAGTGGCCATTGAGCTTAGAGTGTCACAGAGTGTCATCAGCAGGTTGCAACAGAGATACAGAGAGACTGGAAGAGTCACAGAAAGGCATAGAAGTGGACGTCCTTTGGCCACATCCCACACTGTTCATTGTGAACAGTGCCCTGCGGAACCGGATGATGAATGCCACTCAACTCCAGGCACATTTAAGGGAGGTGAGAGGCACCCAAGTGTCACGTCAGACCATTCGAAACCGTTTACATCAGCGTGGTCTGCGTGCTAGACGACCTGCAAGGGTACCTGACCACACCACCAGGCACAGGCGTCATCGTCTTGCATGGGCCAGGGAGCATTTACGCTGGACGAAGCACCAGTGGGCCAGTTCTCTGATGAGTCGATTCACGTTGAGCAGAAATGATGGCCGCCAACGATGTTGGAGACGTCAAGGAGAGCCCTATGCATCAGCCACTGTTGTCACCAGATGACCCTTTGGTGGTGGCGGTGTTACAGTGTGGGCAGGTGTGTCTAGTCAATACAGAACTGCCCTACACTTTGTGAATGGTACAGTGACAAGCCCATACTACCTGAATAACATCAGTAATCCAGTCAATGATATGGAAAGCGAAATGGTGTAGACACAAAATGAGGGATATAGAATTCACAGTTCTATTTCTGTACGTGCGCCAGACACGTGGGTGTTCAGAGATCACAAGACAATCTCGAGGGGGAAATACGAATATAGCTTTAGCATGAAGCTAACGTGGCCTAAGCTATAGAAATCTAGCTACGTCTAGCTACGTCTAGCTAAATCCCAGGCCTCTATCCGTTTCTAATGGGTTAGGTATTAGCAGAAAGTTTGCATGCACTGATCTCGATTTAAAGGGAGGCGGATTGTAAATTAGTTATAGAGTAAGTTAGAGTAGGCTCTGTAACTTTAGCTTATGCGAGGCTAAGTGGCTGTCGATAGCCTGCAAGCCATGTGTTGAACTATAAGTTAACGTTACTCTAAATACACACAATGGATACAATCAAATATGCAATTACATTGACAATAAACATTACACAAAAGTTCTCGTAACTATTGCCTTGGATTTTCATGTCAGTCTTACTGTACTGAAGTTGCTACAGGCGACGTCCATGGCTTTGATGATGTCCGGAAAGTTCTGGCAGCGTCTGGACTGGACTTTCTCTCGGTTTCCTTGTGGGTAGAGCAGCTTGCTTGCTTCGGTGAGTCGTTGCTGGAAACTTGCCGTTGGAGTCCTTCTGTCAGTTCAACAAGTGGTTTCCTTGGGTTCCTTTGCGGTTTGCGTTTCGTGGTAATGTAGGCGAGACACGGTTGTCTGTCGCTTTAAAGCAACGTATTATGACGGTAGCTCGTTTTAGTGGCTTTCGCGAACACGCTAACTGAGAGCTGGGTGAAAAAGTGGTCTTTGTGGCCGCATAACCCGAGGGAGAGAGGGTTCTCTCCACGGGTTCCTTCCCAGCCGGGAAGATGGGCAGGACACGATTCTTCCAACAAGTGGAAATGGTAAGAAGAAGCGAACAGAACAATTAGTGGTGTGCTCAAAGTTTTATAGAACCGGGACTCAGTCCTGATTGGTCAAGGATCATATGACTGCCCGGGATCACATGACTGTCGCATGCCGGTACATGTAGTCTTTAGGAAATGCAGTCCAGGGTCACATAAATGCGTTTTGATTCCCAATAGACATGCACTACATAAACATACAGATTGTTACATGGGCTCATGGTGACTAATTGACAGAAAGACAAAAACGGTAAGCAAAGACCTTTTTTCTTATGTTGTACATTAATATGTCGCAGGAATTAATCAAGTAACCAAACAAAAAATCCGGCATAACAAGAAACAACGGAACAATATAACAATTTATCTGGAATGTACATAAATGTAATCAAATCAGGGCCTGACCAATTAGGCAAAAAATGCATTGGTCTGATATTTTCAAAGCCAAGTTTACCAGCTACCAATGAAACTTATCATTAGCATATGACCAGCATTAAAATACAAAATAATTGAGCAAATAAAATGACAAAACCCAAATTGCTAAAAAAAAATTTAAAAAACGTAAATATGGTTGAAATTAAACTCAAGTAAACGTCCATAAAACCTGTTTGTTATATCAAGTGGGAGAGCGAGTATAAAACCATTTCTTTTTTCCCCCCAAACATTCCAGCGAGTGAGCACTTTTCTTGTCGAAACAAGCTTAGGTAAAGGCGTTTCAATACAAAATGAACTGATGTTTTTATTAACTCTGACCCACGTTAACTACTTCTCTGGTGCAATCGCTTGTGAAGCTCTCTTGGTGGAGTGGAGAGTGAAGCAAAGTAGTAGCTTGGCTATGTGTGTGTTTGAGGTCATTATTTTGCATTCACCCAAAATGAAGAGGATGTTACAGAGAGCCAACTGGGCATTCCAAACTGGGGAGAGAAAACAGAAAAGGTTTGTACCCCACATCAGCCCACGGGAAACCTGAGGGCAATTCACATTGACAAATCATTCCCACTTTAGCCATGTTACCTTGCAATACTCAAATTCAGACATCACAGCGCAAAACCCATGGTGGGCTATGACATGGAGTACCCAATTTGCATTACAATACAACTGAACCACTTATTCATGTTACGTGTGCAATTTGAATAAATGAAGCTGTCGCAGTCCACAATATCGATTCAGCACAGAGAGTACGGGGACTTGCATAAAATCTGTCAGCTTGGTGAATAGGAGGTACCAAGCTCGCACATTTCAAATAAACTGCCGGACCAGCAAGCTTATAAATAAATAAACGGTGCAAGCGGCCACTTTCAGTTCGCAAGAGCTGTTTATATCCACGCTACATACTTCCTCTGCTTGCCCCTATAAATGACTGGTTTGGAGATGCACCATTGGCTCATTTTTAATGTGGGGGGGGGGGAGAAACAAAGGGGCAGTGGGGCAAAAGTGATCAGGTGAGACTGGCAAGACAGAGACATCAGCATTTGGCACATTATTCTGAATGAGGCGGTCATCTCCTGTTTTGAAGCTCACTTCCTGGTTGGGCTGGGAGCGGCAATTGTGCTGTTGCTCACAAGCGCCACTGCGATTGGCTCCAGTATAGGTGTTTCACCATGTAAGTCAATGGCAGCAATGTGGTCAAAATACTCAGTCATTAAATTGTTCCCACAAAATTAACATTTGTTCAGGACCAATCAGAGGGACAGGTTGAGTCCTCTTCGGCTCCACGGAGCAGACGCAGTTTGTACAAACCGGCAGCGAAAAATACTTCCGAGACTCAATTCGGTTTTTACGAGGCCGTGGGAAGGCAATGGGTGACATCACAGTGACTTTGTCCATATTTTTATACAGTCTATGGTCCGAACCACAATACCCACCCACCCCTCTGAAATCTGTGTATAAATACAGCAATGCAGCACAAGGCACCATTCAGCTCCATGCATAATAAAAGATCAACACTAAAGCAGTGGTTCCTTCAGTATTACTTGTATTGAGCCTAAGGCTTTCACACACACACCACCCCACCAACACATTTTTCTCCCAGTCTAGAACACCCAATCGTATTCACCAACTACGCTCATTGCTGTAACCTTCCCTATAGATTTGGGAGAGCATGTGCTCTGCTTCCAAACGTGATGCCAAGCTGCTGCTCTTTTTCACACCACGGTCCAAGTTGAGCTTGCAGAGGCACGAGTTGGAGTAAGACACTTTATGTGCGGCTTCAGCAAGCAGACGGTGTGCGCCCGATTAACCCGCGGAGGGATAACTGCCGATTGATAAGACATGGTCATCCCGGCTGACTGAATCCATGGGTGATGTCACAGCCATCTGCAGGAAGGCTGTGGCCCTTGCAGGGCTGCCGGTCTGGTACTGAATGTCCACATTCGATAGACTGTGGCCCCTTCCACAGGCTAGAACAGTGCCTTAACAGGATGAGCCACCCAGCAGCAGCCCACACACACTCCCACTTTTGATGAAATGCAGCGCAAACCCTATTCCCCACCCCCCAGGTCAATGATACTGGCCTGCAAAGAATAAATGAAAAATCTGTGACAACTCAACACAACTGAAATGAACACTCGCACATAATGGCAACTGGAAGCTGTGCACAGATTACTGTGCACCGAGTGATAAGTCTGTTACAAAGTAGTGCTAGTGGTCTTCAAATGAGCGCACACCAAGGACACTAACCAAATGGAATTCAGGAATTTGTTTATAAATGCTGTGATTAAACTATCTAGACACAGGGGCACATGTGCAATCATGTGAAGGCCACAGTGCAGTGTTCGATAAGGAACAGATTCACATCTGTAATACCTCGCAAGTCACTCAAACAGGGCAAATAGTGTGGTCAGTACCCTGTGTGGTCAGTACTACCCTGTCCATCCCTGCTCAAGTGAAAAGCACAATGCACAGACTGGGGCAGCAGGAATCATTTGAATTTGCTTTGAGTGGATGCCACACAAATGTGGATGCCACACAAATATTTGGCATTAAATGGATGGCATTCCTTTTAGGCAAACTGCTTCTAATATCAATAGGTAAGCTGACACATTCAAAGATTTTGTTCTTAAAACATGTAACCTAGCAATACCACTGGTAATCTACAATCTTAAACTATTTTTTCCTGAATTTATAGTACTGGCAGAAACAAATAAATGGGTAAACCATCTTGCCTTCTTAGTTGCTTACCATAGATAACAGAAACTGGGCCATTTTCACCGGATATCCAAAGACCTTTTGGAAGCAATGCAATAAACAGCATTAACTGCAGAGCATCTGTGACTCTTTCACTTTGGTTAGGCCTGGCATAGTTCAGGGCAAGGCCAACAGGAATTGGAAAGTGAGCCTCCCTTGTTTTCCAGATTGGAGAGGAAACTCCCTGATCACAAGCGTGAAAGGGCAGCATTAATAATGGGATATGGTAGGAAACAATTTAAGGCAACAGGAAGCGTTTTATATTGAATCAGTTACCACAAAGTACTGCAGATTTGATTTCTTTTGTGACTTCAGGGTGCAGTATTCTTGTTTCACACCTAGAATTTGCACAATGTACAACGTGCATAAAATTACCAGGGCCACCGTTCCATGACATTACAAATATAAAAAACACTGTAAAACATCATCATAACACAAGCAGCTCAGACAAACCAAATTACCTTAATTAACTGGATCCTCAATCAAACAGTCACAGATCACCATCCACAGTCTGATGCATTATGGTCACTGAGGGGGGAGGACCTTATGGTGACTGAAGACCGACTGCTCTCACCAGTGACCTCTCCCACTGCCGGTAGTGAAGTACTTTGCCCCCACTCTTTGCGCCTCAACATAGAGCATAAAGACCCTTTCTAGACTACATTTCCCATAATTTTTGCGTGCAAATGGCAAACAACAATGCTGTCCTTCATGGAAGAAGATTATGATACGCAGAAGGTACGCTTGTAGGTGAAACGACAGGCCCGTGCGGACACAAAAAAAAAAAAAAGACTTCTGTGAGGACTGCCTAGGCGGACGTCCGTTTTGGGTGTGCTATGATGCCATTTAGGTCCGCGCAGACCGTGGACGTCCGTACGCATACTTTTGGCGACTATGAATTAGCCTTAATAGCCAAGCGACTTTTTCCCTTAAATGCTGACCCAGTTTTTTGAAACATGGAACACAAATCACCCTTCCACACTACCTGGTGGTTGTGAATGAACACTGAATCCAGATTAAAGACTGAGAAGAGGCTGCAGAAATTGTGCTTTATACATGGCTGGCTATATACAACAATATATCCCCTAGGATTTTTATGGAGCGGCAACTCAGAGGGCGGGTATGTCCAGGGCCCTAAATTTGTGATTATGATTATCATCATTATTACATTTCTTCCAGACATATCTATAACAGTTTTTTAAGATAGACACGCCAAAGTTCTCTTTCCATCCACCCATTTGCTTATATTTTTCTAAACTATACGGTTCATAATAGAAAATAAAATTGAAAATAGTATAAAGATTAAGAATGGTCTCCTTTAACTTAAAGCAGGAGTAGGCAACTTTTTTTAGAAAGGTATGGTCATGCTTAGTTGGTAGCAATCGTAGAAAAAGCTGCTGTGAGAGAAATCCAGCACCATACACTGTGTTTATACTAATTCTGCATTCTAAAACCAGAAAGGGATAGGTGGACATTTCCCACTGCTTCTCAGAAAACTTAACATGCCCCTGCGCAAGATTTTAAAATACTGCAGCATGTCTACGGTAGTAAGTAATCAAACTGAATTTAACACGTGAGTGTCGCTTGTAAACATCACTGTTGATCGTCTGTGCTAAATTAGTGCCAATTACTTTATCAACTTAGATTATGGAGGTTGCGCAAATGGGATAATTGTCAGAGAAGTGGTTTGAGGCTACCGTGGTCTCTAGCTTGCGGAGGACTTAAGTACCACGTGATAAAACAAGGGAAGACAAACTGGTTGCCCTAGTGATAACCTATATGCCTAGATATTACATGGGTATGACACAGCTACAGCATAAAAACTAAAGGAATCTCCCAAAGAATTGTGTTTGGGTGATCATGATCCGACCAACTGCAGTTGCCAAACAAAACACGCCAATTTATCTTCTTCATTTCGCACATCACTCACTCACCCACTAATCTACATAATTGGTTGTGCTCTTTCAAGGGGGGGCAATACGATGTCAATGGAAAAGTAAAGCACCTTCGGTGGTTCACCATTTGAAGCAGAAAAGCGATACATTTGATTGCCTCTGAACCCCTCAAACTCGCGCTGCCGCCAGACCAACTCCTCCCTCCTTCACCTCAGGTATGCCATACCACAGCCGCGTAGCAAGCCCCTTTTGTTGACTAGGTAATTAGCCATCTAATAAAATCCCCAAAATTCACAAAAAAGTTTTACCTTCGCTTGAGATGGATACATTTTTTATTAAATTGTGATGGAAACGCACTGTCGACATTTCCCAATAATTATAATTTCTCTTCATGTATAGGGATAAATTCCATTAACTTTAGTCTCTTTTGAAGATAGTTGAAATTGGAAGTTTACATACACTTAGGTTGAAGTCATCAAAAAAAAAAGAATTTTACATACACTAAGTTGACTGTGCTTTAAACAGCTTGGAAAATTCCAGAAAATGATGTCATGGCTTTAGAAACTTCTGATAGGCTAATTGACATTATTTGAGTCAATTGGAGGTGTACCTGTGGATGTATTTTAAGGCCTACCTTCAAACTCCTTAAGTGCCTCTTTGCTTGACATCATGGGAAAATCAAAAGAAATCAGCCAAGACCTCACAAAGAAAATTGTGGACCTCATCCTTGGGAGCAATTTCCAAAAGCCTGAAGGTACCACGTTCGTCTGTACAAATAATAGTATGCAAGTATAAACACAATGGGACCACGCAGCCATCATACCATCTGTAATGTAATGTAATACCGCTCAGGAAGGAGACGTGTTCTGTCTCCAAGAGATCAACGTGGTTTGGTGCGAAAAGTGCAAATCAATCCCAGAACAACAGCAAAAAACCTTGTGAAGATGCTGGAGGGAACAGGTACAAAAGTATCTATATCCAAGGTAAAACGAGTCCTATATCGACATAACCTGAAAGGCTGCTCAGCAGGGAGGAAGCCACTACTCCAAAACCGCCATAAAAAAGCCAGGCTACAGATTGCAACTGCACATGGGGACAAAGATCTTACTTTTTGCAGAAATGTCCTCTGGTTTGATGAAACTAAAATTTAACTGTTTGACCATAATGACCATCGTTGTTTGGAGGAATAAGGGTGAGGCTTGCAAGCCGAAGAACACCATCCCAACCGTGAAGCACGGGGGTGGCAGCATCATGTTTTGGGGGTGCTTTGCTGCAGGAGGGACTGATGAACTTCATAAAATAGATGGCATCATGAGGAAGGGAAATTATGTTGAAGCAACATCTCTAGACATCAGCCAGGAAGTTAAAAGCTTGGTCGCAAATGGCTCTTCCAAATGGACAATGACCCAAAGCATACTTCCAAAGTTGTGGCAAAATGGCTTAAGGACAACAAAGTCAAGGTATTGGAGTGGCCATCACAAAGTTCTGACCTCAATCCAATCGAAAATTTGTGGGCAGAACTGAAAAAGCATGTGTGAGCAAGGAGGCCTACAAACCTGATTCAGTTACACCAGTTCTGTCAGGAGGAATGGGTCAAAATTCCAGCAACTTATTGTGAGAAGCATGTGGAAGGCTATCCGAAATGTTTGACCCAAGTTAAACAATTTAAAGGCAATGCTACCAAATACTAAGAGTGTATGTAAACTACTGACCCACTGGGAATGTGATGAAAGAAATAAAAGCTTAAATAAACCATTCTCTCTACTATTCTGACATTTCACATTCTTAAAATAAAGTTGTGATCCTAACTGACCTAAGACAGGGAATGTTTACTATGATTAAATGTCAGGAATTGTGAAAAACAGTTTAAATGGATTTGGCTAAGGTGCATTTAAACTTTCGACTTAAACTGTATCTTTGGACACATCTTAGGTTGTATAAAATGTAATGGCTGACTCAAGTTCCTGTGTATGTATGCAGTATAAATCATATATGAGGAAAGTTACTGATCAAAAGCATAGCTTATAAAATCATATTTGCAAATATCCGTTCTGAAGAATTTTGACTAACTTCAAAGGGAATTCCCTGCAATACCACGATTGCCCTGTGTCAGTACTGTATTCATCGCCTCCTTTTTAGTTTAAGTGGAATCTTTCCCAATTGTATTGGAGCAGAATGGTTAGTGAACGGGGCTTGTAACTGAGGTAGTAAATTTGATTCCCAGGTGGGGCAGTGCTGCTGTACCTTTGAGCAAGGTACTTAACCTAAATTTCATCAGTAAATATCCAATTCGGTAAATGGATTATATGTAAACAATGTAAGCTTTGTAAGTCACTGGAGGAGAGCATGGAAATGCATAATGTAAAGTGAACTAGATTTACGATCTTAATTAGGGTTAATTTATTTATTAAATGAAGAAACGCCACCTGCGCAGCACTGAAAGGCTGCTTCCATGTGGTCAGGTGATCAAATTGAATTTCAAAACAGTGAGCTTTGGCAGTTTTCAGGAGTGGTAAGCAGATGCCTAGGGTTAAAGGCCTCTCACAGACACTGAGACTAAGTGGCTGTTATTTCAGGATGTTATTTCTTCCATGTAAGACTTTTTTTTTTTTTTTTCCCCCCAAACATGTCTTTCCAATGAACATACAAACACTGAGTGTGAGTTTTTGATGGCTTGGACGCCGTTTCACCTTCACTTAATCCATTTGATCCTAAAATATGAAATATAAAAGTGCAGCTTGAGGCAAATTCAAAACCAGGCACTTGCACTGCGGGGGTTTAAAACCTGCCTTTCGGACTCAGAGAAAGGGGCTGTGGTTCAGACCAACTATGCCTTTTCGGACGCTTCTGCCCCTTAACTCTATCCAACTCTATCACGTCCACCCTTCATGGAAAAAGAATATACTGCAGTATATTGTAAATATATTAAAATTATCTTATAAATATACTGCAGCATATTACATTTCCATAAGGGACTGCACACGCGCTCAGGAGTACACAAAGCCAACATCAGGGTGTAAAGTACCCACAAATCTAAGTTTAAAAAAGGACCCGTTTATGATCTGCGTGACTCAGAAATAGCACATCGCCCGTCTATACTGCAAAGTGAATCTATTCAGATAGACTGAAATTAGAGTACTTCGAAGCTAACTGCCGATAACCACACTCCGATATTAAATATAAACCATTTCATTAACTCTTGGAATGGGAGTTTCTTCAAGCAATGAGATGGCTGGTAAAGCGGTTTCATTTAACTGCGCTATATAGTCATTACACTGCTGAGAGAACGAAGCCATTTCAGCACCGCGTTCAACGTTCGTCACACTCATGTGAAAATAGCTAAAATGCTAACCTTTGTCCCTTTTCATTGCAAGCATTTCCGTTATTGACCTTGTGAATTTGTAAATGCTCTCCGTACATTTCTGACGTTAGTTAAGGAATGCAGGGTTCAATAAAAACTAACCTAACATACATTACCAGCTATCCATGAACTTGTCACTAACGACGCAGCTTGCTAACACATCAGGTAAAGTTAGCTATAACATTAGCATTTTACACACTAACTCATTAGAACAGTCATTCATTAATGTTAAAAATGAACATTAAAATATTAAAGGTTAACACCACACACCCCCCACCACACACACCAGGTGAGTTACGAGCCATTTCCAATAACGTCAGCTAACGTTAGTGCTAGCTGCTTGGATATTTCAGCGATTCGCTGACTAGCGCAAATGGGGATGTGTTGCATGTTTTCCCCATTTAGTCAGGTAGCCATCAAGATAGTACGCTAGCAATAGTTAGACATTTTAACCAACTAGTCTAGGTAACGTTAGCTAGTTTGTTAGCGAGCAATCACTAACACATAGCCCCTCTAGATATTGCTAGCAGTAACATTGTTAGCTAACAGGCATAGCTAACGTTATAACGTTAAATTGGCACACCCTCAGAATCCATGCGGTAGCCAGCTAAAATAGCTAAATTAACGTTACAAATGAATAAAAAACTCCTCCACATAAAATGACCCAATTTTGTTACTACACATCACCATAACGTTACCACTGTCGCTACGTTAGATGACCGTTAGCCAGCGTGACCTAAGTTTGGTGTATTTGTATGCAAGTTTAGTCACGTTATAACGTTAGGTGTTGGGTACGTTAGTTAACGTTAGTAACGCTAGCTTCCTCTATAGGACGTGTATACGAAGCTAGCTAACGTTAGCTAACCAGCCTTAGTCCAAACACAAAAAAAAACGAAAAACCAACAAGGTGTTAGCTAACGAAACTAAAAATACAAACAGCGCGGTTTTGCCATTTTAACGTTAACGTTACGTTACCTGTGAGTGGTGAAAAGCTGTGGTGTTTCTGTCTCTCGCTTCAGCAGCGGCTTTTCTCCTGCTCTTCTCCTGCAAAAGCACAGCTTGATCCTCCACCTCCAGAAAGCCGCATTATAATTCATACAACCAATGGAAAAACTGGCAATTTTACCCTAACGTAACGTTATACTAAACGCGGAGTAAGAACATTCCCCCGAGTCAGCGTTTCAGATACAAGCGGTAAATCCTTGTTAAAATTCCAATACCGTTAACGTTAGTGAGAAGTCCATTCAGGTTTGTTTAGCTAACTAGGTAGGCTAGGCTGCTAGCTAAAAGCGACCTCCTAGCTTTACAATCAGCTGTTATAGCATTGTGTTTTCACTCTAGCGTGAGCAAAATGTGTGACGTGGTTCTTTCATCTGACCGGTCTTCAATGAGTTTCTCTGTCTATGTTCAGTCAGTAGTTAGTTAGCCAGTCACCTACACAGCTAAGCTTTTTCGGTGCGGACCTGCTACCCTGTGCGCACGCGCAGACCTGTTTCTGAACGCGCAGTTCTGAGAATATCGCGCAAGGATACAGGTACGCGCCTCCATGAGTGAGCACAAGTTGCGGAGGTTGTAGTTAGTGCGATCTACTCGACAAAGTTATGATGACCTGATTGATTTATTTGTATAGCCTACAGAATGTGAACGAACTAGTTCAGATAATAATAATAATAATAATAATAACAATAATAATAATAACGCTCAATTTGTAGTTAACTTGTAATATTTTTTTTTTTTTAATTCTAAATAGAATGTCTTACACTGATCATTCATGTAGGCTACATGCACAGGTTAGTTCCTGGGGTATTTGTATCTGTTAAAATGACAGGTACTGATTCTAACATGACAATCCCTAACTTCAATGCGACAATGTTGTCGCTCATGTCTCTTACAAAACTAAAGCAACATGTCTGTTGAAAATGGTTGGTGGATCTATGATTAATTGGTTTGTCTGTCTCTTTATATCTATCTATAATTAGGTTTGCGATCTCACTGGAACAAACTTTAGTAGCCTATGTATATCAACAACCATCCGCATTGTTTAAGGATCAAACAGAACAGGGATACATTGTCAAATAGTTTTTTTTAAGTTACAAGTACTGTAAATATACAGATATAGATACCTTTTATAAAACCACAAAATAAAGACAAAATGGCACTCTTCAGACATCCTTTACAATAGAACGATATTTTGAGATGTGTTAGACGTTAAAAACTAATCGTATTTTTATACAAAAGCCCCATCGTGTGGAAATACCCTGTAACTACATTACACATTTGTAGTAAAAGTTTTCTTCATCTTGACAAAAACTAATTGAAGGACCTTTGAAAAGATCACACGAACTGCTTAATTAAAATATGATTTTTCTCTGGGAGCTTAATAACGCAAACATCTTTATAATTTCCAATAACTAAGTACTAATAAATAATCATATAAACAAGTTTTTTTTTTGTAAATTTTTATTATATCAAAATACAAAACATTTCTTGAGCAGAGTAAATGTTACATGGGACTTAAGCATCTGAAAATGTCAACTCAATAATTTCTGCCCAGACTGCATGGCATGATGGGGCGGAGGTGTGCGACATCATCAATGCAACACTGCCTTCATTGGCAGGGCAAATGTCTCCATGGAAATATAATGTTAATGCTCTAAAGCCTCTCTGATACTCAGCAAGACCTTGAACACACCAGGTGGCTGGCATATTATATCTCTCAACCTGCTCCACTTTATAGGTCAAAGAGGAAGACTGTTGTCCCTTGTTTTGGTGTTACATTTTTATTCTTTTACATACATAAAATGAAAGAGAGCAGCAGAATAGTGTAGCAGTTAATGGGCTAAAGTTGTAACCAGAAGGTTGCAGGCTTAAATCGTGGGTGGAGCACTGCTGTTGACCCTTGAGGAAGGTAATTAACCTGACCTATTTAATTGACTAGCCAGCTGTTTAAATTATAGTATGTCGATGTAAGCAATGTATGTTGGCCTGGTCAAGGGTACGTGTTATGTAACTAAATTAGGAAAATGGTTCTTCCACGTTAGTAATAGATGTTAGCCCTGCTAAAGAATTTTCTCCAATTTCAATACATGCATGAAACTACTGCGAAACCTAAACATCAGGTAGGCCTACTAACTCAACCTGGAACTTCAGGCTGGATTCACTGGAAGCTCACTTCCTATTTCCAAGAAATAATATGTGTGTGTGTGTGTGTGTGTGTGTGTGTGTGTGTGTGTGTGTGTGTGTGTGTGTGTGTGTGTGTGTGTGTGTGTGTGTGTGTGTGTGTGTGTGTGTGTGTGTGTGTGTGTGTGTGTGTGTGTGTGTGTGTGTGTGTGTGTGTGTGTGTGTGTGTGTGTGAAAGAGAGATAGAGAGAAAGAGAGAGATTGCTTTGAAACCTGGGTGAATGATAATTACTTTCACTCTAAACATACACACTTACTAAAGACATTTTCTTAAAGAGGTTCATATTTTTTAAAAAGATATAGACTACAACTTGCTGTATATTTTCCTTTCCGGCAAAGTAGAAGGTTTTGTACATTACCAGAATTCATTCTTTTATAAAGACTCGGAGGTGGACAGGGATTTGTGGAAAAAACTATGCCCAGATTTCTACATTGGTTGAGAGATCTTGTCAGTCAGGGAATGTCTGAGATGAAGTCATATGAAGGGTAGCATGTGCCCCTCAACATCTATAAGGGACATTCTCAGGTGGGGTGTGTTCAACCTCCTGCTGAGCAGAGACCAAAACATGCAAAAACAATACAGCAAAATAGTATGTTACATAAGGCTTTGGTACAGCACCATATATATGTTTTCCCTCTCTTTAACAGAAAAAATGTATCTGGGAAAAAAGAAAAGGTATACCTGAAATGGTAAACATTAACCCTCTGGCTGCCTCGACTTATTTGAAACTACTAGTAATGACGTGCGAAACCCAATAAACACAAATAACTAAGTATAAGAAATGAACCCACAATTGAAATATTTTGGATTTGAACGTATTTTGGAAAAAAATAGTTGTTTTTAGTACATGAAACGTACACAAAAAAGTCATTCAAGGTGGTAAAAACAATACACATGGCACGATGGAAGTCAGTTTAATAAAAATGAAAACAGTAGCCTATAATCAACATTGGTTGGAAGCACGATCAAGGGCAGACATACAGCAGTCATACAGTTTTTTTAAAACAAATTACGTTTTAACATCTGTTAAAATAAAAATTTTATTTATGTACGCATTAGTAGTTATTGATGCATGATAAAAAAATATATAAAGGCAAAACATGACGTGTATAAAGCGACATTACATTCTCTTCATGTGTTCAGTGCTGGTAAACTTTGAAAGTGTACCACATATGCCTTGTGTATTTTTACAGAATAATATGTAAAATGTTTTAATGTTTATGGTGAACATGTTGTTAATGCATGCCAGCATAACTAATATAGGCTATCTCAGAAAAGTTCCCAAATCAGATAACATGTAGGCCTACCTATTATAAAAGCATAATAGTATATGTTATCTAACAGTTTTGAGCTTGCGGCTCTAATGTGTATTCATCCTTTATGCACAACAGGTAGACCATGAATGTAAAATATAATAAACAATGACAGTTGAACAGAAGCCAATGTTAGTGAAAAGCCCTCGTTTGCGTCAAAATGAACACAGCGCAGACTGTGATGGGAATACGAGGGGTGTGTCTCAATATTCTTCACTCCTCACCTCCTTTCCTCCACTCGTCTCCTACCCGGAAGTATGCAAAACTGCCTGTACATTTCAAGCACAAGTAGTTCCATAAAAATAAAAACAACAAAAAAAACAAGTCGGCTAGTTGCATGTACAGTATACAATGTACCTGACATTGCGGCTTGCGTCGAGACATTAATTAACATGTAACCATTAATATGTAATTAATACGTAATCAGCAACATGAGATTAGTACACAAAGATCGGTTTCCGGGATACGGAGAAAAGGAGGTGGTAGTGGAGGAAAGAAGGGCCATGACCGAATATGATCCCTGTTCCTTGCCCCCTGTTCCCTGTCCACTCAGACCCCTGTTTACTTTGTGCCCTCTCCCCTCACTTTGCAAGCAGTGTGCGAAAGAAATCCTGCAAAACTCTTTCCAAACTAGTGAGGAAGTAGTTTGTAATATGTCCTGCTTTTGTACTACAAGTTGTAGTTTTTACTTCCGGGTTACTTCCTGAAATTGTCGGATGAGCGTGCTCCTGAATCCCCTTCAACAAAACCCCAGAAATAAGGGTGTCATCTGGGGATTTTAAGTGCCCCCATTTGTGAGAAATAGTCACCCACTCAGAAACCTTTTGACGAAGTTGACTCAAATACACGTCCTCAAAGGGGTGAAGGGATCATATTCGGTCATGGCCGAGGATGCATTTTTTGAGTATTGTGGTGCACTCATGGAGAGACAGGGCTAACAGTGCATTAGACATCTGGATTGCATTCACTGGAGCTTCCGTGTCATCGAGCGTTCAGCGGAAAGGGAACGGATAGCTAGATATGAATAAATAAAGCCAAAGTATGGTGAAGTCAAGAGAAGGGTACCAGAAGGATAATGTCACTGCAGTTGTGTGCTTGTAAACAGTGTTCAGACAACCTTTGTATTTATAAACCTGTAAAAAGTATGTGAACGTGTGTTGTTACCACCAGTAGCCTACCGGCACTGGAAATCTGGGCTTGGAAGGAATTTGGATTTATTTAGACAAATCCAGTGTCAAACAATGATAGTAATAGTTATAATAAAACAAAACATGCTCATTACCTCTTTAAGTCATTGCTTATTGGGTGCTAAGAAACCCCTCAAATAATACAGTAAATATGTTTCCAATCTATGACTCATTACTTTTTCATTTTGAAAGGGACAATTAAATTTCAACGTCACTTGCTCCAATGCCTAAATAGGTAAAGCGGTCATTGGTTACTTGTCCTTGTGGTTCTTGGGAATTTTATCCTCATCTTTACACACTTTTTGATGATATGGTTTGTAGTTGTAATACATCCAAACCCCCCAGTTTGCCCAGCCTCTTTGCATGATTAATCTAATGTCACTCTGCTTGTCCCACATCCATAGTAAATACAATGAACACTCAGCACAACACTAAGATTAACGTATTGCCTGCACAACTACTTACTCCGTAACTTTTACGGAAAGTACTATATTACTACTTTCTCAGTTAATTAAAAACAGTGCTTACGATGTGTTTGACTGTGATCAAGAGCACCACAAAACAGTTTGAAAATAGCACCAGGTCATAATGTGTACAACGCAATTGCAAAGTCGACACGCGCCAACAAAATGATTCAAGACAATGTTAATATGACACGTGCAGTTTGGAAGAGTCCGACTTCTGCAACGTAAGACACTGTTTTTTTTTTCTACCAGAAAGCAGGCCTGTACGTGTTTGCTGCTCCTCTAACCATGAGACTCTGCAACCCTGAACCACTAGAGGCAGGATACATAACCTATCGTTTCGTAACAAAGAGCCTAAATTGGAAACACACTTATAGATTTTTATATTTTTTTGTTTGTTTTGTTTTGTTTCCTTAAAAAAATATGTGGGACCCCCGATTCTGTCTATTTTCTTTTTCTTTTTTAAGAGCAGCTTTAAATAGTATTGGTTACGTACACATACGCAGTAAGATATTAACTACCAGTACAGTCTGTTGACTAGAAGAATATTGACTACACATTTGTTGTACTGTGCTGCTGTAGATCTACAGATCGCGAAGGGGTCCCCGTTAAGAAAATGATCCCTAAAAGTCATAAGAGTCTGAGATATAAGATACAGGGTTCAGGCGCCAATCAGAAAGCTCCCGCATCGCGACTGGTAAACCTAGCTCTCAAGCTCTGATAGCCAGCTTGGCCACTGACTTGTACAGTCAAAGAGACCATCATGCCAGGTAGAAGTTTGCAGTCTTGCTTCCTCCATAATTTCCACTGGTTATGATTACCTGTCGGATTTAAACAGAATAGAAAGAAAATGATCTATGATATTTTATTTTTCTTTCCATATATAGCTGTAACACCTTCGGCTGTAGGCTATGGGTATTTAGGCGAGTTAAAATTACATTGGTGCAGGGGTCTTTTGGTTGTAACAAATTACTTCAATTTACAAATGATTAATAATATGGAATATCACAGATCAGAGGTAAGGAGATAATCATAACCAGGTAACACAAACAAGCAATCACCCATCAAGAGATCAACCCAGATCAAGTTATTAAATATTGTGGGATTATGATTCGAATAAAACCCTGTATCTGCCTCGCACTCTTTAAGAACAGCTTATGTATTTCACAAAATTTATTGTGTACAATTTGTATTTATCCATTTAATTTTATACAGAACTGAAATGTTTGCTTCTAGCCTATGCGGGAATAAAATATCAATATTTATTTAATGTTACAGTATTGCTTAAATCAGCAATGGATATAAAAATAAAATAACGTAACTTTCTTATATCTCAAAAAACAAAAGTAAGCAAACAAAAATAACCATTTCCCCCAAGTGCGGATAATAGCATCCCCATTGGTTATTAATGTTACATTTTGTTATATAATCATATTTAATAATATGAAGTCTTAAACCTAAAATCACTTGTAGCATTTATCAGAATTTGATTATTCACACTGTAGATATCTAATAGAGGTCTGCTACATGTCAAGTCACACCTTACCAATGAAGCAGATTATAAACAACATACTTTCCATTCAACCATAAGCTTCCTCTGTGTGCGCCATTTTAAATTTATACAAAAAATATATTGCCGGACTTTCCTTATTTACACCGTGAGCCAAAAGTGTGTGTGTGTGTGTGTGTGTGTGTGTGCAACAGTGGTAGACCATGACAGGATCTTTTATAGGCCTACTTTTCTTCTCAAACTTTTACCAGGTCTCGGGTTCACTAACAAGGCCAAATTCTCTATCTGTTGCCAACCAGTTTCCGATTTTCTTTCTTTAGATTTTCACCAAATCGCCGTGTGCAGTGCCATCATAAATTTCCCACATAGCAAATTTCTTCTGGCACGGCTCTAGCCCACACAACTCAGTTTCCCTCGGCCCACTTACAGCAAAGAATGAGGGCCTGTGGATGGCCCAGATCTGGTTACCAGACAAGGTCCACACATAGGCCATTACAGGGCCAAATCTCAGCCGACCAGGTTGCCCCCAAAACTGAGCCACACAACCCTATCCACAATCGGCCCACATGTTGTCTACCATCACATATGCGGTGCCATCATTTGCCACACCTGACTCGGTTAACAAACCGCTTTCCCATGCCGGCAGGACGCCAGCAGTACCAGCCTGAGGCCACATTTGGGCCAGAATCATCTGCTATGTGGTTTATTATATACCATAATTTTGGAGCACTACAGCCGTACCCAGGTTTCCCTTTAAAAAATGGCCCAAGATTACTCTACGCTGGTAAGCACTGACAAAAATGGCCTACATGATTGTGCAGTGGTCCCACATGAATAAAATGGAGGGGGGGGGGAGGGATGGTAAAACTTTCAAAACGACGTTAATAGGGTGGTGAGCGGCAAGATCTCATCACAGCTATCTCCAGCTTCGCAGTGTGTTGGGTAGCGATGCTGTTTTGAACTCAAAATTTGTGGCAACCTGCAGAGTCAGGCTCCCTACAAAAAGAAGAAGATTGAATGGAGTCCGCGTTATGTCATATAACTACATACAATTACAGCTAGAATTTTATATGTTGAACTACTGGCGTCATCTCAGTAAAGGTATGAAGTAAAATATTTGACCGCCAGTACAAAGATATGCACGCGCACACATGTTGTGCACTTAGACACACACTCATTTATTCAATGTAGATTATACTATGTCATAAGTAGGCCTACGCCTACTGTAGTGCTTAACAACACAGTTGCTAAAAATGTATTGTTTAAATCAAGACTTGCATTATATACTTAATCACGCCAGACACACAGCACATTCTACCGTGTACTTTATTTCTATCTTTTCCCTTGGTAAAATTAAGCAGCAACCGTCTTGTCTTTTCTGAATTCAGATTTCTTACAAAAATATCTTCTGATAAATAGCAAACCCATAGCAGGACAATGATGCCCATCTACCTTGGCTTACAACTGCTTGGATGGGTCTATATCTGTAGAGTGACACATTCACTTGGCCGTCAGCAGACGATTACGACAAAGACTATTAATCTTGTACCATCAGTTGCAGACACGCATATGCAAAAGGGCAGCCATTCACTCGATATTTATAGAAGTATATATTATTCAGAATCTGTCATGTATACACAGCTTCACCATGACAAAATCGCTCACGAAGAAATTATATATGCCAGCAAAGTATATCCATAACCTAAAGCAATATTTTTCAGTACACGTCTGATTATAGGCTACACCTGGCAATCATGGTTTGTATCAATGTACAATCACTGCCACTTTCATAGATGGAATGCACCACATATACTGCATTTGAATATACGTATTTAAAAAGTACATCCATTGTATAAATTGCATAATACATGATGAATTGCATGTATGAGTGGCAATGATCGATATTATTGTCGCTGAATTGCAAATTTTACAAAACATGCTCTCCAGTCCATTTCAAGCTATCGTTACAATGATTCAATTTTCTTTGTATTAGGAAAGTGTAAAGATACCGTATTTTAAATTCAGTTTACATTCACCACGCTTCAGGGCTATGTAGAGACCTTTTGAGGGGCAGGTGCTCAAAGTGAACTCATTTGGAAACACTCATTTTTAACATTTGTGAGTGTATGCAGTGAAATAATCGCCATGGAATATAAATCAGTATGCTACATAATTAGAATATGTGAACAAATCTTATTAGCTGAAAGATCATTATACACAACATAGCTTGTTATAAAATAAACAAGGGACATTAATTATACTTTTAATTTTAGGACTGTCTTATTTCAATCGCATACGTGGACCTTATAGTGGTCCCATTGTGTTTGTGGGTGTGAGTAACGTAGGTTGATTGACTAACATGATGACAAACTTGGCCTGAGTTTCACACCACACCCTACCAACAATTCATCTTAATTCAGATAAGAAAGCTGCATCCTGACTGTCCAAGTACTGCAGGTATTTGTTCATAAGATCTTCCTGAAAAACCAGGAGAACACATCAATCCATTCCCCTCCACATTACCATATATTGATATTTTACTGCAGTGAACTCTTCATTTGCTGTAATCTCAGGGCTGTAATCTTCTGAGTTCTTTTCGAATCTCTAGCCTAGTAACATGATACAATTAAATGCACATTCACAATGGGGCAAATGTCATACCAGGGCTGTAGTATTCATCTGAACATTGGACGTCGTATTTATAGTTCTTTGGAGGCCGGGACATTGGACAACATGAAGTTTCACTTCCATAAAATTACAAATACGATGACCATGTCGTCTACAATGTTTTGTCTTCAAAGAAACTACAAATATGGCCATGATGTTCTAAAATGTGATAGGCTATTTTTTTTAATCATATTATATATTATATGTCTTTTAAAAGACAATGACAGTTGTAATGCAACGACCTCAAATAAAGTTAGCTTACTTTTGAATAATGCTTTAAGTTAATATACCTAGGCTACACTACATCAGCGATGTCCTGATCAGCAGAATGTATGTGTCAGCCAATGACTGGGTAGGTTTTACTTTGATTTAAAGAAAAAAGGGAGAGGGGGAAAAAGAAAACAGCAGTTTTAAGCTAAGTGCCCAGAGTCCAAAACATATACGGATGCTCCTGCTTTAATGCATAATATGCAATATTTTAATGGATTTAAATGGATTTAAATGGATGCTATTTGGTTTTACAACTAAATACCAATGGTGACCCAACACATGTGACCTTATATTCCAATGGAAAATAGAGGGAGACAGTTTAATTATATATGCTAACCCAAAAACAAAATGCCATGGGTCTGGTTCAGTACCAGAAAGCGGTTTCACACATGTAGAAATGTTGTCATTTGCACTTCCTATGGACAGTATGGTGTTATCCTTTGAAAAAAAAAACTATTCTATAGTCTCAGTATCAAATCGTCTCGACCCTCCTTGGTCTTGGACTTGGTCGTGACTAGTACTTGAATTAGCGCTGAATCGGCTTGGAATCGGACTTAACTGAGCCGATCTTGACTATAGCCCTGCGTCATATATTGTCCTACCGCCCCCTCCCCCTCCCCACACACACACACACACACCAAAGAATTAATATGTGTGCATCACACCACAATATCAAAATTGATATTCCAACTATTTGTGATCTAAATGTTATTCATTGACCAAACGTTAATCTACAAAAGCACAGGAGATTGTGATATCAATGTGCGTAATTCATATTTTTAGATTTAAAGTAAGCCATTTTTTGGGTCTGTAAAAATAACATTGATAAATGATTGTTAGATTTTCTGCATCCAAGCACAACATAACGTACATGGTAGCCCTTGGAAAACAGTTGGACAGCACAGGATGCAGGCTCATAAAAGGCAAATGCTATGTTCTGCAGTGTATATACAGTGCATCCGGAAAGTATTCACAGCGCTTCACTTTTTCCACATTTTGTTCTGTTACAGCCTTATTCCAAAATTGATTAAATTCATTTTTTCCCTCAAAATTCTACACACAACACCCCATAATGACAATGTGAAAAAAGTTTTTTTGAGATTTTTGCAAATTTATTAAAAATAAAAAAATAAAATTTCTCATTTACATAAGTATTCATACCCTTTGCTTTAACGTATTTTTAAAGTATCATATTTCATATTTGGTCACATATCCTTTACATGCTGTTACTTCCTGAAGTCTGTGACCATCAACATCAAAAAACTGTCGATATCTTATTTTCAGGTACTGTTACAAGCGATACTATAACCTCTCTGCATTTGAATGTTTCTCTATGGGAATGGGGGGCTAGATTAGATTCAGCTGTAAATTACACTGGTACAGTATGGAACACATGGCTGGCTAAATGGCTGTAAGTTATCAAGGGTCTGAGCTATCAAACGAGCCCCAAACCATCACTCTGTTGCCAGATATGGAGTAGATGTGGATGGATGACTGCAAGGGTTATTTCTCCGGACTCATTTTCCTATAGAACTCTATGGGGAAAAAAGTCAGGAGAAACAACCCTTAAAGTGATCCATCCACATCCACTGAATTTAATCAATTTTGGAATAAGGCTGTAACAGAACAAAATGTGGAAAAAGTGAAGCGCTGTGAATACTTTCCGGATGCACTGTATCTGGCCTACTCTCGGCAGTCCTTTTCAATCCAAGCTCCATTGATTTTTTTTTAGGCCTGACCAATGGTTTTGGTTCCAGGAGCACTCACAATTACAGATCATGCCATGTAATCACTGTTTTCAGTCAGGTTTGCCTGGTATTCTCCACCATGCATTCAGCTTTGCAAAATAACAGAAAAGGGCTTAAGGTCCACTGTCAATTTAACTGCCATATATGTTTGTCCTGAGAAACACATTCTAGCATGATTTTTTTCAGTTCTTACACTTTTTCCATTTTCTTTCATTTCAGCAACCACTAACACACAAGGTTGTGCGATTAAAAAGTAATAATAAAACTAATATGGAACGAAGTGCATTTGCGTTCTGAGCCTAAAAGTTACCATTAAGCATGTCATTGAAAACAAAGGTTTGATTGCACAATACATTTTTTAGCATTTGGTTAGGATGTTATAAAATATGATCCATATGCTGTTATTGAAGGAGTGATGACAAGCCCTTCTAATTTCACAATCCGGCTGTCAATAATGTACTCAATATACATGAAGGGCTAACCTTGCCATTTATCTTTCTTACTCATGTGCATAACTTCTAATGTAGTTTGGTAAATAATACACAGATACATTTTTGGGGCTGCTGAGGGGGTCATCCTGTTAACATACTGTTCGAGTGCATGGATGGGCCCCACAGTTTGATATTGAATCTTGCCAGTGCTGACTGTGGCGGGTAGTTCTGCAGGGCAATACACAATTGGCTGTAGTTTCTCCCAGGGAAGGGAAGGTTTCAATTGACTGAGATTACAGGGCCTCGTCGTCATTTGCAACACACATGAGATGAATGGACGTCCGTAAGTCCACCTGCTACACGCAGACTCATGTCTATGTGAGCCTGACTTGCGAACTGTGGTGTGACATGAAGTGGTGGCAAATGAATGTGCTTTGGAGGACAGCACATGCTTGTCTGTGCTCTGCCTAATAGAGGAGGATTACAGCAGTGAGCGCTTCATAGACTGTAGGACTGTATGGACAAAGTGACTGTGACATCACCCATCGACTTTCCATGGGCTTGTGAAAAGCGTTTTGAAGCTGCGGAAGTCCTGCCATGTTGTACAAAAATTGGAGCCAGAGACTGCGCATTAGAGAGCAGGGGGACCCTTATATGGTCATTACGTCCGGGCCGAGTCCGGTTCGTCCATTAAGCGCGTGAGATACGAGTGACGCACAGTATATAGGAAGTGCCGCAAACTGTCCCGGATTGGTCCACAAAATATTAAATATAGTGCCCAAACGATACAATAAATTAATAAATCGGCACATAGGGAGACATTAGACAAAACAAAAGCACCTATTGTGACTACATGTTCTCTTGGGAAAAATGTATTGACTTTGTATTTTGACCGCATTTTGTACCATTGACTTGCATTGAAAAATGGGCCTGAAAGACCTGGAGCCAACCGCACTGGTGCTACAGAGCATCGCTCTTAACAACACCAGGAAGTGAGCTTCAACAGCGTTGCTGAAATGCTGAAATGTTTTGGCCCCTTGGAGCACTCTAATTGTTATATGTACAGTGGGGAACAAAAGTCTGAGGACGCTACCAAGTCCTGGTTGCCTTCATTATTTATCAAGAAGTAATGCAATTATGATACTCCACTTACAGAAAATCCAATCAAGAATACATTATTGAGAAAAGTTAAAAACCAAACTTTTAACATATTTCAGAAATGCTCGTATGAAATGGGAAGCCATGTGAATAACTGCTTTGTCCACCATAATGTAAGTGTTTCTCTATTTGTTGTTAGTCCATTCAAATATTAACAAATATGTGTTTCTAAAGCTCAATATGCAAATATCTGGGCTATTAACAACAAAAGCCACTTATTAATTGAATTAATCTGTCATTCTACCTGCGAGGATATGCGACCAAATATTAAAAATGATTACTTTATTCTATATATAAATGCAGTGGTGCCAATAATTGTAGCACACGTGGTTTTGTTAAAAATAATTATTTCTTAATGAGGGATTTTTTTTTCTCGTAATAAATTTGCTTGAATTAAAAGTTGGATTTTTCTCATTTTTTCAGTGTGAGAGTAAGCTAATTCACCAAACGGAATTTTTTATAACCCTTTTTACTCATCATTACCAGGGGTGCCAATAATAGTAGAGGACACTGTATATACAGTATATAGGCATTCAAAAGGGAAAGGAGAAAGGAAATTAAGATAAATGATCTTAAATGATTTTCAATTCAGTTAAATAAATATATTCTTGACGTAATATCATGATCTATCAGATAAGATCAAATTGGGCATTTTGTTAAATCAAGTTAAACCAATTCCACCTTGGCTGACCCACAGGGGTAAAGGAATGTGAAACAAAAATAAAGAAATGAGACACAGCAAAAAATTGGAATCGACCACTTTCATAAATTGCTGCCATTTCTAAATTGGGATTAATATTGCAATATATAACATTCAACCTCATGGATTTAGGCTACTTTACATTCTAGATTCATACACTGCCTGGTCAAAAAAAAATTAGTCGTGGCATTGTTTCGACAACCTTATGCAACGTCACAACATTTATTTCGGTCCAGAGTTGCATACATTTTTGGCCGAGATCTTGTATTGACGACGGGAGAGTCAAACCACTCTGTAAAGTCTTCTCCAGCACATCCCAAAGACTTTCAATGGGGTTAAGGTCAGGACTCTGGTGGCCAATTCATGTGTGACAATGATTCCTCATGCTCCCTGAACCACTCTTTCACAATTTGAGCCCGATGAATCTTGGCATTATCGTCCTGGAATATGCCCATTGATGGGATAACCTGGTCATTCAGTACATTCAGGTACTCAGCTGACTTCATTTTATTGCTGCATAACGTTGCTGAGCCTAGACCTGACCAATTGAAGCAACCCCAGATCATAACACTGCCTCCAGAGGCTTGTACAGTGGCCACTATGCATGACGGGTGCAACGGCGACTTTTTTTTTGGCCAGGCAGTGTATATGGTACCAACAGACACAGGATCAATAGTTATTTCCTTTTGTTTTTGTTAGTGTGATTGATAAGCGTTTTTGAGAGAGTATGAAAGTCAGGGACTCAGTCAATGCATGTACTCTAACTTTGCATTATTTAAAATTTTTTTTATAAAAAAGCAAAGTAAGACACTTGACAGTTTTTTCAATTGTATTATAATTATTTGAGCTTAACAGAGCAAGTGTCTATTTGGCTATCCAATGGAAAATAATTGTCAATGCATTACATTTATTTATCTAAAAACCAATCATTCCAATTTTCCTATACAAAAGGAAAGTATTTATTGCAAGTCCTACCCCTATTGTTTCCAACCAGCACATTTTCACAATAAAAGAAGACCAGGGGCTTGAAAAACAGAGGTGTATCCATGTGCTAGATGAAAAGCACATTTACTGATACTGCTTATTAAAAGACCATGACATTCAGAAAACCTATTTCAGATTTTTATGCTACAGTATAGTACACCAACTTAATTAAGTTTTGTTTTGCAGTAGCCTACCTCTAGTCGAAAACCGAATCAAAATAAAAAATTACTAATTTGACTGAAATTAAACAAGTTGTAGTAAATCTCTTCTTAACCTGCACAACTATTTTCCTTATGTACAACAACCACAGAACTTTGACATTAAGGAAAAAAGTACCACCTGTTTAAATTCATTATTTAAGGGACAAGTATGTTTTAGCTAGATTGAATCCTGTCCACACTATTCCTCCATTTTAAAATGCTCCTGTCCTTGTTTTTCCTATGCTTATCCAAAACTACCCCTGCACACAAAGAAAGGTTTGGAGAAGGAGTACGGAGAAAAAAGACTCCTCATCCATCCTCCAGTTAAACAAAATCCATATGAAATCAAAATTAGAATGACCGTGTAAACAGATTGTTGAGTTCAAAGTACTTTTTTTGTTGACCCGCTACAAAATGTTAATGTGTAGACATAGCACCTCCATTGATGTCAAATCTAAAAAAGAATTATTAATTAAACTGCCAAGGAGAAGTGGACTACAAATACTTAAAATTTCCTTGACTAAAACAACTCCAAATAATTTCATTTTCTTGAAATATACCCAGTGGATCCATTAAAGTAGAAGGTTCAGAGTGTGTAAAGATTCCTGCCAACTGCACAAATGTAACCTCATCAACCCTTTATCCTTTGAAGCCTATATGATATGGATTTCAGGAGCACACTACCTTGACAAAACCTAAGGGGCGTGTCATTTATCACAAAGACACTTTTTTCTTCTGTCTCACTCAAATGCCAGGTCAAATATTAGTCATCATCTTTTTATGCAGCTTGCAAAGGATTTGCAAATGTGTCTTTTTTGTTTCATTCAAACTATTTAGTCCATAAAAATCAAACTAAGAAATGGATAATATGAAGGGACTTAATGAAACAGTTTCAAGAGACTTCCCAGCCTTTAGTGACTTTAGGTAACCATCTTTCCACAACAATATATTGTTTTTACTTTGTACAGTAGTAAGAGAGTAACAGCCCACCAGCGGCCCAGCAACCATAAACACCTCAGCCGTACAACCTCAGACTCCTCCGAGATGGACAAATGCTATCCTGACATCATCCTGCTGCCTATATATGATTCTAATATTACAATATTTATGTCAAATAATGAATAATAGATCCCATCGGTAATAAATGAAATATTGAGAAAAATCACTGTAGTAGAGAAGCACCAATTTGATCCTATGTGCCAGATGTTGTGCAGTGGGTGTTAAAAGGCTTGCAGCAGACAGACCTTAAATACTGTTGTGTCACTGTTTCATTTAATGGCCGATTGAGTTCCAAAGTTTTCTACACATTTGCAATGCAAAGCTTGTTTCGTATAATCTGCGCTCTGTAGTACAGGACAGACTCCAATCCAGGTCCCAAAGAGCTACTAACCAATCTGTCTCATTTCTGGAGAACTGGAGCCATTTACGCCAACTAAGGTCATTGTCTATTGACTATATATAATCCAGTGATGATTCCCATGAGTTGATTTTGGTTTGTTTGTTTGTATTTAGCAGTTCTTTAGACAGCATTTAATCATAAATTCAGGTGCCATCTACATGTCTTAGTGTACTACTGACTGGAGTCAGTGATGGACTGGGAGCTCCATTCATGTGACTTGACATTGGTTGTGCGGCTCTTCTCTTTGCATACTATACATGCACACTTCTGTGACTGGCTCAGGTGTGTCATATGGGCAGCTTCAACCAATCAGGAAAGAGTACACACTGTGTGCAATGAGAAAAGCAACAGCCAGAATGACCTGTGGATCTTTCGGAAACAAGAACAAAGATCACAGATCTGGGATGCATCCCCTGCCAAGGAAGGAGAAACGGACTGGGAGAAACCTGCCCTATGTACACTCACTCCAAACAAGTTTGGCCCTCTGCTTCTTTTGGTATCTCTCAGGGCCAGCGGTCACACCGACTGCAGCGCTATACTGAGATACAGGGGTGTGATGGCTCTGCCCACATGATGATGCAAACATTTGCTTGACTCAACTGCTCTCATCTGAGAAATGGATGTTCACAATGGGTCAACAGGACTGTACTCATGACATCCCACAGGAGTCATAGTATGAGACCAAAAAAACCTTGGTACAAACACACCTCTGGTCAGGCTGACTTCTTTGAGTGGGGAGGGGCACACCTGCAGCAATGGGTTGTGACAGCAGAACCCCCTGCAGCATTACCACTACCACCCCACTGCAGCAAATACGCAATGGTTCAGGCCAGACCAGTCCATGTCCGTTCCTACTGGAGAATACACACAAACATGTAGAGATTAAGCACCCTGTGATGTTGAGAATCTAATAATAAATATACACTTCAGCTGCAATAGACGTCCTTTTGTAGCTCCGCTATCCCACAATTATGTTTGTCCCATCAGTGAGTTTGAGGCCTCTTCATGGTACAGAATGCAGACATGAGGACTTTGGAGGTGCCTGTAGGCAACAGCTGGGCAACTACACAAAGTAACAACAAACAGCAACAACTGATATAACCCAAGGGATGTCAAGGCTACAAATATGGCCAACAAAGGCAGTTAATTTAGTTTTACAAATAAAAATAAAATAAAGACCAGGCAACTAGATACATTATGAGCCCTAGTAAGGCCCATAAGAAGCCTTCTATAAATTTAAGTTAGGGCCCTCCCCAACATGAAAGAAAAAATACTATAGTATCTTATGGCACAAAATCCTATCCTCCTCACAGTACAGTACATTTGTTGTTTTTATTGATTAAGGAAGTGGTAGTATTTTTGGCATTACTATAGTACTTTTTGTGTATAGGGATAGTAGCCCTCTAAACCAAACATACTGGGAAGAGTGCAAGGAATCTGAATAAAATGTGACAACAAATGTATATAGCCACCAAGCACCATAACCAAGATTTTGCTCCAGTGCAATTTTTTTTTTCTTTTGGCTTTTTCAGAAGACAATAAGCCAAAACCTAACAGTGAAAACAGACATGGAAAACTCAAGGTTTCTGTTATAATGATAGCAATTAAATTCTCAACAACTATTTTTTAAATCTACAAATATAAAATCTTCCTTTATATTTGACATTCTGTTTAGGGTTACATTTGTGTTTGGCTGTAGCAAAGATAACAACCCTCTGTTCAAAACAGGTGCACCTCTGATTGTGCTTTACAGTTGAAAGCCTTTCCTGTGGTTTGACAATATGAAGCATTTCTCTACAGCAACTCGGCAAGGTATATGAACAAGGAACCAAGTGGTGGTTCTGAGGTTTTTACTGAGGTTTAAGAATATATCATGGTCCATGAATAGTGAAAAAAGAGAACCCAGTACACCCTGCCTACATTTAACATGTGGATTTTACAAAACATGTTTGCTATTTTACAGAAATCCTGTGTGTTTAAGTGGAAATTGAACACAGCACATTAGCTACACCAACATGGCAACAGCTTGCTGTTAAATGTTAACTGTTATTATTAACATTGTTGTCTGTTAATTAACAGATTAAAAAATTCTGCTTTAAGTAGAAATACAAATAAATATGTGTCTAAGGGAAGGTGTAAGTCATGTGTTACGAAACCCTTGTCTGTGGTAAACTGTTCAGTACTCTGAGGTATATATTGTAGAAGCAACAACCCTGTGTTCTACAAATGAGGTGATTGTCCCTTAAGGAAGGGAATGCTGGCAGACTAAAGCGTGTGACGGAATGTGAGCAGTGTGAGTGATTGCTGTAAACGACTGTGACCCTCTAGTCTTCAGGTTGCAAAATCTGTTGATGGTCTGTTAAGTTACAGGAACACTGAGCAAGGCTTCTCAACAAAATGTCATAATAATACTGTAGTAGAATTTTGAGAAAAGGTTTGACATACAATTTTAAATGAATAAACATTAAAATAAATGTTTTACCATCTCAATTGTTATACATTCCCCTTACCTGGTCCCTTGGAAATTAGGCAACCTTTTAAAAATTGTGCCTTCCCAGGAAGATTCTAAGTTATTTTCTCCTCTAATTTTCTGTTTTGTATTTTGCACTGGAGTAAAACTTTGGAAAACAAGGAATAAAGCACTCTTCATTCAATCAATAAAACAACAACAGTACGACCCCAAAGGGTAAAACCATTGGTTCTGGATGTGGATGGCAATCGGTGATTTGTTGGGCCAAATCAGCTGATGTTCAGCGGAGAAGATTGCAAGGTGAGACGGAGAGGGGAAGAGACATGATTTTAGCTGGGCGGTCTCAGAGTAGCGTGGCGTGGTCTGGGTCCCCTGTATCCATGCTGGCCAGAATGGCTTTCTGGTCCTCCCGGGGCGGTCGACGGTACAGCAGGGCGGAGAAGCGGGCATATGGGTCCTGTCTGGCCGGCCTTTTCTTTTTCTTGCGGAGGTAGAGAGCTTCTTCGGGCTGGAGTACCTGAGAGGCATGGAGCTGCTGGGTCTGAGAGGTGGCCACACCTGGGAAGGATGATGATGGAAAGTCAGGGAACCAGCGAAGAGGGGCTGGCAGGAACAAAAGCGACCATGTGTTAAACAGATTCAAAATCACCCAACAGCAACAGAAGTGAACACTGAATCAACTGTGAACACCACACCATTTGGGTTCAAATAACCAGCCCAATATCAATGGTGTAGTAAACCCCACAACTTTAAAAAGCTCCAGAAATAAAAAATAAAAAACTATATTTCTATTGAGTGCACAAGAATAATTCTACATTTGTTCCAAATATAAAAATATACAAATAAAACAAAAAAATTATTTTTATACCTAATATTCAACTTCTTTTGAAAAAGCACAACACAGCGTTGAGCCTATTGTGTAAGCGGCTGTAGGACTGTTGTGGCCACAATGAGTCATGGCACTTTCAAGACACTGTATGGTCAACATCAAAATTGAATTGTCTATAAATATTATATCCATTGAAATTCTCAATACATTTTTTAATGGGATATCTTTTAGGGCTTTTCAGGTTTATTGGACAGCACAATATAGAGACAGGAACAATGGGAATGAAAGACATGCGACAAAGGTCGCACGGCCGGATTCAAACCGCCGATGACGCGGTTCGCAATGAGTAGGCTATGTGGGTGATGCTCTTACAGGCTATGCCACCGAGACACCCCCTCAGTAAATTTTTTAACTTTTTCTTTCGAGCTTCATAGTGTAAACAATCACAAGCAAGACAATATATGGGGCTGTCTTTTTTCTACATTACACGATGTGCATTTTAATCGCTTTTTCCACCATGTCTCCTGTATTGCATAGTGGGAATTCTTCTTGTCCGGAAACTCTCCGACAAATGCACCAGCTCCTCGGAATCATTCCTGCTGCCCCCTTTTCCATTTACATTTTGGTGACTATCACCATAACATATTTTCATTAACATTCATGACAAGGTTAGACAGCCATGAGTACGAAGATGAGTAAGTGCTTTGTCGCATGATTCAGAAGGTGAATGATATTGACGTTTCCGGTGGTTACAGGTGACGTGGAGTATTATTCATGACAAAGTTTGGTATCCAGGTTAGATGTTCTTAGGAGAGTGGACAGTACAGAAGCCATGACAACCACTCGTCTGGAGTGACTACAGCTACTGGAGGAGTGATTTACAATACTACCTTCTCACACCTCAGTGGAGGGATGCTGGGAAGTCAGAATCACTTGCTGCATATGCATAACCTGACTGAGGCCTGCAAGACAGGAAGTGGCCTGTTAATCCCCTGTGTGACCACAGTGACTGAAGCTCTGCAGTACAAATGGCCAAGGATGCATCTTTTCAGTACTTTATTAAACCAATTTGAACCACAATTTTTAGTTTTGCTCCAAATTTGGAATGGTACCCATATGCTTGTCTCATCATTATGGCATCCTCCTGGAAATGTTAAAGGGTGCAGACAAGCACTTTTTTTTGCCTCCCACAGCAAGTCTGCCAGTCACTGCTTCTTCTCACTCTGCAGTCCACCAACTAAGCTCTGCGTAAGGGGAGTACACGTCAGGTATACCCGGTCCAAGCCGACTGCAGGTAACCCATCGATTGCAGAAGTTTCGTGTAAACAATCCCGCTGACTTCTCACGCCGTTGGCAATGCTATGGCCGATTATACCCTGCCCTTTGGGGCTGCAGTGGCAACAATCAAAACTGGAATGGTCAGGATTTGATATCTGTGACCGTGTGGCATGGTCACACCCTGGAAAGGTGTCTTAGTAGAATGAGCCACCTAGCAGTCCTCATTACCTCAATGGTTGAGAGTAACATTGGATAGTTTCAGAAAATATCTGTGAAATAACATGGTGTGTCCTGCTCTTTTCAAGTAAAGTATATACAGTAGTACATGCTGAAATATATAGTGTATACTACACTGTATACTACACTGTTCTCATGTAGAACTAGGTAGAACACAGAAAAACCTAAAAATAAAACTGTTCTACCTAATAAAATTAATATTACTGTTACAAACAGTAATAATAATAATAATAATAATAATATACATCACTTAAATAGAAGACAAACCATGTCCAGTTTAAGATTAGAACTTAATCTTAATCTACTGTACAAATGTACAGTAGATGATCATATTACAATTGTTTTAGTTTTATGAGGCAAAAGGTTATGGATTTAAAACTTCCATGGAAGAGCATGCAGATACCTGTTTTTCTTCTAGATTTTGAATTGTTGTTGTTGATGACAACTTTCTTGGCTTTTTTTATGCGTTGATATCTCAGTGCGTCAATCCTCTCAGACCCTGCAGTGGCACTCGATGCACCTAGACGTCTTCTGGGAAGAGGACAGGGAAAAATGTAAAATCAGTCAGGGGCAGACCTCATTATAGACGTCCTGCCATCCACTATTTATGTTTCCAGCACCCTCTCCTCAAGTCAAGTGGTGCCATTGTCAGTACATGCTACAGGCAGCCATTGACCACCTACAAATCAACTCCAGGTACATCCGCTGATTCACCCAAGTAATCTGGGATTATTATTGTTATTATTGCAAATTTATTGTGTGACAGAAACACAGATATTCTGAGAACTGTGGCATAATACCCTGTCATACAACACTTTGGGGTATAAAATCTGACTGAGATTTTATTATGATCATCAATAGTGATTTTCCTCAGTGCCAAAGGCTACTTGATATTTTTTCATTAAAATTTTTCCCAAGTATTTCATTAATATGGTCAGGTGTAATATGGTCTAAGTGTGTTTGTGTATGTGGGTGCTGGTGTCTTCCTGTCAAGACTTTGGCACATTTTTTGTTTAATGGTACCCTGCAGATTCTTGAAAAAACACAGACAGGGTTTTCACGAGGCACAGAAAGAAGGGAAACAGCATTATAGGGAGGCTGTCTGTCCTTCTGCTGCTGCTGTGGAGAGAGAGATTGGAGGCCATTAGCAGGGGGGGAAAACACAGCTGAGCGACAAAAGCATCATCAATACTGTATGCGTTCATAGACATGGATACTGTCTACAATGGGCTTCACCATGCTGACAGGGGGAGAGATGGCGGAGGGGGAAATGGCTACTTGGGAACAGTCACAGAAAGAAAATAAACCAAAACACTCGGACGACAAATGTAACAAGTTTATTAAGAGATTGGTTCTCTTTTTTTTTTCTTTTTTTTTGGAACTGAAGAGCAATATTTAGCGATGGCATGCATGGCATTTTGCACATGGAACATGACTTTAAAGGGGAATACACTCAAAAGCACTTCATGGTGCAGTCAACCACAAATTCAGCAGCAACCAAGCTGCCATACACCCTATTCTAACAGGCATTTCCCCACTTTTAAAACAGTGCATCAATACATATTTATATTTTTGAAGGACACTTGCTTATGGATTTTTGGGAAAAAAGAAAAAGGCTGTTCTGCAGTCCAAAATATCACCTAGAAGTGACATGCTTCAAGTATCTGAGTATATAATTTGTTACACGTTTATCACTAAAATAAGAATGGTCAAGTGCTTTGTATTTCTTAATACTGTAAAAATCTATTTTTGGCACATATGTAAGCATCCAAAAATTGGGGACAATTTTATGCGATTCATAGACCAAGTTTGTATTATAAATAACTGAAATGTACAGCTTTCAGTTATGCGCATTTCTGTTAAAGTGCAAATACAGTGAAAAATGTACATTCTTTTTCTCTTTCACTTTTATCACCAAGCAGGATAAAAGGTCACCTGTTTGTTTTATATCACTCAAAACTGATGGAATGTACAAAAAAATACTCCTTTCAGGTAATGACGGACTGTCAGTGTGAAATGGCTGGAAGAAAGGAGGGGTGTGTTAAGTGACATCACTTAAGACCCCGTGGGAGTGAACAAGGAAGTGGACATCCGAGAGAAAGTGGAGGGAAAATAATTTCTCACTTATGTTCTCATGATATTTTTGAAAAAGTCACATTTTTATACAATCATGCTTTTACCCAGATCAAAGTACACAACTTCAAGCTGCCAATTATCTACTTCTGATCAAGTATATGCCCACCCCCCAAAAAAAAAAAAAAAAAGTCTAGCTGACTTAGCCAGGGATTCTCCCTTATGGTTCTGGTTAGCTATCAAACAAGATGAGATTATCAAACTTACTAGCTGAAGCAACATATCCCGATTAGGCCGACTGCAGAATTAAAGGCATCATGCAAAGATGTGGGGATCAATGCTTTTGGCGTCTCAAGGCTAGCAGCACAACCTGTATCTCCAGACAGCTGGATCTGCCTTGTTCTCTGTGTTAAATACTGAACAACCAAAACTGAAGTGAAAGTGCTTTTGGCTGTGGGGCTTGAAAATTATGGAATGACTTGTATGCCAATGTGTGTCAATATTTTCTTCCATATTAACACCCCATCTCTTTAGCCTTTCTTAAAGCAGGAGTACACAACTTTTTTTTTAGAAATATATCGGGGAATGGACATGCTTAGTTGGTAGCAATCATCGAAAGAACTGTTGTGAGAGAAATCCAGCATCATACACTGTGTTTATACCCTCAAATTCTGCATTCTGAAACCAGCGATTCGGCCCGAATTTATGTTTTCAAAACACAGTCGCTCATGATGTAAACTAATCAAAGAGATAGGCCAATTAACGTCGTGAACCAATCAACAATGAGATTGACCATTGACCAATTCACCAGCTAGAAATTTGTGTAACCGGACAAGCGACCGGTTACACCGGCAGTACTTCAAGAAAAGAAAAAGAAAAGAGAATTGGATAAAGCTTGCTCGAAAACTAGAGCAAACATAGGTGCTCTAGTTGATCTAGAGAATGCAGATTGGTTTAAAGAAAGATGTGGATCTCCCATTATTTCTACTGCACAGGTAGTTTCAACACTATTTTACCTGGACTTTCTGCTTGCCAGCCAATTGCTCACGTTATCTGTTGTATAGATTGCGTTAGCTAGAACCAGCTACTCAGCTATAACCATGCATGCCAGCCATAGCCAGATAATTCCTGGTTCAGACTAACACTACACAAACTCAGTGTGATCTGTCTGTCGTCGTTTAGACTTAGAACTTAGCAAAACCATCACTTCATTAGCGAGTACGGTGATTAAATGGTAAATGTTTCATTGCGTTTTTGTTAAACTCGTAAAAAGATTTGTGAAAAGATTCCGTTGTTTTACCTGGACACTTTTACTCTAACATTAGATATACCAGTCTGTAATCCTGCAATCATATCTAGAAAACTTGGGTGTGCATTCACAACGAGGTCTGTGGAAGTAGTGGGGTGGGGGTGTGTGTCTCTTTCTCTGTGGGCAGGGCTAAGGGGTGTTATGACTTTGAAATGTTTTGACAACAAATGAGACCATTGGGAAAGTTGTGTACTCCAGCTTTAACAGTAAAACAATATTCTCCTCCCTGTACTGATCACAATTACCAGTCAAGTATTCTACTGTGGTGCTAACACACCCCTAGCATCATCCACCAAATACATGGGGCCACAGGGCTCCCTTTTATTTTGCACATCTATCTCATCCACATGTACTCCGAGTATTCTTGAGACCCACACTTTCACTTCCACACCAATTTTAATGTAGATCTCTGCAAGGCTCCTCAACCCCAGAGACTACAGTATCTGTTTTTCTACCCTACAACCTTCTGCTTCAGCTGTTAATAATTCAACTGATATTGCTGTTAAATATACCTCTCTTGCAACTGAGCTTCTTTTCAGGTCAGCTTAATTCTGCAATACTCCAAAAACTGAAAAAAAAAAACACTCTGATTCCGTCAAATGTAATTTGTATGTATGATACCTTGTTATATGCTGTTGTATAATATGGCCCAATAGCACAGCTCTCCATAAAAATACCAGCACAGACTCCATCCATCAATGTTTGTGTACCACGTGTTATAAATCACACTGTTTCCATTTCATGGACTCAAGTAATTTCTTAAAAGAACCTGGTTGAAGAAAGTCCAAAACATAAGGAAAAAAATAAAAAATAAAAAAATTCATTGGCCATCTGCTTCTCTTTCTTTTCTGTAGCCACACCCACAAAAGCATACTGAGAGGTGTTGTGGGAGCCTATTGTGACATCATCAAGACAGTGGTGTCAAAGGTAATTTTTACACCTTTAACTCAACAATCAGTGACAAAATTGTGACTTTTTGGTTTGCTCATAACAATAAATTATCATTTAAAAAAATCACTGTATTTGATCTTTAAAGCACATTCCCTACACAATAACCTAGCATGAAATCTATACTGTACGGATACCTTATTATTCTGCACTTAGTTCAGCCAGAGTATGCATTATTTAAGACTGCAGAACTCATATGCAAAACTTGAAAGGAGAAAATAAAATACGACCTGTAAAGTTGGCACGGGTATATAGTTGGAACGAATTAAAGAAAGCAAGACCCGTAGACTCGTATTCCCCTTTAAAGGAAGAGGTGATCATAAGCCCCACCTGCTGCCCCCCCCCTTTCAGACATGGATCCAACCCTTACCTATTGCGATGGAGAAGACCTGGTCACAACAACGCTGCCCAGATAGCTGAGATCAATCAAAAAACAAAGCAGGTCAGACTCCCGAGGCTAACAGAATGACCAAACTGTCCCTACTTGAGAATGATGGAGACATTGCAACAAGATGAGAGCGGACAAGCCTCCCACTTCCCCCCTTGGCAGTCAAACCTGGGGCTCACTAAGGCAGGGGGTGAGAGAGAGGGGTACAGGAACAGGCGATCATGCGGTCAGGCCACTATAGTAGAGGATATACACCCTGCCTCCACCCCTCTGCTAGCTACGTTGTTCACACACTGCTTACTGTAAGTACTCTCCGCATTGCATCACAAACAGCTGGGTTTCCTAAAAAGCCTGAAGTTAGTCACAACAAGAACTTTGTTTTGTCTCAATTGAGATGGTAATGTGGGGTGGGTTAAGGGGTTGGCTGGGGTTTTGTTGCTGGGTGAAAGAGAGGCAAAGCCATGAGACACACCAAAATAAGAAAAAGAAAACACAAAAAAATGAGAAATTGGGATCTTGTGGTATCTTCCTTGAATTTCAGGCTTTTTAAGAATGTGGCCTACTGAACTACACGTTTTCTACAAGTTTTCTCTTCTCTTTTTGTGCTGTATTTTTTCTAAGAGATATATAAACGGGCTGACTGTATCATCTGTGAAGCAAATGATTCCAGCCTTTTTTTGGATATGTATATGAGATTTTTGTTTTTTATTCCAATCCAATATTTTCAGCCTTATTTTATTATTTATTTTTTTTATTTTTTTTGGGGGGGGGGGGGGGGGGGTTTGATCCCCTTGATTTTGATCAATCAGATAAAAAATAATTATATTTCACTTTGAGCGTTTATGCACAAAAAAACATTTCAATGTCACCGCTCTTTGTGTGTAGTCCAGTTTGCCCTCAGTGCATGAAGAGACACCAAGGATCCTTTCATGAATGTCCTGTCTCTGATGTCACCATTCAGAACAAGTGGATGCTGGATGTGGTGGAATCAAATCAGAAATGCAAGTTCAAGTAATTAGCTACACTGTGAAATAATTCCAAGCTTTGCAAGACTTCTATCACCAGAATTTGATTATGAGAAAAGGAGGCACTTACTTCACAGCTAAAAGTAAGATAAGAGATAAGATAAGCAGAGGTGTAAAATCCAGGTCCAGAAAGTAAAATTTAGGATTTGCTCATTAGCATAATTCTTCAACCAGGAGGTAGAACTAATTAGTGAAGTCAGCTGGCTGAATTAACGGGTGGAAGAAACACTTGGCAGGATTTATTTTCTGATCCCTGGATTTTATACCTCTGAAGATAAGATAGTTTATCAACTTGTGTTATAAGAACATATAATATTGGTAATCATGCAAATTTTGCATCTGCACAATTTAGCTTTTTTAAATATGAAAAGTGGGTACATAATTGATTTTCTTTAAACATGTCAAATTATTTTTATTGGGAAGGGAGGGAAGCCAGAACTTTAGGATTTTAAAGATGGCGACCATTCCAGGTTTTCACAGTGCTTCACACACTTCATGGATGAGTGATAAAAATTAGACATTAGACACGGACACAATAAGCAGCTGAGTGACATGAGACCTATTCCTCATGAACTATTCAGATCAGCAGATTGACTTCATAATAAAAAAACGTGACATATTTTCTCAACAGAAATTATTTTCACCTTAATATGCAGCTGTTGATAAGCGGTTATAGTATAAGAACAGTAAAGTCCTGACAGCTGTTCTTTATAAAAAAGATATTGATCATTGATAATCTGTTTTGAAAACATTTTGGATGTCAAGGTCAGATATGTGATGCAGTGATACACATCAACTTTTAAATATTTCTGAGAATTCAAGCCTCAGTGCATCTGACCAATGTAAAAACCTGACTTGGGGGTTTCAGGGACAGAGGGCAGTCCTCATTTGTGGATTTGGCAGTAAGGTGAAAGCTACTTCCCCCTGACGGCCTAGGGCACCTACCCAGATGCTGACAACTGCGGTGGAGAGGGCTCTGATGGAAGCATCTCCTCGTCTGTCCTCCTCTGGGATGGCATCTGCCCGAAAACGTCGCTGCTTTCCATGGGGGGTGATGGAGACTGGGATGGGTAGCTTGTGGCGGTGGTGGCAAAGGCCATGTGGGAACGGTAGCTGGGGCTTGCCCGCCTGCTACCCTGGCCCTGGGCGGGTGAGGAGGAGGGAGACGACCTCCGGGAGAAGCTGGCCGCGGCCGGAGGCTGCAGGGTGATCTCAGACATCTCCGGAGGTATAGAGGGCTGGATGATGCCGGGCCGTGGCCGGGGCCGGACTACAATCTCCGGGGAGCCATCATGCGAGCTTAGGGGACTCTGGGTGAGCGGGGAGAGTCGTGATGGGTGGAGGACCACCTGGTGCATGCTGGGATCCATTCTGCGAGTGGCCCTGGGGCTGAGTCGAGGCCCAGGCTCATACCAGCGCGTGTCCAGGCTACCAAGTGTGCTTGGGCCGCCAATGTAGGCTGCCGGGTCGGGGTAAGGCAATACCGGTACACCCATACCGTGGCTCGTGTGTCTTAGCTGCCCTAAACTCTGTGCCCCTTGCATAGTTAAACGCTTGGCTGGAGGGCCCTGAGGCTTAACCTTGCTGGGAGACTTGCCTGGGCGGCTCTTTGGGGCCACCAATGGCAGGACGCCAGGGTAAGAGGTGACCTGGAGGGAGGAGGGCTGGAGGCTGCTAGGAGGAAGGAGGTGGGGAGGAGGCAGGGTAGGGTCCCGGTGAAGATACAAAGGGTGATGAGGTGGGAAGATGAAGTGGGGCCCCTCTAGACCGGAGAAAGGGAAATCAGGGTGCTGCCAGATGTCCGGGGAGTGGGAGGAAGGAGGGTGTGTCAAGGGGAGGGTGCTGCCAGAGGAAGCATAGTGCTGGATCTCCCCTTCCCCGATCTCTTCTGGGATGGTGGGGTGACCAAAGGGCCCCTCGGCGGGAAGGTAAGGGGGCGAGGACATTACAGAGCTAAGTGGGCTCGTATCGGGTAAGTAGAAGGGAGGCAGAGGGTCGGAATCCCCGGGGCTGCCAAGGTAGCCATAGTACTGGCTATGGGTATAGATCCTGTGGTGCTGCGGGGCTCTGATTTGCCCTGTAGCTTGAAGATGACTGCTCTCCATGATGGTCATACCTTCCATGGGTCTGTGGAACCGGGGGCTGTAGGCCGGGGGCTGCATGTAGGATTCCTGGCTGGAGGACATGGGGGAGATCTGATGGGGCCTGAGTGTAGCCATTATGGGGGGCATAGGCCCAGGGTCATCATTCTCTTCATCCGACTGACGGAACTCTGGGTACAGGTCCGACTCCTCCACGAAGGGGAAGCCCTCAATGCGCCGCAACTTGACAGAGGTCTCCATTTCGGAGGGGTCCATGACAAATCGGCCATCAGGCCCTCGGCTGATCAGCTCAATGGGCGTGGTGGCCTCAGCCTCGTGTTTGGAGACACTGTACTTCTTGCTGGTTATGGCCCTCTTGGTCTTCTTATAGAGGGACAGCTCCTTCTCCTTGCCAGGGCTCTGAGGAACCTTCTTCACACGCAGACCCCGCCCATCGTCTGAAGACTCAGATGGTGGTCCAAGGGAGCGCACACTCTCAGGGCTCACCTTCCCAGAGGACCTGCGGGATAGACAGAGTACAGAGTACAGAAGGTTAGTCGGTGCTGTGCCCCACAGTGACAGGTCACAGAGGCCAAGAAGCAAGCTGCAAGCTTCTCCACTCTCTGGGGGAAAAAAGAGAGTTCCCAAGCGGCCAAATAGAAAATGGAAAAGAGTAGCTTAAACATTTTGCTACAGACATTAATACTGTGTAATACCTTTCATAAGAATAAGGAACCTGTACATCACCTACATGTGAGTAAAGCGTCATCAGCGCAATAACCCAATGCCTTCAACTGCTTGTTTCCACTTGATCACTAACAAAAGTCGCACAGAAATCTGTATTTCATGTTCAGCATATGGCTATGTTCCTTGTTCCACAAATGATTTCCCAAATTCAGAACTACACGAAAATAGATCAATTATGCATTATTATTTATGAATGCTTACTATTCTTATGAACTTGCATAAATCTGAGTCCCATTACACTTTACCCATTTAATAACTGAATGACAATTCGGATTCTTTGACAGCAGACTGTGCAAGAGAACTTGAGCTGTTGTGGTGACTGGATCAACCATTTTTTCCATTACCTTATACAGCACTATGAGGCCTATAGTCGCAAAGACATACAATCAAAGTCATGTGACTTCACTGGTCAAGCGTGGAGTCAGATGACTCATTAGAACACCCCACCCCACAATATATTGTTTGTATCAAAGGTCTGCAGTTATTTCAGTGTTTTTTCAGTTGCAACACCTTGAGAACGCACTGCAGGCCCACAGCCTTGCATTAAAAATGAGGGCCACATCTCATCACATTAGAAAAATAGGTGGGGCAAGTGACCTCATCATCAGTGTCACATTCCCCCACCTTATGCTCCCACCATTAATCACGATCTAGTCTTGTCACATTGGGCAATGCTCATCAAATAGCCTGCTGTGCCGGTTGTGCACAGGCGAATGCACAATTAATTTGCTTGCTCATTATTTGTGGCAGAATGTGCTGTGTTTATTTCGGAGGGCCAAATTCCCAGCCTAGCGGTTTACCCAGAATTGATTGTGCCAGTCCATAGAAGACAAAGATATAATCAGTAACAAACACCTTTACTGTCCCAGAGACCCCTGACCTCCATGAGTCAGTTGCATTATAGGTCAACACACTGGTCTGATTTTCTCTTATTTATTTCTGGATATGTCTTGTCATTACTCAACCCTGTGATACATACTCTCCAGTCAAAGTTCACCATTGGTCCCTGAAAAGATGTTGGTTTTCACTCACACAAGAATGTAATTTTAAATTGTCTAGTTGTGTGTAATTTTGTCATTTTTAATTGAAAATATGTCATCCTGATATAAGATATCAGAAGGTATCACCATAATTGAGAATATTTACTCACTACATGGCTTAATGTTGTTATGTAAAAAATGTGCACTTAGAATATATAACATTCTAAGTTTTGCTGTGTAAATTTAAATGTTTCTATGTGTACCAGTATGTGAGTCAAGAGAGTATTCATTACCGAGAACTGAGGAGGAATAACAAGCATGTTCCAGAAAGCAAAAAGAGAAATTAAGACCATTGTTTTAAATCCATAACAATTTATTGACAGTAGCAAAAATACAGCTTGTGTCTGAAGGTTCATAGATGATCCTTTTTTCTCCTGAAATGTTGGTTTGAGCAGGTGGTGCCAGTGGTGGTGAAGGAGCTGCATTTCCTTGACATTCAACTGTTGAAGCAATGCGGTGTTCCTTCTGTTACTTCACATCCTCCTTCACAATGTCTTCTGAAACTGTTTGAGGTGCAGTGTGTGACAGAAATGTCCATGGATCTACAGATGAGCTTACAATAAGATGACCAGCATTGGCTAGGCAACGTCCATAAAGATCTACAATCACTAAAGTCACAGCTAACACCTTAAAAAGATTTAAATGATAATAAAATCACCAAAATTTAAATACAGTGCATGACTTCATCCAAAACAACCAAAATATTGCAAATAATAAACCAGAATCTGTGTGAGGGATATACAGTGAGCACCATAATGAATTGGACAGTGACACATTTTTTGTAATTTTGGTTCTGTACTCTAGCACTTTGAGTTTGAAAGGATACAGTGACAGTGATGTTGAAGTGCAGACTATCAGCTTTAATTTGAGGGTATTTTCATCCATATCGGGTGAACCGCTTAGAAATTATAGAACCATTAGTACATAGTCCCCCCCATTTTCGGGCATCAAAAAATATTGGACAGTTTAACATAATGTGGAATAAAGTCATCATTTTTAATATTTGGTCACATATCCTTTGCATGCCATGACTTCCTGATGTCTGTGACCCAACAATATCAAAAGATTCTTGGTAGATTTCTCTATGGAGAAATAAGTCAGGAGCAGAAACCATTCAAGTTATCCATCCATATCTACTGCATATCTTGCAGCAGAGTGATGGTTTAAGGCTTGTTTGATACGTCAGACCCTTTATGACTTAGAGCCATTTAGCCAACCATGTGTTCCATACTGTTCCAGTGTAATTTACAGCTAAATCTAGTCCCACCCCCCAATTCCCCTAGCGATCCATTCAAATGCAGAGAGGTTATATTATTGCTTGTAGGAGTACCAAAAAACAAGATATCAAGAGTCTTTTGATAGTGTTGGGTCACAGACATCAGGAAGTTATGGCATGCAAAGGATATGCAACCAAATATTAAAAATGATTATTTTATTCTACATTATGTTAAACTGTCCAATATTTTTTCATGCCCGAAAATGGGGGGGACTATGTACAAAAGGTTCTATAATTTCTAAGCAGTTAATCCGATATGGATGAAAATACCCTCAAATTAAAGCTGACAGTCTGCACTTCAACCTCATTGTCATTGTATCCTTTCAAACTCAAAGTGCTAGAGAACAGAACCAAAATAACAAAAAATGTGTCACTGTTCAATAAATTATGGTGCTCACTGTATTTTTGCAAGGCACAGGCACAACTATTTTAGAACTTTTTCTTTGATACATTATGTAGATTTTGGGAAAATATTCAAAATAGTTTTCATATATCAGTTTACTTAACTACAGTAAATGCACCTCAACTTACTGATAGTCTTTGAAATGGTGATCTCTGGATTGAGCCACACCCATGACTTACGTATGTGAAAGGATAATGTGTCACAGGATACAGATGAGTGCAAACATAATCTCGATGTGTTGTATTTACAATGCTAACATAACTATTGATGTCTAGTAGGTATGTCCCGTCCTGTGCAGATTAATTTATCATAACGTTTATCTCAATAATAATACTACTACTACTACTACTACTACTACTACAACTACTACTACTACTACTACTACTACTACTACTACTACAACTACTACTACTACTACTACTACTACTACTACTACAACTACTACTACTACTACTACTACTACTACTACTACTACTAATAATAATAATAGCCACTGATATATGCACTCCAAAAGTGTTAGGACAGTGAGACATTTTTTGTTGTTTTGGCTCTGTACTCCAGCACATTGGATTTGAACTGGAAAAGTGAGTATGGATCACTTAAAGGTTGTTTCCTCAGACTTATTCAATAGGAAAATGAGTCAGGAGAAACAACCCTTAAAGTGATCCATCCATATCTACTGCATATCTGGCAGCAGAGTGATGGTTTGAGGTTCGTTTGATACCTCAGACCCTTGATGATTTATAGCCATTTAGCCAACCATGCATTCCATACTATTCATGTGTAATTTACAGCTTAATCTAGTCCCACCCACCAATTCCCATAGAGATCCATACAAATACAGGGAGGTTATAGTATTACTTGTTAGAGTACCTGAAAATAAGATAGCAAGAGTCTTTTGATGTTGTTGGGTCACAGGAAGTCATGGCATGCAAAGGATATGCAACCAAATATTAAATATGATGACTTTATTTAAGTTTATGTTAATTTGTCCAATCACTCCCCTAAAATGGGGGGACTATGTGTAAAAATGCTACAGTTGCTACATGTTTCACCCGATATGGATGTAAAAACCCTCAAATTAAAGCTGAAAGTCTGCACTTTAACCTCATAGTCACTGTTCCATTTCAAATTCAATGTGCTGGAGTACAGAGCTAAAACAACAAAATAATTGTCACTGTCCTAACACTTTTTGAGTGCACTGTACTGTGTTGCAAAGTCAAATTAAAACATATTTACATGGGATCTTTTTCTACTCCTGTCGAAGTAATTCTCTATAATGTGCAAATTAAATAAAGTATGTAGATATCTTCAGGATTATATTTAAAAAAAACTGAAAGATCACATTTAATATTTGGTCACATATCCTTTGCATGCTGTTACTTCCTGTAGTCTGTGACCCATCAACATCAAAAGACTCTCGATATCTTATTTTCTGGTACTCCTACAAGCGATACTATAACCTCTCTGCATTTTAATGGATCTCTAGGGGAATTGGGGGGTGAGACTAGATTTAGCTGTAATTTACACTGGTACAGTATGGAACACATGGCTGGCTAAATGGCTGTAAGTCATCAAGGGTCTGAGCTATCGAACGAGCCCCAAACCATCACTCTGTCGCCAGATATGGAGTAGATGTGGATGGATCACTGCAAGGGTTATTTCTCCTGACTCATTTTCCTATAGAACTCTATGGGGGAAAAAGTCAGGAGAAGAAACCCTTAAAGTGATCCATCCACATCTACTCCATATCTGGCCGCAGAGTGATGGTTTGGGGCTCGTTCGATAGCTAAAAATACGATAAAGCAAAGGGTGTGAATACTTATGTAAATGTGATATTTCAGTTTTTTATTTTTAATATAATCCTGAAGATATCTAAATACTTTATTTAATTTGCACATTATAGAGAATTACTTCTGCAGGAGTAGAAAAAAATCTAATGTAAATATGTTTTAATTTGACTTTGCAACACAGCAAAATGAGAAATAATCAATGGGGCATGAAACCACTGTATATATGAATACTGCATGACACTGGATGACAATATGTAGCTGCTAACTTGACACTATGATTTTGACCACTGTACAAAAGCTCACAGACAATATAAAACTATTGTTGTATTCATTTTTAAGTGATAATACCAAAAAAAATCACAGAATAAATAAAAATTAAAAACAACTGTAGAGATACTGGCCAATAAACGAAGCACTATGAACTCATAAACCATAATATAACCAAACTCTATGTCACCATGCATACCAAACTCTTTAAAAACAACAAAGTCAGCAGGTGGGCCAGCATCGGCACCCAGGGAAATGACTGGCATGGTGTGGTCAAGCTCGGGTGTGCAGTAGCGTGTTCGTCACAATGAGGCAGTGATTCAGGGGCCGTTTCCCAGTGAAACATCTGGAAAAATACGAGGCACATTGAGAGGATCATTCACTGACAGAGCTTAGAGGGAACTCTCGCTGGCGCCCCCTGGCAGTCACATGGTATGTGGCTGTCACAAGACCATGATGACTACAGAGTAAAAATTGGATCCGTTTCCTGTAAGAGGCAATGCCAGTTTGTCAAGTCACCACATTGTACAGCAGGGAGAGAACTTGCTGAATCCGTAAACAGATATCTGAAAAAAAAAGTTTAAACTATTGTTTCAGATTGGCCAACAGCGAAAATCAAGAGCCAGTGTGTACCTATTTAGGGGCTACATGTTGTGATAAGGTCCTGTCCTGGTATCTTCATCTTTCTCCCTCTAAATTGAACTTTATTCACTTGGGAACATATAAATAGACCTTTCAATTAAAATCCTTATGTTACTTTTATTTGCCAAGGCCAAGAAAAAAATGTGTTGAAACAAACCTTTTTAAGAAAGCATTTTATAGTCTTGGTAACACATTCTATGAAAGGTCCTTCATAAGATCTATACAAGTCCTCCACACACACCACATAAACATTCATAAATTTTCGCCTAGTTTTTACTAGTGTCAATTAAATGCCAATATCTCAAAAACTATTCACTGAGGACCATTCATAGAAAGTGTTGCCATAAACTTTACCCTGATGTGATATTAAGTTCTGACATAGCCTATAGATAATTTTCTTGGGATAAATAAAACTCATCATATAACATTTGTATGCTTTTGTGGCAGTAAGCAGTTTTCACAAATGGGTGATCCATTTGAAAAGATGCATTCTCTTAGATGTGTTGAGGTTTAGAACTGAAACTTGGAACTGCATTTACAGAAATCACCACCACTTACCACTAGCCTGCAATTGCAGATAACGAAGGTTACGACTGTAACCACGGTTTTATGAGTTCCGGATGACTATTAGGGTCGTCAACATATGCTTTCTTTGTTGCCGGATGCATCGAGAATTTTATACCAACAATTTGTCATGGCCATGACCTCCGCGTGATGACGTAACTTCCTCCATAAATAGAGACACGTCAAGGCGGAAGTTCTCAAAAACCCTTCTCGTCCCAAAAGGGTCCCGAGTGACCATGACCCCTAATAGTCATCCGGAACTCATAGAACCTTCGTTTTATTTTGTTCCTCCGATTAGGGTCGTCAACGCTACGGATGACTAATACCCACTGCGTCATGAGGGACAGACATACCATGAAGTGGAAGCTAACGCCACCGGCAGGACGGCAGAGCCGATCATTGATACAGGCGCCACGCTGACGTGATAAAATCTTGAAAACATGCAGGGGGACGCCTAAGTCACCTCCGCACAGATATCAAGAAGAGGAACACCCCTCAGTGCTACCCATGATGTAACCACACTCCTGGTTGACCTACACTGGACAGTCATAGGTAAAGGACTAGCACTAGCCTCATAGGCTGCAGCTATCGCCTTTACTACCCAGCAGGAAAAGCCCTGAGCCGAGAGCACTTTGCCCTTAGACTTGCCGTAGCAGACAAAGCTGCCCTGTGCGCCTGATGGAAGCGGTAGCCTCAGCGTAGCGGCACAGTGCATGCACTGGACATACCCCAGGTCCTCGCCTGATGGAAGCGGTAGCCTCAGCGTAGCGGCACAGTGCATGCACTGGACATACCCCAGGTCCTCGCCTGATGGGGGGCGAAGCACGGTGAGTTCAATCGGCTGGTTAATATAAAACGCCGAAACAATCTTGCGCAGAAAAGATGGGTTGGGCCGCAAAGTGACGCCAGAGTCATCCGGCCGCCACCTCAGACACTCCGCGGTGATGGAGAGAGCGCAGAGCTCACCAACATGCCTTGCCGAACACCATTGCCAGTAGAAATGCCATCTTTAAAGAAAGCAGCATAAACCTTTCAGAGTACTGGCTGCCCTGCCGTGATCAAGCAAAGAGTACATCCAGTACAGGCACCACGTGCAAAATAACTGCCACGTATACCCATAGGCCCTCCTTGTGGAGGGGGGTCTAGAGTTAAGATGCGTCTGCAGGACAGAGGAACCACACTCATACCCCTTTTCCACCTAGCAAGTTTGAACAAGCGACTCTGTAAATATCAGCCAGTCGTCCAGGTACGGCAGGATCCTTAACCAGTCGGAGCAGCGATAGAACAATGCTCATACAGCGGGTGAACACAAACACACGGGGGGCCAGGGAGAGACCCAATGGGAGGACACTGAATTGGTATGCCTGACCTCGGAACGCAAAGCGGAGGAAACGACGATGTTCCACACAGATAGGGACATTGAAGTCCACAAACGTAAACCAATCTCCCGGTTTTACGGTGTGTAGGACTTCCGGTAGCCGAAGTATTCGGCTTTAGATGTGAATTCGGGCCCCTCAGGTCCAGGACTGGTCGGAGGAGACCATCCTTTTTTAGGTAACAGAAAATAAATTGAATAAAAGCCACTGAGCCGTTCGGAAGGAGGCACCACTGATACGACGCCCTTCTCCAGGAGGCCTGTCATTTCCTGACTCAGCATCCCTGACTGAATGGGGTCCAGGACACACGTATACCTGACCCCAGAAAATGTTGGGGGCTGCCAGTTGAAACTGGGTTTAGAGACAGAATCAGCGAACACTCTTGCAGCACTTAAACCAGCAACGAAGCGCACACACTCACAGATTGGGAAAAGTTTCACTAGGGAAAAACCATTCCCAGGATTTAAAATAATTAAGAAAATACAATATAAACCAAAAGGAATGCAAACACTCCTAAGGCAGAATATAAACGCAGCAGCAGCGATTGCCAAACTGCACCATATGCTACACAAAAACAATTAGAAAAGTTTAACGTTAGCAATAACAAAATGCGATACAAATACATATCTAGTATTCTAGCAACAACGCTACCAGCGGTTACCGCATGCGAGTGCTATCACAGCCCTTGCAGGACGGCAAACCGTAGCTCCGACCGTAGTCGCAAGACTGGGGGATAGATAGCACAGTTATACAAACAAAGTATTTATGTCTCAACTCTGCATAGGTGAAAAGAAAAAAGGGAACTTCCACCTTGACGTGTCTCTATTTATGGAGGAAGTTACGTCATCACGCGGAGGTCATGGCCATGACAAATAGTTGGTTTAAGATTCTCGATGCATCCGGCAACAAAGAAAACAACTTCGTAAAGTTGACGACCCTAATGGCTGGATGAACGAAATACATCATGTATTTCACATTGTCAGAAAATTAAAAATTGAAGTGAATGAAATAATACTTTTATGTCTGTGAATGTAATATAGTATAATATTGTATAATTTGTGCAGATGGCAATAGAAAACATGTGGGAATATCTTCTAAAGAGCCAGCAAAATGTTGATACTTTAGTTGTTATTAAGGCACAAGAAGCACACACACAGCAGAATGAATCACAACAAAATCAATGAACACAAGTAAAATAAAGTGTGGAGAGACTCCTCTGGGCTCTGATAAATCCTGTACACTACAAACCCACAACCACGTGTCGACTCCCATCAGAACAAGATCAATTCATCAGATCAATTCACATAAATGGTAAGGAAGGCTTTCAATGGTAGTCTTGCCAGGACCTTCCAGATGATGAGGACAGCTAAATCTGTACATGGTCTGTTCAACACTGACAGGGTCATCTACAGTGGCACCCATTGTTACCCAAAGCTTAGCTTCTGACCACTCGTGTTGGCAGGAGGAGTGGAAGGGGGTGGGAGGATTGTAGGGAAGGGGCATGGCTGCGACCTATAGGAATACGTTTGCCATGGTGAAGGGGTACAAGGTTGCCACAGCGCAGAGAAGATGAAAAGCAGTAGCAGGGCGAAGGGGAGTGACACCCATGGGAGGAGTCTGGCCAAGGCGGGAGGAGCCAGTGGTTCAAAGTTGCCAAGGCAACAGCCAGTAAGACAGGACTCTCCAGACTCACAGGAAAGTCAATTTTACCTCCACCCTAATGCATTTTCAGCATCTGAGCTGTTAGGGTCTTATGTGTCCAGCAGCTGTCAAACCTACCATTTACAAAAAAAACAGCTGTTCACTGAAAAAAACTGTGTGTGTGTGTGCGCATGAGGGCTTCTCATACAGGCATGACTAATATTGCATTGCTGTTCCTGGAGGCACAGCAGTTTAATGTAAAGGGAACTTCTGGCAAGGACAATGATGGCCAAAGCAGGGGAATTTTCTAGTCTTCCTTTATCAAATATATACCTCTGTAAATATGCATTAAGTGGCCTCTTTGGCCTTTACAAGATCAATGTTGCCACCTGCTGGCCACCTAAGATAGACTGCTGCAGAGATAAAATTTCCCAGAGCCAAATGCAGGGACAACCTCTGCTGGTCATATGGAAAAAGTACTGCATTTTTTTGTCTTTGTTTGTTTTGGCATTGCCTGCGAGTGGACCGTGCCTAGCACCACACATGGAACATGCCGCCAAGCCAGCGCACACTGCTGAATGAGGTGCGGGCACTCACTGAGGACTGGCGGGTGGGGGCCTGTAGCTGCTCCCTTCTGGCCCCTCCCAGTAGGGCTCAATACCAGGCAAGGGGGTAAGAGGAGTCCTGTGGAGGGGGAGACACAATAGAGATGGGGGGGAGAGTTGGCCATCAATCACTGCTGCACGCTTCCAAAAGGCAACAGAGCAGGAGACAACAAGAGAGAGGGAAGACTGGACGAGAAAGAGAGAGGAAGAGAGGAAAACTGGGTAAGTATTACTGTGAGATGTCACTGATGAGAAAGAGTGAGAGAGGGAGGGAAAGAGAGAGGAAGAGAGGAAAAATGGGTAAGTATTACTGTGAGATGTCACTGATGAGAAAGAGTGAGAGAGGGAGGGAAAGAGAGAGACAGAATGAAAAAGAGGGAACAAGAGCTAAAGACAGAAAAAGAGAGTGAGAGAGCAAGAGACACAAGAAGAGATGTGGCCGCTGCACTTCAGACAAAGTCTCTGTTTATTAGTCACAATGATTCATACATCATACAGTTCAAAGCCCACGCATGCTATGAATATATAATAATCTCATGCAATTTTAAATTAACCGTAACATTCCTCAGTAGTCTTGGCTTGACACAATAATATACCTTTGCAACTGCATGACTTTTGGCAGATGTTTGATATACTTTTCGATTCAGTTGCTATGCCGGTACATGCTATTAAAGGGAGCTTATAGAGAAGAGTGCTGAGCAGGGGTGACTGCATTACATTAAAAGTATAAAAGCTACAATTTGCTGACAGGAATATTGAGAGGCTGGTTCAACTTTGCAATCAAAGAAACTGAAGCACGCAAAAAAAACTGGTCCTAGATCAGATGAGGCGGCTGAAATAAGGCATTGGCACTTCAACCACACTCTATCATCCAGGTAGGGCACCATAAGAGTCAAAGGCAGTAGTTCACAAAAAAGGTAACCTCATTATTCTTATTTTTAGGCTTGCCAGGATTCAATTCAAGTGGATAGAAATGATTTAAATCTTTGATCAATGACAAGTTTTCTGTATGCAAACTTGAGTGCCCGTCAAATCCAGGTGGGTGCTATAAAAGCTGATGCCGGTGAGGTCACTGTAAATAGATCCTGAGATAAGATGAAATGTGCTAATAATAATAATAATAATAATAATAATAATAATAATAATAATAATAATAATAATAACAACACCAGATGGTTTTCAAATACAAGTCTCACATGTTATTTCACAAGTGTCCTGTCTGTATTCCAGTTCTTATCAATGGGATAGGAGTATTTAGGAATGTCACTCAGACTGCATGAAATCGATATTTACCAGAGTTTAAAGATGACGATAGAATCTGGGCAAGCCTATGCATACTGAAATTTGTCACTGCTGTTATCTTACTCTAAGATGTCAGCATTAATATGCATAAAAAGTGGCACAAGAGGTTTAAATTATTAAGAACAAAAATAAGTTAACAGACATCTGGCTACTGTTGTAATGCTTTTCAATTTCAGAATGTTGGTGAGGAATGCTGTGTTGTAAACTATGAGGTAAAATTTATTGCCATCATTTTGAAATCCTGTAAAATTTAAATGCCTTGTAAAATAAAGTGTAGAGGTACAGTGGATGAATAACTGGATGTTCTTAGGAGCTGGGTTCCAATATACTTAATGCAAAGCACCATAGAGAGAAGCTATACACTGCTTGTCTTTTGAAATAATTCAGAAGCTTTGATAAAATACTGGTAAATATTAGTACATAATTCACTGGTTTTCTCAAGGTACAGTAACTGTCCACAGACCCCATTATCTGCATAATAGACAAAATATCTATAAGAAACTGGAAACACTTCAGGTCTTCAGGTTTGCATTGTTTGCAAAACCATGCCACAATTAATCAAGGTATACGTTTAACTCTGTAATGGAGATAATGTTCAACAACAAATTCCAGTTCTGACAGTGGGTCTTAGAATTACAATGATGTATAGTATACAATTCTAACCACAGCATCAAATATACAGAGAAACTGAAAAACCAAACACAGGCCAAATCCAAAAGTCATCAAAGGTCGAAGTTATTATAACTGGAAGAAGAAAAACACACAAAAAGAAGAGTTAATAGTTAAAAGAAAAAAAGAACGATTTCCTCATTATTATGATTATATTTTTTCCTTTGTTTTGCAGTTCTGTTGTTCATTTTATAAAACATTGCATAATCAATCAAATACACCAAAACTTTACAAAAATGCAACCACAAGCTGGCTTTCATGTGAGTTTACCATGGTAAAAGAAAACCCTTGTGGAAGAAGATCAAAGCACTATAAAAGTATGGAAAAGCCAAAGCCAAGCATGGTAAGAAGGCGTATCAAACAGTCAAAGCAGAACACCACAACATGCACATTTACCATGGTAAACCTTAGCAGAAGATTACTGCATTGTTGCCAGACATACTGTATGATATACCTGTGTGTAAAGGTAACTGTCAACACTGGACACATTCTCTGACAGAAACTGAACACAATTTTGGACACTGATGCAGGAAATAAAACGGTAGCAGCTATACCTATTGTAAATAGACTTTACTTTCAAACACACTTGTCCAATTTGGACACTACTTCATGAAAGACACCAAAATCGTGTCTATTGCATTTACCAAAGCAATGAAGTTTCTTTTAAAGACTTCTGGATTTCTTTTAAAGACTTCTGGTTTTGGACCAGATCCTAGTATTTGAGTGTGTGTATATGTACTGTTCAGCACAGACGCGCGTATCGCAATCAAGACGAGTTCCCTCCACCGGTTTGTGCATTGTGTAAAAAGAAAACACTCACATGTACCGTCTGTAATATGATAACGCACCACTTTTCAACCACTGCTTTTCGGTCAATGTCTCTGATGTCCTGATCACACAGCAGCATGGAGACAGAAGAAAAATTCAGACTGAAACCCAGTGACAATGTGAACGTGCTCTGCGTCCACTCCAGTTTCTCACTGAATCCCAATGCCATTGTAAATTCTGTTTCCACCCCATTTCTGTTTGCAACCCAGTGACAATGTGAATTCTGTTTCAACCGAGTTTCTGAACCTAAGTTGCTGGGTATGGACACACAGACAATATGAGGGGGCTAACATGTGACCCTTTAAAGTACTGTAGTCCTATCATATTACAGCTGGGATAAATTATATATACATGATAAACACGTAAAACATGTTTAACCTCAATCCCTGGAGTGTCAACAACAAAAATGTTTATTTAGCCGTGCTAATAAAATTGTGCCGTGTGCGTTTCCGGTTAAAGCAAAGATCAAGACCTCAAATTTAGATTGAGTAACCCAATAAATGCCTTAGCAGGTGTGATCTTAAACATAGAAACGTAATTTCTCTTAATTATTACATGCTCCTTTATGCATTGATAAATCATGTCTCAATGCACGATTCTAAGAAACTGAAATTTAAATTAAATGAATTATGTGATTAAATGTTTCTTTGGTTGAAAAAAAGTGTATAGATTGAACCAATTTTGAACCCTGATCAACTAATTGTATAATTGTATGACATCATAATTGTTACCAGGTGTATGATGGCTACTTAAAAAATGTTTGCAATGTGAAAATGAATGCCTTGATGAAGACGAAAGTGGAAACGTCAGTAGAGTAAAATAATAAATAATATATGGAGCTGAGTGTGCAGTGTTCCCTTCTTCTTTTTAAGTGTATCATTACGATCACCAGCACCTCCTTCTATACAAATCACCGTGTGTGTTTTTTTCTCCTCTTTTGGTGATCTTAAACATAACCAATCAGCCAATGGCCATACCTACACACGACTCACTACATTTAATGCTAATTATGACTCCCATTCAACTCTGGATCAAATGATCTGAACTATGTGTGTGTCTTTTATTTACTGTGCCGATAGTGGTAAACTGTGCGGTTGATTGGGTGCTGTTAATGCAGCAGTGAACACAACTGAAAAGGGGCTAATACAGCACAGCCAGGAGAACAGATGAGTGACAAGCAAATCCAGCCCTCAAAACGCCGGAGCCAGAACCACCATACACACCAGTCCATTAAACCGCAATGGAACCAGTGAAAAATAATTGCTTCATCATAGTTCCATTCAGTTACCAAGCTTTCATGAATTACAGAAAACCTGGGGACTGGTGTCCCCCTCATAATGCAAATCAGTATTTTAACATTTCATTGGAATGAAAAGACAGCACATATATAGACAGCAAACGGCAATGTAAGCATATTGATATTCCTTTCAAAATATATAAATCTCATTATTGAGTTACCATTATTTTATTCCAATAAGTGCATATATATATATATGACGCTCTTGACAAACAAATAGCAAAAAGTAGCATACTTTTCACAAAATGAAACCAAATCTAAAATTATAATGTGATAATGTGTAATTTAGGAAATCATTGCCTATATTGTTGATTTAATTTTTCATTTTCACTATTTAATCTAGAATGAAAAATAAAAAAGAATGTGAAATGAAGCATTCCTTATATATTCTACAATAAATGTCTCATTTGAATTAATGCATTAGTTTGCATTAGCATTCTAACAATGTGAGTACAATATTGCTAGTATATAAATTAGGCAATGGTTTGCTAAAGATTTCTCATATGCCAGGCATGCAATTCTGATTGAGCATGACAGTACTTTATAGTTGGGAAACCTAAATAGGTAATGTTAGCCAATAAAAATAACTGAATTTGAAATATTAGCAAGATAAAATCCATCAATCTGTTCAGATGGTAGGATGTGGAATGTGACAGTAGCTGATGTCCATCAATCACTGGAAACCAGATACTGACGTGGCCAGCACTAGCTAGTTAGATTTTATTATCTTTTAACTGCAGCTCTAAAATGGCCAGGTATATTTACTGGTATAAACTAGAGCCCATAAAACAAAGCTAATTGTCATGTGATTTATTACTTACGGTGTCTCAACGCTTTTTCTGCAGTGCGTGATCGAAAGAGGAGGATCTAGAAGAAAAAACAGAGGAAGGAAAAACTCAATATGAGCTTATTAATATCTGATCAAACATTTTGACGGAAATCAACAAGTAAATACTTACAGCAGGGGTTCTCAACTCAACCCTGCTCCTGTAGGGGGAGGCAGGGTCTGCTGCCTTTGGTTGTTACTTAGCACTAGCACAAACCAGCTGACCACACAATTAACTCTGTTTTTTTTTGGCCTGAATTGGTTACTGAGTTTACCCTGAAGCCCACTAGAATAATGCTTGAGAACTCTTGATGTAAAGCATATGCCATAATCTGGGGGTAGGTTAGGACAAACTGGGTGAGTCAGAGTGAGATACATAAGATTATACATACGATAAATTGGTACATCTGCAAATTTACTTAAGACATTTTGGTAAAGACCCTCTATAGACTATATCAGCAGTGCCTCATCTGGGATTTCTGGCTGCAATTCCATTTCTCTGCAGCTCCGTTGAGATGCATTCATACTGCTGTAGGGCCATTATTGCTTTCCATTATTTGCTGTTCACTAATTCAATAGTTTGAAAGATTTATGAGCCCACGACCCACTTCATGAGTGAATGTATAGTCTGTGACTCACCCCTTATTAAAATGTAGCTCTGATGTGTTTTGGCATGTGTTCAAATATAGAATTAATATGTTTTTAATATATGTCAAAACAACAGTTCATATGCCTAGTGCAAAGCATGCAAAAGGTAAACTACCATTCAAAAGTTTGGAATCCCTGAGACATTTTATGTTTTTGAAAGAAATTGATACTTTTATTCACCAAGGTAGTATTACATTGATCACCGAATGCAGTCAAGACATTGTTACAAACTACTATTTATATTTCATTCTATTTCTACTTTAGCAATTGTAGCCATTTTTACACATAGCCCCCCCCCCCCCATTTTAGGGCACAAAAAGCAAATAACATAAATTCAAATAAAGTCATCATATTTAATATTTGGTTGCATATCATTTGCATGCCATGATTTCCTGATGTCTGTGACCCAACAACATCAAAAGACTCTTGATATCTGATTTTCAGATACTCTTACAAGCGATACTATAACCTCTCTGCATTTTAATGGATCTCTATGTGAATTGGGGGGTGGGACTAGATTAAGCTGTAAATTACACGGGAATAGTATGGCACATATGGTTGGCTAAATGGCTGTCAGTCATCAAGGGTTTGAGGTATCAAACGAGCCTCAGATCATCACTCTGCTGCCAGATATGCAGTAGATATGGATGGATCACTTTAAGGGTTGTTTCTCCTGACTCATTTTCCTATTGAACTCTATGGAAAATTGGTTTGAGGCTCGTTTGATACCAAAACATAAAAATGTCTCAGTGATTCCAAACTTTTGAACGGTAGTGTATGCGAATGTCTATGAAAAATGGTTACATACAGTAAGTTATCTTTGAGTCCTGTGTCCTTTAGCACACTGCTTCAAACCCTCCCATGAACCATCAGGGGGTCTCAACCCAGTTTTGGAACCACTGCTCTAGCAAGCCCAGGCACACAGTGTGCACATTAGTCATTGGAGAATGAGATATCTTGAACAAAAAAACAAAACAAGTGGTGCAACATGGTCTATCAATCACTTTCTGATTTGAACCAATCAACGTGTTCTGCTGTGGAGAGCAAAATCCTGTGATTGGTTCAAGCAAATAAAGGGCTGGCAGCCCATTGTTGCGCCACCCATTATGGGGTTCATGAAACCTCACTCTCCAATCACTATTTGACCGGTTTGCCTATACAACTGCACCCGAGCACAAGTCTTTGAAATGGCCATCAGGTGGCGCCAGTGAGAAACCCACCTCGCCTTCTCTTGAGCTTGCGGCGGCGCTGCTTGTTGACAAAGCAGGCCGCCAGCGTGCTGAATAGGATGGCGGCCGCCAGGAAGCAGATGGTGGCCACAATGCCAGCCACCACTGGCCTCGCCAGACCCTCATCCACTATGTCTGGGGGAGGAAAGATATCTGAGGGAGACAGAGGGCACACCTCCAAGGTCAAGCACTGGTGTGGTATCACCAGAAACACAGTACAATTCCAAGACTGCAGACCTTACGGGCCTTACAATGTACATCCCTCATTGCTGATGCTTTCGTTCCAGCAGAGGATCATCTAGATACCCTAAATCCCCAGCATCATTGTGTGATGCTAGTCAGTTTGTGCTAGACCATTTGCACAATATTTACACAGAACAACACATACTCAGACAAAGCCACAAACTCTACTGTATAATGCCGAGTTAACTTCATATTAACCTAAACCACATGAATCACAGTTTTTATGCAATGACATTTTTCAGTGGCACTTTTACCAGGCGCAAAGCATAAAACAGAACTCCCTGATAGCACAGTCAGGTGTCACTCCCAGATAGGGTGTTATATATTGCAATTGTTTTTTTAAGGATGTCGATATACTGTATTGAAGTACAACTGTTATCATCAGCATATAAACTTGCCAGTTGGCTGGGATATCTGGCTGCTACACTGGGATGTGGATCATGATTTTTAACTTTACGGCAATGCGCAAAAAATACTCAAGAGAGAAGCCTATGGATAATTCTATTATATGCATGTAAATTTGCCTATATTTATTATATAAGTGTATACAGTGGGGTGCAAAAATTTTGACACCCCTGGTCAAAATGCCTTTTACAATTAATATCTAAGTGAACAGTTGCTAACCTTACCTCTAAATGGTAAACATGACACATTCCTTCAAATTGTACAGTTTCAAAATAATACAAAATGGAAAAAGGCCCTGTGCAAAGGTTTGGGAACCCTTTTGGATTATTCTTATCTATGTGTACAGATATGTAAGCCCTAAATAACCTATTTTTGTCAGTAAAATAAAATTGCATATTTTCTAAAAACCTGTTTTCACTTCGTCATTATTGGCTATTGTGTGTAGATGTTTGAGGCAAAAAATGAACTCAATCTGTTGTAGTATAAGTCTGTAACGTAATAAAACGTGGAGAAGGTGAAAGGGGTGTGCAGACTTTCCGGCTTGACTGTACATGGCAGAGTTGCCAGAAAGAAGCCTTAAAGCATCTGAAGTATGCAAAAGAAAACCTTGAGAAGCATTTTGGAACAATGTGCTTTGGATTGACGAAGCCAAAATGGAACTTTTTGGCCACAACCAAAGAAGGTATGTTGCCAGCTGTTAAGCATGGAGGTGGATCCATTCTGCTTTGGGGTTGTGTGGCAGCGGGGGGCCCAGAAAATATTGAGCGGGTGGAAGGAAGAATGGATTCCACCAAATATCAAGACGTTCTTGAGGCTGATGTTCGAAGGTCAGTCCAGAGATGTTGAAGTTGAAATGCAGTTTTCTCCCTTGCATTTCAGTCTTCCCTCAGCAGTAGAGCCTTCTTTGATTGTGTGTGTTTGACACTTAGCACACTACACCTCCCCAGTCATCCATGTTGATAAGTCAATTGGCAGAAATGTTACCCATACTGTCACATTCTGCATTCAGTGTGGTTGAACATGCGGCAGTAGCATATTTTTATAGCGTTGTGCTATATTATTGTTTTTTAATGTGGGAAGTAGCTTACATACACAAACAGTGTACTTACATCAACAAAAAATTAAATAAAGGCCACTCATAGGACTGGATTCAGAGATGGCCAACTTAAGTAATGCGTTAAGTGCCTCTCCTGCGCGGATTTAACGCGGGATGAGATACGCCGTATTCTAACCTGCGCTACGCTGGTGCATTTCTCAAAATGTGGGTGGCTCGGGGCATGATATTCTAATGACCTGTTTCTTGTACCTGCCCCCTGGGTTGCCAGCTTTCTACTAAAAAAATGTGTGTGGGTATACATTTTTAATGTTTCAGTGACATTGCCTTTAATAACCTACCTTTGTGCATTGTAGTTGCTCTTGCCTGATGGGGAAGGCAATGAACGTATTAATCCGTCGCATTGATAAAATGATCATAGCTCCTATTGACGACTTGGATATACCCATCACACAATCAAAAGAAATAATCGCTGGACAGTGGTTGCACACAATATTATTAAGTAAACAACCAAATCGTTGGATTTACTGAAAAAAAAAAGATTTAAAAATCGAATCTTTTTTTAACGATTTACCTAATAAAGTAATGTAGCCTACAGTGGTTGAATCTATATGCGACGTCTTCAACTTAATAATTTTGGAGAAGCTGTGCTGACACAAATCGCCTCTCTGTCAAAGCAAACATGATCCAGACACTGTCTATCAATTAATCCATCTAATATTGGTCTGGTATGATATACCAGAGGGTCAATCATAGCTTACTTTTACATATTTTTCTTTTTATGACAGCTCTTTGATAATTGTAAGTAGGCTAGGCAAAAGAAAATTAGACCAATATTATTTTCAAAGAACATGAACTCATTCTAATATCCATTTTTTGCGAAAGATGCTGTATTTTTCATAATAATCTATTGGCGGCGCTAGACATAAACTACCTTTTTTTCCGAACAAACTTGCGTGGAAAAAAATTATTAAGTTTAAACTCTGAGGGCCCTATCTTACACCTGGCGCAAAGCGGCGCTAACGCAAACGCAAGTGTCTTTGCTATCTTACACCCGGCGCTAGGTCCATAATAACGCCTAACGCTTACACCGTCAAACTAGCATGTTTGACGGCGTAACTCTTGCGCCATCATTAGTGAACTGGGCGTGTTGGTCTTAAGATGAGGAGTGGCCAGGATTCTTTTTGGCGTATTGCTATCTTGAGCAAGCAGAAAGCGCTTGCGCTAGAACCACCACAAACCTGGTCTAAAGTCATGTCGCAGTTGTTTACATGCTATTTTAACGGCGCATATAAGTGCGTCTACATAGGCGTGTGCACAACGTGCATACCCTCCTGTCTGTTACACACAGGGGCGTGCACAGGCATGACTAAAATATCTAGATCACAATGTGAAATATTATTATTGTGTAGGCTATATCAAAAATGCATAATAATAAAAGGTTCCATAGGTCCACATACCTTTCCCACAGCGAAGGGAAACAATGCCACATTACATTGCTCTCAGCCCACTCCATCAACATCCAGGCGATGTGCGATGGTACGGGACAATGGCTATCCATTAAAAAGGAGCTGATAACACCTATAGCTATCAAGCCTAATGCGCGAATTGTCTTTGCACCTAATGCGTGAATTGTCATTGAATGGAAAACTCGCGCACGGCAATAGACGGACATTTAAGTTCTGAAAATGCGCTTCAGATGTCATTACAATACAGCTCTGTTTATCTATGAATACAGCCTGTAAGTAAATAGAATGGTTTGTGGCTGAAAAAAGTTCAAAACCTTGTCCAGTGAATATTGCATTTATTGTTTTTCAAATAGCCTAGGCTACAGCGAATTCGCTGTGCATAAGGTTTTTTTCGATAGCCTATGGTTAAAAAACGGAGATGTCACCATGTTAACTAAATTGTAACCTTAGCTATATTCTTAACATCCTTCATATTTTTTTAAATTACAGTGACCAGGTTTCCATACTCTCACCGTTTAAAACCCAGCTGATTTCACCCGTTATTCCTTAACTGAACAAAACGATTTTAAAGAGAACTAAGCGTCTAATTAGAAACTAAAACAAATTTGCAGCACGTTACACAATTAATTCACAATTAATTTTAATGCCATTCTCTGCACGTGAGCTGCATGTTCTGTTTCCCCTGCTGTAAGTCGCACGTTTAACGGTCTTCCTGGGAAAGTGGATTGTTTTAAAGGATTACGCTACGAGTAAAACAGGTTGGTCACATTTCCATAAACAGGACATTATTAAACAAGGGGAAATATGCGTGAACTTATGGGTTGCGAACCTGACAGCTTTATTGTATGGCTATTTAGTGTCATCATTAAGGCAAAATAACGGTATGTATGTTATTAATCAATATTAGCCTACTATGCAGGTAGCCTAATGAACTTTGGATGAAGCTTGAACTTCGAGAACTCCATGAGAACAGCCTCTTGGAATTGATGTTTGACACTTTCATTGCATAATCAAACGAAATTCGCTGAACAAGCAGGCTAATTTGGCGTTTTCTAAGGTGAGACTGAAGCCATTGATAGCTTATTCTCAGCTGTTGCAGGTCCTTTTAACGAAATTTAACCGCACATATTTTGTAAAATAACAGCCCTGTCTGGAATTACCGGGAACTCATAGGCTAATGGTTAGTCCGAATAATATTGATCATACTCCATTTAGCCTATTCCTTGATCACACTAAACACGCACGAGCATGTCTGTTTCACCATCATAAGCAATCCGCCAAGGTGGAAAAGCAGGCTTTTAAAGGGAATGGGATATGACATTTTGATTGGTTTATTGAATGTCACGCCCAAGACACACCTATAATTAATGAAGCGACTAAGTTCAGCCCAGTTGCGCCATGCGCCGTGCTTAGCGCCAAAAAAACACGCCGTTAAAATAGCAAAAGTGGACTTGGACACGCCCTAAATGGACTTAGCGCCATGCGCTTAGACTAAGCGCCAAGATCGCCAAGATAGGGCCCTGAATACGCGTATCTTGCAGACACGCCTCCTTTTCATCAAATCTCCACCCAGCGCACGTAATGCCACGTATGTAATTGAGAAATGCTTAAAACAGCGGATAAGTCAAATGTCTGAATCACAAATATCTTAAGCTACGTGGTATTTCGGGTGTAGGTCCCATTTGCACGTCCTTATCTCAACTCTGAATCTGGCCCATAATGATGAAATGTTCTGCAACAGGGGTTGGCTAAAATGAATATTAAATTGATTAATACAGACAGACAGATATTAAAATGTAAGGTTTAAACTTAGTGATTTAATCATAGTTACATTTTTAATAGTGTCCTCTGTTGTTGCTTGGTGTAAACTTGCCCATATGAAGGGACGGATCTTTCTGCATTGACAGAGTTGGTTGGAAGTAGGGTTGCCAACCGTCCCTTGAAATAAGGGACGATCCCTTATCTGTTCAATAAGCCTTATTGAACTGATAAGGGATCGTCCCTTATTTCAAGGGACGGTTGGCAACCCTAGTTGGAAGTATTGTTTTGCTTTCTGTGCAATCTTGGGAAGTATTTTCTTGTCTCCATCCCAGAACTGCCCCAGAAGCACTGTCGTTCAGATTTCTTGTGCAAATAATTTGTAATCGACGAGTTTGGAAGAAATGAAGATCGCGAAGATCGCGTCAATGCTGTAATATGTTGTCAGTTTCTCAGAAACTTATCTGAAAGTTTTGCCGTATTGGATATACAGTCAAGCCGGAAAGTCTGCACACCCCTTTCACCTTCTCCACGTTTTATTACGTTACAGACTTATACTACAATAGATTGAGTTCATTTTTTGCCTCAAACATCTACACACAATAACCAATAATGACAAAGTGAAAACAGGTTTTTAGAAAATATGCAATTTTATTTTACTGACAAAAATAGGTTATTTAGGGGTTACATATCTGTACACACCCTTAGCCTAATACTTGGTTGCTGCACCTTTGGCAGCGATTACAAGTTCAAGGCGTCTTGGGAAAGAAGCTACGAGCTTGGCACACTTGATTCTGGACATTTTTGCCCATTCCTCTTGGCATATCCTTGCAAGCTCCGTCAGGTTGGATGAGGAGCGTCGGTACACAGCCATTTTCAGCTCTTTCCACAGATATTCAATTGGATTCAGGTCTGGGCTCTGGCTGGGCCACTCAAGGACATGCACAGACTTTCTCCGAATAATATAATAAACTTTATTTGTATAGCACCTTTCATACAAGCCACTCCTTTGTTCTCTTGGCTGTGTGCTTCGGGTCGTTGTCATGTTGGAAGGTAAACCTTCGCCCCAGTCTGAGGTCCAGAGCGCTCTGGAGCAGGTTTTCTTCAAGGATCTCGGTGTACTTAGCTGCATTCATCTTTCCCTCTATCAGGACTAGTCGCCCCATTCCCGCTGCTGAAAAACATCCCCACATCATGATGCTGCCACTGCCATGCTTCACTGTAGGGATGGTATTAGCCAGGCGATGAGCAGTGCCTGGTTTCCTCCAGACGTGACGCTTGGCATTCAGGCCAAAAAGTTCAATTTTGGTTTCATCAGACCAGAGAATCTTGATTCTCATGGTTTGAGAGTCCTCTAGGTGCCTTTTGGAAAACTCCAAGCGGGCTGTGATGTGCCTTTTACTAAGGAGGGGCTTCCGTCTGGCCACTCTACCATAAAGGCCTGATTGGTGGAGTGCTGCCTGGATGGTTGATCTTCTGAAAGGTTCTCCCATCTCCACAAGGATACGCTGGAGCTCTGTCAGAGTGACCCTCGGGTTCCTGCTCACCTCCCTGGCCAAAGCCCGTCTTCCCCGATTGCTCAGTTTGGCCGGGCGGCCAGGTCTAGGAAGATTCTTGGTGGTTCCAAACTTCTTACATTTACGAATGATGGTGGCCACTGTGCTCTTTGGGACCTGTAAAGCTGCAGAGATTTTTCCGTACCCTTCTCCAGATCTATGCCTTGACACAATCCTGTTTCTGAGGTCTGCAGATAATTCCTTTGACCCCATGGCTTGGAGTTTGCTCTGACATGCACTGTCAACTGTGGGACCTTATATAGGCAGGTGTTGGCAATCCTCAATCATGTCCAATCAATTGAATTTATCACAGGTGGACTCCAATTAAGTTGTAGAAACATCTCAAGCAGTATCAGTGGAAACAAAATGCAAAAAGGGTGTGCACACTTGTGTACATATGATATTTTACATTTTGATTTTTAATAAATTAGCACAAATGTCTAAAAACCTGTTTTCACTTTGTCATTATGGGCTATTTTGTGTAGAATTTTGAGACAAAAAATGAACTCAATCTATTGTAGAATATGTCTGTAACGTAATAAAACGTGGAGAAGGTGAAAGGGGTGTGCAGACTTTCCGGCTTGACTGTATATTGTTGTTACTGTGCTGTGTGTCTCCTGAGCCAGTGTTTGGCATTCGTTTTTTCAGTTATATGTATTCTGATTTCTCTCAAATCAGCAGATCATTTCAGAAAGGCTTTTGCCCTGTTCTGGGATTAAACCCTTGTTGTACAAACTCCCGAAGCTATGCCACCGCAGCAGTATTTGGTGAAATTTCCAGGTCCACAAGCCTGGACACCAACTGCCCAATCTTCTTTTGCATGGATCAGGTAGGGGTTTTATTGGTAGGTCTGAAGCTTGTTCCATTATTGTATTCCTTAGAAGTGATGTGTAGTGAAACTTTCTGCTTAGATAATGTTTAAAAACCTTTTTAACAACTCCCACAAGTTTAAGAACTTTGGGGATTCCTGGTATGGTTTCAACATGTAATTTCCATTATCCAAGACCAATGTAGTCACATTGTTGAATCCACGGAAAAGTCCAACTTCCAGCCATTTCATGACACGATTTGCACCTGAACCAAAATTTATATCATGTCAGCAAGGACTACTTTCAAATCTGATGCAACTTATTTTCCACGGAATACACATACAGTGATTTGATAAAGAAAGTAGACCCTCTTTCAATTCTATGGTTTTACATATTAGGACACAACTAGCCCTCATCTAGTCCACATACAAGGTAAAATTTGTATGTGTTATGAGTCACATGAGTAGAAGTATCTACTGGTAGGGCTTAGGCAGGTCAAGATGAGGATTACTTACATCCTGCAATGTAAATCTACAGAATTGAAATAGGGAGTACTTTCTTTTTCACATCACTGTGTAAAATGTGCAAAGCATAATTGTCTGTGCCACGTGTTGACTCATCTGTGACCACAGACAGGCTGTCAGCGGAGTATAAATACTTTATTTCTTTATGTGCATCAGCAACCCATGGCACATAGTGTTGCCTAAACTGTTTTGCAGAGGGGATTACCCTGTGGTTCATTACATGCTTATTGAGAAATGCTAATTGTGGATGACATCTATTCACTGGTCAAAGCTGTTGTGCCCTACTGACAGATCATTCCCCCTTGCTGTAGGTCTCCATACAACAAGACCATAGTAATTCTTTCAAAAAATGTCGATCTATTGTTGTTTTGTGTGCCTGTATAGATAAATTGCAAACTGTGCAGAACATCTTGGATCTGTCTGTGTGCAGGCGGATACTGAACTTGGCTGCTCAAAGACATTTTATCATTTGACATCCTGTCCATGTTTACTTCCTTCCATTCCATGTGTTAGGAAAACACATTTATTTTACAATTAACTACTAATTATATGATTAGTCAGGTGAACGTGCTACTCAAGTACCTAGGGGGGACCCTATGAGGATATTGATTGTAATGCAAGTTCAAATCCCTGTGGGTCATGTGCTTTCAAAAAAGGGTATTGTGTGTGTCTAAATTATGTGTATTGTGGTGTCAAATCCAAGTGAAGCAAATTAATCACTTTCCAAAGCAAAAGCAGTTCATACTGCACACTGCATTTCCTGAGGAAAGGATTTTGTGGATATGTTATTTTATTTCCTAGAACGGCTTCACATGTTGAAAGTGGGTCTGTTAATTTATCCAGCAGGGGGCAGCAATGCACTTTTATTTGAGAGACCTCGCAGAAGGTCTCAAAAAGCAAAGAATGCGGCATTCCTCATACAGCACGCCTTGGACTGCTGGAAACCAAATGACGTAATCTCTCACTGTTTCCTAATAATGCAGTTTCACCACCCGCTTCTTATAAATGACGCACTACACCGTGGCACCATTGCCTTAGATGGTACTTTTACTCGTTTTGGACAAGCTGTACTTCCGACTCAAATGTCAGTTCCCACCACGATGAGATGCTAAATGCATTGTGCTCTCGGGTCTTCCTTTTCACTCACCTGTACTTGAAACTCCCACTATGTTACTGGGCTCACTTGTCACATCCTCCATGACGGCCATCACACGGAACTCATACCAAGACTCCTGCAGTAAAAAGGACCAGCTTGTGAGATGCCTCTATGATCTGCCATTACATCCTCCCACGTCTGGTGTCACAGTTCTCTTCGCTATTCAACCCCTAACACCTCAACGCACAGGTCACACGCACAGACCACGGTACACGTTCCTGAACATTCTGCTGTCATAGCAACAGCTGCCTCACACTCGCGCACACACGCACACGCACACACACATGCACACGCATGCGCACGCGCACACACACACACACACACACACACACACACACACACACACACACACACACACATTACAGTAGTCTGCACGGGTTACAGCTACAGTGCCCTCTCTTAACAACTATGCTAATACAGAATTATGACTAGTGAGGTATTCCACCACTTGGAATAAACAAACTCGTGGTGCTGTAAGGATTTTACCCAGTTTTGCATTGCATATACAGTACGGGCAGTATGGGCAAAGGGCCCTTACATAGGAGAGGACCTCTAGTGCCACTGGGGTGCGACAATGTCAAAACAGTCAAGATTAAATAATGGGTGTGCTGGCAGATTCTGAACAGATTTAAGATTTTTGACCTGAACCCGTCAGGACCCATTTGGGTGAGGTCAGGCTGATATTTTCAAATAAACAGTTCAGGTCAGTTTGGGAATGGCATTTCCCCATTTGCATTTAGATATCCTTAAATAGCATAGGCCAGTGCACATGCTCCCTACATTTTTATTTAATTAGGCTATAACGCACACTATTGCTTGCAATGCTTGATTTAATTTGGTAATGATGCAACAAGCCTATTTGGACGTACTTAATTTTGTTTGCATAATAAAACGTACCAGCAGAAAATGTTTCATTAAGTGGCATTTGTGGCTTTGCTTGGACAAAAGGCAAGAATGCACTCCATTTTGTTGTGATCTTTTTAATAGAATGGAGTTTTAGGCTATTCAATTTGTGACTTGTGAGAACATGGTTAAATGAAGCAGAGAAATTGGCTTTTGACTTTGCTTGGAAGGTAACATATAGCCTTATAGCCCATATAGTCTTTTTTAAAATGTTTAACAATTGGGAATTAGTCTATTAGCTGGGATTCATTTTGTTTACTCACTTTTAGCAATTGAAAGGCCCAAGGGCAATATTATGTAGCTTACCTACCTTTTACTGAATAATTTTGGGTGCCGACTTAAAGATATTTGTTTTGTCTGGCATGTTATACTTGGTTACAGCCATGTAGTTTATTTATTTCATACAATACGCTGAATGTACTGTAAAAGCACTGAGTTTGGGAGAAAGAGGAAATTATTGTTCTGACAGATGATAGATATCAGCATTATTTTGGCTGATTCAGGTCAGGTCAGGTCAGGTACAGACAGGTCCTCGGGTTTAGATTGGACTAAGACTTAAATTTCAGACCCAATCAAAACTCTACCTGTATTCGGAAATGTTTTTTAGGACAAATGCACTGTTGTACATTATAAAGAAAAAGTGTTTATCGTTAAGAAAAAAATCATAGTGTCTTTCTGTCACAGTAATGGGGGCAATTCACCTGAGAAGCACAGACTGAAGTTGACTGTGATTATCTAAAAAGCACCCAGACTGAACATGCTCTAAATGTTCACCGAGCTCAATGGTTTTTGAAAGGGTTCAGTACCTGCTGCTTTTAAACATCACCCTGCTGGCTGCCAGGCTATTTAAACCAGCTGAAGCAATGATTTGGATCATGAATTGGCTTGTAGTTTTGGATACATTTTAGAGGTGATATAATTTAAACCAGCTGAAGGACAGGTTTCATCCTGACACAAGAAAAACTCATCTATAAACACACAATTCTTTTCTCAAAACTAAAGTCAAGTTAAAACATCACTAAAAAAAGATGTAAGTTTCGACCGCAAGGTTGGATATTCTACAGATTGTTAGTGTGTTATCGATAAACACATCAAGAGCAAAGCTGAAGAGATGGATGTTGCCAACCATCAGGTTGAAACCACAAATGTGCACTGAAGGGCAGAATTAGAGCCTTGAGTCTCCTCCCACTATGATACCCATTTCCTCTTCTTCCCCCCTGTGCACTGAAGGACATCTGGAAGCCTAGTTAGTATTCTAAAAAGCATTATATTTACACTTACACTTTACACTTAGAACTACTTAAAGCCTTCATAAGCCCAACATAGAATATTCAGACGTGCGATGCAATCAGAAGATGTATGTCAGCTGACATAGAGTATACCGTGTCACCACGGCATTCATATTTCATACACGATGCCAGTTTATATCAGTGGGAAAAAGGGGTTTTGTTACTGTACCGCTTATATAGGCATCGTGTAGTGTTTATAAAGACTGTATGCAGTTTCCATATAAGACCCGATAAACAACATGCCTAGTTCTCAATAGTGTCTGGCTCAGTATTAATGGAAAGATAGCTATGCTCAATTTAGTGTAATAGCCTGTTAATGTAGACTAGGTTTGGAAACGGCTGCAGGCACTGCTCCGCACACATTCACCCTGCTCTTTATCAAATGTCAAGTTCAAATGTCCAGCCCACTTTCAGGCATTGGTTTAAAGTCATTTCTATCTCAGTTCCAAAATCAAAGGCTAACCTAAGAATGCCCAAGGTGATTTAACAGTATCCACACTACCTTTACTTACTGTACTTTAACTAATTAAATGCATTTGTTTTCTGCAGTAAGTGCAGCACCTTAAGTGGTGCATTGAACATGCCTGCATTAATTATTATAATATCATTAAAGCACGCAACCCCAGAAGATGGAAGTTAAAAGGTGTTCAATTATTCAAAAGGAAATTTATTTGAAATAAGCTGTTGGTAAACAGCGTAGCCGGGTCTCTGGTGGAAAGTCCTCAGGCTGCTGGGTGTATTCACGCTGCACAAACAGTGTGGCACCCACCTGGACCAGATCTCTCGCAAGCAGCTCCGTCTCTCCAGCCGCGATGGCATCGTCCAGCACGTCCCACCTCTCCCCGAGGCGCAACTCCATGATGTAGCGATCGATTGGCGACGTGTGATTGGCTGGAGGGATCCATGTTAGTAGGACTCCCTGCTGTGTCCGATTGGCTGTGAGGCACCTCGGTGGGGTAAGCAGCACCAATGGTTCAGGGGTACTTATAGGAAATACTGAGAGAGAGAGAGAGAAACAAGGAGGGCGTTTGGAACATTTCTGCTGACATATCACATAGACTACTGTATATAACTTAATGATGGTATACTCAAGCCACATCTATTCAATAGTTCCTTTTCAGACGTTTGGCTGGTACATGATACATATCACTGTATTTTGTGTCAATATAGTATATATCTTTTTAAACAAAGTAATCATACTAACATGATTAATAAACAAGGTTTTTGCTTGTTCATTTTAAAAACTAATTTTAAATTTGATGCTAGTTTTTCAGTTTGTCTAAATATATTGAGAAGTCCATAGCTTGAGTGACATAAGAGGAAAATTTGTCAGGAGAAACAACCCTTAAAGTGATCCATCCATATCTACTGCATATCTGGCAGCAGAGTGATGGTTTGAGGCTTGTTTAATACCTCAGACCCTTGATGACTTAGAGCCATTTTACCAACCATGTATTCCATACTGTTCCAGCATAATTTACAGCTAAATCTAGTCCCACTAGATTTTGATGTTGTTGGGTCACAGACATCAGGAAGTCATGGCATGCAAAGATATGCGATCAAATATTTAAAAAAAATTAATGTCAATTAAAGGTTGGATTTTTCTCATTTCTTCAGTGTGAGATTAAGCTAATTCACCAAACGGTGAATTTTTTATAACCCTTTTCACTCATCTTTACCAGGGGTACCAACAAATTTGACCACATCTGTATAAATTAATTGCTGGGTATTAGGACGATATAGCAACCATTGCTTGAAATATCACGAGAGCTAATTGAATTAACACTGGTTTAGCAATTCCAGAAATGTTTGAAGGACAACCTCCACACCTTTAGTGAAATGGCATATCATGGCTGAAAATATGATATCACACCTCACCCCTAGTTATTATATTGTTGGTTTAATATTATTTTTCCCTGATTAGAAACTAAGAAAAACCTTGCTTACATGATACACAAAAAATAACTCAGTTGCATTAAAATACTGTACATCTACACACAGAGGAAGAAAAAAAAAAAGAAATATAAAATATACCTGTACCTATACCACATGCCACATATAAACAGACAGATTTATAAACAGACAGATACATAGACATATTGTAGACCTGGAGTAGCTGCATTATGTTTCCTGTCACTCACCTAGTGTGATCACAGTGACGACCTCGCTGAAGGGACCTGTGCCCAGCTTGTTCTGTGCCAGGACGCTGAACTGGTACGCCGTCTCGGGCTGCAGCCCCTGCACCAGCAGCCAGCTCTGAGTGCTGGGCACAGGCGTGGAGAGCCAGTCGTGGGGCCCCAGCTGTGCCCTCTTCACCCTGCACCAAGACAAGTGGGCACACACCCCCCCCCCGCATCATCATTTCATGCCCTTCGTCGGTCGAGACGCTTGGAATTTACACCACACACATTTAGTCACCCGGCTCTCCCAGAGAGAAAAAATCCAACCTGTTAGACTATTCCGCAGAACCAATACACGTTAACCCACTTTGCTGGGTTGCTTGAATTCAAAAACATTTTTCAGGTTATTCTCCTTTGTGAACAAATAATGCACATTTTAGGTGGGTACAGATGGAAGGAATATAATTTCCCCCAGCCACCTCCATGCTGCGCTCACTCAGTGGTTACCATGACCATTCACTCGTTAGGCAGTGAACAGGTGACCCATTTCCTTTGCTACAAGGTGAACGTCTTAACCCAAAATGAAGAGGGAAACCAACAAAATCAAGGCATTGACATTACTGGTCCAGATATTGGGAAGTGGGGCAAAGCTAAAAGAATTGAAAATTACAATAAAAAACCATTCATCATATGCAGTCATACAGGAGAGACTGTGACTGACACGTCTTTGTTGAGTGGAAACCTTTTAGGAAATCACGGAGAACATCAATGCTCCAACACCTCTTCCAGTGGCTCAACCCAGTTTGATAGGAATACAAAACATGTCTCATATTAGTAAGAAACACATGTAACTAACATGGAGTGGCTTGCTCAAACTGCCTATTTTTGTTCTTGTCAGATTTGTGTATGCTATACATGTGTGCGTGTGCGTGTAAGACCGTGTTGTGTCTGGTCCTGTTTGTGTCTGATTTATGTATGCTACTAGTGTGTATGTGATTGTGTTGTCTGATCTTGTTCTTGTCAGATCTGTGAATGCATCATGTGTGTGTATAACTGTGTTGAGTCGTGCTGTGGCATGAAGGGACACAGTGAATATTTACAGTGCCACAGTATAGCCTATGGGTAAACGTAACCATACCTTCTTATGTATGATAGACACAGCAAAGTGTCATCTGCCAGAATTACAAAAACGGGGGATATTTGTGCCAACAAACCTGGCACTGCACTGTTGTTCTTGCACCTGCACAAAAACCCTGTTACAGAGCGAGACTTTACCCATATCAGCCATAGAGTCGTAATGATATGATTTACTAATATTCAAACATAAACCCAGCTGAACACACTCTTCAAGGGGCCACTGTTCACTGCATACTTAACACATCCATGTTCTCATAACCAAGGTATACTGTGCACCCACTGCATGTTTCGGATTTGCATTTAGTTGCCATGAAAGAAGTAAATACAATAAAACCTTTACATGGCAGACTGTTTTGCGAATGTCTTAATTTGTGAAATTCTTAATGTCTTCATTTGAGAAACACACATGATCATGCCCCCCGTAAATGTGAGATTCATATTTGGTAATAATTCCAAGAGGTTTGATTAAAATCAATACAGTAATTTACCAATAAGGGACAAATTTCACTGATAACCTCATCAATTGATGTTTCTGTCATATGTTATTTTATCATCTTATCGTTGCTTGAGAATCTATTGTATACGAAATAAGAAAATGTAATTAAAAGACTTCATTGGCTTGCATTACTTTAACAGCACATAGTATATGTAAGCATAACAGCATTTTAATTAATCTAAAAATTCCATATAAAGCGTGATATCGATACAGGATTACTTGTTGGTCACTGTTGGACGTGTAGATACAATATAGCCTGTCAAAAAATACTTGAAATGTAGCTATTTTTATTGTTAGAATTATTAGTTAGGTGAATCAAACCCATCTATTTCAACAGTGAAACCCTTGGACTATGGCAGCTGAACTTTAACACATGAGAACATTGCTCCTGAATTTTAATGACCATTTCCTTGAGTAAATGATGTCATTATAGGTGAAAGTTTGCTTGATTTATAATGAGAAGAAATATATTAAATGAGAATGCGATTTCTGCCTTTGTATGATTTGTATGCGATTCTCACTTCGGCTCTACATAAACAACAAAGGGGTAAAGAAAGGCGCCAACCTTAAGTTGGTGCAGTTGCATACCGAGGATCAGGGGTTCGCGCCCCTGGTCCTGCCAGATCCGAGTATGGCCGGTGCCTTGAGGGAGCGGCAACTGGCGGCCGCTACCGGGGTGGGGGGGAGGAACTCGGCGGGGGAGAATTGTTGCATACAAGCAGCCCCGGGCGAGTTGGCATGACGGTCAGGAGCACCCTGAAGAGGACTTGGCGCCCTCCTTCCTACTACCGGCTGACGGGGTTGTGTAGCGACAAATTCTTAAGCGGTTGCTACACGGGAATTGAATAACATAAGGTACAATTGGCTACCAAATTGGGAGAAAACTGGGAAAATTTTAAAAATAAAAAAAATAAAAAAATGAGTAAAGAAAAGCACACACGCATTAGAGCGCGGGATGCATATGGTAACTGCAGGAATGAACGCCATAAGACTGTACTTGGGTTGAGTGATGCGTTCCCTGTCAGCTAGGCTTCGGGGAAATTTTCATCTTTGAAAGGCGCATCAAAGGGCAGCTCTAGTGACAGATGCAGAAGCCTAATGCCGTTATTAGCCCTGACAAGAACATAATGTTTTACGACTCTTTGGCAGGGCGGAGAATAGCACAGACAACTTAATTACGGGTGCCGCTTTCCTGTCAAGATGTTTGAGAGGCTTTTGGAACCGAAACAAGGGCCACTCCTCCTGGACAATAACCACAAGAGATTTATATGGGGGAAGTGAAAAGGACAAACTGAAGGGGAAGGGAGGACGTCTGGACCACACAAACAAAGTCCCGATGGTGAACTCGAGGGACTGAAAAGTTTTACAGCGTAGTTCAAAATGAAAGGAAAGCCTGGACACATAAAACATCTCAGAGTAGGTACTGTATCCTGATCAGTCATAATGAATGATGTTAAGATATGGACAAGGAAGCCCTCACCATAGATCAGCACACCTACTCTGACATTTCATGAACACCAGGCCTGGTCTCACGCAGCCTCCTGCTCACACAAGATGGGAGTTCATGCCTCCTGTCCATGCTATATTCTTACAATTACATTTTATTATCAAATTCTGGTTTAATCTTCAGTTTTTGTCTAAATCTTTAGTAATATTTTATTGCCATCGTACAAAAAATAACCTTTTTGTCTGGGTTTGTGTTGAGTATTAGTGGTCTTAAATGCATTATTCTATTCTCTTCTATTGTATTCAATAAGACACAGCATGGAGGCCGATGATTAAATCTATATTTTTATTTTATGGACACATAGAGATTTTTTCTGAGAGGATGAAGGAATGTTGATTTAGCCATCTCAACCCACATCTCAGAGCAGTGTGCATGGTCTTCAACCACTGACCAATTACATGTCAGTGCAGCGTGGGGGCAGTGCCTTAAACCACTGACTAATTACATCTCAGTGCAGCGTGGGGGCAGTGCCTTAAACCACTGACCAATTATATCTCAGTGCAGCGTGGGGGCAAGGCCTTAAACCACTGACTAATTACATCTCAGTGCAGTGTGGGGGCAAGGCCTTAAACCACTGACCAATTATATCTCAGTGCAGTGTGGGTGCGGGGCTTTAAACCACTGACCAATTATATCTCAGTGCAAGTGTGGGGGTGGGGCTTTAAACCACTGACCAATTATATCTCAGTGCAAGTGTGGGGGCGGGGCTTTAAACCACTGACTAATTACATCTTAGTGCAGTGTGGGGGCAGGGCTTTAAACCACAGGTAAACGAAAAGATGGCCCGTGTTCACATTCGCATTAGCTTCTGCTGTATGTGTGCGGTAATATCCTGCCACAGCAGGAGCGCATTTGTATTCTAATCAGGCCCGTGCTGTCCTTAATAAAGGGCACAGTGCCGGTCCACTTAGCACAAACTACAAAGAACGGCTCTTTCAGTACACAGGGGGACTGTGCCTTACACTGCATGGACCTTACCCAGGTTACATCTGAGGCAGGACATGTGCACGGTTCGCCATAGAATTTATTCAGTTCTGAACCACCATATAATTTATTTGGCTAATAAGAGCTGTTCTATCGATCTAGGCTGTGGATTATATAGCCGCACTGTATATGACACTCTGTACACAAAAAAGTATAGCGACTCCAAGATCCATTAATGGTGATAAGATAGGTAATGGGAACTCATGTTAACATAGAAGGAGTGAAGCATTGGGAGAGAGGAGATGCAGGGTGTGTATGCTATGTACGTGTGCTTGGATTTACAGCATGTAGGCATTAGCTTGCGCGTGTGTATGCACTTACTGTAATGTATGTATGCGTGTACGTATGGTATGTGTAAAACAAGTACCGTATGTGTGTATAAGCATGAGTATATACAAATTCATATATGTAAATGTCTGTGTGTATATGTATATTTATGTAAATATATATTAGATATTAAATATATACATATATACAGACGGGGGACAAATTAAAGGAAAAACCAACATAAAGTATCTTAGTAAGGTGTTGGGCCACCACGAGCCACCAGAACAGCTTCAATGCGCCTTGGCATAGATTCTACCACTAGTCTAGCATAGATTCTACAAGTCTCTGGAACTGTACTGGACGGTTGGAACATCATTCTTCCAAAAGATATTCCCTCATTTGGTGTTTTGATGTTGGTGTTGGAGAGCGCTGTGTAACACGTCGGTCAAAAATCTCCCATAGGTGTTCAATTGAGTTGAGATCTGGTGCCTGCGAAGGCCATAGCATATGATTCTCATCAAACCATTGAGTGACCCCTCATGCTCTGTGGATGGGGGCATTGTCATCCTGGAAGAGACCACTCCCATCAGGATAGAAATGTTTCATCATAGGATAAAGGTGATCACTCAGAATAACTTAGTATTGATTCGCAGTGACCCTTCCCTCTAAGGGGACAAGAGGACCCAAACCATGGCAGGAAAATGCCCTCCACATCTGCACTCGTTATTTTCTCCACTCATTTATTCAGGTTTTTCCCTTTCATTTGTCACCCGTCTGTATGTATGAAAGTCTGTGTGTGTATGTGTGTGTGTGTGTGTGTGTGTGTGTGTGTGTGTGTGCGTGCGTGCGTGCGTGCGTGCGTGCGTGCGTGCGTGTGTGTGTGTGTGTGTGCGTGTGCGTGTGTGTCAATTTGTGGGTGTGCAAGCATGCTGCCTTTGCTAAAGGACCTTGAAATTACATAGGCATTTCATGTTAATCTCCCCAGCAGTGCGGACCTCTCTCAGCATACTGAAGCTGTCCTCCTCTGCCAACCCTGCCGCTCAAAGTGAGGACGCGAGCTACTTGTTCAGTCCTGCCCCCCTCCCTTCCATCCCCTAACACCCCCCTCTTCACCCTCCTAAAGCACACCCCCGCCCTCTCTCCATCACAGAGAGCAAGGTTACCCTCACCTCCTGCCTTCTCTCAGACTACTGCACCGGGACAGTCACAGAACATAAAGATGTCACATTGGAACCACTTACAATTGATGTGCAGAGGTTGCCTATTCACCCCCTAAGGAGAGGGAGATTAGGAGGACATGTACAACAGGAGAACCCATTGGCTGAACATTTGCGAGACTTCGCATCTGAAAGATGACCTGTGGCGGCACAGGATGACATACTGGGTATGATAACACGTACATAAGCAATCTCAATAGAGATTCGGCATAAATCAGCCAAGCGAAAAACAGTGGAGAGCACATTTCCCCCCATCATCCGCAGCACCCCCCCCCCCCCCCCGCCACCCCACCACACAAAAAAGATCAGAACTGCAAAGCAGGCTTCCATTCTATAGGAGTGCAAGCAGAGGGGGTCTATAGAATGCGGATATTCGGCGGGAATATCGACAGTATGGGATTGGTGGAGGGGGGAGCACAGCTGCGCACTCGGCGTGCGTCACCGAGCCAGCTGCAGAGCCAGCACAGCCAGCACAGCCAGTACAGCCAGTACAGCCAGCACAGAGAGAAAAGCAGATGCAGAGCGTGGCCCGTCAAGCTGGTTGTCGTAGCACCAGGGAGAAGTATTTCCGCTCCACACGTCAAATAACATTCCCACACACGTCGCCTGATCTCAGAACGCCGTGTCTTCCAAGCTACGACCTTCAACCTTTCACCTTCACATCTTACTCAGGTCCTTACTGACGGTCGTATGGCTGTTTACAACAGCTTTCGCCTCACATGTCACAATTTAATTTGGTGAACACTAAACTCGCTAAATCATTCAAATATATAAACTAGAATATTGTATTTCCAGGGTTCCAATTCTGCAGTACATTCTAATGGGCATGTATTTGTTTAGCATAGCAGGTCTTCTGCACTCTTCCTCCTCTGTATTACTTTGACTGTATTCAGTCAGACTGAACTCTCGCCTACTGCACACTAAAATGTTCAGTGTTAAATCAAGTCTTACAAAGTACATATGGGCCCAGTTAGACTCATATGTACTCTGTTTCAGTCAAATGAACACTGGACATTTTACTGTGTGTAGTTTATAAATTTCAGGCAGGTGTTCAGCAAAAGTTTCGATAGTATCATTGGTTTCTGCTTCTACTCAGTTCAGCTTAAACTATGAAATGTGGGCACGGTGGTCCCATAAAGTAATGGGCTACATGTCTTTGGTCCTCCCACTACACACCTTGAGACAGGGGCAAAGATGGAGAATACAGGGAGAGAGGTGGGTGTTGAGGTGGAGGAGAGAGTGATGTGATGTGATGACCATGACCTTTTCCCCAGGGACAAGACAGTAAAACTACACAGAGCTTTCCTCCTCCATGTCAAAGACTACGTTCTGCTGGCTAACAGCTGTAGCGCAGAAGCAGCAAGCTTGGAAACGTCACCATCTTTGTCTGGAATCAGTCACGTGCAATTAAATATTTCATTGAATATAATCTCAACTAAAATCCATCAATCAGGGAGATCCTCTCATCAGAATGCTCAATAAATCTTCAACACGCATTGGGGAATGTGATATATCATTTGCACTACAATATAAAACAGTCTCTCGGCTCAGTATTCTAGTGACATTCTGAATCGCGTTTCATCAGAGTAGTGTCAGTGCAGTTGGCATCAAACCATGCATGGCAAGCAGCGTTTGTGTTCTATCACTGCAAAGAGCAATGCCTTAATCAGAAGACACCGCAGAACACAAACACAGTACTATCTCCTTCTCCACAGAGAAGCTATCAGTAAACTAGTTGCTTCTTAACATATAAAGCCATGTGAAAACCTATAAACTATAGACATGTCTATAAAAACACGCTGTTTCAATTTATGGCGTCTAAAAATTACACAGTGTCAAATGTTATTAAAAAGAAGGTGAGAATAAATTCATTTTCTCAGCAGTGTGTCCCAGTTTATAATGTGTCTAGTGGTGCAGCATATGGTAAGAGTTGCATGTCATTAGCCTTTAAAACAAATGGTTTCCTTATTTCTTTTTACAGTGATGGAGTGTTTGAAGGCCAGGCTAATTACGCACAGCAGTACCCTGTGTCTTTATGGTCTTAATAAGGTGTTTTATACGTGCTGTCTCTTATAAGGGTTCAGTCCCAGGACGGTTATGGCCTGATTTTGCTCTGGTTATATTTTCATACCCTACAGTCAGGGGCCAGGTTTTGTAGATTGCAGGCTTTGTGCATTACTACCCTATGTGATTACTGCGGGTAGATTTCAGGAAATGCAGTACAGCTCAATAAGACATATGTATGCATCTCTCTCTCTATATATATATAGTATATCTATCTATCTTGCTCTCCTGCAATGGCTCTGAAAATTATTTCTGTAGTAAAGGTTTAAGCATTGAACTTGAGAAATTGGCTTCAGAATATCCCTGCCCTGCTGACATAAAATAATGATTGGACTGGATACTGAGACACTGAACATAAGCTAATATATAATAAACATAATTACCTAAACCGTGCAGTCTATAATTATTATGTGTGCTGATTCCAGACAAAATCCTAGTTTTCGGTGCTTAAAGACAACCGGCTGCACAGTCTACAAAACAGACTGCACCCTTGTGCTCTCTTCCTCTCAACCACCCCACCCCTTCTCCACACTGCAGCAGCCCAGCCTCCCTGCCAATGCCCCCACCCCTGCCTCCCGGTGCCACAGCCTCACATAAGCAGGGTAGAGCTCAGGTACAAAGGATAAGGAAAGAAGCAGAAGCAAAGCATGCTGGGATGACTCACACATGGCCGTACCAGACTGAGAATGTCTGTTCATATCCACCATCGTATCCAGGCTCCCAGGAGACATTCGCTGAGGTCGTCGAGGCCGAAACGTGGACATTGGTTGGGGCGTGTGGGCTTGTGCCTGGGGAGACACAAAAGCTTCATCAGCACATTCGTGTCAGTTCTAGTCTGAAGATGACAGCGCTATGCACACAGGTACAGGTCCCAGGTCAGTCCTTGTCTGAAGAAGACACAGCACTATATACACAGGTACAGATCCCATGTCAGTTGTAGTCTGAAGTTGTCACAACGCTGTGTACACAGGTCTATCCAGCTGATAAGATATGGGACTGGGATAGACCATATCTATGGCCACTTCTAGCCTGTTTGAGAGTGATCTTCCCTGTGCAGAAACGGGTACCTGTTGCTGACTGTCTCTCAGAAACACACACACACATACACACACTTGTGCACGCACACATGCACGCGCACACATATACACTATCGCACATGTACGCACATATACACTGTTGCACACATATATCACCCCAACAACATACTCTCATTAACACCCACCCAGTCTGAACACAAAAGGATTAAAATACCACTACATACTTTATAGTTAAACAGTGACATTAAAAAAAGTTACATTAATTTAGAGTCAAGAACAGTATGCATCAAAAAGATATTTGCATACCTGCCAGAGTCTTTATACAACTTACAACGCTTTAGACTAAATAACATAACCATTGCTTCCTGCCAAGAACATCAGTTTCCATGACAACACTGGCACTTTTGCCCACATTTGCCTGTAAGTAAACAGATGAGCAATTTCAGGGGAACTTTCCTAATCTGCTAATTTCAGTTACATTCAATTTTAATCTAGGGCTAGCTTTGCAATAGACATAGACAGGCTGCAGAATTACTCATAATGTAAGTAGGCCTAAATGCCGCAGAGATTAACTTTAGTACAAACATCAGGCTTGATTGTGACTACGTGAGACAGCCAGGGTAAACTGATGTGTATTCTGGGAGGGACAGCCCTCAAGAAAGTTACTCACCCTGAAATGGTTGTGGGAGCATTCCGCTGTGTACTTGGTGAGCACTCATTGTGTGAGTCACTATGTAGAAAGGTGTCTGCTTAGCAAACAAACAGTGTCATGCAATGCACAATATGGGAGGACTCCACTAACGGATGTTGCAGGAAGGCGCATGAAGGCCTGTTCAGGTCTGGGACAGTGGTAACGGGGGTAAAAAGTAACTATTTGCATAATGTCTATAGAGCAGAGGGAGGCAGGTAGGGGGGTTAGAGGTAGTCACAAAGGCCTGCTGATTTCCACATGAAATTGTTGAAGTTCAGCTCCTGACTGGCATCCCCTTACCTCCAAGGCTGTTGGGAGTTTTTGATAATGTTGTCAATGTGGTGTGTCTGCTGGCAGGAGGTCATATGTCAAACCCATTTAATCTAGAGCCAGGTTTCACCTCAGTCAAGCACATGGATGAGACTGCATCCACTCCAAACCGTGCTCCCCAAAGCACCGTTCTTGGCTAAGAATGAAACCTCATAAAAATTATTGACCATATATCAATGGTACATCAATGTGTTGGCTCATGCTATGCTCTTCTGAGATTCAGCTGAATTAATTTGACTCAGTAAAGAAGTTGACAACACAACACAACAAGAAAAACCAAAATTCAGGAGACTACTGTATATGGCTTTTAATTCTATCACTGTGCTATTGGTCCTCCTAACATGTTTTAATTCTATATTGGCTGTCTCTAATGCACTCATTCTGTGAGACTGTTACTGTATATTCAGTAATCTTTTATTGACTGGCTGATTGATTGATTGGTTGAATTTGCCATTTGCTTCCTTGTTTAACTGGTCTACCCTCAGTATGGATGGGAATTGACTTGTTAACACTGGCTGTAAAAATGTTCAGATGCATAATTTTAAATAGCGATATCAGGACAAAATAACGAACTTAGAAAAAAAACAGCACAAACATGAAAATTCTGCAAAGCAGGCATTTATTCCTGTCGGCATTTCATTACCACACTTCCTTTTTTACCCCGCCAGGGAGAATGGAGGATGCGGGGATATGTTTTTTTTTTTAGCCACAATCGAGGAGAGCAGCAGCCAATTACACAACAGGGATTTAATGGGCCTGGAAAACAACTACCCAACACCTGGTTATTGGCAGGAGGTGAAGGCAGCTCGGTTGCTATTCAGAGACCGTGAGTGCACAGATCTCTCTAAGGAGTACCCAATTACAGCACAGCGACTGACTGTAATAACCGCACGAAACAAGACCCACTCAAACATTATCAGCACAGTAAACCAGCTCAAACTGTACAGCTTGACCACTCATAAGTGGGCTGAATCATTGGACACAAATTTCTTCTTTTTTTAAAATTTTTTTTTATAAATAAACCTGACGGTTACAAAAAGCCTCTGTGATTTCCACAGGTTACAATAGCCTCTGTTGTAATGCATGAGCTAATTCCATGTCCATTTGCCTCAAATGTCACTTTAGCACTTTAATAAACTGCTGTGCATCTGTGGTCAACAGTTATTGCTTTTTTTTTTTTACAGCTGTTAGCTTTTTAATTCTACCCTTTACCTTTTTTATGTACTGTATGTGTTGCTTTCACTTCACGCCATGCAGGATTCAGCAGTGAGCAACAGGATAGCAGTGGTACTAGGAAGGGCCCAGCCGTCTACTCACAAGGTTACAGGCTTGATTCATAGGTGCTGTTTCTGTTGTACCTTTGATAATTGCTTCACCAAGCATCCATCCAAATAAATCCTAATAAGTGAGTCGTGTACCTGTAAGTACTTAGTGCACAGTCTCAACTGCACTTAAAACTGCACTGAAATTACAATGTTTACTGTTTATATGATATTAATATGCTACCTGTGGTGACTATGAAAAACACTCTCTGAAGGGGTTTGGTTGCGTGTGCCAAGGACGCATTACTCTGCTTCGCCATGGCCTTTGGCGTGATGAGCATCTGGCTCGTCCAACTAATGACTTTTCCAAGGGTTAATTTCCATTGCCATTTTTTCCTTTTTAAAGCAAATTCGATGAATTCACTGATAACACAGTAAGTTAAAATGGCACCTGGGACATCACTGAGGAGCTTTGGCTAACTGAAACCCTCCCTACGCCTGCTGGCATGAGGCCAGTTGTGCCCTGGTTCAGTCATGCTCAATGACGCCGAGCCTGAGCTCCACCTTACTTAATGAGCTACACAGGGGTCAGCATTGTCTGTCCACGTAAGGCAGAATGGGTAAAGCACCCGGCGCTGACCGCTGAGGGGGAATCATACCTATCACAAGGAGGTGCGTGCTGGCAGTGATGCTTGTGGCCACGTTGGTAGCGACACACTCCCACTCCCCATGGTCCTCCTTGCTGAGAGATTTGAACTGTAAGCTGCCTCTTGGTAGGACGTTGTGCTTGCTCCTGCTGGGCTTTCCTACCTGTACACATGAGAATAAACAACAAAAACTTCAGCAGACAGAGACAGACAGGGGGGGGACCTACGATTTTTGGGTGTGTACCGATCAAAAACTGGGTGTGCCTAGGACACCTAGTACACAGCATGCTGCCACCAGTGCGCTGTACGGTAATATAATAGTAATTCAGTGACCTTCAGCTGTTGCCAAAATTATTATTATACATTATTAGCCAGAATAATGGAGGATGTCCAGTGCGTGGATGCACAGAAGGCTTAGAAGTGACCTGCCTTTCTCCATGTGATGTTTGGAAATGGGTCTCCCTCTGCCTCACAAGGGATGATCAGCTCCCTCCCTGCCTCCTGCCGGTATTCTCCTCCCGGTACCACCGAGAATTTAGGGGGATCCTGTGGGACACGGGAAAGCAGGAAGAGGACCGTCTCAGCCACGGTCCAACGTGCGGTTCCAGACCCAGGCAGTGCTCTTAGATGAAGCAGTGTCCTACTATACCTTTAGCACCAGGGGGGCTGGGGGGGATTGTCCCATGGTACCCAGGACGTTGTAAGGCACACAGGTGTAGGTGCCAAGAGAATCCTCTGTCACCTCTGCCACGCGAATGCTCCCATCGTCCATTTGGCTCCAGCCGGGGTACTGGGACAGAAGAGCAAAAAGAAAAGATGAAAAATCACTTAAAACAAATAAGTTGTTCATATTAAAGCCTACACAATAGTCCCTGTGGGGAGTTGTTTCTCGTCACCATTTGGCTCCACGACCGCAACTGCACAAGGATGCTTAATTTGTGTTTTGTTGGACAAACAGTTAAATTAGCGATGGCTAGTCAGTGTGCAGAAGACTGCTTTGCCAATTTCGGCCTTTTCTTTTCTGTGTAAAAGGAAGGTAAGAAAACCACAGAACAGTTTAGTTAGACTTGTCTTTGTCCTGTGCTTGTTGTGAGCCTGTTATTAAACTGGTTGTCCTAAGCCAACGATTGGTCATTTGTGGTGTTTTTGTTATGACGGTTGGCCTACTGTATGTGTGTTCCCTTTTGGCAGTCTCCCGGGTATTTTACCACGGAAAGCGCTTTGGGTCCTAACAGTCAGCTTCATCAACAGATGCATTTGTAATGCTATAGTACAGTCTGACAGTTTGACTGACTGTAGCACTGTTGTTATGTCCGTGGTTCCCTTTGCCCATTTTACAATGGCATTTGTGCACTACTAAACATTATATTCATGCCACAGTAGCGCACTTACTTATATATTAGTACAGTCAGAAATGTATGAAAGGACTCAGGGGAGGACTCAGATACCTGTATCTTTAAACTCAGAGACAAAAGGGGGGGGGGGGGGGGGTGAGAGTGAGAAAACAAAGTGTAAAAGCCTCTCTCCAGCAAGGATGCCAGAGTGAGCAGAACCTAACCTTTCTGCAAGGAAACAGAGCTCTCAAAATGAGCCAATTCATTAATATTGTCATATTCTCTGCCATACTGTTTGGCTCTTATGAATCCAAGATTGCCTTCAGTTTGGATATGGAGGATTTGTGGAGAACCTAGAGAGTAGGGTTGTGTCTGTTTTTGGTACTACCAAATAGTACAGTGCTAAAAAGGTGTCTGGAATATTCTTCAGTAGCAGGGCCGCTGACTCTTCTGCGGTCTTACATGAAGTGCGCATGTGCATGAAGAGGCGTTTTCCATTTTCCACTGCTGCAGTTAAACGTGCAGTTTAATCTCACAATTCTTTTTTTAAATATAAATGGCAGCAGTTACTTTGGATATAGCCTCTATGCTGCGGGTGTTTTTTTTGCAATTTGACGGCATTTATAGCCTAATGTCTTTTTCAATTACGGCTGCTTTGTCCTGAAATAAATGGCAGCAGTTTTTCCATCAACTCCACTGAGATTTAAATATAAAAAAGAAATATTGAAACCGTCCAAGTGTGATTTATTGTTTTTTAATGGTTATAAAGTGATGAAGAATGGAACAGCCAAGAGTCTTGTCACGTGTATTCTTCCATTTTGCTTAAGGCCAACAGGCTTTGGGGGCCCAGCCTACATGGTGTGTTTACTCTATTCTATTCTATTCTATTCTGTGCTTGCGAAGTACATTTGAACCGGATTGCTTGATCACCATCTTGTACTGAGAAAGTAGTGGTAGAATGCTTATGATTTATATATTATGAAAAAATTAGTAATATGAAGAAACCATGGTATTTTAGGTTGTTCAGTAATGGAACAACTCTACTAGAGGGCCCCGTGTCCAGTATTGTCACTCTTTCCTGACACTTGAAAACTACTCACATTTCTCAAACAGGCTAAGAGAAGCTAGTCTATGGTAACGATATTGCAGTTAGATCAGCTGAGCTCCTCCTGTCCTTCCCTGAAACATGATAGGCTGACGTGAGGAAGTGAGGCCAATACGTTATTGTGATTCACCTTCTCCACTCTCAGAGGGAGGCCATCTTTCCTCCACTTGACCATCGTCACGGGCGGGTTGGCATCCACAGGGCACCGGATGAATCCTGGAAGGCCAATGGCCACGTAGATGACTGGCGGCATGTTTAAGACTCGTGCAGGATCTGGTATAAGACAGAACCCACACACACATTCACACACACACACAGACACAGAGTCACATGTCAGCTAAGACCGGAGAAAAAAGTTATGTAGTTACTGTGTTGCACAAATGTCATAAACTGTTACAGAGAATTTTTTTTTAATATATGCATAATATTTTTCTCTGTGGTGACATTTGTTTAAGCCAAGCTATGACTACAGATACTCAAAAGGCCTGTTGTCACTGGTCGAAAGAACATATTACCTACAGATACCCCTTTAGATTACATTAAAAGCAGGCTGAATGTGCAAGGTCAACCCATTTAAACTCAGTGTGGTCTCTCTCTCTCTCTCTCTCTCTCTCTCTCTCTCTCACACACACACACACATACACACACACACACACATGCACATTCACACAAATATACACATACACTTAAACATAAGCTGTAGCTCACACAAGAGAAACGGCACCAAAAACAAAATGGCCGCTCCACTCGAAACCTACCATTCCTGAACCACAAACAAGACGGTGCTTCAGCGAAAGTACACCGATTAAGTCTATAAAGGACTTGTGACTCAAGCACAGTAATAAACCACCGCATTTATGTCAGTTAGAGCACATGAGGCTCTCTACGGTACCACAAGACCCTTTACAGATGGGTTTCACGGCCCAGTCAAATGTAAGCTAATCTTGTGGCAAGTCAGGCCCCAGTCGGGTCAACACCATTAGAAATTACACTGGGTGCTTAAGCTGAACAGACAGACTAAAACTCCATAAATAGATGCAAGTAAATAGATTGTGCAAAATACAGTGGGTATATATGACTTGCATTGAAAGCCATGTCAGAGTACCCTTGATGACATCCATGTATGACTGCATGAGCCCATAATTATACGTCCTTGCACACCTTATGGAAATATGCGGAAATATCAATTTATTACAGTATTCGCTTGATCATATAATTATTCAGCTTGACCCTGGCTGACCCCGTTTTGAATATTCAAACCATGATTATCCTACTGGTCCCTGGAAAAGAGACAGAATGGAGACTGATGTGGGGTGGGGGTGTGCTTTTTGTGAAGACATAGAAGAAGCTGAAATTTTCACAGGAGAATCCTGTGAAGTATTCCTTTCAGTGGCACCAACTCAAACACTGAAAAGACGTGAGTGCTGCAACTGACAGACATATTATCATTAAGTACGGTTTTATCGGCTGCGTGTGGAGAGAACCTTCATTAAGAATAAGCTGCAGTCATCCTTTACAGGCAGAGGTAATGGACAGTCTAATTTTGTGATTTTTATTTAATTGCTTGTTTTCCCAATTTTTTTTTTTGCTTTTCATTTAGCTTTTTTTTTCCACAGATCCCCTGTGAGGGACTTCTGTCCTTAAAGAAGAGTCGGTCATTACTGCTGTCATTGTGTCGCATTACTGTCTCTCGAAAATCACCAGAAATCCGCATCACACGGCAACGGCCGCATGTGGCGGAGCTTGGCTGCGCGTGGAGATGCTCAGGAATAAAAGCTGAGTGAAATCCATCTCGCCGTTGCTCAGTGAGGTGGCCCGTGCTATTTTTAGCCGCAGCGGCGCTCTGGGAGAGCAGACACAGACGTGGAGATTTCGCGCCCGTAGCCCCCTCCCTTTGCTGGTCGCCTCTCTGTGGCGCTGCGGTGTCGTGATTCTGTTGCACGTCTCCGGGGGCCCAATGGGTGTCCATGGAGGCTACCCGCCAAGTGTCTGCAGGTGATGTCACTGCAGAAGTGAGGGCTTCCGCTTTGCTGGAGCGATGATGTCAACTTTTCTAACACACCCCCCCCCCCCTCCCCTCCCCACTACCACAGCGGATAATTACCTCTTTTTGGCAAGTAGCTGCCTCACCTGGGTACCCACCCTCCACTATCCCCTCCCCTCCCCCACCCAACCCTCCAGGGACTGCATGAAAGGCCTGCTGACATTAAACGTCCCCAGGATAATCACAGAGATGGGCTTTAACAAGGTGGTGTGCCAGGCTCCAGTGTGCTGCAGAGATGTCTCCATGCACCTCTCTCTCTCTCTCTCTCTCTCTCTCTCTCTCTCTCTCTCTCCCACACTCTCTCTCTCTTTCTCTCTCCTACTCTCTCTCTCTCTCTCTGTCTCTCTCTCTCTCTCTCTCTCTCTCTCTCTCTCAGGTCTAAAAATCCAGGCAGACCCTTTGTTTCCACCCAGTAAGACATATTGACTGTCACAGCAATGTGTGGCTTCAGAGAGTTGCATGTGGCAGATGAGGTATGAAAAATAATTACAGCGCCAACGTACCACTCTTTTAAGGACTATGACATCACTACCACGCACAAACCATTCTGTAATTGGTAGATAGTGGAAGGTTTATTGCAGTATCTGCATCGAGCTGCCCTCCACAGCTTGCCTCTACTGTGATGTCATAATCCTCTCTCCTGCACCACCGGCTCCTCCTCCGTTCACACAGTGAGCGACTCGGTCGATGGCCGCTCAAGTGTATAAGTGATATTGTGCAGCTACAATTTTTTGTTTTCTATAGTTATATTATAACAGTGATCATTATAGATAGATAGCGAGAAAAATAGATAGATCCTGGTGGATGCGACATTACAACAGGAAACTTACAACCTTTCAAAACAAGCTTTCAAATCCCAGTAGCATGTTGTCCTTCTTAAAGAAGCGTCAAAATATGTTTACAATCTGATTTAGAAAGCAATATATACAAATTATGATGAGACTTTGTTTTATTAGAATCAGTTGAAACCCCAAAATGGTCAAAAACGTAATCAAAAATACGCCGTTGGGGTGGAACAATTATTCACAAAATGATATAATTTCGGTTGGAAAACGAGGAAGTGCGGAACTTTGACTGCATGTTGCGGGCGATGCCCGCAAAAAGATAAACTGCGGGCAACCTTTCTCTGGCAACTTTTCGCTCATTGGCCAGTTGCTCGGGGTCGCTCAGTTTAATAGAAAATTAATGTACTTCTGGCAATCGGGCGACCGAGTTGCTCGCTGTGTAAATGGGGGGGTTAGTCAAACAAAATAGAATTTCAGGTTGGGAGCAAAAAAGTTCACCCGCCTGGTGCCCTGGATACTTAGGGCCAGATTCAGAGTTGAGATAAGCACGCGCAAATGGGACTTACTCCCGAAATTCCACGTAGCTTAAGCTATTTGTGATTCAGACATTTGACTTATCCGCTGTTTTAAGTGTCTCTCCAGTACATATGTGCCATTACGCGCGCGGGGTGTAGTTTTGATGAAAAGGAGGCGTGTCTGCAAGATACGCGTATTCAGAGTTTAAACTTAATCATTTTTTTCCGCGCAACTTTGTTCGGAAAAAAAGGTAGTTTATGTCTTGCGACGCCAATAGATGATTTTGAAAAATACAGCATCTTTAGAATGAGTGCATGTTCTTTGAAAAGAAATATTGGTTTTAGCCTACTTACAATTATCAAAGAGCGGTCATAAAAAGAAAAATATGTAAAAGTAGGATATGATTGACTGTCTGGTATATAATACCAGACCAAAATTAGATGGATTTATTGATAGACAGTGTTTGGATCATAATCGTTTTGACAGAGAGACGATTTTGTAGCCTACTTGTGTGATCACAGCTGCTCCAAAATTATTAGGAAGCGCAAAGTAACTCCCCAAAGTGTAGATCTACCAGTTAAATATTTATAAATCTTTTTTTAAGTAAATCCAATGATTTATTTGTTTACTTAGTAATATTACGTGCAACCACTGTCCAGCGATTATTTTTTTGATTGTGTGATGGGTATATCCCAGTCATCAATAGAAGCTATGATCATTTTATCAATGCAATGTATTATTACGTTTACTGCATGCTGACAGTATACCCCGTCACGCAAGAGCAACTACGATGCGCAAAGGCAGGATTTTCCAAAAGGCAAATGCGGTTATTAAAGGCACTGTCACTGACACATTGAAAACGCATAACCACAAACATTCTTTTAGTAGATACCTGCCAACCCGGGGGGCAGGTACAAGAAACAGGTAATTAGAATTTCATGCCCTGTACCACCCACATTTTGAGATAAGTACCTGCGCAACACAAGTTAGAATACGGCGTAAGTCAGCTCGCGTTAAATCCGTGCAGGAGAGGCATGACTGGTGATGAAGTTGGCCATCTCTGAATCCGGCCCTAAGACTCCATAAGCTTCAACCACTGTCTCAAGGAGATATCTTCTGCAGCTTTGTTTACCCATTAGCATCTATTGGAAATACCCCAATTAATCTTCCAAATATTATTAAAAATAAAAATAAAAACACATTTGAAAGAACAAATTGAATCACTAAAAAGATTATTGTAGAAGAAGAAATAAAGTCATTAGACAGATCTCCTTTTGGGAACAGGGCTGATGTGGTTTACAATGAACGTGCAGCCAGGAAGAAAACATCTGGATTGCCAGCAGACTCAAGGTCAACGATTGTAGGAACAAAGAAGCGCTTCAATCTGCAGGCTCTCACAGGACTCGCCGGAGTGCTCGAAGATCGGAGCTGGAGCTGATGTGCCTCGGCTTCCAGCAGTCAGAATTTGCTCAGAGACCGAAGAAAGGCCCTCCTCAATTAAAGGCAAGACTGGATGCAGAACCCCTTAGTCTGTTCCCAGTTCAAACACCCATAACAGTCTGTAGATCCTAAAGAGTATCTCCACCATTGCACTGCATCGTGTTACATGGCTCACATGTCCAGAGCATCTATAAATGCGTACATTTAAACATAAACTTCTAACAATTGAAGCAAATCAGTTTAGTGTTATATACAGTAGTAAAGGCTCCCTCCAGGATTATAATATATTATTTCATCAATAGGACACTACTTGTTTATCTATTTGAAAAAAGAGAAGTGCAGCATTTCAGCAAAATGTTTGCTAGTAATATTAGAAAACTCATTCCGAGGCCATTACAGACAGGCATCCTCCCAATCATGGTGCCTGTCTTTACTGGCCCCCGAATGGAACAAACTTCCCACGGTGTTTAGGACAACAGATTTGGTGTAGATTTTCAGACACAAACTGCATCTTGGTTCCCCTATCATCCCCAATCTAACACTCATACCTTTTGTACGAGGTCAGGTTATCGTATTTTTCATCACATTACATTTTTCCTCTTAGGGCTTGTTATGGATATAATCTTTATATATTCAGGGTTTTGTTATTGCTAAGCAAAGCCATTGTGCTTTAGTGATGTTTAGTGATATAATCGCTGATGTGATGATGTTGTTACCCAGATCTGGCACTATGTAAATGTAAATCATGTAAATCACTTATATTCTCCTGCATTGTGAGTCACTCTGGATAAGAGCTTTTGGTAAATGAATGATGAATGTGCTGCAATGCATAGGTCCTGTCAGAACTAAATATCATGGTGAAATACTGTATATACCGTGGGGGATAATTGCCCCCCTGTAGCTTTTGAATGTTTGAGGAGAGTGAACGTGTCAAAGCGGCAACAGGTGGATTTTATTGTAAGGTGATTATTACATAGTATGGTTAAACTTTATGCAGGTTTTGGCCGTAGCAATACTTGCTACCTAGCTAGCTGGCTAGACAATTTATAAACCTATGTAAATGACGTACCTATGTATCTTTAGAGTAGCTTAGCTGCACATTTAAAGCAGCAACAGAAGTGTTAGCATACATTATAGTGTAGTTATAGGTCCATGGATACCCATTGAAAAAGGCCTTATAGTTGGCAAACCAACCAAAATCTCTCACTAGCCTCACAAACTCTTTTCAGAGAGAAATCAGCTGTTGAATTAGTTGACTATTGCATGTAAAAGCTTTTTCCCTCTCTTTTCTCTATTGGAGAAGAAATGGTGATGTGCTGATATGCTACAGATAAGTTGTTTATGTACAGTATGAAACTGTCCTGAAAAATTGCATTTTGAGCCATGTAAATTCACAGAGTATATTGGGGCCCAAGGCAATTCATTATTACAGATTTAATCTAATGATCCTGCAGCACCCCTGTTTGTTTCTCTGCACATTCGTAAGTCACTCTGAATAAAAGTGTCTGCTAAATTATTAAGACCCCCAATGTCTAGAAAATAATTACGCCAACTGTATAGAAAAACATACTGTATATAGACATAAAAATAACCGATTTCCCTAAGTTATACAGTCAAAGTACCTGGGGGACTAAAGTATAGGTCTAGTCAATGAAAATCTTATACTCACATTGCACTGTCAGGTATGCTGAAGCAGACGGTGGGCGGCCAAGGCTATTACTGGGGCTACAGGTGTATTTTCCAGCATCCTCTGGTTTCACTTGGGAGATGATGAGTGATCCATCAATCAAAATGCTCACCCTACGCTTCAGATCACTAGATGGGGAGAAAAATAAAGATGGTGTCAACATTAGCAAAATGTCCATGGATGGGAAAGGTAGGTATTCAGTGGTCAAAGGTGAACAATGGAAAATGGTCTCGGTGATGCTGTTTAGCGACTATTTAACTGCTTACACTATGGAGCCAACACAAGGGCAAAATCCATCTTCAATGAATAATTCCATCTACAGTATGTGATGTGCAACGTATGCTGATATGAAACGACCGGTGAGTTTATTTTCATCTATCTTTATTCTAGTTTATTCTAACTGTCCAGGATGGCATACTGTAGTCAATGAACATATCCTGCTTTTCACTGGGGGTCAGTACAACTTGTCCAGGGAGAAAGTGTATGCATGAGTTGCTTGATGCAGACCAGCATGTAATCGATGGCTGACCTAAGGGAAGCAATGTTTCTCTGGCTCCAGCAGATGCTCAAACAGTCAAGGTGGATACAAATACAGCTCAAAGTACATCTTACTTCCCTTAGCACGGTACATCAGGTAAATCTTAAACACAAGGCTGGCGTGATATCAAAGAAACATGGTACTGTATTGGGCTGTGAGAATAACAATGGCCAGATTAGTATAACTGTGTTCTATCAAAATACTGTACAGTAAGGACATTGTGGTTCTGGTTTATTAATGTATATGTGAGAATGTGGTGGTTCTGGTTTACTTGTGTATATGTGAGGAAGTTGTTGTTCTGGTTTACTGGTATATAGGTGAGGAGTCCATTGTGTTTGTGGTTTACTAGTGTATATGTGAAGATGTTGTGGTTCTGGTTTGCTTGTGTATATGTGAAGATGTTGTGGTTCTGGTATACATGTGTATATGTGAGGAGGTTGTTGTTCTGGTTTACTGGTGTATAGGTGAGGAGTCCGTTGTGGTTGTGGTTTACTAGTGTATATGCGATGATGCTGTTGTTCTGAATTAGTACAGTACATGAGAAAAATATGCCATGCTGGATTAGTAAAATAATATGTGAACTTGCATAATGTTATTTGAGATTATCTTCTAGCTGTATTTACAGGACGTTGTGTTCCCTACTTTTTCCTCTGAAAGTCAATGAGCTGAAGGGAAATGTCCATTTAAAAAGGCACCTAGGGTGACTCAATGAGAACGCAAACCCCAGGGACAGTGTTAAGTAAGAAATAGCAAGCATTTAAAAATGTACATGTACTTACTATGAGCTCAGTACAACCAGATGAACTCTTTCCTTTGGGTTTATTTCTCTCTTTTAATTAATTGTAAGCTTCAGTTAGGTAAAAAAAAAAAAAAACGTTATGTAATTTTAAGGGGTAACCTACTTACATTTTGAGTACATCTGCATCTACTCAATATTGTTTTATGTATGCTTTAGTAAATCAGTGAAATATTAACTGGTGTGAAAAACTGAAACTATGACAAAATGCAGTCATATTCACTCTCTTTCAAGTCTCGACGACTGAAATTGCCCTCTCCGACAAAATGGTTAAACAGTAATATTTGCGTCTGCAATTCAACTGCTCTCTCTCCCATCAAAATGTTTCCACACATCAGGGTAGCCTGGTAGATGGAGAGAAAAATATTTTTCTCTACGGAGTCTACAGGCCATGCACAAAGGGCTCAGGAATACCTCAAGGCTACACTCTCTTTACAATCAGCTTTAGCCAAGCGTGTGATCACACAAGCACCAAGTCACAAGATATCCTTGTCATGGACAGACGACCCACAGTACGTGCCGCGACATGGACCCAGGCACTGGGAAAGTTAAACGCAGGACATCTCAGAGCAGAGGTCATGTTTGATAGAGTCATGTGGCGGCAACATGCTGTTGGGAAGTACTGATCTTCACATCATCTGGGTGGGTCATCCCACTTCCACTACAATATCAGCCCATTCACAAGATTTGTGTAATTATTCAGAGAAACAGGCCTAAAGGATATGTAGTTCTTAGAGGGCATGTCTGTCAAGCAGTAAGGACGGATTGCCATATTTCCACAGTTCCAATATAGCCAGCTGGTAGAATAAACTCCTCCATGGCTGTAAAACATATCTGACTCCCTGAGAGAGGGGAAGTCCTCGAGCTGGGCTGGTAAACAGGTTTGATTTGATTGGATTTGATTTATTAGACAAATTCTTAAAATACATGAAACAACATATCATTAAAAGAATTGACAAAGATAACACAAAAAAGTATCAGACTTATTTCCATTGTGGTCCTTGGTTTAAAATGGCTTGGTGCAGCAGTGGGTGGAGGCAGCCATTTTAAAAACATGGCTCAAGTCATTTACATTATATTATATACAAATGTACAATTACATAAAAGATCACATTAAATACATCTAACGTCATATATTGTTTCAACATCATAAAGGAACGCTTTCCAATAGCCATCCCTTAATCCTAGTCTTAAAAATAGCTAGATTTGAGATCTGTCTAATTACATTTGGAACCTTGTTCCATTCCATTGCACCTGTGTATTTGAAAGAGCACTTCCCCATCACGCTCCTAAATCTCTCTAAGCACAAGGTGCAGCACTTGACCTCGTGCCATGGCTATGAGCTTCTCCAACTCCCCTAAAGTAGTTATTCAGGTAACTAGGGACCTTGTTGTTCATTATTTTCTGACACATGCTTAGCACTAGTTGTGTAACTCTAGCCTCCACGGGTAGCCAGTTAAGAGTTTTGAACTGGGTCCTCCCAACATCGTCCCTAGGGCCAAGACCCAATATTACCCTAATAAGCTTATTTTGGAAAATCTGCCGTTTCTTTTTCCAAGTTCTGTTCAGGTTGCCGTACCAGGAGATGCTGGCATAGTCAAAGTGACATTGGATCAGGCTGGAGGCTAACAATGTTAGACAGTCCCTGCAGCCTCCTGCATGTCATTTATATACAACCCCACAGCAAAGAGTTTTGGCCTCGGAGCACTAGCCTCCGATCTCTATTTCCTGCTCCCTTGCTGCTAGATAAGACATGAACCAGTTCCTTGTTATGCTGTTCAACCCCAAGGCCTTCAGTTTGGTAAGCAGCAGCCTGTGGTCCACGGTATCAAATGGCTTCTGCAGGTCAAGTAGGACCATGCCACATAGATTACCTGCATCAATCTCCTTCCTTATAGTGTCATTTAAATATGAGGCATGAGACAGTTGAAGATTTTCTAAATCCTGACTGGAGGTCATATAATAGATTACGGTTGCTAACATAATCATAAAGCTGCTCATGAAAAATTCTCTCAAGGATTTTAGAGGTCACACTTAAAATTGATACCAGCCTGTAATTACTGGGGTCTGACCTCCTCCCATTTTTGTACAGGGGGATGATTTTCGCCTGCTTCAACTCTTTGGGGACAATACCCTGCTCAAGTGAGAGGTTTATAATATGGATGATACTGGGGGCAATTATGTGAGCTGCATCTTTTAAAAACCTAGCGGGTATGTTATCAAGCCCTGTGGCTTTAGAGATTTTATGCTCCTCCAACATCTTTGCAACCTTCTCTGTTGACACTTTAGAGAAAGAAAAGGAATCAAACTGAACTCCTGACTTGTTTGGAAGGGGCTATCAAATCTACCACCCTAAGGAAAATGTCCCTAAAAGCTAGCCAGGCTTCATCAACACATTCGCCCCCCATTACTTGCACCCAGTCCACCTTGATTAGGGGAGCCATGAAGGTCTCCACACAATCGTTTTCAAGTGAGCGGATCCACAGTTTTATGACCTGCAAGGATCCCCTTGCGTACTTTCCTGGTGCAAAAAGTAATTAAGTGGTCACTTACAGCATAAATAATCACTCCACACTGGGTGATGTTAGATTTGTCAGACACCAAAATCAAGTCGATAGTGGTTTGAGACGTTTCACAAACTCTGGTGGGATCTATGTGAGTTCAATTAAACATTTTGCAGAATTTGATCAATGCACGAAGCGTCCTACTCGATACATACGTAGGTGTTAAAATCTCCAACCAAAATACATTCCTTTATCACTGAGCCTTTGCAATTGGTTAGCGTGTTTTCCAGGCCCTCGTAAAAACAGTTCTGATTGGGCGATCTGTAACACACCCCCAACAGCAGAGGGTTTGTTTTGGAGAGACATAGTATGTCCATGAGTATAATCTCAAACTCATCGTCTAAATCCGATCTGATCTCAAAATGAATGTCCGACCTGACATAAACACATACTCCTCCGCCGTTGCGATTTCTATCTTTCCTAACTACGGCATAATAGCTTATTTCAATTCCGGAGTCACCAATAGTGGAGTCCAACAGTCTCGGTGAGGCAAAGCACTCGTACCCGAGAGTTTCCTACCAGCATTCACATCTCATCCACCTTCGGCAGCAAACTTCTCACATTCAAGTGGACAAAACAAAGTCCTTTGGAGTTGAAAACGTCCTCATAGTTCCCAGTGGCTCCCTCCAGCTGTCCCTCATTGGCACCGTTTGACTGCAGCCCATGCTCCTCCGGCTCATACGCTCTCCTGACACGCCACTTCAGCTCCCAGCTCCCCGCATGCCATCTCCATTCTACCGATACCACTCCCCGCCATTTTTAGAGAACAGGTGCATACAACACTGCCACCCGAATTAATCTTAGAAATGCGTGGCTACTTCACGGCCAGGGCAAACGCAGCTACCCTTGCATACCTTTTGAATGCAAATAAACCAACATAGGACGGAATGCAGTCAGGTGAGTCCCAGCACGCATCTCTCCCTTTCTCCTTATCGCTCCCCTACGTCTTACCCCCAGTGACCTTGGACTTGTTGAAATGATGGACTCAGTGATACACTGTGATCTACTACATGTGGGACAGAGCGTTTGACAGTGTTGCTAGGAGTAATGAATGCCTTTTGACATCACAGATGTGAAAAATGAGGGCCACAATTCAACCAGACTGAAATAAAAAATGAAGAAAAAAACAGACAGGATCCTACCACCCTGTGCTTATTCATTGAAACACAAAATAACGTGACACACATCAAGGGCCTACCTTCCATGCACGGTACATTCAGCCACACTGCACATCTGCATGCTTTTCTTCCATAGACAGCATACAGGATTCATAATGCACATATGGGCTCATTTTGGTGTCACAAACTGACAGCACTGTCATTCTGAGCTGTGCTATAACTTGTGGTCATCAGCCTAACTTAAAGGGGCTCTATGTAACATTCAGAAAATTGCAGCTGCAGAGAGAGGTTAAAGAACTGCAGCTAGTTGTGTAACTGCAGCAGCAGAGAGAGGGAAGGCACTCGGAAGCGCACTTTGACGTCACATCCTTCATTCACAAAAGGATTTTCCCGGCAAACCCGACCCAAATTCTTTACAAAAAAATCAACGCGTAGGTTCTTATACGCAACAGAGAAGGTTGGGGAAGGTCTCTGGGCCAGAAGGTCTAAAGGCGGTCCAATGAAATATTAGAGTGTGCGACTTTCTTTTTGGCCAGGCAGTGTAGCTAAGTTGCATTAAACGCAGCTAGCATTAATTGTTAAATTTAAAAATTGTTAACACTTTGTAATGTATTTATCTATTGCATTTATTCATATTTTGGCTATAAAGCAATTTACCTATTTGTTTAATAAATCAAATTAAACTTACATTAATACTTAAATTTGTAGACCAGCATAGGCTCAGCAGTTGCCATCTGAGCAAAAAAATTTCTCCGGTGATCAAATAGTGTACATCGTTTGTACCGAGAATTTGGTCACCCTACAAAATGGCCAATCCCCTAATAGTGCACTATAAACCGTATCGGGAACCATTCCAAATGCAGCCTATGTTTTTCTCCTCTAATCTAACATCAATTGTGATGTCACAAGGTGTCAATAAATAGAGAAACTCGGAATAAAGAAATGAAGAAAGACAAATACAATCAAGAGAAACATTTCAGTGCTGAAATATTATTGGAAGCAGACCTCTGAGGACATATTGTGCACAATAAAGATGAATGCGGAACCCAGACACATCCAGTGTCATTACTGTCAACCTACTTCTCGCAAATGTAATTTAAGAGGTCATTCGCTCACCAGGATATAGCAGCACAGCACGATATAAGCAGCATTCAGTACTGCATGGAACACGCTCATGTGCCACAAACCTATAATGTCACAGTGCTTGGACAGTGAGAATGGTACAATAATGAACCCGATCATAACTTTACTTCTTGAAGAAGACGTTATCTTCCTCCCAGAGCCAGGTGTATGTCAGGTTGCCAGGATATGCCTCAGCTTGGCAGGTGAAGAATGCATCCTGGGATATGTTTACTGTTATGTTCTCTGGTGGTGACACAATAAATGGCGGTCCTGGAAGAAAATAAAAGGTAAAGAGTTTAAAGTCATGGAAACAGGTCAGTTTCAGGAAGGCACCAAAGAGTATACGTACACGAGAGAGGCTGTGAGTCATTTAAGGGTGAGCTGGGGAGAGACCGTTCTTACATTTATGATCATTTGAAACAATTGCTACATTGATAACTTAATTGACAGATCCTCCCATTTTGTTCTTAACACAAATAACAAAAGGAAGTTGACCATATGAATTCACACATCAAGATTTTTCTGACCGTAACCTGCACAAGCTGTACTGATGTGGCTGGAACACCCAGTCGGCACTGCACTGGCACGGTCAAGATTTGATCCGGATCACGAGACTCATCACTGCACTGAGAGCTTGGGTGTGGCTCTCAGGTTGTGCATGCAACCTGAGAAGCCACTTGGTGACACTTAAATGTTACCTGGCATTTCTTAGGCAAGCATTCAGTATGAATTAATAATGAGTACACAAATTTTCAACGTTTGAGATCAGAAAAGCGCTCATTACCAGTGGTGTCCTGGTAATTATTATTGGTAATCACCAAATTGTGTATTACATTGATTATGTTTCTGTGTGCATTATAAAGGTGCAATTTCCAATTTTTTTTTCTAACCAAATCTTTTTAGTAAAATTTTGAATCATGTCAGGCATTGGCATAACAATGTGGCATATCCACAATATTTCTAAATAGCAGAATAAAATAACCAAGGAATCACGTTGAACATAATGTATGCAAATATTCCATAGCTTCTGCATGAAATCGGCTGACCAGGGTCTCTGATAAACCATGTGAAGTTCTGACATTATATAAAAGGAGCAGATGTGATCACATTGAGAGCTTCCATGAGTATGTCCTGCAACAGCCTTTCGCATGGGGGTGCAGTGCAGGGAGGGTAAAGATGCACATTTGTATTATACTGTGTGTGCTTTAGTGCATTACATAATGTTAACTTATATGAAATAAACCCTTCCTTCCTTCCAGACTCCACCCAAGTCAGTGCAAGGCTCCCAACTTTGTTTATGTTCCTCCAGCTGTGTAATGGGGTTTAGTTCTCTAGTTTGTCATTAGCATTATTGGCAATAGATTATTTGTATTACATTTTTTTTTTTCTGGCCAGTGTTTATGTTTTCTGTAGTTTGTATATTTGGGACTTTTAAAATGCTTTCACATAACTGACCACTGGCGACCTTTAAAGTAAGATGACTCAGTCAGCAACAATCACCTGGCACTGACAGTCAAGTTGGATTACCGGACATTCCCAGACCTTAACATGCATAAAAGACCACCAGCGACATGCCCGGGGAAGTAAGCGGGGAATGAGTCAGCGCCCCTCGCTATTATCTGAGCGGATGTGTCGGTGCTCGTAAAAAGCAGCAGGGGCTGCTGGGAGTGTGCTGGCCGAGATAGACGTGGCGCTCACGTTAGGCGGCACGCTCAGGTGATGGAGTGCAGGAGGACGGCACGGGTTAATGTTCATCCCCCAGGCGACTTGGCGATTATATGGGTGCCTGCGGCAGGGAGGAAGGAACCGGGTTGCAGATGCTCACTGTTACTTTAGCCAGACGGTGCGGCTCGGTCATGGCGCAGGGGGGATAACCGTCACGGATTTTAATCAAGAGGCTGATTCCTCCCTCCCTCACTTTTGACTAATTGTGCATGAAATGCTCGTTCAATATGCATTCTGGGAGAGGAGGGGAAAATGAAGTGGAAAAAAGCTTTAGAGAAAGTGAGGGAAGAAAAGTAAAAGGGAGAGAAAGTGAGGGAAGAAAAGTAAAAGGGAGAGAAAGAGGGAATATGATAAGAACGGTGAGCAGCTAGACAGAGATTGACCCCTGTGAGTCAGGACCTCGGTTTAACGTCTCATCCGAAAGACGGCATCTCCTACAGCACAGTGTCCCCATCACTGCACAATATTTGACCAGAGGGAAGATTGCCCCCTACTGGTCCACCAACACCACTTCCAGCTGCAACTTAGCTTCCCCAGGAGGTCTCCCATCCAAGTACTAACCAAGCCCACACCTGCTTAGCTTCAGCAGGAGCAGAGTGCATGGTGATATGGCTGCTGGAGCAAGGATACAGTGGGCGTCTGGTGTTCTACACTGGCTGATGTCTGGTACAAGACACTGAAAATGAACGTTAAAACCCACAACGGCCTGGGTATGGTATTGCTCTCTTGCTTCATTAATGTCATGCTCTCCAGTCGTCCTTTTTCCATATGGAAATCACTTATCTGTTTCTTCTATTCTTAGTGTAATCCACATGGCCCATTCCAAAATTGAGTACACACACGTGCGCACGCACAACCACACACAGAGCTAGTGTGGTTACCTTGGACAAGCAGGCGTGTGGTGTGGACAGCCTCGCCCTGGACACTGTAGGCCCGGCAGGTGTAAGCCCCTCTGTCCTCCCGGCTGACTGACATCACCGTCAGACTTCCATCACTCACCTGTGTACAGAGATGCATGGTTAACAGACGTGAGATAACTGCACATTTGTGCAGTGCAGTAATAATTCTATCCCACCTCTCACAATGAACTGCAATAATACATCAGCACATTGTCATTATATTGGATTTTGCAATAGGGACATTGGGCCCTATTTTCGTCGCAAGTGGAATTGCTTGTTTCGTCTCCTGCAAACAAAATATTTGTCTCCTGCGCCAGGTAGTTTTGTGGTCTGCAGTAAACCCGTCACTATGGGTTGGGCGTTGAATAGGGGACGTGTCAATAGAAACATTCGGCGCTGTGCAAGTTTGGTGGTCAATAATGAGTTTGTGTTTTAAACCAACCCAGAACCAGGTTTAAACTCAAACACTGCCGCTATTGTGCTATTTTAGTGCCATTCTGAATGCGCCACACTTATGAATGCATAACACATAATGCAAGAAATATTTTGTTTATTTCAATTTGACTATTTTCAAGCCGTGTTCAGTTATGCAGTCTAATGCAGGCTATTGCACCTGTATGGAGTTAATCAATGTAAGCTACTTGAATGAAAGACACAAGGAACATGGGAGACCAGCCCTACACCCGTCAAATAGTGTTAGTTTATGTTAAACCCTTTAGAATTGTGGCCACTTACTTCATAAATTGAGCCCAGAACACACTGACAACTCTCTTTTATTCATGCATTTGACAGGGCTATGTCAATGACTGAGAAAGGTTTTGGAATGTTAAAAATGCATTTCAGACATTTAGATCGGTCGGATGGTACTTAATATAGCCCTCAGAAAGTTAGTACATTCTTTGTGGTGTGCTGTATTCTACACAACATAGCAGCAGCTGTGTAGAATGATGGTTAAGGAACTGGGCTTGTAACGGGTTCAATTCCCAGCTAGGACTATGCCGTTGTACCCTTAAGGTACTGAACCTGTATTGCTTCGGTATACATATATCCAGCTTTATGTAAAAGAAATGCATGAGACAGCAGGGCTGTGGAACTGTTTCTCTAGTGAGTTTAAATTCATCTTAAGTTGAAGTGGTGTTTTTTTGTTGTTGTTGTTTTTTCTTTTAAATAGTGGTATTAAACAAAAATTGACAGCAAAGAGACAAAGAAACAAGGCCTGGCATATAAATGGAAAATATATTTAGTTTGAGGGGGAAATACACATGACAATTAAAAATATTCAGTCTCTTCTTTGTTTTGATAACATGAGTAATGGTTCACACCCACTGTTATTCTATTCCAGCCTCTTTTACAACTACGCCATCATTGCGCTAATGCCTGGTGTCACAAAATTGAGTTACGGCTAGCGTTTGACAATTGTGCCTTGACTGTTAAATGACTGGCCATGGAAAATTACGGCTAGTTCCATGTGTCTACATTAATTACATACTACATATCTAGCCTAATTTAGCTTTTTCTACTCTCTTGATGTTATTCGTTTGTTGTTTTGCAGAGTGCAAAAATATTAGTTTCACTGATTCATCAAGCAAGATGTTCAAGGGCTGATCATGTCTCTGTGTTAAATTAAAAAAGTGTGTGTACACAGGCAGTATGTTTTGAATGCAAAAAGAATAAACCTCCACCGCAGGTAACATCACAGTCTCTGTGTGTCTTTGATGGTCTGTTTGCAACTTCCTACAAGTATATTGTCGAAATGTCTGTGATGGAGGTAGACACCCCCCCCCCCCCCCTCCCTCTTTGTGATATCCTGGCCGGAGCCAATTCCATGCTAGGATCCCTCTGGGTTACGGGACGGTTCATCCGCATTTCAGAATGCTACGTACACTCTCCAGCCAATGAGAATCATCAGTATTTCAGCATGTGCCACACTGCCAGCTGCCAAAGGAATCAAAGGCAGCATTCCCAGCAATATGCGACTGAAGCATGACTGCAGACTTTAAATAAACATAATGGTAACAATGCCAGTATTTAATAGTGAGGGTGCATATAAAGTCTTGGCAAGTGTATACCCATAACAATGTCATTGTCATTGTGCTTAATGAGCATGTGTCTGTTATTTGAATATAATTCAAAGGCAGGTCTGTTAAACTTGCCAAAAGTAATTACAGAAAGAAGTGCAGAACCTAACATTACATAAATACTAATCTGTAATTTAAAACAGCCATTATGGGTGTGTCTCGGTGGCATAGCCTGTAGAGCAGGGGTTCCCAAACTGTGGGTCGCGACCCCAAGTGGGGTCGCCTGAAATTTTTATTACATTTTTTTCTGAAAATAAGAATATAAAGTTTTTTTGTCTCTTCCGAATATGTGAATGTACCACATGTCCAACATTTCAACAACCCAAATATAAAAATGTAATTGTTACTTCATACATTTCAACCAAACACAGATTGCATCTACTCTGTGATTTATGTAATTTGCAACAGAGGTGTGTGTGCGTACGTGCACACGTGTTGGGTGTTGGGGTCACGTACATTTGTGAGCATTAATTTGGGGTCACATCAGAAAAAAGTTTGGAAACCCCTGCTGTAGAGCACTGTCCACATGCCCATTGCAAGCCGCGACATTGGCAATTCCAATCCGGCCACATGACTTTTGTCCCATGTATCTCCCCATCTCTCGCTCCCCATTCTTCTTCTCTACACTGTACACAATCACATTTCACTGAGAAATCAAGAGATCAAAACAGAAGTCCCCATTTCATTTGTTGAGACAAATGAGGGAGAATGCTGTTAATAGATGTGTTTTTAGAGACAGTTTAAAGTTACATTTAATTAGATTTGTGGCAGTACACCTACACTAAAGTAATTCTTCTCCACATGCACACTTTAGTTTGTCACATAAAAATAGATTAGTACAAAAGACATGTTGTTTAGAAATTAAATAACTGAATGTAGTGGATGGTTATTTTGTCATAGTTTTTGTATTAATGATTGCAAATGTGCATATCATATACTTTTTTTCAATGTGCAAGCATAGAAATCCCCCTTCTCACATAAATTAGATCAAGACTCTGTTTAATTTTGCTCAGCTAATTGACTACATTTTTAGCTACAGTATGCCAATGCAGTTGGCATGGTTGGCTGGGAACTTGATCCCCTTGCCTAATTGTGTTTTCAAGCCCATCTCATCATTGCAACACCTCTCGCCAAATTAGAAGAGTGCAGACAAGCTGGTGCTCTGGTCTGCCTGGTGCAGATTCTTTGCTGTTTTAAAACCCAACCCCTCTAATTTCAGGGGCTGGCCGAACCAAGCACAATATCTACAGACTCCACCACCCTTCACTAGCGCTTCATCCACAAAATAACTCCTTTACATAATCCAGAGATTTCCAGCAACTCTGCTTATTTAACCATGCAGCTGTCTTTTGCATGAGATGTCAAACCAAGGTCCTGATGCACTGTGGTCATTAAAGGCCCCATATCACAAACAGCAGGAGGTTATTTGGCATCTTAGCAAAATTCCCTAAATATCGGCTAAATTAGTAGTCCCTCCCTCCCCATATCAGCCTCATTTGTACTGAGCATAATAACAATAATAATAATAATAATAATAATAATAATTATTATTATTATTATCACTATTATTATTATTATTATTATTATTATTATTAATTTATTATTGTTATTATTATAAATTATAATGATAATAATAATAATAATAATAATTATTATTATTATTATTATTTCTGATAATAATATAGTGGTACCATCCAACTGAGGATGTTTGAGGAAAAACTTAAGTGAATTGCCATTTTGTAAACCCATGAAGCCTCACTCTGAAAGATACCTCAGGTAGTTATGTTTGTGCAGCTGAGAAAAATAAAATGTAGTTGATGATTGCTCAGTACACACCTGCTGGAATTCAGGGCTGATGCCTTCAGCTGCCAAGAACTGACATCCTTTTGAATTATTGATTAATCGTGAGTGGTTAATTTCTTTGAAGATATTAAGCCAGGTATGGAGGATGGAGTGAAGGACTTGCAAAGAATGATATAAAATTACAAAAAATGTGTAGTAGCTCTTTTTGATAAAACCGGTGAGTAGGTGTTACCCTGAAAAACGGATGCGCCTAAAAGCTAACAGTGCTAGATAAGCCATGCACGTCCTTTTATGGAAAAGCTTTGTCCTGCTTACCTTCCTTTTCTTTCTTTTTTGCATGAGGCATTAAGAGTTCACTGAGCCCTCTGAAAAATACATAAGGCCGCTGTTCTACTGGGAGATCTGCAGGTAGGCTATGATACGAAGGCGAGTCATTTACCAGACGCGGAAATGTGGAGGGACGTATTGCGCTTTCACAAGTTGCCTATGGTGGGCATTGAAGAGAGTAGAGGCTTTGGCTGGTAAATAATTCAGGTTCTCCATCAGCTTTGCTCTGTTACATCGGCAGCAGCTTGAGCTGCCTTGTAAGGATCACAGAGTGTGTGCGAGTGTAAGGTGTTTAGCTGCGGTTTTAGCATGGCTCGGCTCACCTGCAGCTCTGCGCAGAGAGTACCGCTCTTGACAATGAGATCTGCATGGGCCAATGCAGTCTGTCCACATTTCCTACCAGCCTTACAGATATCTCTGGAAACTTACCTTTAAAAAATGCCCTAAAACCTTGCTACTTCCTTAGTGGAGGGAAGTATTATCAAACGATTATGAGGGAAACAATGGACCACCCCATTAAATAGGATGAAATGGTTAGGGTAAAAGTGTTAGGACAGGAGCATTGCAGTGGGTGAGAAAGTAATTGCTTTCAAAAGAAAAATAATTATACACAATTAGGGTTGCAAAGGGGTGGAAAATGTCCGGTAAATTTCTGGAAATTTACCATGGGAAGTTAAGCTCGGGAATTTTGGGAATTAAATTTTTTTTTTTGTTGCAAAAGTTAGCCTATAGCATGGAACTTAAATTTAGTTGGAAAATACACAACTGCAATTCTAGATCTTGCAGCATACATTGGTTAAAACAACCCAATTGAATGCAAATTCAGTTGAATTTCAACCCTGCACTGTGCATTCTTCCATAGAGTACTCAAGTGACTACGTCACACTGGTTTCGGAAGTGACTTCCCCATAGACATTAACTAAAACTTACTTTTATTTTAAAAGTTTTGAGCTAACTTCGGTTAACAGACTGTCAGTAGTTTACCCGTGACTGGATTGATTGTAGCTGAATGACATCTAAGCTGCATTATCGCTAGACCAGGGAGAGAAGACCTCTTCTGCCATCTGGACATGGGTCTGATTTTGGACACTTGCTGCCTGGTGAGAGCATGCAGCCTGTGTAGCCAAACTGTAAATATTGTCGAGCTGTTATATGTTTAGAGAATAGCTAAGTTAGTTCCTACCATATGTGTCTGTGATATTAAACATTTTGTCTTTTAAATCACTTTGCGCTTGACTGGGTTTATCTTAGAGGTTGTGGTTTGCGTTTAAGTGGCTTAGTGTTACCTGCACTTGTACACCTGGTTATTGCAACACAGGTGGATTTTGGGATGTAACACACTGTTTGCAATGTAGCTTATGAACATTCAGTTCTACATAGCAGATGTTCAGAACTGATGCAATTCAAAATTTAGGGACTTCTGCAATTGTATATTCTGGCCTGGTCTGGTCTGGTCCTAAAAATATACATAAGCAATAATTTTTCTTGTACTTCTAAGCAGTACACCATAATGGAATTATTGACAGGAAAAAAAGAGGTGGAGGTTGATCAATAGCTATTGCTTGCCATGAATGGCTATGACAATAACTGGTCATAGCAAAGCAATTAGTAATGAGTTGTTACACTAAAACTTTCTGAATCAAGAAAAAAAGACAGCACCAAAGCAAAGTGAAATACATCACAATTTGAATTGTGTAAATTAATTTGCTACAGTACATATTTAGCATTATAGTTTTTATAAATCCATATTACTCATAATTCCATAATCATGAATCATGTTTCCTCCGATACTCACAACCTATACCATGGATATCTCAGCACAAAGTATAAAACTTACTGTACTGCATGACACACACACACACACACACACACACACACGCGCGCGCGCGCGCACGCACACACACACACACACACTTCTAAATGTGTGCATAAAATGACAAATGGGGATTAACATCTAGTCCAAAAGACAGAATGCACTACAGCACAAAACATGTCATGCTTTGTACTCCTCAAATTTAATGTATTAAAATACATTTGTTTTTCCAAAGTAACAATTATGACATAACTGATAGCCACCAATATTGAGCCACAGTACCATCCATTCACCTTTAGAAAGATGATGCATTTACTAAGGATTGCTTAATAGAGTGGGCTCACACTTTACAGATGCATTCCATGAATAGAAATGTACCTAAACCTTCAGTGTGGGGATTGTGCAGACCTAAAAGAGAGATTGGATCGGCACAAAGAACACCGGTAAGGTTATGGCACTAGTCCTATAGATATCGTAGAGTGTTACGCCTTGTACAGAATACACGGCTGCAGAAGAAATGGACAAATACAATACAGGTACGGCCGCAGAAAAACAGAAAATACATTCCAATGAGTTACTCACAGAAAGAAAGACGAAAGGTGATGATGATGATGATGATGATGACAAATAAGAGTCTTAACAAATGACACATAGCTTACTAAATGCACGTAAATTAAAAACAAGGAGACTAATACATTCATACAAACAGCTCTGTGAAACCCTGGCAGGGGAAAAATATGATTGGTTTAATCAATAGTGTTGCTCCTTCTGGTGCAGAGGGAAGATGGATGTGTAATTGCCCTGTCATTCCCAGCCTTGACCTTCTTTGTTTGAAATGGAGTGCAGCACCCAGCTGAAACAACACAGTGGAATCAGCCACTTGGCTTTAGAATCATAAACTGTACCATTACGGCCTACCAGCTCTTACTTCTGTCTTTTTCACCAGGTCTTTTCAAATGCAATTCCATCAGTAACAGCAGTGCTGTGTGTTTCAGGGTTCTCATTTTAAACAATATTTAAAAAAAATATGAATGGATTTCAGAAATAAGAACCCACGCGGGCTTCTCAGTAGCTAATCCCACTAAGACACTGTGATACAAATCCAGTTTGACATTTTAAATTGGGGGAACAAGGATAACGGCACTCAGTCCAGAATTGTAGTTGATTGTGAAATGTTCCATAAGGATAAAAAGCATTTCAATAAAAGACTGCTGTACCTCATGCACAATGTCTCCTGATAGGACAGGACGGCACAGCTCTCCAGACACTGCTCCAATTAGAATACATGCCTTCCCAGTCTAATTAACAGCCGATAAATTATTTAGCATGGCATCAACGTTAACAGTGTTGTGCTAAAAAGCTTTTCCTGGGGCAGAATTAAAAAATAATCAGTCACACCCACAGACAGGTTATTATGTTTCAGCAATTATTATTAAGTGCAGCAACATATGGATGTGACAGAATGCACTGGGCTCACTAGTGAAGGGTCATGGGTTCAAATCCCCAATGAGGCGTCCTTGAACATGGTTCTTTATCCCAACTTTTCAAATTGTTGTGGACAAATGCAATCATTAAACCAAAAAATTTAAACATAGCAAAGCATAGCAACTGTAAAAAAAAGTTTTTCAACAAATCCACAACGCCATTAAAAAAAAAAAAAGCCAGCAGCACCAAACTTTTCACAGAGAATATGACTGGATGTGCAATCAACAGCTTGAATTGTGCTTGACAAGTTCTGGACTCCACTTCCCATCAACATTTTGTGAAACATTTCTGTGGAACCCCAGATTTTAGAAAATGCTGAATCTGCTTTGATTACCCCCAATTGTGCTCAGAGCTGAAGCCACATGACAGATGTCTCACGTTCAATTAAGTCGCTGTCAGGTGATGCCTGTCAGTTTCTTTTAAGGTATGCTCCCATGTGGAGCTATAAATGCAACTGGCAGAGATACTTTGTAGTACCTGAGGGGAGAACTTCTTTACCCTTATGACTTGGCTTGACACAATGTTTGGTTTTACCGGTGGCATACGGTGCACGAGCCTACACTGGTGTAGTTATCTCAATACCAATATTTTGTAAATACAATTTAAAAATGAATTAAAAGTAAAAAATAAAAAAGGTTCAACGTTGATGTTATTAAATTAATATAAACATATGACCCAGCGCAAGGTTGAGATATACATGACTCGCAAACGACCATTTAACAGGAGAAAAAAACAAAATCACTATCCGGTCAAAATTTAGTTAATACCAGAATCGCATTCCTGAATATCAAATCTATCATTCACCTAAGTTTCAAAGTTCAATTCGCCGTGTGAATATGTGAAATTTCGTTAAATATAGAGACTAGTTAGACCTCCAAAGCCCGCCACACATACAAAATAACCAGAAACCACTCATTGGTCCAAATTTCCACAGAAGCAAGCGTTCCTGGTAGTATATATCTATGGTAAACAAACCGACCTGCTGACATTTTGCTAGTCTTTTCTGGTAGCTTGCTAACAACATTGAAGAAAATAGTACCTTTATAAATAATTTTAATTACACAAAAAAAAAAAGTACAACGACTGGTCATTGTTTTTATTGACAGAATCCGCTTCGTTCGCATTCGTATACGTGCTAGAAGTGTCATTTTGAAACCATTTTAGCTGCTCTATAGAGGTGAATGGAGAGTGACAAATTCCCTATTCTGGAGTATCACCCCAGGAGAGCACAGAGCAATTAACAAACATATTTCACCACCATTTGGGCTCATATCATGGCCAGGTAACTATATAACCCAAAGTTCTACCAAAGTTTAGTTGTGCTTTAAAGATTTTGTTGTGAATTCTGTATATTTTTTTGCTAAGTGTAGGCCTACTGAGTGATTAAAACTGATTTTTCTGAATTGTATTTATTGTTTAATCTCCCTAATATGATATGAAGAAAGAAGCTGTGTTTACCTGCCAATGGATTATTCAGATTGTTGGCGCACTTGTTAAAGAGGCAATTGACCCAAAAATTAAATTAAGATGTTTTTATATACATGCACTGCTATCTATCCATTCAGATAGTTTAGCTGAGATTTCACTAGTTTTATAGATATCCGCTGCAGCTCACCATATCACCCTGATAGAACAAAGCGCCAAAAATGTAACAGCAAAATAAAATCAACAGCAACAACTCTTTCCAAATATAATGACACAGTTACTCACGAACATCCAAAGACCTGGTTGTGCACGGTTTTTTCAAAAACGACTTTCTACCGAAGTACGCCAACTGTGTATATCCGCACAAAGTCTCAAACAAAGCACACCAGTATTCTAGGGGGCACTATGTTGCATAAGCCCCAGAATACTGGTGTGTTTTAGTGAGCCATAAAATGATGGTGAGCCATCATTCATTTATTTTTGACTTAGAAACTGGACTAGCCCAGTGTATTTTCCTTTTTGGATTTATTCTTGCTGCAACCAGCACCTGTACATTGAAGGAACATGGAGTGCACTAGTTTATATCTTAATTTCATTTTTGGGTGAACTGCCCCTTTAAGCAAGGAAAATTAATGAAAACAGGTTGAGACCAATGGTCAGTTTAAAAGGAAGTTGCATACCGTTAATACCGGTATCAACTGTGTTTTAGAGGGAAGTAACACCGGTGTCAAATTAGTAACACCGTGAGAAGCCTTCTCAAGATTTAAGAAGCAGAAAAATAGAATCCATTTCAACATTCACAGAAATCTTGAAATGTCAAGCTTTTTATTATTTCTGAAAGTCACATACCTTGATATTTAGTCACAGTGGGCCTCATGAAACATTGCTACAGTCAAATCATCATTTTTCTTTCTTATGTGAATTTGTTCTTTGGTAAGATCAAAATCTAAGTGTGTTTGGAAACATGCGTACAAGGCATTTGTATAAGCTTTTTCTACTTTGAACGCTTTATTATTTATGCTAAGTCATTTTAAGTAGTATACTTATATTAACAAAAAATGTTTATCAATACAATTATTATATGATTATTAATATTATAATATATTAATATTAAATTGGCTATTGATTTTAACTACATTAACTAACCTATCTGAATAACCTCAAACAAGTTTTAATTTTTATTTAGTTTCCCATTTTGATTTTGTTTTCATGTTTAGTTTTAGTTAGATTTAAGAGTGGGTTTGGTAGTTTTAGTTTAGTTCTCATTTTTATATTTCAGTTTAGAGAGTTTTTTATTCGCACTTAGTTTTCATCTTAGTTTTAGTTTACGATAATAAACTTGTTGGGAACGAGAGTAATTCACTTTATTTATTGATAAAAGTAACTGATCATGATGATTGATTGTGATATGTAAAGAACCCCAGGCGCACTGCCAAACCCAACACTTAGCAATGGCCTGTTTGCTGCTTTTCGATAACTTGGCTAATCGTGCCTCGGGGAGAGAGCGCATCTTTGAGACAGTAAGCTATGAATTACCTATTGTTTGACGGTGAAGGCGGCATTCCTTTTATGGGATTGCTAGGGTGTCTCTTTATGCAAATCAACATAGGCACGCACATTCAATTTACAACCAATTCGTATTCAGCCTCTGATATACCAGGCCTACGCACAAATCAAATGTCTCTGCATGTTTCAGGAATCTCACGTTGGTTTTCCATAGGAGCTTTTATCACAAATAAAAGTAAGAAGAATTTAAGAAAAGTTTTGAGAATGCGGCCCATTGAGCGGACTGAAATATTTTGTACCTGAATTAGCACACAGCTGGTACTTACATTGAGTGTGATAGTTGCATGAATTTTAAGTGAAGCAAAAATAGAGTTAATCAGCCAATCAGAAACAATGTGACTATTCACTCTAGTGAGCCGGGTTAAATGTGACGGTGCCTCTGTCGCGACCTCCCATTGGCCTGTCACAGGACAGGGGCAGGATAGGCCGAGAAGCAGAGGTTGGGAGACAGGGGCAGGGTGGAGATCATTGGGAACAGGGAGAGAAAGAAAAAGCCACTGAGACCTGTCACTTCCTTTCCATCACAGATGAGAGAAAGCAAGTGGAAGCTGCGGTGGGGCGTATAGTGGAGGGGAAATGTCCATCAACACACGGGGCACAAATGTTAGTTATGGCCATCAGCGTGAGGGGAGATTTAGACCAGGCTGGGGGCACAGGGTGGGGGGGGGGGGGTCATAATTTATGGAACAATTCAAAGGGTTTCTGATCAGTACATCTGGGCCCCTTCTTAAGCAGGTACCCCTCAAATGGGATCTGGCTGGGGGGCACACATGCAAGTGACACGCCTCATTTTCTCAAAGTCAAAGACTGCAAATGGGTTGCATTTCCAACTGTCAGACAAATAGAACAGGGAGCAAAGCGCAGAGCATTGGCTGATGGATCACTGACAGTGGCAGAGAGCTGGGGATCTGGAAAAATTATTTTGAGCTCGACAGCGTTGTACATAAAACAAGAATCTGAATGATTCACTTTTCCAGGCTGCTGGAGAACTGTAATTAGGGAAATGAAACAATAGAACTGTGACATGTGCTTTGGGGCTTCCCTCAGAAACAGTAAACGCACATTTTGATATGGTTTAAATTTGCTTCTAATTTCAGTTCCAAGTGAACGCATGACCATAAATCATTAAAATTGATTGATGCTCTTGCATTCTAGACACAGAATACTGAACACAGAAAACAGTTAAGCATACTAAACACAGCTCAAATTCTTAAAGTCCACTCAAACTAGACCTATGGCCAGGGCCCTATAGCAGTTCTGGTCAGGAAGTTCAGCTTTTGAATGAATCTTGTCAGCATGCATGTACAGGACAAAGAATTATTGCCCGGACACACCCAGATGATGTCAGAGAAAAAGGAGGGATGCGATAGGTGGCTTACCTTGTACTTCCTACTGTTCCCCAGGAGTTCCCCCCTCTCTCAACCAGCTCACCACAGGTTTGGGGTTCCCAAAGGCAGTGCAGGTCAGAGTGATACTGCCCCCTTCCTTGGCTTCTACATACTGCGGGGGCGTGTCCGTGAAAGTGGGAGGGGCTACATAAAATGGAAGGAGAGAAAATTGTTTCAGAACACTTGTTTCAGACTCATGAGATCCCATTTCTTGCTTCTTTAATCGAGGGTTACTTTCAAGGGTTATGGACATAACAAAGAGTATACATTTCAGCAACCATACAGAGACAATAAGTAAACAAAAACAACACAAAAACTACAAACAAAATACCCCCCCCACTCAATAAAATGAACAAAGACCAATCCATTCTAAATCCACCTCTACCCTCCCAATCCCTCTACATTTCATCGTATCTGTCCTGAGCCACACCCCCATCCCACATCAGCTCCTGGCCAACCAAAGACCCAGCTCCTTCACCACCTTGCACATGCCACGTTTGCCCAGACATGTCAGTGAAGGGATCAATAGACATCCAAAGAGAAGAATGAATGTTTTAATGCAGAAATAGGTTTAACGCAGATCCCTAGACAGCATTTCCTGATGGGAGTATCCACAAGAAAGAATATTGTTCCTTTAATACAATCTGCCTTCCTGGTAAATAAAATGCAAAACTGATGTCCAGAGCTTTATGAAGGATCTTTCATTACCCATCAAGGAGCCTTTCATGGGGAATGACGCTGCAAATCACTTGGTATCACTGTACAGCAGTTGGTTGTGTCTCCTTGATCCAAATAATTACAATATAATTCATAGCCAATAGCAGAGGTTTTTCATAAACCTTAAAGTGTAAAGAGGGGATTGCCATCTCCAGCTAACTCCCACTGGGCAGACAAATAACCGGGGGGGATGCTATACCATGGCCAAACATACAAAGGGAGAATGCAGAAGCCTTTGAGTTTAGGTACCCATTGATGCTGTTCTTAGCACAATCGAGAGGTGACCCACAGCAATTAATCCTGCAGGTACACCTCAGCAAGACATTTATGGCCACCTAGGATATATGAGCTGACTCTCGTAGCTGCTTTCACAGTCACCTCAAACCACATTCCCTGTGAACAATTTCCCTTTCTTTCCCTGTTTGCATATCTCGAGAGACTGCTGCCTTCCAGGCTCTTGATTTAGGAGTGACACCGTGACCATGACCGTAACCACAGACACAAGCACGCACACACTTCCCTTCACTAAACTAACTCACAGAATGAGAAGTGTGAGGACACTGCTTTTAGCCCCAGAGCATTTTTGCCACGTTGTTCTGTGTCACGGTTTATCTGTTGCTTTTTTTCTTTGGGGGGGGGGGGGGGGGGTTTATCGACAAAAAACATTACAGGTTTCAGCTCTTAATATGTGATTTCCGAAGTCGGTGTGGACAGGGAACCAATCTCACCCTCTCATTGAACCCGCAGATCTTAATAAAACATTTTCTGCTGTTCTACTGGACTGCTGCAAGTACGTCATTGGATGTGGATATTCACTGATGGTATTTCCATGGCTAAAAATCCACTTCCAGCAGGAGTTTATAGACTGTACCAATACTTTTGCATTTAACTGTATATCCATTTTTATGTCATGCTGATACTTCTTTCCTTGAGTGCAGCTGTCTGAGTTACATGTGCCATAGGCAGGGCCACCAGTTTGCCTTCCCTGGTTTTTCTCACGTGGTACTTCAGTCCTCCACCAACTAGAGGTCGCAATAGCCTCATTGTCAAGCCACTTCTCTCAAGCAATTTTATCCCATTTGCACCAGCTCAATAATCTAAGTTGATAAAGTATTCGTCACTAATTTAGCACAGACAATGATTGACGGCGATGTTTACAAGCGACACTGGCATGTTTAAATTCAGTTTGGTTGCTCACTACCGTGGACATACTGCAGTATTTATAACGGCGCATGGTAGGTTTCATTAGGAGCGGTGGGAAATGCCCACATTAAGAATAAAAGCAGTTACACTGTATAACATTTAACTTGCACAAAAAAGTTAAATTAATGAGGTGTCTTAGTGCTGGGGCTAAAACACAAACACCCACACTGGTCCTTTTCAGACAAGATTTGACACCCCTGCTTTATATGGATGAATATGGATGTTTCTGCAGTGATACTCAATCCAGGTCCTGGAGAGCCACAGAGTCTGCTGCTGGTTTTTGTTTTTCCTTAAGATCAGCAACCGATTCAGACCAAGAAACCAGGTGACCTGAGTTATCTGTGTAATACGTAAGCAACTAAAGCCAGCAGACCCTGCAGCTCTCCAGAGCCAGGGGTTGAGGACCACTGGCTCACTCTCGACATGCTTTTCATAGCATTTAAACTTCCATCCATGTTCTCTTTCCTTCCTGACTCTCCCCATATTAGATCAACTCTAATTGTTTTTATAAACATCCCAAGTAGAAACTCAATTGTACGATTATTCACTTGACTGTGCCGTTGGAGTGCCAATGGGGACCACTGGAGGATAACCATTGAAATACTATAAAAAATTATAGTTTAAATCCCTACAGGTCACATGGTGGAGACAGACTGCTGGCCCTAGCCATAGTTAATAGTTATGGAAAATAAATGTAATATTAAATGCAATTTTTAAAAATGAATGATAATAAAATAACACAGACATACATCCTGTGGAGGCATGGACACTGTACAAGCTGGGTTGGAATTACTTTAAGTGTTTTTAACCACAAACCCACAAATGCCCCTATACCAGCCATTGTGAAGCCAGCAGGTCATCAGAAAGTTATCTAAACGTATCTAAAATATCCCTAATTGCACATGAAAACTGTCTGGGCCAATTGAAGACACACTAGAACTGAAATAATGCTTTTAAAATCCACAACGTGAACTATCCCTTTAAGTCTCTGCTGTGAAGAAAGGAGAGCGTTTGTCCCACTTGTGAAATGGACCTAAGAAGCTAATTGGACATTTCCCTTGTTATGTTTCTGGGAGACAATAAAAGAAATTGGTTAAAAAAAAAAAAAAAATTTTCAACCCTTTGTTGTGAACTACTGCATATGCAAATGGGAATTTCCGTGATATTGTTGGGAGGAGGGGGAAAGCTGAGTATCCCCATTTTTAGGTACAAATGCAAGGAGGCTTAAGGGCAGGGTTTTATGAGAATGCTGGAAACAATCCCGGATTTGGACTGAGCGTTTGCGAAAAAAAGCAAGCAGCAGCTGGGAAGCCGAGGCTGAAGGCAGAGTAGCGTTCCAGCTCGCGTTAGGACTGACGGCGTATCGCACAACCCAGAAAGCGGAGCAGGGCCACTCTGCGGAGCCACTCCGCTGCGCGCGGGCTGCGCCGTTCCGCATGACATGCAGGCGGGGATTGGAGGGCATGCTTGGGGGAGTTACACTTAAGGCTCAGGAGGGCAGCGGCCAACTCTGGCAGAGCTATGATGGTACCTTTAAAACAATGAGACAAGGAATCTAGCAGCACTGCAGGTTCTGAGACAAGCACCACACTTGCATGTACACACACACACTCAAGCGAACACATCGCACACACATAAAAAACATAAAAACACACAGCCACACTTCCACATGCGCGTGTACATGCATGCACACACACACACACACACACACACACACACACACACACACACACACACAGCATATATTTATAAAGGTGTTGAATACAATTCATGACAAGTAAAGATGTAGCTGGCCAGTTCAATATGGACTTAAGCATGAGTGAGTGAGGGTCCTGTCAGGTGAAGGACATGTGTGCGCATGCGCGGTGTGTGACGGTAAGTGTGCCCTGAGTCATCAATGAGAGGCTTTGCTCCCAATAGCAGTGCCTACTGCAGCAGCCTAGCCCTCCCTGTCCTACATTCAGTCTCATTACGAATGTGGTGAGAATGAAGCAATGCTACACTCCTCTGAGCAGTTTGCCAAACTGTGTTTAAGAGTCTTGCCTCTGGTGACCTGGAATGTCAGGGTAAGAAAGAAAGAAAGAGAGAGAGACAGAGACAGAGGGCCCTATCTTACACTCGGCGCAAATCGGCGCTAACCCAAACGCAAGTGTCTTTGCTATCTTACACCCGGCGCTGGGTTCATTATAACGCCTAGCGCTTACGTCCTTTAAACTACCATGTATTCTTGCGCCCGTTGCAAGTGAACGGGGGCGTGTTGGTTTTAAGATGAGGAGGTGGCCAGGATTATTTTTGGCGTATTGCTATCTTGAGCCAGCAGAAAGCGCTTGCGCTAGAACCACCACAAACCTGGTCTAAAGTCATGTCGCAGTTTTTTACAAGTTATTTTAACGGCGCATATAAGTGCGTCTACATAGGCGTGTGCACAACGCGTGTACCCTCCTGTTTGTTACACACAGGGGCGCGCACAAGCATGACTAAAATATCAAGATTACAAGGTGAAATATTATTATTGTGTAGGCTATATCAAAAAATGCATAATAATAAAAGGATCCATAGCCTACCTTTCCCTCAGCGAAGGGGAATGCCACATTGAATTGCTTTCTGCCCACTCCATCAACATCCAGGCGATGTGCGATGGTACGGGACAATGGCTATCCATTAAAAAGGAGCTGATAACACCTATATCAAGCCTAATGCGCAAATTGTCATTTACACCTAATGCGTGAATTGTCATTCAATGGAAAACTCGCGCACTGCAATAGACGGACATTTGAGTTCTGAAAATGCGCTTCAGATGTCATTACAATTAGAAACGAAAACAAATTTGCAGCACGTTACACAATTAATTCACAATTAATTTTAATGCCATTCTCTGCATGTGCGCTGCATGTTCTGTTTCCCCTGCTGGAAGTCGCACGTTTCACGGTCTTCCTGGGAAAGGGGATTGTTTTAAAGCATTACGCTACGAGTAAAAACAGGTTGGACACATTTCCATAAACAGGACATTATTAAACAAGGGGAAATATGCGTGAACATATGGGTTTGCCAACCTGACAGCTTTATTGTATTTAGTGTCATCATTAAGGCAAAATAACGGTATTTATGTTATTAATCAATATTATTATGCAGGTAGCCTAATGAACTTCTGATGAAGCTTGAACGTCGAGAACTCCATGAGAACAGCCTCATGGAATTGATGTTTGGACACATTCATTGCATAATCAAACAAAATTCGCTGAACAAGCAGGCTAATTTGGCGTTTTCTAAGGTGAGACTGAAGCCATTGATAGCTTATTCTCAGCTGTTGCAGGTCCTTTTAACGAAATTTAACCGCATATATTTTATAAAAATAACAGCCCTGTCGGGAATTACCGGGAACTCATAGGCTAATGGTTAGTCCGAATAATATTGATCATACTCCATTTAGCCTATTCCTTGATCACACTAAACATCCGAGCAAGTCTGTTTCGCCATCAAGCAATCCGCCAAGGTGGAAAAGCAGGCTTTTAAAGGGAATGGGATATGACATTTGGATTGGTTTATTGCATGTCACGCCCAAGACACACCCTATAATTAATGAAGCGACTAGGTTCAGCCCATTTGCACCTTGCGCCGTGCTTAGCGCCCCAAAAAACACGCCGTTAAAATAGCAAAAGTGGACTTGGACACGCTCAAAATGGACTTTACCGCCATGCGCTTAGACCAAGGGCCAAGATCACCAAGATAGAGCCCAGAGAGAGGGAACTGCCAATTAGACACAAGGGGGCTCTATCTTGGCGATCTTAGCGCTTCGTCTAAGCGCATGGCGTTAAGTGCATTTAGGGCGTGTCCAAGGCCAGTTTTGCTATTTTAACGGCGTGTTTTTTGGGCGATAAGCACGGCACAACGTGCAAATGGGCTGAACCTAGTCTCTTTATTAATTATAGGTGTGTCTTGAGCGTGACATGCAATAAACCAATCAAAATGTCATATCCCATTCCCTTTAAAAGCCTGCTTTTCCACCTTGGCGGATTGCTTATGAAACGGACATGCTCATGCGTGTTTAGTGCGATCAACGAATAGGCTATATGGATAAATAGTAGCCTATGATCAATATTATTCAGGACTAACCATTATGAGTTCCCGGTAATTCCTGACAGTGCTGTTTACAAAATATATGTGGTTAAATTTCATTAAAAGCACCTGCGACAGCTGAGAATAAGCGACCAATGGCTTCCGTCTCACCTTAGAAAACGCCAGATTAGCCTGCTTGTTTAACGAATTTCGTTTGATTATGCAATGAACTCATGTTCAAGCTTCATCCGAAGTTCATTAGGCTACCTGCATTCTAATTTTGATTAATAACATAAATAACGTTATTTTGCCTTAATGATGACACTAAATACAATAAAGCTGTCAGGTTGGCAACCCATAGGTTCAGCATATTTTCCCTTGTTTTATAATGTCCTGCTTATGGAAATGTGACCAACCTGTTTTACTGGTAGCGTAATGCTTTTAAAACGATCCACTTTCCCAGGAAGAAGGTGAAAAGTGTGATTTACAGCAGGGGAAACAGACCTGCTCCTGTAAAGCGCACATGCAGATAATGGCATTAAAATTAATTGTAAATTAATTGTTTAACGTGCTGCAAATTTGTTTTCGTTTCTAATTAGACACTTAGTTCTCTTTAAAATATTTTGTTCAGTTATGGAATAACAGGTGAAATCAGCGGGGTTTTAATAAGCTGAGTGAGACGGATGTGTGAGGGTAGGACCCGAAATGCACGACTCAGAAGCAGTGGTTGCAGATAAAGTCCCGTGAGGGCTTTTAATGAAGGAATGTCCAATGAGCGTGGTCAAAAAACAAGCAAAGTTCATACACAAAAAAATCCAGCCAAAACCAATGTACAGTACCGAGGGAGAAGGCAGTCTCAGAATCGGTACACCATGCAATAGTCCAGTAACCAGAGTAGCTGTCAGCGGGGGCAGAAGTACAGGCAGATGGTAGGCTGGCTCGGGGTCGAAGGCAATGCAAGAGTCAAGACCGAAGTCCGCTCCCGCGGGGCAAAAGTACAAAAGACAGCAGGCAAAAAACTCGTGGTACAGGCAGGCAGTGGTCAACAAAACAGAAGTCCGGTAACAATGGTCAATAAACAGGCTTGGATCGTAAACAAAAAGGCAGGCTTGGATATAACGCTCAAAAGTGCACTGACAAACAGGAGGCAACAATTTCGCAAAGACAAGACATGAACACTGAGCTTAAATGCAGGTGTAGTCAGGTGCAGACAATTAGCTTGAGAGCAGCATGCGAATGGAAATCAGGTGTGGAGGGCTGACAAAGGTAACAAGATAATTAGTAATCGTTAGTAATACACCTATCCTGACCTAGCGTTAGTAAATTAGTAAATGACATGCACGAGAACGTAAGGCAAACATGAACACATGGTTAGAGAGTTAGTATTACCCAATCCTGATCTAACGTTAGTAGATTACTAAACTAGACACGGGAGAATGAAACAATTAGGGAAGCGTGAGCGACAGCAAGAGAGATAGAGAAAGCATGAACGCAAGGCTGCGGAAAAAACATGAAAATGTGTATGCTAACAATGAACGGGAAACGTAACATGAATCAAATATAAAACATGACATGAGAAGACTAGAAAATAAATCGTAACAATAGCAAACATGAAACGTGACATGACATGAAAATGAAACATAACAAGAATTAAACATAAAACGTGGCGTGACTAGACTAAACATAATACGTGACATTTACAAGAAACTAACTAAGACAGAAATGAAACATAAAACGTGAGATGACAGGCTAGAATCGTGACACTGAGAGTATGGAAACCTTAATTCACTGTAATTAAAAAAATATGAAGGACGAAGAATAGCTAAGGTTACAATTCAGTTAACATGGTGACATTTATCTCCATTTTTTAACCATAGGCTATCGAAAAAACCTTATGCACAGCGAATCCTCTGTAGCCTAGGCTATTTGAAAAACAATAAATGCAATATTCACTGGACAAGGTTTTGAACTTTTTTCTGTCACAGCCATTATATTTACTTACAGGCTGTATTCCTAGCTAAACAGAGCTGTATTGTAATGACATCTGAAGAGCATTTTCAGAACTCAAATGTCCGTCTATTGCAGTGAGTTTTCCATTGAATGACAATTCACGCATTAGGTGTAAATGACAATTTGCCCCATTAGGCTTGATATAGGTGTTATCAGCTCCTTTTTAATGGATAGCCATTGTCCCGTACCATTGCACATCGCCTGGATGTTGATGGAGTGAGCTGAGGGACAGGTATGTTTTTTTTTTTTATATAGCCTACACAATAATAATATTTCACATTGTAATCTTGATATTTTAGTCATGCTTGTGCGCGCCCCTGTGTGTAACAGACTGGAGGGTGTACGTGCATTGTGCACACGCCTATGTAGACGCACTTATATGCGCCGTTAAAATAACATGTAAACAACTGCGACATGACTTTAGACCAGGTTTGTGGTGGTTCTAGCGCAAGCACTTTCTGCTGGCTCAAGATAGCAATACGCCAAAAATAATCCTGGCCACTCCTCATCTTAAGACCAACACGCCCAGTTCACTTGCAATGGGTGCAAGAATACATGGTACTTAAACGACGTGAACGCAAGGCGTTATAATGAACCATGTGCCATGAGGGTGTAAGATAGCAATGACACTTGCGTTTGCTACAATAAACTTTTGTCATTGTTTTTAAGATAATGCAAATGCAATACATGGTTAGGTAATTAACGTATCTAGTGTTATGCTCTCACTCCCATCCTTTTGTGTCCTGTGTTTTACCTGTTTCCTCTCGTATCGTGTTGTTTGTATCCCTGTTTGTTTCCCTCGTGCTGCAGGTTAGGCATGGTTTTCCCTTTAGTGTCACTCTGTTCCACTACTCTTTATCCGCCTATCCCTTTCCTTCTCTCTGCATGCATTCTGCACACTCTCTGCTCCGTTAATCACTCATGCATACATTCACACGCGGCACTTAATTGATTGTTAACTGTTGTATTTAGTCACCCGGTGTTCTTTGTCCTGTGCCAGTTCGTTAAGTCTCTTTGTAGTAATACCCTGGTCTTGTCTCGTGGATACTTTGTAGCTAGTCCTGTCTTGCCTGCTGAAAAGCTATCGTTCTGAAGCAGCGTTACTCGCTATTTTCCAGTCTTGTCCAGCTTTAATTAGCTCTCGCCAGGAACGGCGTTAACACGCTGTTCATTCTGTCCTGCCTCGCTGTTACTAACTTTGTCTGCTCCAAGTCTACCAGCCTGCAGTTGTGTGTGCATCCAGCCTGTGCTCCAGTTCTGCCCATCTACAGCTGTGTACGCATCCTGCCTGTGCTGCGGTTCTGCCAACCTGCTGCTGTGTGTGCATCCAGCCGGTGCTCCAGCTCTGCTAACCTGCAGCTGTTCGTACCCACTCCACTCTGCCCGGTCTCCCGCTCCCCGCTCCTCCTCTGCTCAACCAGCCCGGATTCCTGCCACTATCCAGTCCCTGGCCTCACCCGCTCCCGCTGATCCCCTGCTAATCCATACCTGGTTTCTGTCTTGTCTGTCTCTCTCCCTATGCTTCAGGAGGAATTCTTGTCGAAGCAATAAATTATTGGAATTCCTTGTGTGTTTGAGTGGTGCATTTGGGTCCCAGTTCATACTCGGAACCGTAACAACTAGGCATAGTTAAATGATCACAGAGTTGGCAAAGCAGTTTGGTGTTTAATCTTTTTTACTGCGAGCCATAACGTTAGATCCGTCTCTTCTATAAATTACCGTAGCAACAGCATACAGCTGGTAAATAACATTAATCTGCAGATAAAAAAGTTTTTTATTCGGCAAATATGTTAGTTACGACAACTTTAATCTAGCAAAACATTTTTGTGGTTAGAGGTGCAGTATTCAGTTTGGAAATACGATTTATCATAGTAGGCCTAGAGGTTTACCTGTAGGCTAAATTAGCTAACGTCAGCAACATGCGGACTGCTTGTCACTTCGCAAAGCACATTAATCTGTAAATATATTGTGTCTTATATAAGTTGCATCTAACAAACTTCGTAGTATTTTTCAGATGTTCCCATGCATATCACGATGCGAATCTGAACTGCAGGCTATTTCCTTAGCTACCCTGCATGTTAGGCTATTTAAATAGGCTACACTGCATCGTCTGCATGACCAAACCATTTTTAAAAAGCAAGAGAGAGGGAGCCAGGTAACGTTAACATTGCAACTTGTTGCTCTTCTTTGTTGTTGTAGTCGACCAGTGCCGGCACTACATTCGTAGGTAACGTAAAGTATCGCTACGCCGCCGTACTTCCACAGAGAATATACGTAAGCACAAAGTAAAGGATTCAACGATAGTTTGACATCAAAAATGATGGTATAAACACTCAAAATAACCCCGATAGACTGTCGTCGTATTTTATTTGCTTTGGGTGCACTGTGGAGTGTTTAAGTGCGTTTGGTAGTGGATGCTACCAGTTACCTTAGATTTGCGCTAGCATTAGCAACGTGTTATTAGCTGAAAATGGTTTCCATCAATCAACTACATCATGGGTAAGTCGTAATTGAGGCATTATGTCCAAAATTCCAAACTATCCCTTTAAGTCCATAAAAATCAATAAGCAACTATATACCATCATTGTTGGTAACCATGGTATAAGAGATATAAACCACTCCATGCAGTGTATATATACAAGAATATATGGCACTCCAGGCTGGTTAATGGCCCGAGGCTGAAATCACCCCTGTCGTGCCGTATATTCTTGTATATATACGGCATGTCATGGTTTATATCTTACATATATATATATATATATATATATATATATAGAGAGAGAGAGAGAGAGAGAGAGAAATTTTATTTCTAGACTGGATTTCCAAAATATTAACATTCTATATATCCTGCACTAAGCTGCTTTATCCTGGTGTAACAATTAACAAGATAATCAGTACCCACTGTAATACATCTCTGTGTGTCCAAAATTATGCTTGTGTTTTTCCAAACAGACTAAAGCTAAGGGAACCGAGACCTTGTAATAAATAAAGGTGGAAGACTTGTGGACTTTTTTGCCTGATGTTAAATCCCACGCAGCATAAATTATTGTCAAAAGAAACTAAAACTTCAGGTGCACGGACATTGGTCTGTAAAAACGACATAAGAAATGAAAAGACAGAATGACGTAGAGACAGCGGAAGAGAGGACGGTAACAAACAGAGAGAAATCAAAGCAGAAAGCAAGTAAGAAGGAAAGCACCACAGACAGACAGTAAAAGGGAGGCTATGCTCTCTGACAGTCACCCCCTGATGATGAGGCGTTTTGGGGCTGAATAGAAGCAGTCTTCACAACCCCTTTACTGCCTCCAGGTGGGGAGAAGCAGGGGGTTGGGTGTGTGTGTGTGTGTGTGGGGGGGGGGGGGCTGGGGGTTCTCGCTCCTCATGCCCAGGACACCTGCAGAAGAACGAGGGCAGACCCGGATCCAGCGGCGCTCTCTCTCTCTCCGCTTGGCGAGACGCCTGGCGCGGAATCAAAGCGCGAGTGTGCGTGCGCCTGGAAAAAGCCACGAGCACAGGGGTGGCTGTGTGCTGGAAAAAGCCACGAGCACAGGGGTGGCTGTGTGCCGGAAAAAGCCACGAGCACAGGGGCGGTTGTGTGCTGGCAGCTTTTCTGGCTAAAAGGGAGCTACGGGACATCTGTGTTTCCGGTAAAAGAGGCTTTTTGATGCGGCTGAGGGGAATCTAGTCTGAATACCAATTCTATCACAGTTCCCCTTTCTAAAAAACATGGGATTTGTCTGGACATCTATCTGCCTCTTTATTCCATCCAACGTCTCAGGGCAGCTGAAATACGCATAGAAAAAGAAGGACTGATTTAGATTTATGCTTTCTTCCTGTGGTTTGTTGCCTCTGTATCCTAGAGTGATCAAGTGTGCAAGTGAGAATCACGTAATGGGCTGAAGCCATCTGCGTATTGTGCCTGTATGTCAAGGCTGGATATATAAGTGTATTCAGGCAATCACTCACCCACACACACACACACATGCATGCGCAGGCATTTATACACATATTTGTAAACACACATTAGACACACACCCACACACATGGACACACTGAACACATGTGCACACACACAGACATACACATAAGCACAGAGTAAATGAAAATGCACAAACATGCTGCTTATTCACACACTGAACGCACACCCACTCACACATACATACATAGCCAAACACGCACACACACAGACATACACATAAGCACAGAGTAAATGAAAATGCACAAACATGCTGTATACTCACACACTGAACGCACACCCACTCACATGCACACATACACACATAGCCAAACACGCACACACACAGACAAATCACTATCCCTCGTCTGCACTATATGATCGTTATCCTGGAGACTTAAAACTGGAGCAGGGGACAGATTACATCATCAGTGTGTGAAGCAATGACACCGCTGTGAGCTGGTATCACGAGCTCAGATTAAAACAGCGCAAAAGCGGCTAGCTATAACAAGAACAAGCCCTGGAGGCAGCCGGCAGCAAGGTGCTGAAAATTCACGCAGATGTTCCTGCTCACCCTCCCCCCCACTCCCCCTGCCACTCCCCCAGCAGCACGGGTGTGAGCTGATTGGCAAAAATCTATAAAGACTAGCTGTATTTTTATTTTTTTTTTGGAAAAAGTGAGAATCTATTAAGCATACTGTATATTACCACTCATAATTTCCAACTGAATATGTATACCATATTTGCACCCAATAACGTGCACAGTTCTGTAAAACCTTGCCTGCTATATTATGTGTAAATGGTTCAGATTTTCCTCAGGAAAAGAGAATCAAAAATAGTCCCAATCAAATCCAGGAAACTGTGACAAACAACAGGAAAGCACTGTGCAGAAAAGTCCATGTGACTCCAGGACATGCCTGGGGTTGCTGGGAGAATTTTAATTCAGGCAAAGCTGCCAGCTTTCTCATGAGACGTCAAGAGTATTTTTACAGTGCAACACATAGAGGAGATCTGTGAGCTTTAAGTAGGGGAGGCTACAAATGACCTTGAAGCCAGAGACGGTCCTGACTCTAAAAATGTGTGATTTTTAAATAAAGATCACCCTGCAGGTGCCAACTTCCTTTTTAATTGACTGCATGGGCTGTAATGTAGTTGGACTATGTCTGTGTAAGGTTGTGTACTTAGTAGAACTATGTCTGTGTAAGGTTATGTACTTAGTAGAACTATGTCTGTGTAAGGTTGTGTACTTAGTAGAACTATGTCTGTGTAAGGTTATGTACTTAGTAGAACTATGTCTGTGTAAGGTTATGTACTTACAAGAACTATGTCTGTGTAAGGTTATGTACTTAGTAGAATTATGTCTGTGTAAGGTTGTGTACTAAAGTAGAACTATGTCTGTGTAAGGTTATGTACTTAGTAGAACTATGTCTGTGTAAGGTTGTGTACTTCGTAGAACTATGTCTGTGTAAGGTTGTGTACTTCGTAGAACTATGTCTGTGTAAGGTTGTGTACTAAGTAGAACTATGTCTGTGTAAGGTTGTGTACTTAGTAGAACTATGTCTGTGTAAGGTTATGCTACTTAGTAGAACTATGTCTATGTAAGGCTATGTACTTAGTAGAACTATGTCTGTGTAAGGTTGTGTACTAAAGTAGAACTATGTCTGTGTAAGGTTATGTACTTAGTAGAACTATGTCTGTGTAAGGTTGTGTACTTAGCAAAAAAACAAAGCAAAACCAAAGGTCACATTTCAAAAGGCAAACTGAGCCACAGAAACTGCATGTGCAATATCCCCGTGTGTTAGGGAACACGGTGGGGGGCAGGGAGGGGGGGTATGTTGGAGAGAAGACAGGGCTGGGGGGGGGGGGGGGGGGGGGCAAGATTTATAATCCATTCACATGGTGAAGGCAATCTGTGAAGAAAACACATTTTCTTATCAAGGGACCCACTTCTCGCAGGAGACAAATTGCATGTGAGCAGTGGCATACTGAAACAGGCATGGCCATGTGTACCTTCATCAGCCCTGCAGACTGTATGCTCACAGCCGTGCAAGTTCAGCAGCCCTGCAGACTGTATGCTCACAGCCGTGCACGTTCAGCAGCCCTGCAGACTGGATGCTCACAGCCGTGCACGTTCAGCAGCCCTGCAGACTGTATGCTCACAGCCGTGCACGTTCAGCAGCCCTGCAGACTGGATGCTCACAGCCGTGCACGTTCAGCAGCCCTGCAGACTGGATGCTCACAGCCGTGCACGTTCAGCAGCCCTGCAGACTGTATGCTCACAGCCGTGCACGTTCAGCAGCCCTGCAGACTGGATGCTCACAGCCGTGCACGTTCAGCAGCCCTGCAGACTGTATGCTCACAGCCGTGCACGTTCAGCAGCCCTGCAGACTGGATGCTCACAGCTGTGCTTCCCATTATTTCCAAACCATGCCATTAACCTGCTGAAATGTCCTGTAATGTAGTCTGTGACACAGTAGAACCCTTGTTACACTTTCTTCAGCCTCAATACAATGTCTTGCAACCAAAAAAAAAGACGAAAAAATCAAGCGGAAGTGGGAGTATTTGCATTCTTTTTTTAAGGCAGGAAGCCCACGCCAGAACCAGAAGCAATGACCTCATAGCAAGCAATGTGTGATTTTGGCTCCAGTCTACAATTTGCCAACACTTTTTATTTCCCCCCTGTACGTATGTTTACTTCCACACCTGTATGTGTGGGATCTTCTTTTATCAATCATCTGTATATGCGGTCTGTAACTACTTGTGCATGGCCATGTACACCATGCAAGTGACCTTGAGCGCGCAGAATGGCACCCAATAAATAAAATGTATTATTATTATTATTATTATTATTGATCATACAATATACACTTCTGCTAGTACATCCATCATTTTGTGGAGCTAGAAAGCTCCAGTCAAGACACCTCAAATAGATCAGACCCATCAAGCCATATGTGATCTCTCTTCCATGAGATGGGACAGTAAATAGTTTGCACAGGATTCTGATGCAACACAGGCATCATTCTGTTTTGTTCAGTAAATCTTTAAGCAGTACAGATTGAGAAGCATGCATTAATATGATTTAGCAAGACCAAAACCTTGGCAGCAATTTTGCGTTTAACATATTTTAATATGCTTTCAGCATATTAAATAAATATTACTATAACTTGCATACATAATGACGTCATCCTTACATCTTGGCAGAAGGAAAAAAAGTAATCAAAGCATGAAAAATGTGTTAACCATCAACATATCATCCTGGAAAATATCATGCAGAGGGGGCTATAATGCTAGCTAAATGCTAGAATGGAAGCCAAATGACTGGATTGGGGGTCTGAGAATCTCATTTGGGAAACTCAAAGCAGTTGACTTTCAAAGTAGGCTGCTGAAAGAGATGGATTGAAACTGAAAAGTGAGAAGGTTCAATAGAAGAAAAGGGGGGAAGGAAACCCTGATGTGCTGATATGTGCTGATATGTGCTGATATGCAGAGATAATTATGACAAAAAACAAAGCGGTGGTTTCTGATAAGCGACATTCTGAAATTAATGCAAATCCTGTCTCCAGAGACTCCTAGATTTTCGCTGATTATGATCTGGAAATCATCCACGGATGTTGTGGTCCTGTCAGAAAACTCCCCGCAGATAGACCCCCCATGTCTAATGTGTAACAATGGCAACTCTGAAGACAGACAAATCAATGTGTCATGCAGATTTTTGCTTTTTAATTCCTTTTTTATATAATACACATACTACATAATTACCTTAGGAGACCGGATCTCCTTACACATTCTGCTTACATAATCCCTCAGCTTTGTCCTTCTCACACTGCTCTCCTTCAATCATGGCTGCAGGCTAATTTCACATGCTTGTGGTGGAAAAAAAAAGCATTATCATTATGCATAATGGACTTAGGGACCGGTAATGCAGTCTAACTCAAACTGTCCTTTTCCATTCAGTGTTTTCCCACCCCCTGCAGTGGCGTAGACACAGTCACCTTTTCTTTAGGATAAAGAGATGAACGAGAGCAGATGGGCTCCTTGGAGCCAGGCTTGTGCTCCCCAACATGGTGCCACTTGTCATTGAGTGTGGCCAAGTTTTAATTATAATGCAATTACCAGGCAAAGAGATCAGAGTGTGCCACCAAAATAAAGGCTTTATACAGCATACTGAACAGTGGTAACTGCACATCCATCTACATCATTTTGGAGTGTAATAAAGCATTCTTTAGAGTGGTGTATCCCGCTGGGGCTCCTGTGCTATGAGCAGTCATAACATCTTTGATTCAGCATTAATCTAGAAGATGGCATTTAGTTCCCTGATACCACGATTCACAGAGTACTTGAAAGTATGTAGAGCAACTGTGGTTTTGGGAGGAAGTAGCTGTAACTCCTGTCGGAAAGGGGTCAGTCACCTTCAGAATCATGGAAAAACATCAACCAGCTTCAGCGAAGAGGCCAGCTTTCAGGAATACAAGGGCCAGATTCACAAAAATCTTCTTCAGAAAACACGTAGGATCTAGGATTTAGGAGAATGTTCTCAAATGCAATTCTTCAACATTTTCTTAAGAAATGACCATTATCCTACGAACGTCTTAATTTTAGCCAATTACAAACTTCTTAACCAACATCTTATCTTTATTATCATTATGGCCCACTAAATACAGACATAGGCTAGATTGAATAAATATTTTAGGTCCTTTTCTTGTAGTGGTTTGTGTGAATGGTTTAATCCGTTCACGACACAGATAAAAATAAAAAAACAAATTTTATAAGAAACGTTTCAAACGGTTTTTATTAAACTTCGCATTGTAGCTACTTAGCTTAACGTTACATGTTTGTTGCTCAATTGTTAGCTAAAGGAAATGGAAAATAAGAAAGGCCAGTTGTCCAATTTCATGGAGGTCATGGTGGAGGAGGTCATAACAAGAAAGCAGCTACTGCTGGGAAAGTTGGACAATGCCGGTGTTATAGCCGAAGCTAAAAAAAAAGGGCTAAGCCTACAATGGTGATTATCACTGATTACATGAAACAAACAAAAACACCTGACAAAAGGCCTTTAAAATTGAGACTGTGAAAGAAATCATATTCTTGTTTGTATAATAATAATATCAGCTAAGGATTGAAAATTGTGGTTTACCTCTTCAATGTAGTGAATAGCCTAAAGACAAGTGTGGAGCTATCTGAGTATTATCTGACTATTAGTGACTCACTGATTTGACCTCATGGTTGGTTCAAACACATCAATGATTGACAGCTCATTGTATCTCTGCCCACCCCTACTGTGGCCCATGAAGAGAAAACCTACGAATAAATGGGATTCTTGAAAACAAAGTTCTTATGTTTTTTAAGAATCCCATTTATTCGTAAGTTTTCGCTTCAGAAGAAACTTATGAAGAAAGTTAGAAAAATACTTAAGAAGTTTTTTGTGAATCGTAACTCTTCCTAAGTCATAGGTTAGGGAAAAAATGCCATTTAAGAAGTTTTTTGTTCTTAAGAAGGTTTTGTGAATCCGGCCCCAGATAGCTACCATCAGTGGGTGCTTACTAGATGGGAGAGTGAGGTTTCATGAGCCACAGTAGGGGTGGGCAGAGATACAATGAGCTGTCAATAATTGATGTGTTTGAACCAACCATGAGGTCAAATCAGTGAGTCACTAATAGTATGTGACAGCTGCACCTGTTTTTGGTTTAATGAGACCTTGGGCCCTATCTTACACCCGGCGCAAAGCGGCGCTAACGCAAACGCAAGTGTCTTTGCTATCTTACACCCGGCGCTAGGTCCATAATAACGCCTAACGCTTACGCCGTCAAACTAGCATGTTTGACGGCGTAACTCTTGCGCCATCATTAGTGAACTGGGCGTGTTGGTCTTAAGATGAGGAGTGGCCAGGATTCTTTTTGGCGTATTGCTATCTTGAGCCAGCAGAAAGCGTTTGCGCTAGAACCACCACAAACCTGGTCTAAAGTCATGTCGCAGTTGTTTACATGCTATTTTAATGGCGCATATAAGTGCGTCTACATAGGCGTGTGCACAACGCGCATACCCTCCTGTCTGTTACACACAGGGGCGTGCACAGGCATGACTAAAATATCTAGATCACAATGTGAAATATTATTATTGTGTAGGCTATATCAAAAATGCATAATAATAAAAGGTTCCATAGTTCCACATACCTTTCCCTCAGCGAAGGGAAACAATGCCACATTACATTGCTCTCAGCCCACTCCATCAACATCCAGGCGATGTGCGATGGTACGGGACAATGGCTATCCATTAAAAAGGAGCTGATAACACCTATAGCTATCAAGCCTAATGCGCGAATTGTCTTTGCACCTAATGCGTGAATTGTCATTCAATGGAAAACTCGCGCACGGCAATAGACGGTTCTGAAAATGCGCTTCAGATGTCATTACAATACAGCTCTGTTTATCTATGAATACAGCCTGTAAGTAAATAGAATGGTTTGTGACTGAAAAAAGTTCAAAACCTTGTCCAGTGAATATTGCATTTATTGTTTTTCAAATAGCCTAGGCTACAGCGAATTCGCTGTGCATAAGGTTTTTTTCGATAGCCTATGGTTAAAAAACGGAGATGTCACCATGTTAACTAAATTGTAACCTTAGCTATTCTTCGTCCTTCATATTTTTTTAAATTACAGTGACCAGGTTTCCATACTCTCACCGTTTAAAACCCAGCTGATTTCACCCGTTATTCCTTAACTGAACAAAACGATTTTAAAGAGAACTAAGCGTCTAATTAGAAACTAAAACAAATTTGCAGCACGTTACACAATTAATTCACAATTAATTTTAATGCCATTCTCTGCACGTGAGCTGCATGTTCTCAAGTCGCACGTTTCACGGTCTTCCTGGGAAAGTGGATTGTTTTAAAGGATTATGCTACGAGTAAAACAGGTTGGTCACATTTCCATAAACAGGACATTATTAAACAAGGGGAAATATGCGTGAACTTATGGGTTGCGAACCTGACAGCTTTATTGTAGGCTATTTAGTGTCATCATTAAGGCAAAATAACGGTATGTATGTTATTAATCAATATTAGCCTACTATGCAGGTAGCCTAATGAACTTTGGATGAAGCTTGAACTTCGAGAATTCCATGAGAACAGCCTCTTGGAATTGATGTTTGACACTTTCATTGCATAATCAAACGAAATTCGCTGAACAAGCAGGCTAATTTGGCGTTTTCTAAGGTGAGACTGAAAGCCATTGATAGCTTATTCTCAGCTGTTGCAGGTCCTTTTAACGAAATTTAACCGCACATATTTTGTAAAATAACAGCCCTGTCTGGAATTACCGGGAACTCATAGGCTAATGGTTAGTCCGAATAATATTGATCATACTCCATTTAGCCTATTCCTTGATCACACTAAACATGCACGAGCATGTCTGTTTCGCCATCATAAGCAATCCGCCAAGGTGGATAAGCAGGCTTTTAAAGGGAATGGGATATGACATTTATTGGTTTATTGAATGTCACGCCCAAGACACACCTATAATTAATGAAGCGACTAGGTTCAGCCCAGTTGCGCCATGCGCCGTGCTTAGCGCCAAAAAAACACGCCGTTAAAATAGCAAAAGTGGACTTGGACACGCCCTAAATGGACTTAGCGCCATGCGCTTAGACTAAGCGCCAAGATCGCCAAGATAGGGCCCCTTATCTTCCCACCACTGCGTCGACGACAGAGAACCTGCCTGTTTTCAGGACCATGGACAGCTACCCATTGCTTTCAGGGAGAAAGCAGGGCCTTCAGGACCAGGGACAGCGGCCGCCTTCAGGACCAGGGACAGCGGCCGCCTTCAGCCTTGTCTGCTGATTGCTACACTCACAGTCCCAGATTAGCATGGCTAAACTGCATTCCCTGAAGAAAACATGACTAGCCCCACAGTAACATTCGGTACGTTTACATGCACAGCAATATCAGATTATTGAAAGCTATCAGTTTATGCCAGCATTTAACTTATCACATTCACATGGATATAAGTAATGTGATCACTCCAAAAGCCGCGTTTACATGATTCTCTCCATAATCGGCTCTGTGGAAATGGTAGCTACTAACTGCTTCCTGTTGCAAGGCCCAAAATGCTCCCATCAAAAATTATTATTATTATTATTATAGCTAGCTAGTAGTAGTTCTTATTACAGCTAGTTATTTTATAGCTAATTGCTAGTGGTTGATTTATATTATTGTAGCCATTATTATTATAGCTAGCTTTACCAATCTCTAAATTTGGCCAATTTCCCGATAATGTCCAAACATAAGGTCATAAGACTCAAAAATATATTTTCACCAGTGAAATGCGTTCATTTAATAATAAAATTCTGGAAGTGAGATCCCGAAGGAACCCTCGCCCGGGCAAAAAGGCGGAACATTTTTGACCTTATGCCGTCCCTCTGCCTGACATCGACAGTTTCAAATAGCCAAAAGAAATCTGAGTAAGACGTTTACATGCACCAAAAAGTCTTGAGGGAGTGGCAATTGGTGGGCGCTCCCGGGGTGTGGGGAGGGACTCAGCGAGAATCGTCATGCACCAGCGGCCCCGGGCGAGTTGGAATCGTGGTCAGGAGCTTCCTCTGTTAATCGGGTTTCGAGTATGCTGATGAGGACCTCACATAATCAGATAAAAGTGTTTACATGACCATTTCAATAATGAGAGTTTTGCCATAGTCGGGGTAAGATTGGAGTATTAGTGTGCATGTAAATGTAAATTTTGGAGAGACACAAGGTCATATGACGTCAATCTGACATTGAAGTTCCCACAAGATCTGTCCATTAAGACATAAGGATTATATGCCTGCAGTTAAGGTCCTCCTAACATTGTACTGCATGTACATGTGTACATACTCACATGCATGATATATGTTTTCCTTTAATATTGATCCACAAAGTACACTTAGTAGCACAATCACATCACGTGTTTATGTTTGTGTTTGTGTTGTCCACTGGAACAACATATCTTCTTGAGACCCGGCAATTCATTTTGGTCCCCAGGAGGGGATATGAGTCTCTGCTTTTAATCTCAAGAACCATATATTCTACTACGCTAAAACCTACACTACAATAAAAATTAAATAACTAATATTTTTGAAAATATTTTCACTTCTAAATATTTTTGTCATCCAAGACATTTGTATTATGTCAAAAAAATCACATTTTTTCTGCCATGGCCAAGGAGTGAAAGACAGTAGAGGAACTAAACACTACCTGTGAATATACTGTCCAGACAGCAAAGAACAACAGCTGAACATAATGTACAGATTTAAGCTAGCCGACAGTATTTGTCTAAATGTTCTTAAAACTGCAGAGAGAAGTGGCGGAGTGCTGAGCTGGTTAATCAAGTGCTGAGGATGATGTCATCCTGTGGGATTAAAACACTAGATCCTCAATGGGGAGGTAAAGTGGAAGTGCCGTTGAATGTCTTTTCTGGTATACTGCTAAATGCTATACAAGCGCATTTCATCATAGAGTACAACAGCAACAGCTTCATATAAGCAATTTCTTCCCTCTGTGGGTATTCTGCTGAATCTTGCAGGATTAGCGGATAACCTGGAGTCATGCTGAAAGCATTTCACCAAGGTTATCCTCCTACGATCTGGAGCACATTTCTGATACTGAGGGCTGGATTTATTAAGGAAACAGTCACAGCGCAAAACATTTGCTATATTACGGCTCTGTTGCATGTCACACATTATGTCGACACATTAACGACCGATTTACTATGACTGGTCTTAATTACACAATAAAAGAAATGACGCCCTCATTCGCAATTTTGCGGGAGGAGACACCCATACATATGATCATAAACAATGACCCGTCCAGATTACAAAGCACTAAGAAATGTATACGGAGCAACCAGGCACAAGTAACGAGATACAGTAACCACAAGAAAAAGAAAACGTAAATCTACAAGGTACACAACAACGCATTACATTCATTCTGCCAAGGACGTGCATATACAGCCCAACACCTTTCTCCAGCATCTTAAATTACCGCCTGCTTTCAGGAGTTCTAAATATTCCCACGCAAAGAGTTGAGTCACAATTAATACATGCTTTAGTAAATCAGACGGAATACTTAATTTGCCTAATTTACATAATCTCCACCCTGTTTTAGCATGTTCACTCCAGGTATACATATGCATGAACAGATTGAACTATGTATCAAAATGAAAGTCGCAGAGTGACGTAATTCCCGCAAATTACATCCTATGTAAATTACAATTACATCTCTGTGGCCCCCAGGCCAGGCTTATGTTGCTCTGAGTCTCTGTGGCCCCCAGGCCAGGCTTATGTTGCTCTGAGTCTCTGTGGCCCCCAGGCCAGACTAATGTTATCCTGAGTCACACTGGCCCCCAGAAACAGTCTTAAGATGCAAGGAATTACTGAGGCACTCCAGGACCTGGGTTGAGTATCCCTAAAGCACTTTAGGTGGACATATAACCCCTGCAAGAGCCATTCAAGACATTACTAGAGGACTACCCAGAAGTGCTGCTTTTTACATGAATTAAAGAGGTCTGGTATATATAAGTGAAGGTATAATTTTCAATTCATAAATCATTTTAATTAGTTAAGATCATTGGACCTTTCAATATTTTAATTAACTCCCATATTTCCATATAGCTGAAGAGTTACTCAGGAAGAGTGTTCAGATACGCAAGTCAGATATGAGACATAATGTTGTACTTGGGATGTATCCCTACACAGAATTAGTTTGGCTGTGAACACACTTTGGCTGGTGACCTTACGCATTAGCTCTGAAGGCTAACCACATGTCTTGTTTTGCAGAGTGACCGGTGAGGGTGGTCATTCAAAACCCATGGCATACCTACTCCCATAAGAGATGCACTTAGTCGCTCCGGATAAGTAAATACGTCTACTAAATAATACATGTGAATGTAAAGGTGAAAACCATCGAGCTTCAGCAGAGTGTCCAGCCCATGTGCCTTTTGAGTGCTGCTCCACATCAGGTGAAAGGGTCACGTCAGTTTATTACACTTCCATCCAGAAAGAAAACAACTTGAAAAATGTCGAGATTAAGCCTCTCAACAGACCATCACCATCGTCCAGAGAAAGCAGCTACCCTGCACAGACACATGCCCTGCACAGACACATGCCCTGCACAGACACATGCCCTGCATAGACACATGCCCTGCATAGACACATGCCCTGCACAGACACATGCCCTGCACAGACACATGCCCTGCACAGACACATGGCCCTGCACAGACACATGCCCTGCACAGACACATGCCCTGCACAGACACATGCCCTGCACAGACACATACCCTGCACAGACACATGCCCTGCACAGACACATGCCCTGCATAGACACATGCCCTGCACAGACACATGCCCTGCACAGACACATACCCTGCACAGACACATGCCCTGCACAGACACATACCCTGCACAGACACATGCCCTGCACAGACACATGCCCTGCACAGACACATACCCTGCACAGACACATGGCCCTGCACAGACACATGCCCTGCACAGACACATACCCTGCACAGACACATGCCCTGCACAGACACATGCCCTGCACAGACACATGGCCCTGCACAGACACATACCCTGCACAGACACATGCCCTGCACAGACACATACCCTGCACAGACACATGCCCTGCACAGACACATGGCCCTGCACAGACACATGCCCTGCACAGACACATACCCTGCACAGACACATGCCCTGCACAGACACATGCCCTGCACAGACACATACCCTGCACAGACACATACCCTGCACAGACACATGCCCTGCACAGACACATGGCCCTGCACAGACACATACCCTGCACAGACACATGCCCTGCACAGACACATACCCTGCACAGACACATGCCCTGCACAGACACATGCCCTGCACAGACACATACCCTGCACAGACACATGCCCTGCACAGACACATGCCCTGCACAGACACATGCCCTGCACAGACACATGGCCGGGCCTGGGTAGCACAGTCAGAGATGAGAGGTTAGTAAAGAGGATGGCAAAGCTAAGCCACATGCTGTTCCTATAGGGTCTGGCCAGTACAGAAGAGCAAGCCACATGCTGTTCCTATAGGGTCTGGCCAGTACAGAAGAGCAAGCCACATGCTGTTCCTATAGGGTCTGGCCAGTACAGAAGAGCAAGCCACATGCTGTTCCTATAGGGTCTGGCCAGTACAGAAGAGCAAGCCACATGCTGTTCCTATAGGGTCTGGCCAGTACAGAAGAGCAAGCCACATGCTGTTCCTATAGGGTCTGGCCAGTACAGAAGAGCAAGCCACATGCTGTTCCTATAGGGTCTGGCCAGTACAGAAGAGCAAGCCACATGCTGTTCCTATAGGGTCTGGCCAGTACAGAAGAGCAAGCCACATGCTGTTCCTATAGGGTCTGGCCAGTACAGAAGAGCAAGCCACATGCTGTTCCTATAGGGTCTGGCCAGTACAGAAGAGCAAGCCACATGCTGTTCCTATAGGGTCTGGCCAGTACAGAAGAGCAAGCCACATGCTGTTCCTATAGGGTCTGGCCAGTACAGAAGAGCAAGGCAGAATCTCTAACATTACGCTATAAATGTGAATATGAATCCTCTCTAATAACTGATGCCATCACAACACCATCCAGAACCTTCAGACACATCCGACGATCCAAAGTAATACTGGAAGTTGTTCTTCCTGAAACTTTTATTGACATATTGACAAGTCAATGACATATTGATTGACAAGTCTATTTGATTCCTTCAGCATCTGCATGTGGGAAAGTTCTGATGTGCACCCTGCAAAGGGGACAAGGGGGACATTTTGTCCACTGTCTATTACAAGAGCCTGCATCCATTGTGCTGAAACAATGACATCATGCCCAGGAGAAATGTACTGCCACTTGCAAATGAACCATTCGCTTTGACGGCTGAACTGCTAAGCGATGCTAAAAATAATGGTGGTAAATATTAGCGAGACCTGCTTGAGTAATGGCGCACACTGCTTCGCTCTGACGGAGACTGATCTGGGGACAGGGCTCGTCCCTGTCTGCTCTGTGCCAGCGTGTCACCTTCAGATGGACCCAGCGCCGTCTTCTCCCAACCCAGTGATTCAGCTTAACAGGGATGCTTTGTGAGCCATGAAATGTAACGCACATCGTTTGGGTTTCTTTGCACATTGCTTTTACTCATGAACAGGGTGAGCAATGACTATAGGTCATATATAATAAACTCATTTCCAAGAATGGCAGGTATGGTTTTAGCTTTATATTTTCTTGTATAAATGCTCACTTTGTCCTGAGTTCAGCACAAAAAGGTGTGCAGGTAGGTGTGCAGACGATCAAGTAGGAACTGGTGAATTAACACATTTACAGTGCAGGGTGAGGACTGGGTATTGCTGACCAATAAAGTTCCGGAGGTAAGTTACAATACACTGGAGATCCGATACGAGTTTGACTGTTACCTTTAAATGCAGCACCTTTTTTTCCATGTAACTTCTTCCTGTTACCCGTCTTAAAAGGTCATCTTGAAAAAGGCAAGACCTTAGATAATAAAACATCTTCAAAGAGCATCATTCCTTGCTTCCCAAACCAGAAATGGTTCCTATGACTGTTGCCATGGTCCTTTTTTCATCGAAATCATTCAGTGCAGCCAGGGACAGGGCCCCCGCCAATTACCCCGCCTCCTGGCTGTGCTCATTGCATCATCCCCTTGCAGGCCCCGCCCCCTTTCTCCTCAACCTGCATGACATGTTCCGGCAGGCTGCCGACGTGCGAGGGTGCTGAATATCACAGGAACACAGCATTGCCAAGGTGGGTGGGGTGTGCTGGTAATCAACTCGCTGACAGCCGCAGTAAAGCTCTGCACTCTTATCACGCCACCAGCCGCCTCTAGCAGCTCAAATGACAGGCTGCGGAAACGGCAGCTTTATCCATCATAATTACATGCGGTGTGCCAGCCTTGGGGAATTTGTGAATATCCAGCAACAGAAATATATTCTTGGAGTTGTGCAAGGCGTCTTGTTTATTTTGGGTAAAAGGCGCTCGCGGTGACATCATATGATGGGAAAAAGGGTGATGTAATCTGAGCTCTTTCACAGCTTCTTCCCTCTCAACACTACAACAGCTATCCAGCAGTTGATATGGTGTTCAGATCTTAACACTGTCATTGCTATGACATAAGTGTATGTCCTTCACCTTAGTGATACACTAAATCAGTATAATGCAATATAGTCAAGGTATATTAATAGGTGGCATACCATTCATTAATGAGTGGCAAAACTTTTAAAAAATTTGGTTAAAAAAAACATCAGCCCCCTCCCTCCCTCCTCGCCTCGCTCCGCGTCCGTACTCCTGCTCTGTACCCCGTCGGGCCAGCCTGCGATAAGCCATCTCTCCCTGGCTTCGCTCTCACCGGGCCGTCTTTTCCACAAGAGCCTAACGGCCTCGGAACTCAGGAAAAGATTTAGATGCTATCACAGCTCTCCCTGCTTCCATTTGTACAAGCTGTACTTTAGCTACGCATGGTGTATCTTCTGCAGCTGGGTTTTAAAAAGGACATTAACCAGAATCTACTAATGAACAGTGCCTGGCCCAAGGTGAACACCCATAATGCATTTTGCTTGCATTTTTCCTCAGAACGTTAAATACGGCAACAGAAAAAAATAAAAAAATAAAAATCAATCAATCAATAAAGAGATGTCAGGGCTGTCATCTTAAGTAAACCTGTCGCTGGCTGTAGAAATAGGTTTCGGATTTTTTTATCATCAGAGAGCAAGGCTACAAAGGCTCAGTATCCAGTGTTTCAGGGGAACAGGTCTGTGTGCTGTACCGGGCCCGTCCGGCGGAACACCCTCGCAGGAGGGCGCCGCTCATATGACACAGTGTAACGTCCGTAACGAAAGTGTAACGCGCATTGGTAATGAATCAGAAAAGGCAAAATATCCTGCGCCGATTTTAACGCACACTAGCGCGATTCTTTGGTCGCACGGCAAGGACGATGACGTTTGGCGGGCTCGCTCACCGTTCACCGTGAGGTGCACCCAGCTGCCGTTGTGGAAGGTGTCGTACTGCTGCTCCAGCATCAGGACCTTGCACTCGTACCAGCCCTGGTCGTCAGAGCGCACCTGCTCGATCCGCAGCGACGACTTGCCGTACAGGCTGGCTCTACCTGTGCAGGGGGGCAAACAGAGCAAGGAGTCAGGACAGGTTACTGAGTCGATCGCCGACCGACCCCCAAAAAGCTACCGCAGTGGACGGTACAAACGACCGTGTCCCGTGACAAGATCATGAAAGAAAACGAAATTTAAAAAACATGGAGGTGTTCAGCTTAACAACGTGTAGTCTGTCACTATGGTCATAACCTTGATGCGCTCGATGCACTTAAACAAACTGCTTCAGAAAATATCCAGTGTTAAAGAAATGATTATGTTTCAAATGTAAGCAACTGCAGGCGGGTCTCCCTGGACATGGAGCATTAATAACATAAATACTGGAAGTAAAGTCAATAATGTACTGAGTAAATAATGTTCCCTTATTGTAGGGTAAGGCAACAGGCGTGTTTAGTCACAGGAATGATTGTGGTCAACCCCTTCCCTGCAGCAGAAAAGCAAAGACAGAGGACTGAGGTACGAATGCGACAAGAAAGGGGTTTAAAAGCCTCGCATCAGACGTGTCAGACGTGTCATTCAGCAGAGCAGGGAAATACGGGCAACAGACGCAAGGAAATCCACGATCGTGGGCGTAAGCCTGGCGAGAATGTCAAAAGTGACATTGTCTTTTCTTGTCTTTTTTTTTTTGGGGGGTGCGGGGGGTGGGGGTGGAGCAGAGAAAAGCAAATATGAATGTCTAACAGCGCTCTGGCAGGCCTTCAGAGCAGATGGCAGCCCAACAACATCAGATAAACAAAGAGCTTTCAGAAGGGCTCCAGCTGAAATGGGTGGCTCCATAGTAACTTCTATTTATTACATTTCTTTTCTCCGTAGCCTTGGAATAAATCTCTTCGGGCTGAATGAACCAATTGTAATTTTGTTGAAAGCTACACAGCTGGACTGAAATCTACACCTCTCTACTTTCCCTGCCACTCTGAAGTCAAGTATTTTATAGAGAAAGAAAAGTCACTACGCTGCTGTACCGACATCTTTAATCTGACCAGAAAGGTCAGATAGGTTCAAACATGCCAAATTATACCTTCTATTTGTTTAAACCATGAGTATCATAACCAGTATCAGTACATTAAACTGCCACCTGCATGAGCGACGTGCCGGATTAACTCATTGCAATGTTAATGTCAATTTCTAATGAGCCTGGTGAAGTGCCAACCATTACATGAGTGCAGTACATTAAAGCTACGCCCATACATTCCACACTACTACTTAGTAAGGATATGAAATAATAAGGATAGTAGTGAGCACTAATATCTCAGGACTCTAAAATTGCACAGCTGGGTCGATTGAATAGGTACAGATATGAGACAGTCTTGCTCATAACTTTTCTTATAGTCCATATGTACAGAAAGCCACCGTTATGGGGAGACCTCCTCTTTCCAAACTCCAAATTCTCACACACTGGCATACTCAGTGAGAAGGATCTGGAATTTGCATTTAGGAAAGGAAGCGCTTTAGGAAAGAAAATGCGTTATGTCGGCAGTACAAAAAACAGAACACAATGAATTGCTCCAAGTTAAATTAAGTCTCAGCAGGAGAAATAGGCCACAGCCTGGCGGTAACAAAAGAGAGCTTTAAAAGTCAAGTCTATTTAAATACCACCAATAAAGATTTGTTGGGAAAGGAGGGAGACAAAAAAAGAACAGCAGGGCTGCAGTTTGTCCAGCAGGTTGCTTCTAACCACAGGAGGGCTTAATTTACAAAGACCTGTAGCATGAGCTAACCATTTTAGCACATGCAAAACCAATAACTTGTATCTAAATAATTGGTATTTGTTTTGCACCAATCAGTGGTTGTGTTATTAGTTTGGCTTGTGCTAAATGGGGCTCTGAGTCGTTCCCCTCGCCTGAGCTTTGTCTGTTTGAGGGGCTGAGCCTCAGTTCCTGCTGCACGTGGGCTTCTGCTGATGCTCTGCAGCTGCTGAGGCTGAAAATAATCGCTGCTCTTCCTGCGAGCGCCGGACGGCGGCTCTGCGACTGCCTTTCCGCTGACTTACAGCGTTAGCTCAACTGAGCGCAGAGCCATTTTGGGGTCGTAGCTGGATTGCGGTGGGGTGGCTGCGGGCCGGTCAGCAGTTGAGTAAACGCAAATGGAATCAGGCGGTCTAGCTTGGGAAATGGGAAATGGGAGAGTTTAACCCCTTTGTGCAGATGCCTAGTGGCCATGGCGCCGGTGGCAAGATTTTGCTCAACTGAGACATTTGTTGCTCCTGCAGCAAAACTATGAGTGGGAACCACAAACTCAATGTTTTATCTTTATTGGTACACAATTTGTGACCACTCTGCCGAATACGGAGTTTCTAAGTGTCACTATTTTCACGTAGCAAGTCAATTTAACAAGCAGCCCCCCACCCAGTCTATACATACCCATGCGTGACATAGTGGACAATAGCGTCTGTGTGTGAGTTCATAAATATATTTATTCATCATATAAAATTTGAATTCCATCATTGCAACAAGATAAACCCAACAATAGGCTGATCGTATGCCAAAAAATAAAATGTGAAATTATGATGAAAAGATAGTAATTCCCACTTGAAAATTATGCAAAAGTGAGTTTTATGAGCCAAAACTGTTGATTTGTAGTTAAATATATAATTTAATTTTTTATTTAGAGCAGTGCACAATTTAGCCATTTGCATAGATTTGGAGACACTAATGGACAACAGGGTACACTGCCTATATTTTGCATCATAGATCTTTAGTAGTTCTGCATATCATCCTCAGATTTTGCACACTTGTGAACACAGAGTTTATGATCCAGGAAATGTATATATTTACCAGTTTCACATATTTAGCTTTTTTTTTTTTGTGGCACTTTATTTTGACTTAAAATATGAAACTAAACAAATCTAAGTTCGTATTGTAAATGGTACACCTGTCTTGTTTCATTTAAGCAATTTACCTTTGATGCTCACACCTGGAGTTATAACGCCTTAAACAGAGCGCCCCCTAAATAGGTGGGAATCTGCGCAAAGGGGTTAACTCTTGGGCAGTGTCATGGAGCACTGCCTCTTTTTAGCACTTTCTCCCCCTTTTCCCAGTTTTGAATCTCGGTGCCACATGATTCACTGCAGCTGCAGCACTGCGGTGGCTTCTTCACTATACAGACCGCACAATGCTAGAGCTGCAGCACTGCGGTGGCTTCTTCACTATACAGACCGCACAATGCTAGAGCTGCAGCACTGCGGTGGCTTCTTCACTATACAGACCGCACAATGCTAGATCTGCAGCACTGCAGTGGCTTCTTCACTATACAGACCGCACAATGCTAGAGCTGCAGCACTGCAGTGGCTTCTTCACTATACAGACCGCACAATGCTAGAGCTGCAGCACTGCGGTGGCTTCTTCACTATACAGACCGCACAATGCTAGAGCTGCAGCACTGCAGTGGCTTCTTCACTATACAGACCGCACAATGCTAGAGCTGCAGCACTGCAGTGGCTTCTTCACTATACAGACCGCACAATGCTAGAGCTGCAGCACTGCGGTGGCTTCTTCACTATACAGACCGCACAATGCTAGAGCTGCAGCACTGCGGTGGCTTCTTCACTATACAGACTGCACAATGCTAGAGCTGCAGCACTGCAGTGGCTTCTTCACTATACAGACCGCACAATGCTAGAGCTGCAGCACTGCAGTGGCTTCTTCACTATACAGACCGCACAATGCTAGAGCTGCAGCAAGGATTTTTGGTGAAGCTGCAAGCTATTCAAGATGATTCATATTTTGTGGGTGCCTGGCAGATTCCCAGAAACCCTGGCAACCCTAGGAGAATTAAGCCAATTGTGTCTCTCCACTGTGAATATGTATTCATATTCAGCTAATAGGCCTAGATTACATACCATAATGATAATTATCGAATATCTTTTTGAGCGCAATAACGATCATCGCCACCATTTGGTGTATTGCATTTCGTTTTGTCTTTTTTTCTTTAATTACGCCTGATGCAGTAGTAAATATCCAAACTTCAGAAGACACTTGAAATGCTTCAGGGAAAAAACATCACTACTGATATCTATTGGGTGTTGATAAGACAGCCAATCAGCCGCAAGGTCGTACAGTTTCGATGTGATGTGTTTTTGTCAATCACATGGAAGCTGCAAGGACTTGTTGCTGACTGGCTGTCTTATAAACACCCAGCAGTGATGGTTTTTCCCTGGAAGCATTTCACATGGCCTCTGAAGTTTGTTTGCGGTAGATGTTTACTACCGCATCAGGTAAGATAAAAAATAAAAAAAAACATTATAGATAACCGATACGCCATAAGATGGCGATGATTGTTATTATGCTTTAAAAATCATTTAATAATGGTAGATATGGGTTATCGCCGTGCCCTCTCTGCTAATGACCTAGCCCAGGCTTAAATCTGCAAAGACCATGCTACAGGGCCTCACCTTCACTCATTGAGCCAGTTGATAGCCACTATGACTTAACGTTTCAATTATTATATTTCCTAAATATGCAGCTGTTGATCCATACAGGCACAAATAGTATTAACATGATCCTTCTTAATAATTGTGCATAGAGGACCTTTTCAAAAGCCAGAACGGATGGGCCCCCGTGATTCAACACAACAATCGGTTTCGGAAATCTGCGTCTGTCAATCCCTCAAACAATGCAGACCGGTGTGCTAGAGTGACACCCCTGACAAAAGAAGGTTATGAATGTTCAAAACAAGCCTTTGGAACACAATCACTTTCAGCTACACATTCGGAGGTGGAAAAAAATAAGCAAGATACCCAAGATCTGTCTATCCAACTGAAATTCCTGTGAGACACATATCTGATCATCACTGCAGCCCCCATTAGCCACCCATCCCCAGCCCCCACTGCCCCCCGTTTCAGCGTGAGGCGTGACAACAGGCCATTGTGTGGATGAGGGAGGCAGGTCAAAGCCGGCGCTGGATGTGGACCAGGGCAATCGCAGTGCAATTGCTCTCTCACAGCCAGATTATCTCTGCCCACTGGCTGCCGTGCCCTGTTCAATGTCCCCCAAACAAAGAGGCGCTGTGTCGTGCCACCGCAGCCCGCTGCTCAGGCGGAGAATTGGGTGTCCGGTGTCCAGTGGACGAGGGAATCTGTGATGGAACAAAATGGGCTCTACAAATTCCTCTATGTTCACAGGAAATTGGGGTCAGTCGATTTAAAAAAAACTAGAATATTCACTTTGCTCATTTAATGCTGCTCGCATGTGCAGTCGGGGGCCGCTGTGCAGTCGGCTGTGGAGAGAGGGCGGGAGACCGTGGACGGAAATTTTAAATTTGCCACAGATGGATGACCGCAGGAAAGTAGACCTCTTGACAGGCTCCTTGTCTTGTGTCTTGCTACAGCTTACAAGGGTGAAATTGTCTCACATATGAATGTGGCATTGATTCTGAAACGGGGGGAAATGCATGGCTGTATTAAATGCTGATATACTATAAGGCAGTCCAGATGTAATGCATTCTGAGCATGCGTAACTAAGTATTTAGATGCTGGAAAAGAGCATGTAGCTATGCACAGTACATCCAGAATAACTACACATGGCACTAGTGTTATTTGGGTAATGGCTGGTCTCAGCATGTGGGCTTGAAATTGATTTATGTTCAGAGTTTGAAATTTGAGACACTTTTGATACTGAAAATGCTTTAAGAGCTCACAGATACTCTACCGATGAATACATATGTTCCTTGCGGTGTTATGCCCTTAACCGGACTGAGTTAATGACAGTAAGTGAAGTTGGCTCAATTAACTATGTACAGTGGCATCTCAATTGTACCTTCAGACCTAAACTACTTTGTTTAAGCGTACTTCATGAGTGAACCTGATCTGCTGGTAAAAAATATTAAAGGCAAGAGATGCTGGTTAAAAAGACAGGTACACTTTGATCTGTCATCAACATTAAAACTTCAGACAAGCTCATTTACATTCCCTGAAAGGATTGTACATTAAAAATGCACGCCCTGACTTCTAATGAACCATCACCGACCGCTTCTGTGGTTTTATAAAATTGACATGGGTTTAAATTTGACCTTGGCTCTGCTTCTTATCAATGGAGTGCTTTTTACATGTTAATGCACATACAGTACATACATACATACATACATTGAGAACACTATTTTCGCCTGTTTTGTATTCTTTTCATTGCAGAGTAGCCTAATCAGATGCCCAGCTATCATTAGCCTGCAGTCTTTCTACAGACACCAGATTATGCCAACAAGTACAGTATAATCATTTGATTAGCCCTATTATTTTCACAGCTATTATCTCTCCCTTTGTTGTTGTGGCTGTGGCTTCAGCTTCACAGATTTTGCAGCTACCCAGGAATTACTGGATTGCTATATGTTCTGTGAGGAGGGAAGTGGAGCCACTTTCAGAAGCAGGCCCCTTTTACCCACCTCACAATACTAATTTAATGCTCCCAATCAATCAGACATACAGATGCAGTGGAGAATGCCTTTTTGCTGTACTTGAAGTCGGCCTACACAGTGAAATGAGGGAAACAAAAGCTAATTCTAATGGCCCATATTTGTTAAAAAATATAAACATAATATAAGTAGTCATAAACACGGCAATAAAGCAGTAAAGCAGACTAAGTTACTAGCCTGCTAAACGTGTAGGCGGTAGTGATGTAGCCTACAATCTCGTTAATTATTATTTCATAAAAATCAAATCATTGCCAGCTTGCATAAAGGTGATACTTTCTGGAGCAACAATTACCCATTAAAACGTTATCTTTATGGCAAGCGACTAATTAAAGATGTTTACGTTTGATTATCTTTCGTCATGAATACATTTTTCAACAGATATTCCTGCGTGTCCGCCATGCTTCAGCTCGCGCCCAGGTGCCTGTGAGCTACTCTTCCCCCGATTAGCTGTAGGTCCCTTCATTTTGATTGGTGCATACACATGTGGATCTTTTCCCTGTCATACACGAAAAAATAGTTCCAGAATTAATTGTATTTTTGTGTTACCACAGCTTGAGGTTTGTAGTTTGTAATTTGTAGTTTGAGATCTGTAAAACAGGATTTGTAGTTTTGCAAAGTGTAAAAAACGTTTTGTGTGTCCACAGCTTGACATTTGTAGTTTGCAATTTGTCATTTGAGATTTGTAAAACAGGATTTGTAGTTTTGCTATGAAGAAAATGTGTGAATTGTGTTTTGCGTGTGAAACACATGTAAATGATACTGGCACTAAATTCTCTCCATACGTGAATACATTTATTATCAGGTCCAATTTGATCTCATCCTATAAAATTACCAATATCGAGAAGCATAATAATTAAACCAAGTCTGTAACACAGGCCAGATACTATAAAGTGGCAGCTTATTTGACCAAAGCATATTTTAGAGCAATCGAGGAATAAGCACCTTTCCCAAGAAAAGATATAAACTGTCCCCGTTGAAGATATGACCCAATGACCTGCAGGTGTGGGAGTTCAGTGCTCCAACCTCTTGGGGAGGGTTATGAGGGCCGTTTCTTTTCAACACCCCTTTCAGAAAGGCTGCCTTTCATGTTGACAATAGTGAAAGCGCAGGGTTTGATGTCACAAACAGGGTGAGCAGTGTTTCAGCACTCAGACACCGCCTCAGCGGGTTCAGGCTTTATCTGATGCAGACTGCCTCTAATCTATGGCCCCGAATCAAACAGGATTACTGTTCACTAATTGCACGTGGTATATCAACTATACCACGCCCCCAGCTAAATGGACATGGTGAGGATTTCCATTGGAGGGCATTGTAGTTCACGTACATACTTATGAACAGGTGCAATGTCAAGGGTTGTAAATTAATACTACACTGCTCTTTGATCATTTTTCACTCATTTTAACCTGGGAATTTTTTTAGTTCTCAAAAACAACGGAATGTGTTTAGTTGGAGCGTGAACTAGGTGAAATGCCCTTACTGGGTGGATTCATACATACTCCCACTGTTTCTTGGTACTGTTCATTTCATTAAGTAAATATCTTGGAAAGCCTTTATTGAATTATTTGATGAAATGGTTGAAACTAATCTGCTGTGAAGCATTTGTTAGCATCGATCCTTGATGGCAGAAAGTGGATTAATAGGGTTAAACTCCATTGGCAGAAAGAGCTAAAGGTTTAACAGCAAGCATCACACCTCCAACATTTGAGAAGAATATATTCCTAACGAGAGTTCTCTGTGAGAGTTTGTATGTGCACCAGGAAATGGGAGGTGTGAACGATATAATGCAGAAAGCTGAGACTTCCTGGCAACAGAGCTAAGTTCAGAGCCTCTTACCGGCGTACTCCGGGTCCACATGGGGAGGGTAGAAGCGGAAGTTGATGAAAAAGGGGATGGGAACTCCAAACTTGAACCACTCCACCACATAGGGCTGGCCGTTCAGGGGGTGGGCCACGTCACATCCCAGGATCACGCTCTCTCCTGCACGCGACGTCACAAACTGTGGCTCCTCTCTGATTCCGTGGGCACCTGGAAAGGGGTCATCAAGGAGGACGACATTGAGCATGCGATGATGGTGCCAGTGTGCTTTACATCTGAGCCCTTTATGTGCTTCAAAGAAAGGTGACATGGATAGACGGGTTGTACGGGGTCTCATATTTCCCCCCGTATTTGAACACTTAGGGCTCAAAATTCGTGTTTGAAATTATTTATAAATAAGCTTTGAAGTTATGACCTATTTGGATGTTTTTAGTTGTTACATTACATTACATTACAGTCATTTAGCAGACGCTTTTATCCAAAGCGACATACAATAAGTGCATACAGAAACGTCATCGAAGTAACTACGAAGTGTTACAGTCTCGTAGATTGGAACTGGGAACCCAGTCCACTGTAGATTCCAAAGGGAAATAAACCCATAAGCTTCCGCTGTCCGGCAGGTCACACTCCACATTCTTAGACAGACTGATGTTGAAATTTTAGTGAAGCATGCAAACTGGTTGAAACACACCTATTTCAGTTGTCACTTCTTGTGCTACTTTAGTGTGTAATTTGCATGGGGCCAGGGCATGAGGGGAAAAGATTTACTCTGTGAAACAAAACACTAGACATTCTACAGCCTGTCACAGAGCTAAACAAGCCCGATAGGACATTTGTGTAAGAGCCAGGGTTCCGATTCAATTACCAGAAACCACTCTTCTATCACTGGCATGACAGCGTATGCAAAATGCAAAGTGCATTAGTGTGAAGCTTGATGCTTTTTTAATGGTGTTCTATTGCTGGGAATGCCAGAGCATCAACATGATATCAGGCTGGTCATTTAACAAGTCCAATGACCCATGGGCGGTTTTTGCTCTGAAAGGCTTTATAATAAAAAACTCACTGGTATAGTAGAAACAGTCTGCACACAAACACACAAACAAACACGCACACACACATACACTGTTCTCCTAAAGCTAATCAGAATGCTAAAGGTCAATCTTTCTGCCTCAGCAGAATATTATGTCTTTCCGTTCAGATTCTGGTGAATATTGACTTTTCTTCCATAGTGTCTGTTCCCACCAATCAGAATTAGCAGATCAAGGAAGGGACCAATCACACGTGCTCATACAGCACAACGTGGGGTATACCAACTCATTGCTCATTGCCCATTATATCTGTGGGATGGGGCCAGGGTGCATTAAAAAGCTGGCCTGTGCTACAGTGGTTCGATAATAACCTTTTGCACTAAAGGACGGCTAAGAAAGGCAGACCATTTAAACAATGCGCTGTGAGTGTAGTGCAGTGAAGGAAACAGGTTTTCACTGGTTTCAGAAGAGTGCAGGTTTGGCTCCTAGGTGGGGAACTGCCAATGATTGCAGCTGAGCTACTGGACTGCAGAGTGAACTAAATCAATAGCTGGCCGCACGCACTTTGGAGAATTTCCAACACACCTATAGTGAGTCCGTCTGAGCCTCGTAACACACCTATAGTGAGTCCAACTGAGCCTCGCAACACACCTATGGTGAGTCCGTCTGAGCCTCGTAACACACCTATAGTGAGTCCAACTGAGCCTCGCAACACACCTATAGTGAGTCCGTCTGAGCCTCGTAACACACCTATAGTGAGTCCAACTGAGCCTCGTAACACACCTATAGTGAGTCCAACTGAGCCTCGTAACACACCTATAGTGAGTCCGTCTGAGCCTCGCAACACACCTATAGTGAGTCCGTCTGAGCCTCGTAACACACCTATAGTGAGTCCGTCTGAGCCTCGTAACACACCTATAGTGAGTCCGTCTGAGCCTCGTAACACACCTATAGTGAGTCCGTCTGAGCCTCGTAACACACCTATAGTGAGTCCGTCTGAGCCTCGTAACACACCTATAGTGAGTCCAACTGAGCCTCGCAACACACCTATAGTGAGTCCGTCTGAGCCTCGCAACACACCTATAGTGAGTCCGTCTGAGCCTCGTAACACACCTATAGTGAGTCCAACTGAGCCTCGCAACACACCTATAGTGAGTCCGTCTGAGCCTCGTAACACACCTATAGTGAGTCCAACTGAGCCTCGCAACACACCTATAGTGAGTCCGTCTGAGCCTCGCAACACACCTATAGTGAGTCCGTCTGAGCCTCGTAACACACCTATAGTGAGTCCAACTGAGCCTCGTAACACACCTATGGTGAGTCCGTCTGAGCCTCGCAACACACCTATAGTGAGTCCGTCTGAGCCTCGTAACACACCTATAGTGAGTCCGTCTGAGCCTCGTAACACACCTATAGTGAGTCCGTCTGAGCCTCGTAACACACCTATAGTGAGTCCAACTGAGCCTCGTAACACACCTATAGTGAGTCCGTCTGAGCCTCGTAACACACCTATAGTGAGTCCAACTGAGCCTCGCAACACACCTATAGTGAGTCCGTCTGAGCCTCGCAACACACCTATAGTGAGTCCAACTGAGCCTCGTAACACACCTATAGTGAGTCCGTCTGAGCCTCGCAACACACCTATAGTGAGTCCGTCTGAGCCTCGTAACACACCTATAGTGAGTCCGTCTGAGGCTCGTAACACACCTATAGTGAGTCCAACTGAGCCTCGCAACACACCTATAGTGAGTCCGTCTGAGCCTTGTAACACACCTATAGTGAGTCCAACTGAGCCTCGTAACACACCTATAGTGAGTCCGTCTGAGCCTCGTAACACACCTATAGTGAGTCCGTCTGAGCCTCGTAACACACCTATAGTGAGTCCGACTGAGCCTCGTAACACACCTATAGTGAGTCCGTCTGAGCCTCGCAACACACCTATAGTGAGTCCAACTGAGCCTCGTAACACACCTATAGTGAGTCCGTCTGAGCCTCGTAACACACCTATAGTGAGTCCGTCTGAGCCTCGTAACACACCTATAGTGAGTCCGTCTGAGCCTCGTAACACACCTATAGTGAGTCCATCTGAGCCTCGTAACACATTTTAACATCTCACTCAATCGCAATTTCATTTCATTTGCACTATTCTACGCTGTTTGATTTTATGCATTTTGGAAAACTGAATTCTGACACATATAAACTTTTATAATTCAAAAACAGTTCTTAGTGATGCAGGCCTACTAGAGTATAGATTGCATCAATGATTATTTGTAGCAGAGGTAGTGGGTTCATGCATATGTTTTGACGACAAACCTGCAATCTTTGAAAAGTCTTAGGCCTGAAAATATGACAGGGGTCATTATGTCAAGGTCACAGCCAAATAATGAAATGAATAATAACTTAATAATCCCACTTTGAATAACCTGGAAAGGTTTAATTATGGTGAATAAAGATAATTCATTACATCAGATAAAATCCACCTGCTTTCAGACAGCTGACAGGGCTATAGGACTAACTGATCACCCCAATCAAAATCAAAACACTTCCTTTTTTACCCAGCAGGCTCATTATGTACATAATGACCTTTATTAAGAAACATTAATAGACATTGAAATACACTCCAAATATATCTCATAAGTCAGAAAGCATAAATTATTGCCACCAGTAATGCCCTTAATTCCATGCATATTATTAAGTCAAATATTTTCCACAATTTACAAATAAACATAAATAAATGTTCTAATATATAGAAGCATATTCACAAATGAATTAATTGTTGTATTACTACTACTACTACTACTAATAATAATAATATTAATAATGATGATGATGATGATGATGATGATGATGATGATGACAGGAGAACAGTGACAGTGCTACCAGCCATGTCTCCCCCAAGTGTATACCCCAGACTCCCCCTTCTCATGCTACCTATTGCAGTATCATGATGGTGATTGGCTGCTGGTGACATCATAAGCTGGAAAAACAAGCCCTGGAAGGGATGACCTCATTGTTTATATCGGGGAGAGCAACAAGCATTAACGAGCGGGGCCCATGTCTCTTCCTCAAGAGAGTCAGTGAGGTTTACAATAAAAGACACCGGGGAAAGTCAACATCTCGCTCTGTGAAATGTCAAGATGAAGGGGGGAGGCTCAAATCCTTTTTAGCCGATGTCGTGTTGGATATACCGCATCACTCGTTGTCCTGTAGAGGGGGCTCAAACGTGCTTTCCGTTGCCACGACAACAGGCTGGCTGGTCCCGGTCTCTGTTGCATCGCTGCATCTGACTGAACGTGCGCGGCGGATTGCCGAGGCGACGGCGTCAAATGGAGGAGAGTCACTGTCGATCCGTGGTCGTGGTCTTACATAAATTGCACTACGTTCGTGTCGCTCACAGTATGTCACAAAGTGCCACAATTTGCACATCAAATAGAACTGACTCAATATACACTGTGCTGTGCTCTGGGGGTTGAAATTGAAGGGTGGGATTGATTAAGATGTCCAGGAATCTCTCTCATTAGTGGAAGCTAAAGAGTGGAGTCCGGTCGGAGCGGATGGAGGCAGGCACAGTGGCTCAAGACGTTGCTCCGGGTGGTTGCCCCAGCGCTAACCCAGGGAGATAGCATTGATGTCTCTCAGATAGATGCAAAAGATCCAGACCCAAGAGTACTCTCTCCAACAAGCAGGGGGGGGGGGGGGGGGGGGGGGGTGGACATACACTTCAGTTTGACAATGGATATAGGAAAGACACAAATACAGAAGTTCTGCCAAAAGTAGAGACCAAATGCAGAAGAGGGAAGTGAGCATGTGGCACTCACATGCCACAGAGCCTGGACTAAAAAAGGAAACTGCCGTGTGATCTTCGTAAGGAACACTGCCAGAGTGTGCGGATTCAAGCGGAGCATACCCAGGTGAACCCCGCAGCCTATTTTTTTGGGCTGGAGAAGACTAAAAAATGAAATACAAATTTCCAAGTGTTGAAACCACCACCAGGACGAGAGCTGACGAGACAGGGGGAGATTCCTCACGCTGCAGTCTCCTTATTCATTAGAGGTGTTACAAAGAACAACCAAAGAACTGCCTCAGGGATTACCTGAGCTGGTCGGGAAGGGAGAGTCAGCCCCTATCTTCTGAAGACCTGACAACAGCTGTCCAAAATCAAAACAACAGGAAAATGTGACAAGTTTTCTTGGCCTCATGTTAGACGAAACTATTTCAATGTGAGGCTGGGCAGCTCCCTTTTAGCTGCTGCTGGGAGGTGGGATCTCTTCGGAAAAAAAAGGGGGACCTCAGCCAGCTAAGGAACGGGCACCATGTATCACATCTACGCAATTACCCTAACCCAACCTATCCCATAACACACGGGTCCATTTTTGAAAATCTTTTTTAAATTTTTTATCTGAGACACAGGCTGTGTAGTAAAACATAAAGGCATTGACATGTGGCTGATTTATCTCCACCAAGAGAAAGCTTTTGATCGTGCAGACCATACACATACACCTGTTTAAAACTCTGTAAGTTTTTGGATTTTGACAGAAGTTGCTATATAATGGGGTACATAGAATGGACGGAACCTTCTTTTTTGGAAAGATAGCACTGTTTAAGGCCTGGAATACTGCATTGACCTGTGTGTGAGGGGGCCGGGTTTGGTAAAAACTTAATAGCAGTGTTTTGGCTTTTAGACTGCAAGTGATTTAAAAAAATGATTATGCTCACCTAGAGTAGCACAGTGCTGTGGGTATTATTTGCTTGTGCTATTTCTTTGTGTGGCCGGTAGCACCGCAGGGTGTTTAATTGGTGGTGGCGCCACCCAGCGTTAGGGAGGGTTTTGTTGGCAGCGATATGCATCACAACGCTCTCTAGCGACCTCCGCCGGTTGATCAGGAGCCTGCAAGTCCATCTGTTAAGCTGAACATGAAGTGTTTTCCTCTGACTCATCTGTGCCAGTCTTTGGGAACTGCGGCGTGATAAGAAGGGAAGCTTGGCATCGCAAGCTTAGAGGAGAGCATGTGCTTGTCTGCGATCTCCCAAATCCATGGCAGAGATTCCAGCAGGGAGGGAACACTGGCCATTCCAAATTGGGGGAGAAAAGCGGGATGCAGCTTAAAAAAATATCTGTGGCGATAGTCACCTTTTTTTAATGGACAGTGATAAAGTGGTCAGGTTCCTACAGGTCCAATGCATGGGGACAGCAGGGAGAGGGACTTTCATGAACCCATCTGTTCCACTGCAGGTTTCCCCAAACATATCTGTGTAGACTGCACCAGGTATCACCCGGCTTTCTGACCTTTTTAGTAGTGAGAAGTTTGACTGCAGGTCTGAGGATTACATTGCTGTACAGGCGAGGTTCTAGTAGGTGCGAACAGTCATATGCATTGTGGATGGGTACAGGGGTACACGGTCGACGCAGTGGACTGCTCTTATTGCTCAGCTGGTGTGGAGCAGGGAGGCAACGGATGAGCGGAGCCTGTTTCCCATCCCTAATTGTGAACCCCATGCAGCATGTGCAGGGTGGAGAGGCGGGAGATCTACTACGGCAGAGGGCCTTGGAGCACCTGCAGTTTGAGAACACTGGACAAAACTAATTAATCAATGGTGGCTGAAGAAGGAACAGTTGGAAGGGTTATAAAGGGTTACAAAGTGGAGGCCACGTCTCTCTGTGCCTCTTCAAATGGCTGGAGACCTCCAATGGAGGATTCTACATAGGTGTATTACTTCCAAACACATGGTAAACAAATTCAGTTTGGATGTGTCCGAGGAGCGGCTATTCTGTGGCACAGTGGAAGACATTTTCCACTTGTTTTGTGGCTGTGCTCGGCTGAGGCCGGCGTTTAATGGCATTGAGCAATGGGGTGGGGCTCGCAGTGTGGCATGTGCCGTGACCAGGTTCTTCTGTGGGGTGCCATATATGCATGTATTTTATTCTTGGGCAAGCTAAATTAGCAATCTTCAAGTCACAGAAGGCAAAACAAGAGTGGAAGTTGTGCGATGATGTGATGGTTCTACATATGTGATGGTGGTACATGTTGATTTTCACATAGCTGCGTTGAATACTTGCTTGAATGTGTTTTGAAATTGTTTTTGTTTTTCATTATTTATATATTTATTTGTTTGTTTATTTATTTTCTTTTTGGGTTTTTGTTCTTTTTTTTCTATAGTCTGCAGCCAGAGCTGAGAGGTACTGCAAAACTGCATTTGTTTTACATGTTTTATAGCACACAATACGCAACTAATAAATACACACTTTTTTAAATACTTGTTAAATACCAATTTGGTCATCTTTTTGCTGATTTGGTCATAAGATCTTCCATTTCCAATGACTGAATCCAGCTGCTTCCAAACATTGGATTCTGCCCAGATCCAAGATGGCCACCTGGACTTTATCTGCAGTCCACAGCTTAAGCTTTCCCCAAATGCTTCATTTTATTACAAAGGTAATACGTGTGATTCTTTTTCACCTCTCCTTTTCCTGCTGTAACTACCACTTATTGCATCTTTCACACCAGTGATCCCTATTGTACTCAGATTAGAGTTTAATTAACACTGAACATTTTACTGTGTTGTCTGTGGCACAGTCAAAATGCATTGCAGCAAAGCTAGCCAATGCGCACAGCTGGCTTGTAAGTGGACCAGTGATATAAACAATAGTCTGGCTGAGCTATTATCCAGTCAGAAATAAAACACAGAAAAGCACCTGAAACAAGAACAAAGCCAGAGTGGGTCCAACTGTGTGGTGGTATAGGGATATCAGTTCCCCTGTTTGACATTCACTGGAGCAATTCAAATTAAGTACCTTGCTCAAAGCTTAGAACCGCAGTGCCTCACCTGGGATTTAAACCCGCACTCTCTGTGTTAGAAGCCCAATTCCTTAACCACTGCACTAACGCTGGCAGCCAACTCAAAGGCAGCTGAAAGAGCGTCCTGTCTGTTCTTTCCTGCTAGCTGTCTAGTGATATTGTACAGGCTCTTTGGAGTCGGGAGCGGTGCAGCTCGAGAGCTATTTATTCCCCGGCTCCGCTTCGCCAGTGTCCCTCTCTGTTGCATTTTTTGACAGCCTTGCTTTTGTAACCCTGCCATGCAGCAGCCCCTGTTTCTCTGAACTCTGTTTCCAGGCTGAACCTGTGTTTAATCTACCCCGTTTCTGTCTCCTGCCTGGGCCTGTGAACGCTCCACTCTGGTCTGCCCTTCTCCTTTTGCTGCTGCGCTTCACCTGCTTCACCCAGGCCTTCCTTTACCTGGTGATGCAGTGGAGCCCGTCCCACACTGATATCAGCGAGCAGAGTGTTTATATCTCACAGCCTCTCTCTCCATACTAGCCTTACTCACAGCTGCCATAGCTTCATCCTAAACTCTTCCACTGTCAGGTAGCGGCTACACCCATACATGCGCAAACACACAGGCTACACACTCACGCACGCAGAGCCTCACTTTGACAACCGCAGAAAATTCATTCCTCTCCATTTTCTGGTGACAACAGTGTGAACAGTCTGTTTCTCAGTTGAACTATTTTCAGAGATACACAAGGAGCAATTTGTGCGTGCATGTGTGCGTGCATATGTGGGTGTGTTTGTGTGCATGCACACACGTGTCTGCTTGTATTGAGCAGGCACTTTAAAGCATGGAAATTCATAGGACCTCTTACCTGTCCTATACAGTTAAACTTCTTGGTTGTAAGAGCCCATATACTCACTGGCTGTGGCTCCTGACAACACTGATTAAAATCTGGTATACTTTTCGGCTGTAAAAGCTGCTCTGATCATTGGTGGTGGCTGCTCAAGACTGTTGAGATTTTTCTAGATATTCAACAAGTTTCTTAGTGGTCTATTCCAAAGTACTATCATTACTATCAGAATACAGGAAATATTGCCAAATAGAGTTGCAACCATTGAGGTAATCACGGTAAAGCATTTTCTGCCTTTCACCGAAATGAATAAAATAGCAAAATTTTATTATAAAGAGCTGCTGTCCTTAAAGATGAGGAAATAACAGGTCATTCTGGGCACAGTATGACAAGTCTTGTGAGATATTTAGAGGAAACTGTTTTTTAAAAGAAGAAGCATGCTTCTTTAGGACCTTCTTCAGGGCATTTCAATTCAACAACTTATTCAGAATGGTACTGAGCTACCCTATATCTTGGTACCATATGACAAGACACTTCTGGACTGCTGTACAATTTTACTAGTGCATGTCAGCTATCGGTTTATGCCTACATCTATACCCACAGCTCATATATACTCACGGGGGACCTATTACAGTGTCGCCCTGCAAACAATCTCCAGCAACATTCTGCAGGCTTATAACACACAGTCCTACAGCAGGATAGTGTAGATTTCCCCCCAGGTCTGTAAATATATCACCAGCTAGATCACTGGCCGATCTCACATGACTTTGTCGAAAAGAGACCTCAGCATCATTCAAAGGAGGACGGAAGGAAGGGGCATTTGCGTAGGCAGCAGTCCGGCTTATCTAAAGCACATGAGTCCGTTGTAATTGATATATTTTTCCCTTGAATATCAGAGGAGCATTTAAATGAGATTGTTACCGTGGCTGCCACTGAGCTGAGCCTGGTGTGTCACTAGTCAGAGAATACTGACTGCACCAAGATTATACTGGCATTAAGGTCAAAGACTACGATCTCCAGTTATGTTTTAAAGTGGAATGTTCCCTACCACATGTCCCGTAAAAATAGTATCCTACATGATAAAACACAATCCAACATATTCCTTTGGAAGAATATTATTTGCTGTTTCATATATGTTCATTTGTATGTGTTGTAATATGTCATCACCTGTATATAGAATAAATCAAAAAAGGGAATGGAATTGTACAAAAGTGGAAATTACAGATTACACTGAACATGTCCTTATGTTGGTATTTATTGATAATCACTTGACATGCAAGTGTTCAAATTAGTTCAGGCTCTCCCATATCAATACGAGTTGGCTAAAAATACAATAAAGTTTACAAATAAAGATATAATATAGTTTTCAACATTTCAACTCTCCACTGAAACACACTGTCAGGTGTGCAATTCCTGATTTTGAGAACCTAATACAATTAGATTGACAGGGAATATCTCCACATGAAAAAAAATCGTACCATGTAGAGCAGAACTATAGGTGTTTGACGTAAATGAAGCTATCTCATCAAACTGCAGCAGCAAATTCTCTTCAAGTCTCTTTCAATTACAATTCCCAACAGAAAACGCAACTACTAAACAATGGAAATACTATTAATGAACCACAAGTATTCTCAAAATAGCAGGGGCTGAAACTGCCAGGCTACTTAGTCTTTTGTTTTGTTTATTGTTTTTGCTCTTCAGGGAATACTCTTGATCAAAACACTGTATGATGTTGTTTCATAGCAATAGATGAATGATACTGCATGTGTACAACCTGAAACTATTATTATCCTACAGTGTCAGCAATGTGAATTGTAACTGAATGGTAGTGATTGCAAAAGAATGACAGGGAACTGGGAAGGAGATGTATTGTGTATCTCTCAGATTTGACCAGACAGGAACAAATGGTTTCTGCTTCCAAGAGAAAATTTAATTAAATCACTTCTTCTCGATGACCACCATAAATGCAGCCCATATCAGCGTTTGCCGGCTTTAAAATGACTGCTTATAACAAAAATACCATGATTTGAGGGGCTAATAAAACAGACTGCAGAAAGGATTTGACCTACTTAAACTCACATTCCTTCAACCCCGTCTCTCCAACAACACTATCCCAGGGATCACTGATTCTGCCGTATAAATCCTCTTTAAAATGAATCCTGAAACAGACTGCTTACAGATCCCTCTCTTTGTAATCATTTGTTTTGCTTTCCTTCTCGCTTTTTTGTTTTGATTTGTTGCTGTCAGATGGGTCGACCGGCTGAAGCACTGGTTTAGTGCAATGATGCTCCCCACAGTCTGGTATCAAGTTCTGACCATGCCAGTGCCAACTGTGGCTGGCAGTCCTGCAGGCCTGTAGGTAATTCGTCCTGGAGGGTTTCAGTCAGTACTGTCCTCATCTCATCGCCAACTAGCGACAATCAGTCTCTCTGTTAGACAAGTTTCCTCATATGCACAATGGTATACCATCCTCCAGATTTACGTGGATTACCATCAGATCCTCCTGTCCACCCTCACAGAGGTGGGAGATCACTGATACCGACCTGTCTGTAATCATCCGCAATCCAATCAAATGACTCATACATGGCCTCCATGAGAGTGTACATCTCTCAGCCAGGCTGAATCCTCAGTCTGTTACACATCTCCACCTACACCAGATGGCTGGTGTCACCCACAGCATCACATGGGATCATCTACCACTGGATAAAAATGCCCTCCTCATGTACCTTTTCCACTTTTATTTAGACGGCAGGAAAGAAGAGAGGTTACAGAGACGGGATCAAAGTGCAGGAAGTGGGATGGTGTTTGCGTACAGGTCAAGAGTCGGCCATCCTACGCGCTGTGAATGTGTTGCTTTGCAGAATATTTTTATAATTGCAATGCAGTTCCCGTTTAGCTATTGCTTTACTCACCCTGGATTAGGGAACCTGGCACAATACTAATACAAATAAACAGCACACACAAAACTATCATTTACATCAATTTCCACATAAACCTGTATTGAGCCTGTGGCCACAAACTGACCCGATGTACCCAACATAATTGACTAACTAAACTCCCCTCACAATTACTAAACAAGGATCACTTCAATGGAATGTGCTGCTCTAACTACTTGGGACAGCTTTCACAGCAGATCTCAACCTGGTCACTGCGGGCCACCGGCCAAGAGAAGCACATGGTGGCGTCTGCTTCATTGCCACAAAGGTCTGGCTCCTCAGAATTGGCACTAGGGGTTACCAAACTAAATGCCACCTAGTGGTAGCCGTCGCGGTGGCGTAGCGGACAAAGGCACCGACTTTTTAGTCGATCCCCGGTCCTGCCAGTTCCGAGCATGGCCGGTGGCTGAGGGAGTGGCAATTGGCAGCTGGCGGGAGGGGCTCGGAGAGAGAGTCGTCGTGCGCAGATGCGGCCCTGGGCGAGTTGGGGTCACGGTCAGGCTTGGAGGGGCCGCGTCCTGGAAGGGGCGGGGCGTCCTCTCTCCTACTACCGACTGACAGGGCTTGTGGCGGCGATTCTCTCTAGCGGTTGCTACACACAGGGATAATTGACAGAATAGGGGTTCAATTGGCTACTAAATTGGGAGAAAATGGGGAAAAATCAGAAATAAATTTTAAAAAATTTAAAAAAATGCCACCTAGTGTCAGGAGGACCTGGTCCGAGAAGACATATTGGGTGAGGGAGGGTCTTTTGAATAAAAAGCACAGAAGAGCAAATGTGTAGTTGTGGCCGTCTCTTCATTATTTTACACAGTGACAGGCTCTGGTGCAGCCTGAAAGTGGAACACGATGTTCCCGTTCCTCTACAGGAAACGTGACCGATCCTCACCTTGCCACCAGCCCCTCCCTCCCCAATCCGCTTCATTCAGCAACCCCAGGCTCAGCGACCAGCGGCGTGCGCCGTTACAGCGACACCCTCCATTAAATATTTCATCGGCATCATAAATGTGAGCCCGCATGCTTCAATCAGACAGCAGACAGCGCCTGTGCAGCACGCTGTAAGATGATGATGATGATGATGCAGATCACCGCTCGTTGATTTCTTTTATAAAAACAGCCCTCGCCTCTGAGCCTGCATTCAAGGTGAAAGTCTCATCTGATGACGTTAGCCTTTATAACAAGCTTAAGGAAGTCCTCAAAAGCAGCCACGGAGCATAATTTTAGAGTACGGTGGACCGCTAATTTGGGGGGGGGGGGGGGGGGGGGAGAGGCAGAGAATAACACACCGATTAGGATTTAATGTCAAGTGAATGACAGTCCTTTTTGCGCTGGTTGATTGCTTTTTACCCTAACCTGCATTCCACGATCCAGCGAGATTGTCTTGACGGATATTGCATCTGACAGCTCTGTAAATGGTATCGCAACGACCTCCTTTGATTCGCTCTTCCTCGCAGCCCTCGTACAATGCTATTTCCATTGTAATTTCTCATCTGCTGCACAATAGCGCTTTTATGCTAACCGTAGGTGACTGTTGATTCATAGTGGTCAGAACTGCAGGGTAGACCGTCAAGCTCTTAAATTCAAGGTAATGCTAATGACATCATTAAAGATACGGTCGACTCGATAGGATAAGCATGTTTTTTTAAACAGCCACAGAACCTACACACTTCTCTTGTTTATCTTTAGACTTTGTGCAACAAATCTAAGCTAGTGTTATTATTGTTTTAATGATTTAATCAAAACAGCATCATAACGGAAGAATTTGCTTAAGAATCTAACTAAACATTAAGCATAAAATACATTGTAGTCCAATTTAAAAGATGCCTTCTAGTAATCAGAATATAATATTAATGACTGAAATATTGTAAGTCAGACAGAGAATTAACAAGCGACCAATGTGTGAAATGAACACCCGCCACCAGCCAAATGCGCTAAAATTTTGATTGTGGCTGGTAAGATTTTCCACTCTAGCAGCCACTTTGACAGGTAACCAACCAGGTGGTGTTATATTGTAAAAGGTAATGCGGCTGGTAAAATGTTGAACATGGCTGGTGATTCACAAGCCACTCTGGGTCAGTGGGTAAAAAAGTTAATTTCATGCCCTGCAAGCTACTTTTGCCACTGTATGACAAAATATATGAATTCTTGTTCAATTTCAGATAAAGTTAAGCTTATGAACCTGTTTAATGGAGGTGGGTAACTTTAAAGAAGACAATAAAGCTGTGTCTGGTTTTCCCTGTCACTGATTTATCGAGCCTAACTTCAGATGGCTGATGATGGATCGAGGCTGCTCTCATCCACTGAGAATATTAATTCTCATCATACTTTCCAACAATAAACAACACTGCGATGTGTCTACTTGACAGCTAATCCAAGCAGTTCATCACCATGACACTTAATGAGAAATGTAATTTCAGTAAATATAAAAAAATTGTAGCCATTTTCTTTTCTCTCGTTTATATTTATTATTTATTGCAGCATGTTACCCTTCAGATTTCTTTTAAATGTATTGAATGTAATCACTATTTTCCTGGTGAAAGCAATGAGCCTTTTCTAAAATCCACTGTTGCACAATATTTCAGTAAAAAGAAGTACAATATGAAGTATTTAGTTCACAGTGTGGACAAACACAGAAATAAAGATGCAACTGACTGTAAACAGCTTATTACAGAAAGTATCAAAAAACACAAATACGTGTACAAAGAAAACCCTTTACTGGCAACACTGCAGATGCTGGCTTACTGTAATCTTTCACAGGAATCATTCAGTGTGGGTCTAGCGTAGGTATAATGACAATTTATGGATGAGTCACAGTCCGCACAAACAAAGCTGTTATATTAAGGAAGGAATAGATCCCTTTGGACATCTTTTGTATGTATTTCCCTCCTGTCTTCCTTAATCTATTATTAATTTTCCACTTTTTTATTTTCTAAGAGGCTCGTTGCCTCCGCAGTCCCCTTTTTACAAGACCGCCGTGTGTCGTTTAGAGACCGTGTCTACCACTTTAATCCGCTTTATTCTGTAGAAGAGTTAATCCACTCGGGTTTGATTAAACTTGAACAGTTTTCAGACAAAAGAGTGCAGATTTAATGAAATTAGGGTTCAGTGTGTGATGAAAACACCTCTGCTATTTGTTTCAGTACAGTGGCTTTCTGTTTAAAGGACCATACCCGTATTTTGGATGTTAAAGCCCATTTACAAAAAAATTACATATTTTACATTGCTGCAAAGCATACAACAACTTTTTTAGATTTCCCAATTTTTTCTAATTCAAATTAAATTTTCTCAATTTTTTCTCATTTCTAATGATAGACCCACCTTAAAAAAACAATCACGTGGGGGTTAAGAAGTCATGGATGTTTGAATTTTGTTCGTAAAACAGTCTTTTCTCCATGGATTACTTATTGGTGGAGAAATATTTGGTTGTGGCGTAGATTTCATATCAATGCATGCTTTAAAATGCATTATTATGCAACGAGAAAATAACTTCGGCAAAACATTATTTGGACGTCATTTTCACGATGATGGATTACTCAAGAGCAACTTTCAAGTCTCTGCAAGTTGATTTTCATACCGTACGGAAATTAATGGAAACTATTGGCTACTTGGAAGGTAAGAAAAACAAATAAAAAAATCTAAAAAGCTGTTCTTTGCTTTGCAAATTGGTTTGTAGCAATGTGAATTAGGCTACACAAAAGTTGTAGTAAATGGGCTTTAACATCGAAAATACTGGTATTGGTCCTTTAAGGTACTTTAAAAAAAAGTGTGATATTACTGACTTCTAAGGCAAGCATGTAGCACGTACAGTCACACTGAGTACTGTTCACTACAAGAACTGCTCAAACAGCAAGAAAAACAAAGACCAGGCAGAAGAAAGTTCACAAATACCTTTGTAAGAATGGACAGAATGATGGCAGCTGAGTGGTCAAACATCACTAGCTCTCTGCCTTTAAGGGCTCTGACAGAATGACTGAATATCATTTTACGGTATTATCACTTCAGTTTTTTAGGTGTGGCAATTAATAATGAGCTGAGTTTCTGATTTATAGCAAAGGATAAAATGGGCGCTTGTCGTTGAAAGTAGAACGTTAACTGCCCACATTAAAAGCTGCGCGCTTAATTGGGTGCTTCCTGTTGGACGTGGTGGGGAGGTGTGGGTCGGGGGCTGGGTGCGGAGTCTGCAGTGGGGAGTTTAAGTAACACTGCCTGTACAGTATGTTCTACAGGGTGTGATCATTTGGGCCTTGTGGTTGGGGTGGTAGTTGGGGGGCGGGGGGTGGCACTCGCAAACGGGACCCTCAGTGGACCGAAGAGGCATAAAACAGACCTTGCCAAAGAAGCTTGTGACAGTGAAATTCAGGGCTGTTAAGGCGCTCACTAAGGCCTGGTTTACACAGTGCAATGATATAAAAGCACCTGCAAATTCAAAATGTATACTTTCAATCATACTGATGAAGGTGACATCCAAAACACACATTAGGAAATGGGGATATTTTAGCACCCCATTAAAATATCCCAATGTATTGAGAAATATACCAATGTTTTCATATAAAATAAGGGTGTGTAAATCAGGATTAGTAAATCCGAATCTTTGTTTAGAAGCAAAAGTGAAGCCTTGCTTAGAAGCAAAAGTAAGGTAGAGAACCTCTTCAAAAGCTACAGCACATGACAAACCAGGACCCAACCGCAGTTTGTCAGGACTGCCGGTCAGGCATCTAGCGGAAAGAAGGCGCCATCTGATTGGGTGGATTGAATAAGTGCCAGGTTCCAATGGGCCTATATCATACGGAAGCTGTGGTGGCAGGTAAGTGCACACTATTAATTTCAAACGGCAATATGTATCAAGGTCCCAATGTATTGTGGGAATGATGGAACCAAGGAAAGGTAGACACACCGGGATTTAGTTAAGGCTCTGTATTCACAAATAGAGGAGCGTGGGCTGGAATCCACAGAAGGATGTTCCCATTCTATGCCTCTAATGGGGTATTCAGCTCCCACTGCTCAGGCTTTTCTCTGACCACAGCAGGAATGTAACTAACACAAGCCCCAGCGGTAACACTAATCCTCGCTGTGCACCAATTGCTTTAATATCAATGTATTCACTTAATACTTATTTTTGTTTATGATCCTGTGTTTGTATCAAATATACACTGTATTCATATATCATTGATAATATAATTCTTACAAATCTGGCAGCTGCAACACTTTTTTTTCCGATCAGAGGCAACAAGAGGTTAATCTTCCTGGCAGAAGGCTATTGATTATGATTTATGGTTTATGGTTTATGGAATTACTTCCCTTCAATGCCTTCTCTTACCCCCTTCTTTAGAACGATGACATTGCTCCTCTTGCCGTCACTGTTTTTGTTGTTATTGTTGCTGCTAATGCTACACGTTTTAATGATTCAGTGTGGTTATGTTGGTAATGTTGTTAGGGATGGCTCAATACTCATTCATCCGGGGAAAAAATATTGGATTTCACTTATTAGGTTTTAATGGTTGTGTGCCATAATTACACTTTGATTGTTTGCTGGAAACAGATATGTCCCTTGTTGAGATAAAAAAAATTCATTTCAGCGTTCTGTCACAAGGCTCTTTTTTCAAAAGCGTGCAACGGAGATGAAGTAAATTTGATGTGAGGAACCGCAGCTACACAACCGACACTGTTCTGTGCACAATATTTCCATTGCCATATAAGAGCTGGCTCACGACAATCACAATGTGTAAGAAACAGCTCCCTGCACTCTAAGCTTGTGAAAGTACTGGCATCAACATGGCAATTTCTGGGCACATGCTGCCACAGCTAGGAAAATAAACCATATTATTCAGCAAAGTACAAATACATCTGACTACTAAATTAATATGTAAAAAATGGGTGATGAGTGGCTCAGGCATTAAAGACTCTCCCCAAGATACAGCAGATTCCAGCCTGGGCAATACTGGTAGCCGACAATTACTGGTGGACATGTTGGATTCATCCCACCGTCACGTGAACTCCTCCCACTGATGTTCCAGGCTGCCGACACGGCGCTAGATGTTTCCAGAAAGACATGTACGTGTCTTCCAAGAGACGCTAGCTCTCCTGCAGTGCTACAATATGTGGAAAATGAACAGAGGCTAGTGGGCGAGCGCTAAACAAGCAGGTTTCAGTGGCTGTGCTGCAGACTGTGGGTGCCAGAGACGGCCAGGCTCCTGTGGCTCAGGCTCCCCTGAAAAAGAGATTTCCCTCTCACCTGGGACTCACCTGGGACTCACCTGGAACAAATAAAGTCTAAATAAATAAAAACCCAGAGAGACGCAACTGGTGAATCAAAAAAATTAGGAAAACAAAAACGTGGCCTACTATAAATGTTCATTGGATTCAGCTTGGTACTTCCTAACAAATAATCAGCATGTCACGTAAGATTTTCAGGAAACACAGAAGAAACTATTTCTGGATTCAATCAAACACTTGTCCCTAACTCTGACTTTGCAGCCCCCGTAGAAAAAAAAGGCCCAGCAAAATCCAGCCCTAACCCAATCCTTAACCCTGTCCCAGCCCTAACCCAATCCTTAACCCTGTCCCACAGATTTATCCCACATCCCCATGTCCAGGACTGCACAGCGACACTCTACTGTAGCCTTGAAAAGATACCAAGCAATGGGAGGAGAGCGACGGCTAAATGAGGCAGGGCAATTAGCCTGCGGACCCTGGATAACATACCGCCTTGCTAATAACAGCTGAATGCCTCCGTCAGACGGTAAATACTGGAAGGTCAGCACGTTTCAGGTCGTTAATGTTAGTGCTTTCATTTTCCTAATGGAACGCCACTGACCTCGGATGATCCTGTAGTTTTATAGACGGCTTTTTAATAGGTGTGTTTATTTTGGATCTCAACGGGGTCATGAGAGCCTTGCACTATTAGGGGTTGCAAGCTTGGCTACATTTTGAGCTGCATGTAGTTGCTTGGCTACATTTTGAGCTGCATGTAGTTTGAAATCACATGTGTCATTAACTATTTCAGCCAGGAAATCAACACACATGAACAAGGGGCGAGATTGAACTTTAATTGTAGATAAAGCAACACACAAGTGTAGATAAAGCAACACACAAGTGTTGCGTTCGCAATAGTGATTGTTCACTCTGATATGGAATTAAGGCACTGATGTCTCTTCAGAGAAAGTAGCCATAATGACTGAACTCTTGCAAACTTTCTTTTACCAGACACATGGACCCCATCTTCTATCTACAGTTAGCTTTGATAAAACTCACCATCCGGTAGAGGCTCACCCAGCATGGTCTGCATCCAAACAACAACTCCACCTCTCAGTCGACCATGATGCTAAAGCACCTCCACCAGGAGACACGCCTTCTGCTACAGGGAGACTCCCTCGCACCAGTTCACATAATTACCCTACTCTACTACCCCAGTGGCACACACGCTGCGGTCTCCTGCTGTCCCTGACCATCTAAATCCATACCTGCCACCGCTCAACATCTGGCAAAATGGAATCCATCACCTCTATGGCATAGATGTGATGGGCTCAGGGGGAGAGGGGAGGTAAATGAAGAGTAAATGGGCGAGGACTGAGAAGACAGCAGGGACCCTTCTACTGAGAAAGGCTGTGTTTGTCCTGCACTGGGGCATCTATTTGTCAGCATCTACACGCCGGCATCAAATGGCCGTGCGGCCGAGTTGCCCTTTGAGATATCTCTACGCCAATGGCCACTGCTCTCAGGCTCTTTTTATGTGTGAAGGGGGCGGGCTTGCCGAACGGGACGGGGAGGCAGGTGGCCGAAGATGACGCGCTGCTTGGGTGGACGGGCCATCGACGGGGATATGACTGAGAGAGTGTCTCCGCATGGCCAATGTCACCTTGGACAGAGCAGTGAGATCTGCACTGGGGCCAGGCAGCTCCACACAGCCCTGAGATCTGCACTGGGGCCAGACAGCTCCACACAGCCCTGAGATCTGCACTGGGGCCAGACAGCTCCACACAGCCCTGAGATCTGCACTGGGGCCAGACAGCTCCACACAGCCCTGAGATCTGCACTGGGGCCAGACAGCTCCACACAGCCCTGAGATCTGCACTGGGGCCAGACAGCTCCACACAGCCCTGAGATCTGCACTGGGGCCAGACAGCTCCACACAGCCCTGAGATCTGCACTGGGGCCAGACAGCTCCACACAGCCCTGAGATCTGCACTGGGGCCAGGCAGCTCCACACAGCCCTGAGATCTGCACTGGGGCCAGACAGCTCCACACAGCCCTGAGATCTGCACTGGGGCCAGACAGCTCCACACAGCCCTGAGATCTGCACTGGGGCCAGACAGCTCCACACAGCCCTGAGATCTGCACTGGGGCCAGACAGCTCCACACAGCCCTGAGATCTGCACTGGGGCCAGACAGCTCCACACAGCCCTGAGATCTGCACTGGGGCCAGACAGCTCCACACAGCCCTGAGATCTGCACTGGGGCCAGACAGCTCCACACAGCCCTGAGATCTGCACTGGGGCCAGACAGCTCCACACAGCCCTGAGATCTGCACTGGGGCCAGACAGCTCCACACAGCCCTGTGATCTGCACTGGGGCCAGACAGTTCCACACAGCCCTGAGATCTGCACTGGGGCCACACAGCTCCACACAGCCCTGAGATCTGCACTGGGGCCAGACAGCTCCACACAGCCCTGAGATCTGCACTGGGGCCAGACAGCTCCACACAGCCCTGAGATCTGCACTGGGGCCAGACAGCTCCACACAGCCCTGAGATCTGCACTGGGGCCAGACAGCTCCACGCAAATGACATTAAAATGTGCAGAATATAAAGAAAAAAGGGAAAAAAGCTAAATTCTAAATATTTCTAAAAGGGACAAATTTTATGGGTAATTCAATTCTCAGGAACACGTGCGATTAACTAAACAATAAATAAACTTAAATTAACTAAACTTAAATATTATATTATCATGATTACAAAGAACATTTACAGAGTACACCAACAAATTTGAATTCTTACTAAAATTAAGAAATAAGCAAGAACACAAAACAAATTATTATTATTTACCCCACAAAACCAAATTTTGAATTAAGTGGATTATAATCTGCAAAAAAATTAAACGCATCATCAAGTTTGCTTTTTATGAATCAGGCAGCGTCAATTCTGAAATGGTTCAAACCAAAAGGTTCAAAATAGTACTCTAATAAATGAGATTCTAACCGCACAGCAGATGAACACTTCTTGGCCAAATATCAGCTATGTCCAATCTTCTTACTATGCAACTTTCCTGATTGGTGTGTAGCTGTTTTAATTAATGGAACTTACATTTCTTGAAGGATGAATGACTCTGAGCTGACCTCAGACGGGAGGAGCTGGAGACTTGACCGCATTGAAACTGTGCACCATTTCTCTCCCATCCCCCTCCCCCGTTACAGTCTGACACCTGTCACTCAATTATCTTGAGGTTAATCGATGGACGAACGGCTTGACAGTGAAATGAGCTACCAGCTGCTACCCCAGAGAACTGATCTTAATGAGACTGAGGGAGCTGCAAAGGGAGAGATAGAGAGGGCTGAAGAGAAAGAGAAAGAGATAAAGAGCTAGACACAGTGATAGAGACAAAGCAGAAGAGAGCTTATTAAACTCAAGGAAAAACCCAATTTTGAAGCTCACAGCAAACTAATAGCATGCACTGCCTTTCTCGGACTGCAGCCGTGTGGTTGTCACGCAAAAAGAAGAGATCCCTGAATATTTACAGGGCCAGTGCTTTCACACAGTCTAATTCCCATGCTAAACAGTCTCCAGTAAGTGTTGAGAGGGAAGGATTTTGGTCTTACAGTAATCTTTATCAGAGTGTGACAAGGCCTTCATATCAGTGCAGGATGGAATGGACGTCTCACCCAATATCACTGCACCCTGCAGCATCACAACCACTCTATTTCTTTACTAAGGCCAGCAGTAATTATCCCAGATAGTTTTTGTGAATTTGAAGGAAACCTACTAGTTTATTAAACTATTATTAAATTCCAGTAATATTTCAGTACACAATAAGGGCCAGATTCAGAGCTGAGATAAGCATGCTCAAATGGGACTTACTCCCGAAATTCTGCGTAGCTATTTGTGATTCAGACATTTGACTTATCCGCTGTTTTAAGCGTCTCTCCAGTAGATACGCGGCATTACGCGCTTGGGGTGGAGATTTAATGAAAATGAGGCGTGTCTGAAAGTCGTTCAAGATATGCGTATTCCGAATTTTCACTTAATAATTTTTTTCTCAGCAACTTTGTTCGGAAAAAAGGTGGTTTGTGTCTAGCGCCGCCAATAGATTATTATGAAAAATACAGCATCTTTCGCATAAATTAATATTAGAATTAGTACATTTTATTTGAACATAATATTGGTCATATTTTCCTTTGCATAGCTAACTTTATCAAAGAGCTGCATAAAAAAGAAAAATATGTAAAATTAGGCTGTGATTGACCGTCTGCCGTCTGGTATGTCATACCAGACCAATATTAGATGGATTCATTGATTTGACAGAGAGACGATTTGTGTCAGCACAGCTTCTGCAAAATTATTAAGTTGAAGACGTCGCATATAGGCTATTGTGTTCAACCACCGTAGGCTACATGACTTTATTAGGTAAATCGTTAAAAAAAGATTAGATTTTTAAATCTTCTTTTTTTTTTCAGTAAATCCAACGATTTATTTGTTTATTTAATAATATTGCGTGCAACCACTGCCCAGCAATTATTTATTTTGATTGTGTGAGGGGTATATCCAAGTCGTCAATAGGAGCTATGATCATTTTATCAGTACGACGGATTAATACGTTCACTGCCTTCCCCATCAGGCAAGAGCAACTACGATACAGAAAGGTAGGATTTTACAGAGGCAAATGTGGTTATTAAAGGCAATGTCACTGACATGTTGAAAATGTATACCACCACACACATTTTTTTAGTAGAAAGCTGGCAACCTACGGAGCAGGTAAAAGAAACAGGTCATTAGAATATCATGCCCTGTTCCACCCACATTTTGAGAAACACACCTGCGTAGCGCAGGTTAGAATGTGTATCTCATCCCGCGTTAAATCCGCGCAGGAGAGGCATTTAAGTGCATGACTTAAGTTCGCCATCTCTGAATCCGGCCCTAAATGTTTTGCTACAAGAAAATAATAACATAGAATAACTCATAATAGGTAATATGTGAAACTAATGGTTTGCATATATAATGGATACTACATCTTTATACTTATATCAAGGAAGTATTCCCTGCACTAATCACTACAAACCAGGCTTAGTCTCATTCAGCACAATAACTAAAAATTGAAATAAGTCCTGCCTGAAGAGCTCTTTAGCCCTTTAGGCTGTCTTTAGCGCATGGTAGTGGTAAATGAATGTTAATGGGGTACACTTGAGCAGGCCTCTTCTCATTATTCACTTTGTATATCCCTCACGGTACCCCCAGGCCATCACTGCTATGGTGCAGAAAGTGCATCTCGCAAGCTTACTGAACTTACTGAAGCACGGACTCCCCCTCACGCCAAATCTTTGGTTTGCTGTTCTTGATGACTGCAAGATGCACATATCTTGTAACTGATTTAATTTAATATTTTCTGAAAAATGTCCAACCTCAAAATGAATGTCTGTGGAGTAGGTTAGTTGAAACTACAACGCAACCACGTGGCCAATGAGGATGATTTCTCAATGTTCACTAGTTTCAATGAAGAAGCATGTCTAGGTTACATTTCCGCATAAATCCATCTGTTGGCTCTTGAGTGGCTTATTCTCCATGATCACATTGTGGGATAGATTGTGTGAGTCTGCAGTAGCAGGGCACAGTTTGCTTTTCCCTGAAGCTCAGCCTTCACTCCTTCGATTACCATGACATTAGCTCTTCCCAACAATTAACCATATAGCCACAAGTTGCCAGTTGTCATCACCCTTTGGGATTAGCCTCTCATCCAATCAGCACTAGCTCTCCTAAAGTGCAGCTACTGTGTGGCCTGCAGTCTGGAAAATAGCTGCTGGCTCATGGACAAGAGCGTTGGCAGACTGCACATAATCGTAGGTCAAATGCCCTTTGCACAGGTGCAGGTGGCACCATGACGACTCAAGTTCCATAATTCCATAATGATAAAAATATCGAATGAGTCTAATGAAGGTAACAGCTATTCTTCCAACAGCAATAAATAGCAATAATAGAATGAGTGTAGATAACAATGAACAATTAAAGTGTAACATAAAAGGAAAACATAGGCCCATTCCTGGCTACCATAGAAGGTAACCTCTCAAACATAACGACATATAAACACTCATCAGAGAAAGAAGACCTGAGATGTGACCTGACAGGAAGCATAGGGAACATGGATTTGAGGGCTGGGCTACCTGTCATCTCCTGTACTTCCTTTCATTTGTCAGGCAACAAACAAACAAAAGTCGGTTGAATTATAAGCAAGAAAAGAAAAAAGGTTGTGCCAGATGTGCTATCCTAACAAGGTCTGTGAAGCATTTTAATTAGGTTGTTTACCCTTTTAAAAATACATGACTGAGCTAAAACACATCAGGACACTGGATTTCCAATAAAATTAAAATTGTATTTAATTTAATTGATTGAAATTTAATTGAAAGGTTTTTGCCTCTTGAGTTACCACTGTACCACCCAGTCCTGTATGTGAGGAATATTGCAGCTGACAGGAGGGCACTCCTCCATTACACACACAGCATACCTGTCATTCCATTGGGAGTAAGAAATGTAGCATAGCCGCAAGAGACCTGACTGCTCATCCTCTACAAGACCAATTTTGTCTTGTCTTGCCTTTTCTATACTCCCAGTTATTGTCAGCTACAGCTATTAAACAGCCAAGGCTCAAATCCACCACTGTCGGGTCCAGCCTGTGCTTGTGGTGAACGCCTTTGCTGACAGAGCCACTTCGGAGGAAGGTGCATCATTGCACCATTGGCAGTGATAGCTTCCAAAATCTCTCTTCTCCTCAAGTTCAATGGGTTAATGAAAAAAGAAAAACTATGGCAAGCAGATGGTTTATGCACACACAAACACACACACACACACACACATACATACAGAAACATGCACACAGATCTGTATATGCATTTTGTACAGAAATGAGAGAAACGGATGACTACAAGGAGACATTATCCTCATTTCTGATAGTGTTTATCTAAACCTCTCAAGAGACAAACACGGACGCTTGGCTCATTCTATATCACGTATCAGTAGCCTAACAGACGCAAGCTGTAGACAACCCCCCCCCTCCCCCCCCTCCAATCCAACCCCTCCTCCTCCTCCTTTTCCATGTAGTCCCAGCCCAAGAGCTTGTATGAAGTCCCAAACAGCATGAAATCATTAGCGAGTTCCGTTCCAAGTGCTCTCCTGTCAGGGCTGTATGACTTATCGCAGCGTGACTGAGCGTGACCACGCGCGCTTCAAGCCTGCCCGATCGTGCCCGGCCGCACGTCCAAAGGACTCATGCCCACCGCTGGGGCGGCATGTGCGTGCTGCTGTCTGCCAAGTCATGTGCGTGCCGGGAGAGCACGAGGAGAGAAGGGAAGAGGGTTGTGGGGGGGTTGTCTCTGGCAGGAACAGGAAGATGGACATGTCTTACACTTTACAGTTAACATTTAGTGTTAAAAAGCAAAGAAGAGTGATAGGCAGGGGTTTGGGGGACACCAGTGCCTGTAAGATGAATTGGGCCTAATTGGGGTATGAGTATTTAGCTGGTTCATTTTTAATGGTCCGTATTGGAGAGTGTATTGAGAGCTCAACAGGTAGTATAGCTGCCCGGCCAATAGGATGTGTGACATTGCTGGGCCGCCATGGGTTTCTATCCATCTCCTTCTCTTCTGTGGAATCTCAGCAGGTGTGTGACAGGAAGCATCAAGTTCTGACTTACCGGGTTTTATTAAAAGACGCAGGCTTGACACAAAAAAGGAATTTTATTGCCACCCACGCGTATTTCTGTTAAACAAGTCAAATGATAAACTACTTCAACCGACCCACCTACACGCTCCTCAGAATTACTGGCTCAGGGCTGCCTTTCAGTAAACTCTTGGAATCAGTCAGAGAGATGTCACAACAACCATCGATGCTTGGGCCTGCAGGTTATTTAACCTCATTTGTGCAGCACATGACACAACATAAAGTGGTACATATGGTTGCACCATTGTTTTTACAGCAGTTAAACTGTTTACTGGAACAGAACCTTGAAGAATTGTATACCAATATAGCAAATACAGTTAATTTCCAAATATTTATAGAAGCTTTATACAAGCCAATAGAGTATATAATCAACCTTCATTGCAGCCTGGCATTCTTACTTTCAAAAACTTTTTACAGCTATTGGTCTGTCACCACTCATCTATACACTTGCAAGTATTGGCAAGATCACAGGACACAGGCTTTGTGTTGGGGCTCATCTGCAATGAGAGCAATTTCAATGCTTTTTTTCTAAAACAAATGATACCACTTTCAACGAAAGAGGCAGACAGCAGCAAATAATAACAATGAGTTAAAAAGAAGGTGGGTGCTCCTGGATATGTATGGGAGAATCAATGGGGAATCCAAGGTGCTCTGGGAGAAAACAACAATGGAGGAAGATATGGCCAAAATGTACACAACTAGCTTATATCCTATATCCAAGGCACACTTATATCCTATATCCAAGGCACACTTATATCCTATATCCAAGGCACACATATGTCCTATATCCAAGGCACACTTATATCCTATATCCAAGGCACACATACGTATATCCTATATACAAGGCACACATATATCCTATATCCAAGGCACACTTATATCCTATATCCAAGGCACACTTATATCCTATATCCAAGGCACACGTATATCCTATATCCAAGGCACACTTATATCCTATATCCAAGGCACACATATATCCTATATCCAAGGCACACTTATATCCTATATCCAAGGCACACTTATATCCTATATCCAAGGCACACTTATATCCTATATCCAAGGCACACGTATATCCTATATCCAAGGCACACTTATATCCTATATCCAAGGCACACTTATATCCTATATCCAAGGCACACGTATATCCTATATCCAAGGCACACTTATATCCTATATCCAAGGCACACTTATATCCTATATCCAAGGCACACGTATATCCTATATCCAAGGCACACTTATATCCTATATCCAAGGCACACTTATATCCTATATCCAAGGCACACATATATCCTATATCCAAGGCACACTTATATCCTATATCCAAGGCACACTTATATCCTATATCCAAGGCACACGTATATCCTATATCCAAGGCACACTTATATCCTATATCCAAGGCACACTTATATCCTATATCCAAGGCACACATATATCCTATATCCAAGGCACACTTATATCCTATATCCAAGGCACACTTATATCCTATATCCAAGGCACACATATATCCTATATCCAAGGCACACTTATATCCTATATCCAAGGCACACTTATATCCTATATCCAAGGCACACTTATATCCTATATCCAAGGCACACTTATATCCTATATCCAAGGCACACTTATATCCTATATCCAAGGCACACATATATCCTATATCCAAGGCACACATATATCCTATATCCAAGGCACACTTATATCCTATATCCAAGGCACACTTATATCCTATATCCAAGGCACACGTATATCCTATATCCAAGGCACACTTATATCCTATATCCAAGGCACACTTATATCCTATATCCAAGGCACACATATATCCTATATCCAAGGCACACTTATATCCTATATCCAAGGCACACTTATATCCTATATCCAAGGCACACATATATCCTATATCCAAGGCACACTTATATCCTATATCCAAGGCACACTTATATCCTATATCCAAGGCACACTTATATCCTATATCCAAGGCACACGTATATCCTATATCCAAGGCACACTTATATCCTATATCCAAGGCACACTTATATCCTATATCCAAGGCACACGTATATCCTATATCCAAGGCACACTTATATCCTATATCCAAGGCACACTTATATCCTATATCCAAGGCACACGTATATCCTATATCCAAGGCACACTTATATCCTATATCCAAGGCACACTTATATCCTATATCCAAGGCACACATATATCCTATATCCAAGGCACACTTATATCCTATATCCAAGGCACACTTATATCCTATATCCAAGGCACACGTATATCCTATATCCAAGGCACACTTATATCCTATATCCAAGGCACACTTATATCCTATATCCAAGGCACACATATATCCTATATCCAAGGCACACTTATATCCTATATCCAAGGCACACTTATATCCTATATCCAAGGCACACTTATATCCTATATCCAAGGCACACATATATCCTATATCCAAGGCACACATATATCCTATATCCAAGGCACACTTATATCCTATATCCAAGGCACACTTATATCCTATATCCAAGGCACACGTATATCCTATATCCAAGGCACGAAATGTCCTCATTTGAGCTCTTTCCTCAACGCAAATAAAATGGAAAGCTTTCCCATGCGACCAAACTGAACTTATGGCTTTATTGTGTCTTCAAATGACAAACCTGGGGACAGGTAAAGGCTAATGGCAGTATACTTTACATCGCAGCAAATCAAATTTCACATTCAGACATGATAAATTACATTAATAAGCAATTAGAATATTTAGAAGAAATACCCTGAGATAGTAATGTAAACCTCTCAGTGCAATGTCCTTGTATTACTGAAAGCAGTCTGGCATTTTCATTAGACTTTGATAGAGGGCACAAAACTGAATGCTTCAAGGTGACATAAGTGTTCATTCTGACATTGCAGTTCACTGCATATCCATCTGAAAACCTTATATTAAGACCTGAATTCAATCATGAATTCAATCTTTAATTTCGATTTGATTTTGAACTCGTCGAAAGCCTTATGACCTTTTTCTTTTAGAATTTTAGCCCACAAGACTCAGTGCTTGAAAAGCCAAAGTTTTGATTGAATTCAGATTTCCGTTGTTTGATGCATGTTAAAACAGTCATATATAAATGTTCTATTTTAGATGGAAGGGCGCTCTGTACAGCAAGAGCATACGCTGGACTGAGGGCCCGGATGGACAGCTGGTAATAATGTGAGGACAGTCTGCTGTAGACATGCAGTAGCTCACAGAATATTTCAGCCCTCTGCTATCCTTATGTTTGGTGTTCTCCACAAGGAGCAGGGTTCTGCTGCCTGACACCACTGCCCTGGGGGCTGGGGGGTGCGCTTCTGCAGGTTTTCAGCTAAGGCGCAGAATGTGCTCTAGGACCAGTTAAGAGCGCTGCCAGTCGCCTTGCCAGGGTAAGCGGTGGCGTTGTCAATCACCAGTAACCTGAACAGAGCAGCAGCAATTGATGGCCACAGCTTTGCGTGTGCATGGGGGGGTGAACAGCGGGCGGGCGCGTGCAGAGATGATGCATGCTTTCAGGGAGGCCTCAGACAGATAAAGACTGATAAACTTAATTTCTGCAGATCTATAATGCTGGCGGACAGGAAAATGGAGATGGATGAGTTTACTGGAGATGTGGAGATGAATGGGAGAGGGGGATGCAGGCTGAGGAGGTGTGTGGGTGTGTGTGTTGGGGGGGGGGGGGGGGTGATTCAGGGCCGTGGGTGGTGAATGAGGGCAGGGTCAGGCATGGATCTCAGTGAGGGAGAATGTGATTATTTCCTGGGCAGAATGCAGGCCAGGGCAGCATGAATATTTAATGTGGGCGGAGGAGACGGCGTGGAGGGAGCAGACTGCACTGCTGCATCAATGGGAAGCTGTAAGATGAGGCGAGAGGAAGTGGATCAGCCGAGGGGGCGGGAGGGGCACAGTGCAAGGCCTGCTCTCTGTGCCAGCTCTCTCTCAATGCCTCCCTCTGTCAGCTGAAATACACTGCGAAGCTTTTCCACTGACCGCACACACACACGCACGCACGCACGCACGCACACATATACATGTATTTCCACTCAGAAAAGCCGATGCACACATACACTCTCACATGCATGTACTGCACAGTGCACACAATCATGCACACACATATATGCAAATGCACACTCCACATGCACCATGCAAACTCATACTTTTAAAAATATATATATTTTTAGGGCTTTTTCAACTTTATTGGTCAGCACAGTGTAGAGAGAGAGGAAGAATGGGAGCGAGGGAAAGGAAGAGACATGCGACAAAGGTTGAGTGGTCGGATTCAAAACGCGGATGTCATGGCTTGCAATGAGCATGTGAATAGTGCTCTACGGGCTGCGCCACCAGGACACCCACAAATTCATATTTACACACACACACACACACACACACACACACACACACACACACACACACACACACACACACACACACACACACACACACACACACACACACACACACACACACACAATGACTGGCATGTACTGGACACACAATACTTATCGATAGACTTATTCACAAAGACACAGTGCACACACACACACACACACACACACACTCCTGATCAATGGCCACACCATTCAAAACAGACCCAATACATTCTGTGTTCACAGAGCGATGACAAAACCCACTGCAACACGAGCATCTACCTGCTGGAGGTATTGACAGCAGGAGCGGGCCAACAGCACTCGCAGAGTGATTCAAAAACATAAGGATAGCTACTTCATGGCTCTGCACCACTTAAAGCATTCCCCAGAAGCAGAGCAGCTCAGAGTGCATTGTATTGTACCTAGCCATTAGCCATACAGTGGGTTCCCTTGAAACACTGCATTTGAATCTTCAATTACACACGGTAGTTTCTGTTATTATTAGGGGCCAAGCACCAACGGTGCATAGGCACTTAGGGCCGGATTCAGAGACTGCCAGCTTAAGTCACGCGCTTAAGTGCCTCTCCTGTGCAGATTTAACACGATGGGCTCTATCTTGGCTATATTGGCGATCTTAGCGCTTTGTCCAAACGCATGGCGTAAAGTGCATTTAGAGCGTGTCCAAGTCCACTTTTGATAGTTTGACGGTGTGTTCTTTGAGCACTAAGCACGGCGCAACATGTAAATGGGCTGAACCTAGTCTCTTCATTAATTATAGGTGTGTCTTGAGTGTGACATGCAATAAACCAATCAAAATGTCATATCCCATTCCCTTTAAAAGTCTTCTTTTCCACCTTGGCGGATTGCTTATTTGATGGAGAAACAGACATGCTCGTGCGTGTTTAGTGCGATCAAGGAATAGGCTATATGGCTCAAGTATGATCAATATTATTCGGACTAACCATTATGAGTTCCCGGTAATTACTGACAGTGCTGTTATTTTACAAAATATCTGCGGTTAAATTTTGTTAAAAGCACCTGCAATAGCTGAGAATAAGCTACCAATGGCTTCCGTCTCACCTTAGAAAACAGCAAATTCACCTGCTTGTTTAATGAATTTTGTTTGATTATGCAATGAAACATTGTCAAACATAAATTCCATGAGACTGTTCTCATGGAGTTCTCGAAGTTCAAGCATCATCCAAAGTTCATTACCTGCATTCTAATATTGATCAATAGCATAAATACCATTATTTTGCCTTAATGATTACTCTAAATACAATAAAGCTGTCAGGTTGGCAACCCAGAGGTCCACGCATATTTTCCCTTGTTTTATAATGTCCTGCTTATGTAAATGTGGCCAACACATTTTACTAGCAGCTTAATGCTTTAAAAACAAGTCCACTTTCCCAGGAAGACTGTGAAAAGTGTGATTTACAGCAGGGGAAACAGACCTGCTCCAGCATAAAGTTAAAGCGCACATGCAGAGAATGGCATTAAAATGAATTGTGAATTAATTGTTCTCTTTAAAATTGTCTTGTTTACTTATGGTATAACAGGTGAAATCAGCGGGGTTTTAATAAACCGAGAGTATGGAAGCCTGGTCACTGTAATTTCAAAAATATGAAGGATGAAGAATAAGGCTAAAATTCAGTTAACATGGTGAAATTTATCTCCGTTTTTTAACCGTAGGCTATCGAAAAAACCTTATGCACAGCGAATCCCGGGGACTGTAGCCTTCTATTGATGCGGATACTAACTGCTCGCGTGAATATTTTTGGCGGGTGGTTTTGGAATGTTCAATTAGCACCTTCGCCCTGGATATGGGGTTTTACTTAAAAAACTATACAATGCACATACATGTTTGATATCAAACATAATACATCTGTTCCCGGACTTTATGTGTGGTGGTGTAGAATTTGAGCGATGTTTGTGAACAATCCAATTTCTTATGTATCCCACCAAATAAAAACGGCTGAACTAATATTTTCCATTTTTGGTTTCTGATGAGATATCGGTGTGATGAGTCACCCTGCCAAATATTTTGGAAATCTGCGCTGTAACGGCGGAGAACGAGACGATCGAAAATTGTGTTTTAACATGAAAGTCCCGACCAAAACAAACATATACAGCATAATACTGTGCTGTATTCATCTGGAGCTGAAGGTGGTCAAATCATGAAATGAAACAAACGTTTGTGACTGTAAAATAAAGTATGATGTTTGAAAGCGTTCATATCTGGACAGTTGTACGGTGTTTTTTTTAATTGTGTAGTGGTTATGGAAACTGAACTTGTAACCAGATGTTAGAATGTTTCATCCTGGGCGTGAAACAGCCACTGCAACCTTAAGCAAGCTCCCAAACCTGAACTGCTAGACTAAGTATCTAGCTGTAAAAATTGATAATTACATTAAATGCAAACCACAGTATGTGCTGTGCTTTACCCTGGATGAGGCTGCCTGCCGAGACTGTACATTATGTACTGTAATAATTCAGGAGGACTCCTAATGCGATTGCTGTGGGCTGCAGTTTTTCTCCCCTCTGTCTCCATTCTCTGCAGAGGCCTCGAGCGAAAGCAAAGACAAGGCGAAAAAAACATTCACCAATCAAGAAAGACACACAGCCATGAATCTCTTTATGGCAAAAAGAAGCAAAGATCCTGCCTTACAGGATATATCTTAATGTACTTATTCTGCACGTGGACAAGCGTTTCCAGACTCTGGGCCCAGCCCGCCGAACGACTCCGGGCATGGCACCAGAACGGCAGGCTGGAGCAGTGAAGGGGGAGTATGAGTTACAGGGAAACTACGAGCTGCAATGCTTTCCCAGTGGCCATGCTCAAGTGCGCCTGCCATTAATACGCCGCCCGCAGTACCAGCAGAAATTGTCAAACGTGGCAGAACACACTGGAAATAATAGTGGGGGCTCCCCAGTGGCATACGGCAGGGGTGGCAGAATGACAAGAACCGCTCTGGCGAAAGTTGACAATGTTAAACCTCAAAAATGAGCTATATACTGTAGGTACTGATCCATACTGCATTCTTCTATACTAATACAGTGATGACTAATATGCTCAGACTAATCGATTTTGTAGTCAAGTAATTTTTTTCCAAAAAATATTATTCACAGCCCTATTAACTATTTTTTTTTAATCAAACAAAAATAAATCGGCATTGACATTTACTTTAACTTAGCATTTCTTTAATTTCTTAGTGAACTGTACTGCGGCTTCCCTTGGCTTCCTGTCAGTGGGTTATAAAAGGAGGTCAGACACATGTAAGATCCATGGCATCCATCACCATGGACAAAGGCAAAGAACTCTCAGAACAAACAGGACAAAGGGCTGTTAGGCAGTGATTACGGACAAATAAATAAAAAGTAAAGATACCACTTTCCACTATTAGTTTAAACCAGTGAAACAGTAGCAGCCCTGTCTGGTAGAGGATGGAAATGCACCAAGCCCCCACTCACAGTGAGGAAAATGTTTTGGGAGGCAAAGAAATATCCAAAAGGCACAGATGGAAGTCTACAAAACTTGTGGATATAAAGTCTCCAAATTTGCCATCAGATGCCACCGCAATGCCCATAGGCTTTTTTGAAGGGATGCCAGAAAAGGCCTCTAATGCCCCCGGACCCCCTAGACAGTTCAGGGCCCACCCACCAGTTTCAGAAAATCCTGTGGGACACACTGAATAGTATATTTTCCATATGTTTGATAATTAAAATATACAATGAGCACCATAATTCATGGGATAGTGACACATTTTCTGTTATTTTGGTTCTGTACTCTTTGCATTTTAAAGGATACAATGACTATGAGGTTGAAGTGCAGACTGTCAGCTTCAATTTGAGGATAATTGAATCCATATTGAATGAACCGTTTAGAAATGATAGAACCTTTAGTACATAGTCCTCCCCCCCCCATTTTCGGGCATGAAAAAATATTGGACAGTTTAATATAATAAAGTAATCATTTTTAATATTTGGCCGGATATCCTTTGCATGCCATGACTTCCTGATGTCTGTGACCCAACAATACCAAAAGATTCTTGATATATTTCCTGGTACTCTTACAAGCGATACTATAACTTCTCTGCATTTGAATGGATCTCTATGGGAATTGGGGGGTGAGACTAGATTTAGCTGTAAATTATGCTGGAACAGTATGGAATACATGGTTGGTGAAATGGCTGTAAGTCATCAAGGGTTTGACGCATCAATTGAGTCTCATACCATCACTCTGTTGCCAGATATGCAGTAGATATGGATGGATCACATTAAAGGTGGTTTCTCCTGACAAATTTTCCTATTGAACTCTAAGTGAGGAGAAGAAACCCTTCAAGTTATCCATCCATATCTAGTGCATATCTGGCAGCAGAGTGATGGTTTAAGGCTTGTTTGATACATCATACCCTTGACGACTTAGCCATTTAGCCAACCAATTAAAGCTGACAGTCTGCACTTCAATCTCATTGTCATTGTATCCTTTCAACCTCAAAGTGCTAGAGTACAGAACCAAATTAACAAAAATGTGTCACTGTCCAATGAATTATGGTGCTCACTGTAGCTCAGTATTTGCATTATTTATTTTATTCAGTCTTCTTCCTTCATCTTTACCAAGGGTGTGAATAATTTTGGAGGTCACTGTGTCTGTGTTGGTGTCAAAGTCTTTTTATTACCACCCAACAAATGGCAGGTGAAGTTTTTCTTGGTACTAGCAGCCCACCTCACAACAGCCCAGATAACAATAGTAATGAAAAAGTTACAGGAAGACACACAGACAATCACTCCAAAAGCTGTATACGGCTCTAAATGCTACTAGTGTCCATCAATGATTGTTTAGAGTCCTTATAGCCGTAGGAAAGAAGCTGTTGCGGTGACGAGCTGAGTTGGAGGCGATGTTATTGAACTGGCTACCTGAGGGAAGGCGCTGGAACAGAGGAAAGGCAGGGTGTGTATTTTCTTTAATAATAGACTGGGCCCACTTGAGAACCAGACTGTTGTGTAGAGTGGCAATGGACAGGAGATCAGACTGAGTTATTTTCTGGGCCGTTTTGATGTCTCTCCTTTTCTGAGTGAGCTCTGTTGTGTTCCCATACCAGAACATTTAAGGGAATGTTAGAATGCTCTCTATCACAGCCCTGTGGAACTGTCCCAGGAAACTTTTAGTGATGTTAAACTTTTTCAGCTGGCGGAAGAAAAGCATTGATTGGCCTTTTTTAAAGGGTAATTCCACCCAAAAACAACATTAGCCTTATTTAACAGATCAAGGCGCAACTAATTAAGTCTCTCTTTGTGGCTGGCCAAAAAAAAAAAAATCTGTACTGAAATATTTGAATATAAAGTAGAAAATTTGGTAGAGGTATACATAATTTTGACAAAGTTAACGGCATTAAACAAAAGTGCAAATCCGCGTTTTTGAACCGTTTACTGTTTGCCATGCAGTAGCTAAGACACACATTAGCTTTTTGGCATTTAGAAAATTGCAATGTTTTAAATATAGCCGATTACTATATTTTGTCGTAGGTGGAAGGCTTATGTTTTGAGCCCGAATACACGGCCGAATCCTGTGCGGAACGCGCTGTCAAATAGGACTGCTTCCACTGCTTCCCGGTAGCAAACATTTCCATTTCAGTTGGAATTGCGGTAGTTACCACATGTAGGCTAGCTACAGCACTTGTTTACCTTGGTTAAAAGTTAAAAGTTAACATTAGAGGACAGGGATGAGAAATGAATAAGTGTTTGAATTTGTGTGTTTGAACTAGTATGTGCAAGACGAGCAGTAAAATTCGAGTCCCTCCACTCCGGTCGTAACATTATTCAGTGTAAGTGCCTTTGTCTGACTCTGCCCATAAACTATAAGTGCTCTTGCCAAGAGTCTTGGCTATTGTAGTTCAACCAAGTACCTGGTACATGCGCAGTAGTTTGGGGCTATATCTCTGCTCTCACTACAGGTAGAAAGTTGGCTGAGAGCTCATTTTAATCAGGAGGAGAGCTACTTTTCTACAAATTAAATATCATTTTTGGGTGGAATTACCCTTTATGATTGAGTCTGCATTTATATCCCAATTTAGTCTATTGTGAATATGGGCGGCAATTTAAGAGAGTCCATTAATCCTATAGGTTCATCATTTATTTGATTAGATAATGGTGGGGTGGTATTCCGTCGGAAGTCGATGATTTCTTTGACTTGAGAAGTAGGTCATTTGAACAGCACCAGATGGCCTCGTTCTGCCAATTTCATTGTGGTAATCATCCTCGTTGTTATTGGTAATGAGACCAATTATTGTTGTATCAGCTGCGTATTCTATAATTTTGACAGAGTCTGACATGTGAGACTGTTCCTGAAAAATCTGCATATTTTTGGGCTGAGAAGGCAGCCCTGGGGCATTTTGGTGTTCACTGTGATTGTCCATGACGTCATGTTGTTTACCTTGACACATTGAGTGCGATTTGCGGAGGAAGTCCATTCACACAGAGCATTGTTGCTGTTCATTGCCTTTAGTATTGCAAACAATTTGACTGGGTTAATAGTATTAATGGCAGAAATAAAATCTAAAAATAGTATACGTGCATATGACTTGGAATAGTCAAGGTGTTATAGGATATAGTGGAGTGCCAAATTCACGAGTCAAGATGGGCCACTGTAAAGGACTTCAGATGAGCCAAAACTATCCTCTTGAATGCCTTCATTATACATCAAGTCAATGCCACTGGCCTGTAATCATTAGTTTTAACATCCTTTGGCAACTTAGGCCCTCCCCTTGCCTCAAAAGGAGTGTTGTGAATTTCTTGTGCGTCCACATATTATTTCACTGTGTGCACAGATGCTTTAAGGATTGCTTTGCAGTTTCACACACAGTGAAACTATGGGCAATGGAAGCAGCAGTTATTTCATTCATTTTGGGTGCAGAAACAATAAAAATGCAAAGAAATGTATTTTCTGCACTGTTAAGACTAGGAGGCCAGCAAAATTTAATTTACTTCCGGAATTAGCTTAATTGTCAACAAAGTAAAAAAAAAAAAAAACCTCGGCTACTTTAGCTGTTCCTGATTGCGCAAAGCGAGTCTGGTCACATGCACACACACACACGCACACACACACACAGGGACATCCATCTGTCATCATTTGACTCTCTCATCTCTATTATGCGCCCCCTTCTCACTATATCAAAGTGCCAAGCAGAAGAACAGGCATCGTTCATCCTCCCTGATGGACAAAAAGAGGAAAAACAGGACTTTCCCCTCACTCCCAAGTCCTGCGTTTCTGCCATCGGCAAATGTAGATTCCTTATCACCCAATCCATTACTCCTCTTTGTTCCCATAAAATATTTAGCTTTAATCAGCAGTTGTGGTTTGGATGCAGATTGAGTCTAATTTGCCCTGTCTTGTCTTTGCCAGATTCTCCACGTTCTGTCAGGGACTCTGATTCATTCCACAGCAGGGGTACAGCTGATGGATGGGCCGCTGAAACCTACACTGAGCTGACAAGATGATGATGATGATAGTTCATTTCTGTAGCTCGAGGCAAGAAAACGAGAGCGTCAATATTTCTCTTTTTAATAGCACAAAGAATGAAAAGAAACCTGGACATTACCTTGGGACGTATGTATTGAGCTCTACAGCCAGCATATGTGTGACAATGCCCTACTGTACAAGCATATATGTGTGACAATGCCCTACTGTACAAGCATATATGTGTGACAATGCCCTACTGTACAAGCATATATGTGTGACAATGCCCTACTGTACAAGCATATATGTGTGACAATGCCCTACTGTACAAGCATATATGTGTGACAATGCCCTACTGTACAAGCATATATGTGTGACAATGCCCTACTGTACAAGCATATATGTGTGACAATGCCCTACTGTACAAGCATATATGTGTGACAATGCCCTACTGTACAAGCATATATGTGTGACAATGCCCTACTGTACAAGCATATTTCATTTGAAGGAAGCATGACAGTGTGGACTTTGTTCCTCCTCATAACTCTCTAATATAAATGCTGTACAATAATATATACAGTGCACTCCAAAACCATGTAGCAAATGTAGCCATTGTAGTGATCATATTTAATATTTGGTTGCATATCCTTTGCATGCCATGACTTCCTGATGTCTGTGACCCAACGACATCAAAAGACTCTTGATATCTTATTTTCAGGTACTCTTACAAGCGATATTATAAGGTCCCTGCATTTTTTTTGGATCTCTATGGGAATTGGGGGTGGGACTAGATTTAGCTGTAAATTATACGGGAATAGTATGGAACCCATGGTTGGCTAAATGGCTGTAAGTCATCAAGGGTCTCGGGTATCAAACGAGCCTCAAACCATCACTCTGCTGCCAGATATGCAGTAGATATGGATGGATCACTTTAAGGGTGGTTTCTCCTGAGTTCAATAGAAAAATGAGTCAGGAGACTTTGGAGTGCACTGCACATTATCTCACAAACTGTTATTCAGAGCTATTTGTTCAGAAAAAAAGGTCAAACCTAACACAAGATTCATGCAAGTCAAATGCAAGCCACATTGATTTTAAGGAGGAAATTGTGCATCAATCACACACAGCGATAGGAATCCCATCAATCCAGCTCGTAAATATCCCAAACCACAAGTGCCTGCCCTGGAAGCAGTGCATTCTGACCCAGCAGTTTCTGGGAGAGGAAGCTGTAAAAGGCTTAAATTCTTTACTCAGAGCTATGACTCAACAAACCCCAGAAGACAGGAGGAAAGCAAAGGGTTAGAGGTGGAGTATGGGATCAGATGGTGGACATGTAATCATTAACTTTCTCATTATCATTAGCATTTATACTACAATCATGCTTCCAGGCACTTAATGTCTGAATGGGGGCTTGGTTCAAATAGTGTTGTACAGAGCAAAATAAATGTTTAACAACTCACTCTTTGATCGAGAAAACTCCAATCACCTTATTCAGTTTATAGCAATTGCATGCTTCTAGTGACTAACTAATCAAGGAGTATAATTTAAAAAGTTATTTTTTTTGTTCTAGCCTGCAGATTTCCAAGTAGCCAAATTTACATGCACTTAATGGAAATGGTCAGGCCATTATAACACAGGCCGTTGTGGCCATTTTCATCCGGATGACACGAGTGGTCACATGACCTCCCAGAGCACACCACCCCAGTGAACTGGCTAAACATTCGGATTTCAAGGCCAGAACTGTGACCTCATGGTTTGGATAAGCCAAAAGGCTGCTGAGGCACGGACAACGTGGCCTAATGCCGAGTTAGGGGCCCAGCGGGAGCATGTTCCAATCGGTTGGGCCAAGCCTGCTTTTCGGGTATACAGGATGCCGGCAGCATCCTGTTTCGTAACAATTGTTTAGTAGTAGAAACCTATTGCAGAATTTTTGTTTACCTCTCAAGCTAATATATTTCATGCTGTTATTGTTTTATACAGGATAAATTTTAGTCCTTTGTGCAAGGGTAAAATGCTGATGACCCGTCTGTGATTCGAACCGGAAGCATCCTGGTAAGAACAGGTCACATCAGCATGTGTAGTAATGTATTCAAAGAGTAGAGAACTTCATCCTCTCAGTCCATGCATGCATTGTGCTGCTGATTCCATCACACAAACACTCTCAGTCCTTGCATGCATTGTGCTGCTGATTCCATCTCACAAACACTCTCAGTCCTTGCATGCATTGTGCTGCTAATTCCATCTCACAAGCACTCTCAGTCCATGCATGCATTGTGCTGCTGATTCCATCGCACAAACACTCAGTCCATGCATGCATTGTGCTGCTGATTCCATCTCACACTCAGTCCATGCATGCATTGTGCTGCGGATTCCATCTCACAAACACTCAGTCCATGCATGCATGGTGCTGCTGATTCCATCTCACACTCAGTCCATGCATGCATTGTGCTGCGGATTCCATCTCACAAACACTCAGTCCATGCATGCATTGTGCTGCTGATTCCATCTCACACTCAGTCCATGCATGCATTGTGCTGCGGATTCCATCTCACAAACACTCAGTCCATGCATGCATTGTGCTGCTGATTCCATCTCACAAACACTCAGTCCATGCATGCATTGTGCTGCTGATTCCATCTCACACTCAGTCCATGCATGCATTGTGCTGCGGATTCCATCTCACAAACACTCAGTCCATGCATGCATTGTGCTGCTGATTCCATCTCACACTCAGTCCATGCATGCATTGTGCTGCGGATTCCATCTCACAAACACTCAGTCCATGCATGCATTGTGCTGCGGATTCCATCTCACAAACACTCAGTCCATGCATGCACTGTGCTGCGGATTCCACGGCAGTAAAGCGCACCCAGTCAGCTAGCGCGGAAGAAGGCTTCAGAGAACACACAGCTCTGGAGTGCTATTACAGCCTAAAAGCAGAGCTTTCATCCCAGGACATTAAATTTCAGCGAAGCGTCACTGGGTGTGCTTTTCCCCCCGTGCTCAATTCCCCCTGGCCATGCTCCCTCAAAAAGATCATAAGTTCCTGCCCCTGGGCGACCGAGGAGTGACGAGGCATCATACTGTAAAAGAAAAACACAAAAAGAGCAAGGGGACCGTTCCCTGGAGGAGATCCAGTGGGCCGTGCTCAATCCATGCAAATTGAGCTGTGTGCAGATTGTCCAAATCCAAAGTGTAAAATAAGTAAGATTATTATTTAAAGCTTGCGGCTTCCTTTCCAGGTGCCAGGCGGTTGTTTTTCAGTTTTCCATGTAATACACTGGACTGGAAGACGAACGCACACAAACAGCTTGTCTTCCAAGATTCAGAAATTACTTTCAAAGGTTTTTCCCTTTTTTAGTTAAAGCTGGAGTACGCAACTTTTTTTTTTTTAAATATCGAGGAATGGTCATGCTCAGTTGGTAGCAGTCATAGAAAGAACTGCTGTGAGAGAAATCCAGCACCATACACTGTGTTTATACCCTCCATACCCTGAATTCTAAAAGCAGCGATTTGGCCTGAATTTTTGTTTTCAAAACAAATCGGTGCATGACATAAACCAATCAAAGTGAAAAAACGGTTCACATCGCGAACCAATCAACAATGAGACTGAATTTGCGCGTTCACCAGCTAGACAATTCACCAGAGAAGCGACCCTTTGCACCAGCGATTTTTCACGCTAAGAAAAAGAAAAGGGATTTGGATAAAGCTTGCTCGAAAACTAGAGTAAACATAGGTGCTTTAAAGCTTCAAGATATGCACATTCATTCCAAGCTGGACTTTAACACATTAATTAAACAAACTCCACGCTTTACTGAAAATAAAGAGATTTGAAGAGTTTGTCAATATTTGCAGAGTTTTGTTTGATTAGTCTGCCTGCTTAATGAATCACTATAGTTGTAATTATCAGCAAGGGTGACACAGACCATGAATGAACAGACATGGAGACATTTGATATTCTTATTGGTAGGCTTCGTTTCGGGGGTGGAGGGTATACATTAAAAGTGAATCCAGACCACAATTCAATTGATGATGCCGTGTTTTTTTCTGTTTTGATAAGCCAAGAATAGCTACACATTGACCTTAATGCTGCCACAAAATTATGCATAATTCATCCATCTCCACTGCCAGCACCTTTCATAGTGCTCTGGTTCAAGGGGACAGCTTTTCACCAGATGTTTCTGCCTTAAATCAGTTCATTCCAGATAACAACCAAAGCAACAGGTCCAGTGGTTTTCAGTTGTTACACAGGGACAAGAATGGGGATTTGGGAGGGTGCATACACTGAGTCAGTCCGGGCCCACATATCCCATTGACTGGCATATGAAGGCTGGCAGCTTTTAAGGAGCCCAGCCGTTTGCCTGCAGCGAGAGGAATCCGGTTATCTTCCATCAGCTCCAATCAGGTCCCGCTGACAGGTCTCAGCCTGAGTGGCCTGGACTCAGTCCAAACGCACGTCCAATTACCGCGCAAAAACCTGTCACCTCAACAAATGCTGGTATGATAACCCCAACATACCCAAATATACTGTATATAAACAGCACAGCTCCCTTAACACTGGAGATAGATTGTGCATCTTCTGAGAAGCATTACTGAGATTATCTAAATCTGATCATCCGTGAGTAAGGCATACTGAAACAGCCCTATCTGCTTCAATAAAGATAAAGCAGATAAAACAAAATGCTTTAAAAGCCAAGCTGTTTTAAACACTGAGTGCCATGTCTTATGCCATGTCCAGGCCACAGAGGGAATATCGCAGACTGAAAACTGTGCCGAACAGCCTTTGAAGGGCTGAACAGTGGGAGGTGTTATCTGGGTGAGGTAGGCAGATAAGACTCACAGCCTCGCATCCTATAGAGCTTTAACTAAAACTAACTTCCACAGCTGGACTCTTTTAAAAAGGCTTATCACAGAAAGCATGATTATTATCATTAACATTGTTTAATCATAAGATTCATTCACAATAATAAATGGTACCTAGCTCATGTGAAGGACTCCAGCAGAACTTGCTAAATAGGAGGAAAAACCTTCTCCCAGAGGAAATACATATAGGACCTAAATAAGAATGGCTTTAAGGGGCATATTGGACATATCTTTCTTATCTGCCCAATTGTAACTCTATAGGCCTGGCTCTTGAGTTGCCACTGTGCTGCCCTAGACCTGTGTTAGCAGCATTGCAGTTTCTTAAGGCCTTACAGGCCACATAGTACTGGGGAGCTAGCGCCCATCAGACCAGAGCCATATCTTTCACTGATGGCAACTGATAGCCTGTGGGCACCTAGACATTACTGGGAGGAGCTAATGCAGCTTTAACCACAGGAACCCTGCAGATTTAAGTCTACCCTGAGCCTGGCAGAATGAGGCCAGCATGTATCCCACTGCTGCAGCCAATGACAGATTTGAGATACAAAACATACAATACATCTGCAGGGCCTGGTCTGTACGTATTCAATATTAAACCTCATCTGTATCTAATCAGGCCAGCATCGACAAATCTGTGACTGTATTCACAAACTATATCAGAGTAGGAATACTAATCCAGGATCAGGTTTCTCTTATCAATATCCTAACCTTAACCATTAGGAGATAAGACAACAAGATCTGCACTCCTACCTTTAATGTCCCAATATGAAAGTCAGGGGAAACTTCTTGTTTAACTTTCTGCCATTTTATTAAATAAATAAAAAATTTTCAGGGAAAAAACCTTACTTCTTACGTTCTTTAAGTCCTCAGCCTGAAGTCAGGATTCCTCCTGAGCAGGCGATCAATTAACCTTGTCCACAGGAGGGGGAAGCTACGCATCGCTGGGATGAAAGTCAAGCTTGATTTCCACCTCGTTTCAGTATTTCGGTCAGAGTAAGTGCTCTTTGCCACTGATCCCATTGAATTATTTTACTGAGCACATTCCCGTTCTTTATTAGTTTGATTGCAGACTGTTTTGAACTCCATGGGCCCTATCTTACATCCGGTGGTAACCCAAACGCAAGTGTCTTTGCTAGTTTCAGACTGCAAGAGTTGTCATTTTAGCGTCCAGCGCTCACATTGTTTAACTTGCGCCCATAGCAAGTGGTCTTAAGATGAGGTGTGACCAGGATCATTTTTAGCATATTGCTATCTTGAGCCAGCAGAAAGCGCTTGTGCTAAAACCATAGTGTAGATTCTACACAAAGCTTTATAAATGCGGCCCCAGGACATGGAATAAGAAGTCTGCCGGTTCAAATCTTGACTGGGACACAGGTGTCATACAGCCAACAGAGGCATTTATCGTGAGTTTTTTTTTATTTTGAAAAAAAAAAAACATCTATTTTGAATGTGAATGCATGTTTCATTATGCATAACTGAACATCTGGCAAGTATTTATGTTATGACGGTTATGGTATTGAATGGTTTTTTGCTTTATTGCTGCTGTACATTAGAAATATTATGAGTTTTTTGTTATTATTAGTTAGCTAGGTTTTATACATCACAATTGGTCATACAATTTTATTAATGTCTTGTATTTGGTCAAATAGAATCTACACACCATCACTGTGAAAATATGACCAATATCAAAGTGGGCTCATCCTAAGGTGTACCTATCGCTGCAATGGTAAGTGTGGTTGCCAGGCGGAAAGTTGAGAGTTCCTTGAGATCTCTTGAGGTCCTACCGTCGGAGTTCTGGGGCTACATTAATGGCAATGAGCTATTCTACTGTACTCTGGTCATGTACCAGAGACAATGTTGCTGCACAAATATAATAACTTACTCCTGCTATCTGCTCTTTGATCTAGAGCCTGGGTTTTCTGGTCTGTGAAGGTACTGTAGACGGTCCCTGGCCAGCTGGCACATGCACAGATCAAACTTCTCTCCCCTCAATCTCGGACCAGGGAGGGGTTTAGAGATTGCGATCATGGATTGCAATCTCTCTCACCCACTCAGTATTTCGTACATACAAACAAAATTGACACCTGCTCAGGACCAAGCATACTGCATCCGTAAATTCAAAATGCTGGTAAATGTAGCTTCTGAATGTCAATTTATTTTTATTTTCAGTTAAATTCACAAGACGAAATGTAGCCTTTGAAGTGCTCAATGCAAACGGAATAATTACAACTGTAAAAAGCAAGCTTTATATTAAGCCTATCAATTGTAGGCTATGAATGTATTTAATTAACTTCATTAATGCTCCCAGTAGGCTACTATTTTTCAGAATTTATTAAATTAAAATGTTATATGAATATATATATATATATTCATATAACATTTTAATTTAATAAATTCTGAAAAATAGTAGCCTACTGGGAGCATTAATGAAGTTAATTAAATCTTAGCTAACTATTCTTTTCGATATATTATCTGATGAGTGAGTGATGCTAATGTTTCTAGCTAGCACCACGGAGGGATGCATACAAAGGTGGGGAAAGAGATTGGTATAAGGGATAAAGTTGGTATAAGGATAAGGAGAGCGGGAAGCACTTTCGCTCACTAACTATTCCAATTCAGTGGATCCAGTGCCATTTAAGAGATAAATGTGTTTGGATAAAAATGTCCAAGTTCTAAACGGCGGCTTAAAGGGGACATGAAGCACTCGGTAAATTGGCTCTGGTTCATTAGCTTTTTACCTTAACTTAGATATGATTGTGCGTTCAAATCTCAAACCGACCTGTATTTGCTGGAAAAAAGAAGTTCAAATTAGCTTTTTTTCCACTAGGGCGCAGCCATCTTGGACCAACTGCGGTCGTGACGTCACTAGGTTGGTTGGTCTCAGCTAGTCAATGCATTACTATGGGAAAATAGCTGACTTTCAGTGAGCTCAACGATGTATCGTGAGGAAAAAATAAAACAAAAAATGCACAGATGGTTTTTTTGTATTGCCCCGAGATGCTCAAATGAGTATTACTGAACAAAACTTAATTTAAAACCTTAATTTCCACGAACTGCTTCTGATCATACTAATGCTGTGGGCTGACGAGCCGGCATTGCCTTGATAAACGGTTTGGGAGCTAAAGTCGTGTCTAGCTAATATTGCCTATAGAAAATAAGCGTTAGCTTGTGATCCTAGGTCGCGGTAGGTATATATTTTCAGGCTGTTAACAAATATATCAAGGCAATGCAGCGGTGCTGCAGTTGCCGGCTTGTCAGGCCACAGCATTAGTATGGTCAGAAGCAGTTAGTGGAAATTAAGTTTTGTTCGGTAATACTCATCTCGGGACAATAGAAAAAGACCGTCTGTGCGTTTTTAGTTTGATTTTTTCCTCATGATACATCGTTGAGCTCACTGAAAGTCAGCTATTTTCCCATAGGAATACATTGAGCAGCAGAGACCAACCAACCTAGTGATGTCACGACCACAGTTGGTCCAAGATGGCTGCGTCCTAGCGGAAAAAAGCGAATTTGAACTTCTTTTTCCAGCAAATACAGGTCAGTTTGAGATTTGAACGCACAGTCATATCTAATTTAAGGTAAAAAGCTAACAAACCAGAACCACTTTACCAAGTGCTTCATGTCCCCTTTAAATCACAGACTGTGAGAGGGGCTTTGATCCGGAAATCCATATTTGGGCAAAGGTTTTTGCTCTGCATCAGACTTCTGAAGCCTGTTGACGTCAACTGGAACCCTTTTCGACTCCACCCTTTTTTTTCAGCATACAGGAATAAATAGATATAAATAGACTGAAATTGAACGAGATTGCAATGGAATTGATTCCTCATGCTTTATTGGTGCCCAATACATACCTTAATAGCTATAAATAACACGGTCATCAGCCTTTTACTGATTTTCCTTGTCCGTCACTTTAATTATATACTAAAACTTTTTAATATTGCTGAGATTCAAACAAGTTTGATTATCGAACAAAGATGTGACAGTCCTAATCTTTATAAATCCTTTTTTAAAATTTTTATAACCCTTTGGCCCCTGGATACCTTCAAGCCTGGGAGCCTGGGAGCCTGGGTGTTGCTCTGGAAAAGGTTGAAAACCCCTGGTCCAGAGCCAAGTTCCAGCCCCAATAACTGCAGCATAAATATTTTTTTTAATGAGAAACTGGGCCTGTTCTGCACATGGAACAACCTGTGGGCTTATTTTCACTCTGCGCTCCACCAGCTGAGTTGGGCAGTTATTGCGTCGGAGTAAATTTCATGCACTGTTGGCACAGGCAGACAGCCAGTGGAGTCATTCACTGTGTGATGAAATGGGAGATGTGAAACCCTCCCTCCTTGGGGGTTGCTTTGGCTATGTGCAACCCTGTAGGGAGGCAGGCCGTAGTCCGCACTGGCATGGTTAAGATTTGATACCAGACCGTAGATACTTTAAATCTGGCCCTTGAGGCCGGTAGTACTGATGGCCGGTTTTCATTCTTTCCCCTCTAACCAGGGACTGATACACCAGGGGAGAGGATTCCTTGGCCAATCAATCAGTGGCTTTAATCAATCACTTAATTACCAGGTACAACAGAAAACTAGCAGTACTACGAGCCTTGAAGGGCTGATTTGAGTTTGTCTTGTCACTGCACTAAACACTACTAAAAAGCCTCCCACTATAACAGTGCAAAACAGATACCACGGCCCTGGTATTGCCATTATGTCTGGGAACAGGCCAATGGACAGTGAAGAGCAACCATCTGATATGAATAAATATGGTTGTATTAATGTTAAATGAGATTCTATGAAAACTCCTATAAATGGTTTTACTGTTGTGTTCCCTGAAGTTTAAAGGCTAGTCAGGCATCGACACTGTAGAGAAGCATGAAAAAGTAAGTATGAAGCACAGAGCGATGCTTAAGGAAACACTGCCCAATGACACGGCTACCACTGTTACTTCCTTCCCTGTTTAGAAACATGGTTTTACTGCCACTGGATCTGCTGGATCAGACTGCCTGCAGTTGATGTGTCACTCATTCATGGCAGCTTTAAACTGCTGGCAACTAGGCTCTGGTAAGTTTCATGGATTTCAGTTTCTTAAATGCCATTTATCTCACTAAAATCATTCAATGTGAGATCCATTTTTCAGGGTGATTGACAGAGGTCAGTGTTTTGTTAAGACCAGTCACCACATGTCAACTGACCAATATCAGGCTGCTCTACCACATTATGGGCCACGTAATACACTACAAGGGGCTGAGAGCAGCTGGACAAAGACGATCCACATATTTCCTCATTCAACAGGCACACCTTATTCTCCTGAGGAAATCCATCACCAGAATTTCATATTGCCTTAAACCACACAGCAGATTGCAGAAGTACAGCAAAAAAAAAAACCCCACAACTACTTAAAAAGAACATCACCAACCCACAACACAAAAGTGATCACGATTAAAGCAAAAATACTTGCGCCAGCTGGCATCCACACATGCCTAATGCGCGGCACACATTACAAACCCTAATCTCGTTTTCATTCCAAAACTCTGTCTGACCTAGAAAAGTGAATATGCAGAAGCGTGGCGGTAACCGATCCCCGTTCGCGGGATAATTGTGTCTCGAGCAGTCACACTGCTGCTGCGCCGTGCCGCATACAAGCCCCGCTCCCAGATTAGGGGGCTCAGGCGCAGAGGAGGGGCTTGTGGGGGATGCGAGGGACCGCAGGGCTGAAGGAACTCAAGTCCCCAAGTCAGTGGGAGCTTGCGCATCTACCAAATCTGCCTCCGACATGGCGACAGTCTCTCATCGGCCCCTGCCTGATCTAACTGCAGCCTGCACGTGTGATGCGTGTGTGTACGCATGTGTGTGTGTGTGTGTGTGTGTGTGTTTTGTAACCGTGTGTGTTAAAAGTACTAGCATGGCATTCGCTCAGGCACACAGATTAGTCATAATTAATTTAAGGGAGAGCGACATTATAGGGCATATGTGCATATCACGTTTAAAGATGCTACATTCCCTGAGGTGACGTGAAGGGGGGGTTTGAGAGTGGGTGCAGAGCAGGGTGGAGGTGACTGTGGGTGGCTGTGTGAACACTCAACAATTGCAGCTGTCCTCCAACAACCCCCAACCCCCCACCTCCCCAAGGCCTCCATTAACCCCCCCCCCCCATTAAGATCTCGCCGTAGTTATCCCATAAAGTTTAAGGCACTCTTAGCGGGGATATTTCCGCTGAGTTTGTGTTGATAGAGAAAAGCAGGGAGACTGGCTCCCATCCAGTGTAGCGCTGGCAAAAGGAGAGCCATTTGCCAGCTGACAGCTTGAGACGGTAGCACTACAGCAGTAGGCCTGAGCCTGTGCAGCTCTGTGATTCCAACACTACGTGGTTCCACAGTTCCACAGTTATTGGCTGTGAAGAATGGAGAACAAGGAGCATATGCAGGTGTGTGCATAAGAGGCACAGTGGGCGGGGCCAACAGCCTGGGTTACAAACCCATGTAACCGTTATGCTACAAGGCTCATGAGTACTGTAAGGCTTTTGATGGAATAACTAATATAGATTTAGATATACTGAAAGATATCTTAGGCGAAAATTTTTTTTTAAAGTAGATGCCAGTTTTTCATTAAAAATACAATGCTAAAGGCTGCCGCGGTGGCGTAGTGGACAAAGGCACAGACTTTTTAGTCTGTGCAGTTGCGCCCCGAGGATCGGGGGTTCGATCCCCGGTCCTGCCAGTTCCGAGCATGGCCGGTGGCTGAGGGAGCGGCAATTGGCAGCTGCTCCCGGCGGGAGGGGCTCGGAGAGAGAGTTGTCGCGCGCAAGTGCGGCCCTGGGCGAGTTGGAATCACGGTCAGGTTTGGAGGGGCCGTGTCCTGGAGAGGGCGGGGCGTCCTCTCTCCTACTACCGACTGACAGGGCTCGTGGCGGCGATTCTCTAGCAGTTGCTACACACGGGGATAATTGATAGAATAGGGGTTCAATTGGCTACTAAATTGGGAGAAAATGGGGAAAAATCTGAAATAAAATATTTTTAAAACAAATACAATGCTAAAACTCCAACGTAGTGCAGTTTCCTATCCTCATCTTAAAAAAAAAAAACATGGAGTGAGGACCTTTCCCGAGTATTTTACACGTACTCCGTTTTGTAATTATAAAGCCTCCATTACAATATAAACTGTACATGGAAAGGACACAAAAGTCACCAATTTATGCACCCTCTGCAGAGAGGTCTGTATAAATTATTATCACTTTTCTGGTAGCCAAAAGCTAAACCACACCCTTTCCCCACACATGCTCCTTGTTTCTAGATGCTAGTACTTTGCATGTAACATGAAAATGTAATGTTCTTTCCTACATTAATACTATAGCAAGGACAAATAGGACTTGTACCAGAATATAAACCAAGACCAGTACAAAATATCCATTAAAAACTCGTATCATTTTACAACATAAAACAGCTCTCTGGGACCTGTCCTCGTGAAGTAATTTCGGTCTATTACAGCAATTACGCACAGGGTCATAAAATGCACTCCCCCTTGTGGACACATGTGGAAATGCAAGGCTAAGTAAGTCCACCTGGATGATGTAAACTCGTATACATTTCGTTTAGAATAAATACATATTAGGCATATGTGTAAATATAATATCTTTTACACATATGCATCTGGAGTTCTGTACATACTGGAAAAAATACGACCCACATCTACTGCATCCATTGATTTGTATATCTAATTGTTAAACAGGAAATGACATGTGTTTTTGGAAAGCAAAAAGCAACACACAGATAATCTCAGATAAATATACATTAACGTCGTCCAATTGGCACATTTTAATTACAATCAATCCAAACATTATGAAATAACCCAAAGTAGTAACGCTCTCTCTCTCACACACACACACAAACACACACACACACACACGCGCGCGCACTTTGTAACCTAAAGTAAACTATGCAGAAATATGTCTCCAGTAGTATATTTTTACAACAGCATGTTACATTTAGTATAAGCGGTTACTATAACATGACTGTTCCACACCACGCTGGGAGCTCGCACGCCCCTTTGCAGAACTACCTATCCTAGTCAGTCACATTAATCTTCTTGCAAAAAGGAATTCACAACCAATGGCTATTAATAGAACGCACAACATAATTTGATTACAGTGGTCTGTTTGACAAGTACAGGGTTCATTCTTTAATAACCAAAAATGTCTGACTATTAATTTCATGACTAAGGATAATCCCGTTATTCTCTGATTTGAATTTAATTATAATTTGAACAGCACGCAAACGTGTGACGCTTTCACTTTTTTTAATTATTCAGAATAAGGGATCTATTATTATTACAGTATTTATTAAACAAACTCCTAATATCATTGCAATGCCTTGTTTTTCACCATTTCGGTAGGTTCATAGCGGATCACCTAAAATCCTTACCCGCAAACCGTCTAAATACCAATCCTTGAGAAACCTGCAAATGTGTGCAGCGCTGACGTGGTTAAACTCGAATTAATATAATTTATTATAATGAAACAGAGCTGGACACCTGCAACAATATTTAAATAATTGCTTTAAAATTCAAATCATCACGTATATATATATCCTACATGACATTATAAAGCGTATTTTAATAATCTCAGAAAAAAAAATATTTACTAAGGGAAAAAAAACTTGTGCACCGAGAAGCATCACACATTGCACTTCAACTCACCTTGAGCTGCCGTTCCGCGGGTGCTGACAACACTTGCTATCAAAGTGGCCACATACCAAATCATAGTACTATTGCCAACCAGAAAGAAACCTCATCATATCTCAAAGTGCGCCTTTCAATAAATCTTTCATAGCCGACCCCCCTGAACGGTGAACGCACAATCTGCTTCTGATACCCTTATATTCATGCCCTATACACTTTTTCCTCTGCTCTTTCCTTCATTCTTTCCCTCCCCTTCTCTCCGTTCGCATCCTCTCGTTGAGACGGAGCACCTGCACCAGCAAGACGAAGGCTGACGGAGCTGGCTTGCAAAGCTAACGTGAAACCAAGCCTGACCATTTAGCTACTGGATCCGCCTCCGCTACATCTCCATTGGTTAGCGTGGGAGGTGTTGGGGCGTGGATTGGTTTTTCCTCCGTCGCTCATATGAAAATACCAGGCGAGCCCTGTTTCAAGGTGAGTTGGAGCGTGAAGTTTCACTGGAACCGCAGTATCATGCGCAATAACAGAGAGCCGAGTTAGCATCTTCTCATCATTTCGCCGTGGCCCTTTTTAACACTGGAATTGCATACGAAGTTCAGCGAGGTGATTCCACAGGAATGCTGTACATTAGATCCATAATCTGTAGTATGACCTCATACAAGTCGGTGCGAGGGAAACATTTTGTCTACGTTCGTTGTGTGTTAGGGGCAACATCACCACAGTCTCGTGTCTGAATGACCGAAAACTTGATTTTAAGCTGCAGACTGTTGCTAGCGAGACGTGATGTGCAACAAACCGACTGGGGTCTGTCTACATTTTATCAGGTTTTAATATGTCGATTTCTTATAGTCCGAGCAAGCCATAGGCTACATCCGTTTGTCTCGAGAAAATTATATCATTCAATGTGATTGGCTTTTATTACCTTTTATTACATGTTGCAAATCATACTGTTCCAATTTCCCGAGTGTCTCCCACTGAACATAACATCAAATAAATGTACAATCCAAATTCATTGACATGATGATGTAGGCTATGCTACCGACGCTAGCTACATGCAAATTTAAACGCCTGAAAAGCATGCTGTCTCAGGCCCGGTGCTGTAGAGAGCACTTGTACTAAAATAGTTCAAATCAAATATCGGCGAATAGACATCATGTAAAAATCCGTAATCTGCGGTGATTTATTTGCATTTTGCCGTAGAAATAGAGTAGCCTATTCCAGCTGTGAACGGATGGTGGAACATTAGGTTTTACTTTTCTATTGATGTTTAATGCGGATTTAATAATAGTGATTTTAATCGCTTGACAATTTGATCAGATTGTAAAGAGAATCGAGAATGAAAACGGAGCATTGGACCATGAAGCCAAAGACAGCACCAAAAGCAGATTCCTTCACACCCACAGAGGGGGCTGATTACGGACTAACGCTCAAGCAGAACATTCCTTCTAATTCAAAGATTCACATGTCAACGATAAATAGGGAAATATGCTACTTTTCTTTTCTATTTGATAATGTGCGGGTTTTCCATTTGAGGCCAAATGGAAAGGCCATTGTAGTCGTAACAACAATAATAATAATGAAGGGGGCAAACGCTGCAGCACCTTAAAATCATCAAGGGAATGTGGTTGCAAGAGAGCCTAAATGTAACACTTTTGCATAACTAAAGTTTGCAAAGAACAAAAAAAAAAATCTGCTTTTATTTCTGGTTAAACCTGTACTGATAACTAATTCTGTTACCCATAGCTCTCTCAGAAGTCGTAGAAAATAAACTTAGGCTATTTGAAAATAATAATAATGATCGGTGACTTTAAACATACAATTAAAAAAAAATTTTAATACATACTTTACTTCTACTTTATCAGAGTGTCAAAGGACATGACAGTACTTTACAATCATCACTTATTATATAGATCTAATCTGGATCTGGAACTTCTTTCTGCATTTTATAGAGTCAATAAGTATTGTGCTTTTAAATTTCTCTCCCAAATTTAAAATTGTGCATTGTTCCTCTGGAGCTGCTACCCACTCCACACACCCAGGAGCACCGCATTGGAAGCATATGCACCTCTCTGATCCACTGATCCGTGAGCCTGCAGATATTTTACACCCTACAACTGCAGTTCTACAGGAGAGCGCTTGCACTGGTAGGAAAAGAGGCATACTTCTCACTGAGAGAATCCCAGTTGAACTGAATACACCTCACCCCTGGAGGATGGAGCCATTTGTGTCCTACCAATTACACACCAATTGAAAGGTTGTTACAGGGTCCATTTGGACATGGTTAGTTGTCCAGGCGTATACTTTCACCATTTTATTAGAGAGGAACACTACATTGAATTTAAAACCCCCCAGTATTGAATATTATCAACCATCAGAGGCAGCTGTAGAAACTGATTATGACAACATCCTATTTCAAAGGGTACAGATTGAATGAATACAAAATAAATGGCAATTAAAACCCCCCAGTATTGAATATTACCAACCATCAGAGGCAGTTGTAGAAACTGTGATTATGACAACATCCTATTTCAAAGGGTACAGATTGAATGAATACAAAATAAATGGCAATTAAAATTATGCAATGTTACATCATAAACTACTACAGATATAGTATTCCATATTCTGAAGTCTGAAGTGCAAGCAATTTAGTATTTTACATCAACTAACCCAGGGGTGTCCAATCTTACCCAAAAAGGGCCGGTGTGGGTGCAGGCTTTTGTTCTAGCCCAGCACTATGACACCTGATTCTACTTATCAAGGTCTTGATTGAAGAGCACGATTAGTTAATTAGTTGAATCAGGTGTTGTAGTGCTGGGCTAAAACAAAAACCTGCACCCACACCGGCCCTTTCCGGATAAGATTGGACACCCCTGAACTAACCTCTGATGTTTGTTTTCTTATATTTAATAACAGACAAATTATTTGAACACAGACATATTACATATCTGCTAATTTGGGGCTAGGAGACGGTATCTTTGCGCTTGATAAAACTGCAAGGGTATATTCCCTGTCCTCGTTTTTATTATTTAAACTTGAATGCATGTAGTTTTCTTCTTTAAGGACCAATGTTCAGAGGCTGCTCTTTGCTTCACTTTCATCAAATGTTGTAAATGGACACTGGTGCCTTGCCATGGATTTTTTCCCCATTCCTCCATAGGTGATTTGCATAAGAAAACTCTCACACACCTAAGCAAGATCACTGCTTTTTAGTGTTAATTCCTGTTCTCTTTCTGCTGAAAGACATTTTTTGTGTGCCAAATTCACTCACTATTTAAATAAAGATAACAATACACAAAATATTTTCTTAGAATACAAAACTCTGCCCACCACTTGTAAAAGAAACCAATCATAAGCTCTTGCTCAATTGATGTTAAGATGCACTACAGTACAATATTTACTCTTACATATGGTAAAGAGATACAATGAGCTCAAGAAATCTTTTTCATTGTTATTTTTAAAGACTGTTTTGTTTCAAACTTTGCCAACTATGAGTCATGTAGTATTTGTTTGTAATGAATAATAATTATTTTTCATTAAGATCTAAAACTGAATTCAGTCTTAAATTTAGCTCAGATAATCATCCATATGTAGGCTTTACATTCTGTTGTTCCATCCCCCACATCAATTAAAGGGGCAATAAACACCTGCTTTTGTTCTGTCTCCGCCCACTTCACAATGACAAAAGACGCAAATTGGGCTCGAGTGAGAGAACGGACGGGAGGGGGAGGAGGGAGGAGTTACAGTTGGGGGGAGGGGCGATATGAAAACTGTTCAAACGGAAACCATAGAGTATATAATATGTAGAGACAGCGATGCCAATAGAAACCAATGGGGAGCACATCCGAACCAGGAAGTTTAAATTTTGCGCTCATCTCACATGCGCAGTTGTGTCCAGTCAGGTCACATGTACAATGAGGAAGGCGCAGGACAGTGACGCAGAAAAAGCTATGCCAAAGCCCACCCCCCTTCTCCACAAGTTCTCGTTACATTACATTAGTCATTTGGCAGACGCCTTTATCCAAAGCGGCGGGTGATAAACGCTTGGGATAAGCGCAAATGTAATGATATTGACAAGGCAATGTGGTATCACCCATACTCGTCACATAGCCTGCCCAAGCGTCGCTCCTCAGACGCTAAAGGTAGCCTTTTGCGTCGGATATTGACGTAGCCTTTTTGCATCGTAGTGACGGTTGTGGCCACATAACTTTTCTTTGGTTGTGGCACTTCAATATTATGCTTTTTTTTTTTCTTCATCCGGTAGAGAGTTACGTGAACTCCTGTGGTCGGGCTCGCCCACTATCTTAACAGTTCGGGCATGAGCCCGAGTTACGTGAACTCCTGTGAGGTTATGTTTAGGGGTTGGGGGTGGGGTACGAGAATCACAAACTCACAAAAATCAACATGCACATGGCGAAGACTGAGCGGGCATTCTCGTGGTCAGTTATCATGAGCAAAGCCTTCGCCATAGTAGGATTCGTAAATTCGCGACCGAGTAAGTCAACATGCTGACGCAAAAGGCCTCCTTCTGCGTCCAAAGGATGACGCCGTAGGCTGCTGCCCAAGCGTCACTTTATGAAGCCTTGGGAATGAGAACAGCCTGGACAACGCCAGGCTACACTCATGTATGCGGAAAAAACAACGCATTCGCAGATTCAAACACTACGATATTGAGAAAAGTATTTTTTTTACTAAATCCAACGTTAATTTGTCTTGTTAAAACTGACATTAGCGATCTCCTTTTTAACTTAATCTGACAGGTAAAATTAAATACTGACACAGCCGACCAAATCTTATCCTCGCAGATGAAGTTAATTATGTTATATAATTTCGGACTACTGCAATAAAGCGCTTTATTTGGTTTATCTTCATTGTTCATTGGTTTTCAATAAAAATGAGAATTTCGATTAATTTCTCCAAGATTTGTTGTTTGCTTGTTAACTCGTTTATACTAGCGTGTGTGCAGTTGCAGTAGCTAGGCCTATTTTCCACGCAACTACATAGACAGTAACACGCACACACTAGGTGGATTTCCATTGTATTGAATTAGCTACACGCCTATCGAAAGTTCCATGAACTTGATATTATGACAGCTATCGGTGTAAGTTAGAAATTAACAATGTATAATGGCGTGAGTTGGTTTGGAGGACCAGATGCGACAGAAGGGTTTTCAGACAAGTGACTCCGGAGAGACACCAATAAAACGGAGCGGACTCCGTAGGAGGGAGAGGGAAAAGAGGAAAACAGAAAGGCTCCAGCTCCCAGTACGGGGGAATGAGAAAGGAGACTTAAAAGGGGAGAAACGGAAAACAACCCAACGAATCGGGCGAACTGACAAATAGTTAAGTGAGAGAAAATACTTAGAAAAAACAAAACCTCTGCTCTAAAATAAGAGAGGAATCTAAAGAGGCGACAGAAAAAAACAATAAGGAAAACAAACCGACGAATCGGGCGAACTGACAAAAAGTCAGCGAGAGAAAATACTTAGAAAAACAAAACCTCTGCTCTAAAATAAGAGAGGAATCTAAAGAGGCGACAAAACAAACAATAAGGGAAGCAACCCGTAAGTATCGGGCGAAACGCTCGTAGGCAAGAGCCAGAAATAGAACGACAGAAAACAGACTCTAGCTCGCACTAAAAGCGAGAAGACGTAGTAAGCTTTCTAAACGTACTGCTATCAAGACCCGCATTGTTTAGGAAATCAGAAACAAAGCGTTCGATAGGGAGTACTTGTCCTATACCTTACCGGCTTGAATGTTAAGCGAAATAACATGGAAGCGCCGATACCGGAAGACGCAAAGTATAAATAGCCGGCGGAAACAACGAACAGGTGAAATCAGTAAGTGCTGGCGTGAAACGAAAACTCGGCGTGGAATATGGAAAATCCGATAGAGTGCTTAATACAGGTAACGAACGCCCGCAGAGCTAGGGGAAGGCAAGCACAACCCATGACACAATGTCCGCTTGAAATTAATTCACTCCATGGTTATAGTGCTAACTGTCCAATTATCATTCTAAGAAATGATTTGATGCCACAAAGTAGGCTATGTTCATAAACGTAGCCTATATTAACATGTAGGCTACATGTTTTATTTAATAAAATAACAGCAAACACAAACTAATTACGATTAAATTAAACAGAGATGGCAAAACACCTCAGCAAGTGCATTTTCCTGTATGTTGTTAGTGTATAATGGAATTTGCCATTACAGGTGTTAATTCAAAGTTCACGGTAGGCTACAAGGTTAGACACATAATGTAACTTAATATGTCAGGCCCAGCTACTATAGGGAAAGTTACTATAGGCCTACCATTTTATTAAACAATTTAGCTGAGCTATTAAGGGAATTGTGTAATAAATACCGCAGCTTCACATTGCTGTCCTGGATTTGAAAAGGTGTAGTCTATCCCCGAGATTGAACCTGAACGATTGGTAGGCCTTCAGTTGTAAGCAGCACAAACTGCCATTTTGACTAAAACAAATGTACCAACACTGAACAAAGTTAGTGTGATCTCTGGTCAAAATGTCAGTGTCTGAACCAATCAGGATTTTGAATTATATTATAACATTTAAAAGAACAGGACCATACACATGCAATAAGCAGTTGTTTTACTTGTAGAAGTTCTTAAGTTTTAAAAATGCCTTATTAATATCGCAGCATGCCCATTTACATGAAGGTATCCTATGCGTTTCAGCTTAGCCTATAGGTTTTATAATCATGTAAGGGATGTTGGCAGAACAAATTAATTAAAAATTCCTTCATTCATTCATCAACACAAGCGACATCTGGCCGCACTGTAATTATGACAAATAACCTAAGAAAAGCAATTGGGCAATTGCAGTTTTTCTTTCTGCCTGATTTTAACCTTCATTATCAAGGACAATAACGTATATATAGCCTATAGGCTATAATAAAGTATAGGCTAATAACCAAAATAGCTATTCCACCATATTCAGCTTAATCATAGGCGAATCGTTTAGCCTAATATATTTTTGACATATAATTAATCTGTCCTCAATGTGAAGGTTAAGCGATTTAAAACTGAGGAATCATTCAATTGTGTAATTCATTCCACTTACTATAATTCAACTGAATACATGGATAGGCTATAGGCTAAATAAACGATTTTTAATAATGCAACGAATATAAATAAATAAATGATGCAAGCATGACATGTCCAAATGTTGTTTCATTTCAATTTACTCATATATTTTTCATTTCAATAGCATATTATTCTCGTAACTTTCTGCCATAAGCGCCCCTTACAATCGCACAGACACTGTGCATTTCGTTATCTCCAGTCTCCAGAACCACATTATGTCATTAACCAACTCAGACATGCGTACTTGTCAACTACGGCGCGAAAATGTGACGTAGGCCAAAATAAATAATACAAAACAAAATCATATCTTTGTGTGGTAAGAACAAAAAAATTACTTCAGAAAAATGATAAGTTTTGTAAGAAATATAATGTACAGATTTAACATCATTATATTCGTGGAAATATTTTTCATTTGCTGTCAAAAATGAATGCAGCCCAATGAGAAAACTGGCTTTTTGAGCGCAAATGAAAGACATCAGCAGAGGGCGACATTATATCCGGTGCTGAGGTTGAGAGCCGAAATCTGGCCCCTTGACAGAAACCCGTTTGAAATTAAAGGGCTAACGTTAATTTGCGCAGTTTGAATACCCATCAATGAAGAAGAGGGAGAGAGGGGGCATTGACTTGCTTGCGTAGAAAAAAGGTTTTTACCTTTTTTCACGTCACGGATCGGGACGTGGCTCAAACGAAACGTTTCAGTTTGGAGCGAATGACTCTTTTTTGACACAAAATGCAGTGGCATGGCTTAATTACATTTTAGTTTTTTTAAACAATAGGATATATGTGATTTATGAAATAGAGACAAGATACTTGGCTTTATAACTCAAAATATTTGATTTAGTGTTTATTACCCCTTTGAGAACTCATCCAATTATTTTTCATCATATGTTCAATTAGTGACACAATGTGCATTAGTATCGATGGAATGGCTTTTAATACCGATATGAACGATGGAATTTATATTTCGATCAAAATAAATACAGACTACTTAGCAAAAGTCTGTTGCAACTATAATAATATTTCATATAGTATAGTCTGGAATATCTTTTCCCATTTTTAAACTGATCAAGTCTTTGTAGGGTGTAATAAAAGGTAGTGGAAATAATTAAGCCACAGAGTAATCAGTTATCTACCTGCCTTTCAATTTATTGAGTGGAAAATTGTGTATCATCTGTGGATCTTTCATTAGATGACCAGGTAAACCATCTGCATTAGAATGCAAACTGTGACTTTACATACAATACTAATTCCTTCCAATAACATACAGTACTATTTGACCATAGAGTTCAGGGGTGCAGGGCACTAAACAGAGGGTGTAGGTGGAGGACCTTTTCCCTGGCAGTAGGTTGGCCTTGATTGCAAGGTATATAACACAATATAGTGGTGACTGCCCTCAGGCAGGTGGTCGAGACAACCAAAATACTAAATGCAATGAAAGTACAGACTGAGTAAAAATAAAGAAAGTATCCATCCCCACTGTGTTTCTTTTACATAAAAGACAGTTGGTGTGGCAACAGATAATGTAGATAATTGTCTGCCAATTCCAACCATCAACCATGGTTAACGTACCAGTACTTGCAGAGTTAATGACTGAGTGTCCGATCATGTCCATAGAACAGCAACGTCATAGGCCTCCAATCAGGGTGAAGGCTAACACCCCCTCCCCCATACCCCTGTCTCAGGAGTGATTCATGCAAAGGTAAGAGAACCCACACGCTGCCTTGTCCTTGATATTTCTACTGGAAAAAATTACAACCACAGTGAGGAGGCAGTGATATCAATCAAAGATCACCTTGAGGGGAGCCAATAAGAAATCCCCCTCCATCCACCTGTGCTCAGGGTATGTGTAAATTATTTCCAGGCATGACAAATTAAGCAGTGATTCTTTTCTGATTAGACGCTTCCCCGGCTTCGCAGAAGCATCTCTCGCCTGACTGAGCATAAGTACAACAGCAACAAGATACAGGTGACATGGGCTACTATTTTGGTTACACAGTGGCACAAGTGAGGGAACAGAGTGGTGCACTGCCTCTGTTACATTCTTTGGAGAGAACCCTGTTATATATACACTTTTTTCATGATGTTAAATACACTAGTGTGATGGTGTTGGGGAATAAATTGGCAGCAAAAAGAATTTTGTAGTATTTTCCATTGTCCTTTGGTACTAAAGAAAGCATTTTAAAAAGTCTTTTGAGAGTCATTGGCTTGCATGTCAAATAAATCACTCCCTGGGGTTCAATTCTGAATTTTTGAATTCTTTTTTTTTAGTTTTTCTTAAGAGCACTGGCATACTGTCGGAATCTAGTTGGATTCACTTTAAAAACTGTAAGGTCAACTAATAGTAATCAAAATAATTAAACCATTTTATAACTCATTTCAAAGTCAAAGCACCTTACAAGAAATAAACGTGCTGTGCAAACAAGCAAAACATGTTTTAAAAATGTTTCAAACAGGGCCAACTGCCCCTTAGATATGACAGGGAAGCAGGCAAGTGTCGGGGCTTCCTGACACAATGTCTCATCTTTTTTAAAGCTCAGCCCTCCCGATTCTCTACACATGAGTCCCGGGTAGCTTTTATACTATCGCTACTCACCGGGACCACCCTTGCCTGGGCTAGCCCTTTGATTCGGGCTGCGGCCTCTGTGATGAGTAATGCGGATAAGCTGATGGAGGAGACGGCGTTAGTCTTCGACCATGACGTTTCTGGACTAACCCGTTTCCGCCAGGGTAGCGATTCTGTAGCAGGCTTTTCCATCACGTTTCGTGCACTGGCAGGAGAGACAGGGTGGTCCGTGGGTCCGTAATTTCACTTTTTATTAACACGTTATCCGACCCTATTAAGGACTCCCTGGCAGTGCTCAAACCGCATTTGATGCCCTGGTAACCACAGCTAACCGCATAGATAACCGTGTTCGGAAGCGAGAGAGAGTGAGAGGTGACAGGAGAGACCGGTCGACTAGGTACCCTTCCTCTCCTTCGATAGCTTCTCCTACCCCCTCTTCTGCGTACACTCTTCCTAACAGAGAAGAACCCATGCAGGTCGACAGCACTTCTCTGCGCGAGCCTAAGCAGCCTAAGCCGAGAGAGGAGTGGTGTCGATACTGCAGGCGCAGGGGGCATTTAAAAGACCAGTGTCCCAGATTAGATGGAAACGGGGGGGTCTCGCTAGGGGAACTGGGGACCTTAGCGAGACTTAATGTTACTGCCTCCCGGACCTTATTGCGAATGCAGCTGCTTTGGAATAAGTGCTTGACTACTGTCAAGGCTTTTATTGATTCAGGCGCTGTAGAAAATTTTATGGACACTAAATGGGCTAGGGAACAAAAAATTCCCGTACATCCCCTCACTCAGCCCCAGTTGGTTACGGCTCTCGACGGTCGCCCGTTGGGGCACTGGTACTATAAAAGAAATCACGGTTCCCGTAAATATGTCGCATGCTGAACGTATTCAGTTATTTTTAGTGAACTCTCTGGCTTATCCCCTGGTGCTGGGACATTCTTGGTTAGTTCAGCACAGTCCACATATTCACTGCGGCGGAGACAAGGCTGTTATCCTCCTATGGGGTCCCCAATGCAGGTCTCACTGCCGCTCATCGGTTCCCTGTGCCTCGGAGGGGCGTGGTCACCATTCCAAGCTCAGTTCCGACAGTGATTTGGAGGAGGCTGATTCTCTCTCGGGTCATGACAGCTCTGCTTCTATCTCTGCCATTTCTGATAGAGTTTGGCTTGGGGCTCTCTGGCGGACGATTACACTCTTTGGAGCGAGGATTCCTTAGAGCTTTCTGATTCAGAGATCAGGTGGGATCTTTCACCCGACTCCGTCTCTAGGTGATTCTGCCACCTTGACCACTTTGAGATGTTCATTATACCACTGTGGAGTATCATCAGAATGGAAACAGCCAGAGAAACCGTGGGAGATGATGACAGACCCAAGAAATTGCACATAAAGGGAAAAGAGGAGGGGGCTAAGACCTGGGGCGTACGCACAAAAAGGATGCATAGGCCACTTTCCCTACTGATTTGGGATTTATAAAAAAAAACTTGACATCAAAACATGCTCACATTTACGCAGCATATGGCTCATGTGTACACACGTTTTTGAGACTGTGGCAATTGGCGACTCTGATGGCGAGGAAACTGGCATACGCATCTTTTTTGTGCATACGCACCTTTTATACATGAGGCCCCAGAGCTTTGGGGAACACCTGTAAGAAGGCTGTGAGCATGAGATAAGTCACCATCCCAGGAAACCCTAAAGGACAGTTCAGAGATGTATAGATTCAATCCACTTAAGAGGTGGAGAGGAGGACCAGGTGGCCCTGTTGGAAACTACAGACAGAAGTTATGGACAGAAGGACAGTCTCAATGGAGTGACCAGCCCCACTGCCCGATCAAGAAGGCTATTTTGGGGCTTCTGGGTAGCTCATCAGTAAAAGAGCGGCTTGCGTGCATGAGTGAGCACCAAGATCTCGGACTGAATCCAACCTGTGCCAGTGCCGACTGGCCAGCACTCTGCAGGGACGGTACACATATTGGTTTGCATCGCCCAAGGGATATATGGGAAGGATTCAGTCAGTGGGGATAGCACTGCTTGAGCGACCCCTATTTGTTGTCTGAGCGCCCGTGGCTTTCTCTCTGTGTACGCATATGATTGGGACTCCTCCGCCCCGACTCTGTGCGCGCCGGGCTTGTGCCTGCGGTGTGTAAAAGAAGCAGCTCGCTGACACCACGTGTTTCAGAGGAGAACTGCAATTTGTCTTCACTTTCCTGAGCGGGCAGCAGACTTACCTGCATTTCTCATTGCCTCTGCAGAAATACAAGCTCAACAGCACACTGCAGTGAAGGGGAACTAACGCAGGCCTTGGAGCACCATCACACTCACGGAGACGACACTCCAGACATCCATCTGTCCCTGGAGCAGGAGGAATCAATCCAAACAAATGGTTTCCTTTAACATCCATGGTTTCATGTGATGCATGTCAGTGCTGTACCTTAACTCAGAGGTACAGTACTTCAAGCTGTCACGTCAACATTGTGGCTAGAATGTCTGCTTTCTCACTGGAAGGCCAAGGATTTGAACCTCACTAGAGCCATTAGATGCAGTGTTACAAAGGGTCCAACATGGTGTTACAAAGGGTCCGGTGTATTTAATTTCCATTTGACGACAATGAGCTTCTTAATTTGTGGCCTGTCACCTTGGACAATAGCTCTGGGTCCTGTTCAAGGTATACCTGGCAACATAAGGTCCTCACGTATGCTCATTCAAATTTCAACACCCTTCAAATCTTGTTATCTAGGATCAGATACTGTACATCCCACAAACGAGTGTTGTTTTTACACAACATTGTTAGAAGTGAGTAGAAGCTTCCAAAGAAGTCCTTCAGCTCTTTAATTATTGTCTGAATTGTTTGCCCTATTGCAGTGCCCAAGGTCTTTGTTCATTCATTCACTGCTGATTATATGAGGAGCGCGTTTGCTGAATTGGTCTTTGTTCTCTCCAGTCATTCATCACAGCAAAGACAGAATGGATTTTTCATATCTGCCATGGAAACATTGCATTAAATACCTGTTTAGGAATTTCAGTCTGATATCAAAATTATGGTCTCTTTCTGCAACATGTGCATAGAGAGCTTAGCTACTTACTGTGTGACAATAAATCTGAACCAGGTTAACGTTTATTTTTTATATGGATTTAATGATAATGTTTTCCAACAACATTCCATGGTATTAAATGGATGATGGGCCAAAAGTAAAAATTTTGATTAAAGTATTAAACGGTTCTGTATATGCCCTTTGTGGTTCGATATGTACCAAATGCTCTTGTTGAGGGGGCCTTGATTGTGACATGACCTGGATAATTGTGATGTGGATGATTTTTTGTGTTAGCGCAGTGTTGGTGGGGAGCGGGAGGGAGGGTATGTCTATCCCATGCCCTTTGCCACCCCCCCCCCCCCATTACTGTGGAGAAATGAGCCAACAGGCAACCCCCAATCTCCCTCGTTTGGGTTGTGTAGTTACCTGGCCATGATATGAGTCCAAATGGTGGCAAAATATGTTCATTAGTTGCTCTGTGCTCCCCTGGGGTGATAATCTAGAATAGGGTATTTGTCGCTCTCCATTCACTTCTATAGCACAGCTAAAATGGTCTCAAAATTACACTTCTAGCATGTATACGAATGAGAACGAAGCGGATTCTGTCAATACAAACAATAACCAGTCCTCTTACCAATTTTTTTTTTTGTGTAATTAAAATTATTTATAAAACGGATTACAGTTACTCTTTAATCTCTACAGATTACTCTTCCAAAGAGACCATTATTGAAGCTGTGCCGTCTGTTTTTCCAGACAGACCCCATACTGTGCCTGGATCAACAGCAGTTTCTCAGGTAAGCTAAAACAACTAACATTATTAGCTACCTAGCTGCAGCTTTGTTGTGATTAGCCCCTCACGGTCCCGGGAAAAGCCACTGTTTCGGCCATTCTGACTTGTGATATTGTTTTTGTTAAACATACATTGGTGACATTTGTAAATGATGTGGATTTGATCGAAACCAGGGTTACATGAGAAGCACAAACAGGGGCTAGGTCATACCCTGGTTACATTAGCCTAGTATATGAAGATACTTTTTGCTACCCTTGCTAAGATAGCATTTCACTGAATATGTCTAAAACATTACTTGTGTCAGAGGACTGCAAGGCTGTTGCAGCTATCAGACACAGACTGTTACTTCACTGTCCAGAGGAATTTTATTATTTCATTTTGTTGCAGTTGCAACAGTTCAAATTGCATTTTTTATAAAATTTACCTTTGACTCACCGTAAATGTTCGAGTTCCAAACAAAGCTTTTGCGTGTTCAAACATGTCCTTCATTGATATGGTTTTAAAGATGGAGATCATACTTTATTGGTCTCTGTGATGACAAGTTACAAGCAAACGTAATACTGATGCTCTAGTGTAATAAAACATTCCTTTTTAATGACAGAAAATTCCATTCTTTTCTTCTTCTGTTGTCCAAAATTAGCCTTTTTTTTTTACTTCTGTGGAGTGGAAACGATGTACAGGCACTGAGCATCATGGATACTGTAGTATTTGAAACACCAAACTAACAAAAAAAAAGATGAATTCTCCTAATCAAAGTTGAAACATTCGTAACTGAGGGTGATAACATGTTTGAGATACGTCCGCACAGCTGTGTTTAAAATCCGTGTATAAACAAACTAACGCAGGTATCCCCTGATCAAATCTACGACAACTCCCTTAACCCTATTTATTTTAAACGTCTGCGTTTTTAAAAAAGCAAAATAGCAGCTGCGATAGGTAGGAATAAGACAAACTCTTCAGGGTTCATCAGAAAAAGTTGTAACTTCATGCAGGTAAGATATTTGGTTTCTTAAACGTATTTATAAGAGATTTGTCGAGAAAAATGAGGTGTCTATCTAAACTGAAAGTACATTGGGTACTGTATATAGTAGCCTACAGTAAGCAAGGAAAAAACACTGAGGACCCTATCTTACACCCGGCGCAAAGCGGCGCTAACCCAAACGCAAGTGTCTTTGCTATCTTACACCCGGCGCATGGTTCATAATAACGCCTTGTGTTCACGTCCTTTAACTACCTTGTATTCTTGCGCCCATTACAAGTGAACTGGGCGTGTTGGTCTTAAGACGAGGAGTGACCAGGATTCTTTCTGGTGTATTGCTATCTTGAGCCAGCAGAAAGCGCTTGCGCTAGAACCACCACAAACCTGGTCTAAAGTCATGTCGCAGTTGTTTACATGTTATTTTAACGGCGCATATAAGTGCGTCTACATAGGCGTGTGCACAACGCGCGTACCATCCTGTCTGTTACATACAGGGCGCGCACAAGCATGATTAAAATATCTAGATCACAATGCGAAATATTATTATTGTGTAGGCTACATCAAAAATGCATAATAATAAAAGGTTCCGTAGGTCCACATACCTTTCCCTCAGCGAAGGGAAACGATGCCACATTACATTGCTCTCAGCCCACTCCATCAACATCCAGGTGATGTGCGATGGTACGGGACAATGGCTATCCGTTAAAAAGGAGCTGATAACACCTATATCAAGCCTAATGCGTGAATTGTCATTTACACCTAATGCGTGAATTGTCATTCAATGGAAAACCCGCGCACTGCAATAGACGGACATTTGAGTTTTGAAAATGCGCTTCAGATGTCATTACAATACAGGTCTGTTTATCTAGGAATACATCCTGTAAGTAAATAGAATGGTTTGTGACTGAAAAAAGTTTAAAACCTTGTCCAGTGAATATAGCTTTCATTGTTTTTCAAATAGCCTAGGCTACAGCGGATTCGCTATGCCTATGGTTAAAAAACGGAGATACGTAAATGTCACCATGTTAACTGAATTGTAACCTTAGTTATTCTTCGTCCTTCATATTTTTTAAATTACAGTGACAAGGTTTCCATACCCACAGCTTATTAAAACCCCGTTGATTTCACCTGTTATTCCATAACTGAACAAAATATTTTAAAGAGAACTAAGCGTCTAATTAGAAACAAAAACAAATTTGCAGCACGTTACAATTAATTCACAATTAATTTAAATACCATTATCTGCATGTGCGCTTTAGAGGAGCAGGTCTGTTTCCCCTGCTGTAAATCGCACTTTTAACGGTCTTCCTGGGAAAGTGGATTGTTTTAAAGCATTACGCTACCAGTAAAACTGGTTGGTCACATTTCCATAAGCAGGACATTATAAAAGAAGGGAAAATATGCGTGAACCTATGGGTTGCCAACCTGACAGCTTTGACAGATTTGTTGTCATCATTAAGGTAAAATAACGTTATTTATTTTATTAATCAAAATTAGAATGCAGGTAATGAACTTCGGATGAAGCTTGAACATGAGTTCATTTGCTTCATTGCATAATCAAACGAAATTCGTTAAACAAGCAGGCTAATTTGGCGTTTTCTAAGGTGAGACGGAAGCTATTGGTAGCTTATTCTCAGCTGTTGCAGGTGCCTTTAACTAAATTTAACCGCATATATTTTGTAGAATAACAGTCGGGAATTACCGGGAACTCATAATGGTTTGTCCGAATAATATTTATCATAGGCTACTATTGATCCATATAGCCTATTCCTTGATCGCACTAAACACGCACGAGCATGTCTGTTTCGCCATCATATAAGCAATCCGCCAAGGTGGAAAAGCAGGCTTTTAAAGGGAATGGGATATGACATTTTGATTGGTTTATTGCATGTCACGCCCAAGACACACCTATAATTAATGAAGAGACTAGGATCAGCCCACTTGCACGCTGCTCCGTGCTTAGCGCCCAAAAAACACGCCGTTAAAATAGCAAAAGTGGACTTGGACACGCCCTAAATGGACTTTACGCCATGCGCTTAGACCAAGCGCCAAGATCGCCAAGATAGGACCCTGAATGTTTATTTATACTACTTTTTAATAATACAGTATATTATTGTTCCTATATCGGAACATGATTTTTTTAGCATGTAGAAACGGTGCATTTTATGCAGTTTATTGTCTGGGACTGTGGCAAGATGAAGCTAGTAAACAGTCTGGTCTAGCACCCTGCTGTTTTACTGGCCTGCAGTACAACTATAGAAGGCAATGCTTTCACAAGCGATGAAATGTTTTAATAATCCTGCATTTGAACTTTGCCGATTTAAGTCAAGCTGTAATGTATAATTTCGGAGAGACATGCATACTGTAATTGGGACAGATACGACTACCACTATGGGGGCACAGTGGATTCTCTACTAATTTTGTGAAATTTAGCTTGTTATAAACCTGAGAAATTTCTGTATAACACAGGTTACTTTCTATTTTCTCAAAACAGCTAGAAACTGTTTGTAAAACACACCTTCAATCGTTTATGCCTACAGGATATTTATGTCTGATCTGACTTCTCACAATGCCTTAGGGTGGTTTAACCATAATGTTAACCATAATGGTGAATAAAGCTCTTTTTCCCTCAACTTATTCAAGACTGAAACTAAGTATTCAACAGTTTGCCCCGCTCAGCTACCAACTTCCAACTAATTTCACTGATGTTAAACAGTCACATGATATAAACAGTCACATGATAGATAGGGGGAGGGTATTTACACATTCCTTTAATCTGCCATTAGTCCTCCAAGATACAGACGCAAATTAGTTTGGGGGCAGACAAGCATTCATATGCAAGGTATTGTGGGATAGCTACGTGGCAAGAAGTAATTACCTGTTGTACGGGCACTCTTTGAAGTATTATTGCTATATTTCAATAGGGAGAACAGTTATCACTATTTTGAAGTTACATGATAATGCCAAAATAATTAGGGAAGTGGAAGAATGAAAAATGATCAGGGTTTAAAGCAAAATCAGAGGTTAAACCTTATGTATGTATTCTTTTCAGATGTTTATGAATTTATGGTTTAAACACTATTCTAATCAAACTTATTCAAAATCATAGCAAGCACTGGGTTGTGGACTACACATATATAACAATTTCATGCAGTAGTTCCTGGTTAGAGGGTGTATTTTACGATGAGAAAGGGCAGAATTCACAACAAAATCTTTAAAGCCAGTTTTCTCAAAACTGTCTTTTGCAAAATCACAATATTCAAACAGTCATAAATTGACATCTCATTTTGTAGCTCTGTTTCTTTAACATGATATGAAAAACTCCAAAAGTCAAAGTTTGAAACATGTATCTGAAGCAGTGATCCGGTCACAATTATTATTATTATTATTACCAATCAGCAGGGTGGAAATAGTTTATAAAAATTGGTCCAAGTCCAAAAAAACTGTTATTCTTTAATATGTAATAGCTTTTCCTGATGTCATGGCCGTTATTTATTCTGTTGAGATGAAGCATTGAGTTTTAAGATAAGCCAAACATGTTCTAAATAAAAATGCACATGTGAATGCTACAAAACTGTCCGCTAACCGAATACCTGGTTAATGTGGCAAAGTATGACACAAAAGCGGGGAGCAAAGACAGCGCAGGGCTTAAATAGCCTCTAGCACCTGCAACTCATAATCCTAATGAACCTGGAATGCGAAAGAAAATGACAGGAGTGCCCTCTCGCGGCCCGAGCGGCAACCCCCGCAGAAAGGCAGAGCAGGCAGTAAAACCATGACAGTTTGTTTATAACCAGCAGGCTATTGGTATTACAATAAATGGTCTACCATTTGTACATTAATTCTGAAGCCTATATAGCCTATTACAAAAATAGTCTATTGCATGAGGAGAGGTACTTCCTGGGCCCAACTTCTGGAATCACAAACAGGACCCATTTCGCCACTCTCGTAGGCCAGAAAGGGAAGAGGCTTTAGCTATAGAACGGCTAAGGTTTAACTTCCGGTTTCTAAAGTGATTCCCCCAAGTGGAAGTTTCCATTTATAGTCCCTGAGGGTGTGAGTGTGTGACATTTAATGGATTGGACTGCAGCCTAGGGTTTGCAAGTCGAAGAAAATAACTGGAACAAAACCTTATTAACTGGTTTACATCCTCTTAAAATAGCATTTTCTCTCCAGAACACTTGAAACTGAGTTAATTATATATATTTTTTTGTTCCTTGTTTGTTTGTTTTCGTTTATCGTTTTGTTCCCTGAACCGTTTCTAATCCCGGTGAAATGTTTTTTTCCAAATCATTAGATAATTTCTGTTTTTCAGAACAACAACAAGTATGTCTCTAGGCCTGTTTAATAAAATATCACTCGCAGTAGTGATAGCATCATGGAATAATGCAAATCAGCTCAATTCCAGCTTTCTGTTTGGACAGGATGACAGCAATGGCAGACGCTGTTCTCAGCATGGCAGGAAACCAGGCCTCAGGACCTAATGCAGTCCTTTCCCGTTGGGTGGGGTGGGGGGGGGGGTTGTTCACAGCGTTGGATAATGGGGCCACATCCTACAGAGCCAATAGGCTATTTCTATAGCCTGTGCTCTGATACACAATAGACTCACTCACAAACTCCCTCGCCTGTTAAAAAAGCAGGCTACATCCTCTTATCTCATATTTCCCCCTTGTAATTATTGTTTTTCTTATAAACAGCTCAATTCAACCAAATAAATCACAATTTATCCGACCCTGTCCATGTGGTCGGGGACGTTCAAGCCCGTTAGAAAGCGGGAAATAGAATGCTGAAGGCACATATTCAATTAAACACACACACACACAACACACATTTTATTGTTTGTTTGTTTTTTTTTTGCAAAATATGTTGATCTTACCCTCAGATTCAGAACAGAACATGTGAAGGACTTTGAAATTTGAGGTTTGTATCATTGTTGTGCCATGGCAAACTCAATGCTGCCATCTCAGCCAAGAGGCTTTTGCTTCTATTTTCCAATGCTGTTTGAAATAATTAGTTGATATTTTATTTCATTCATTTCGACTAACAGTGAAGAGAAACACTGTACTTTATATGTTCCAAATTCAGATTAATTTGTGATGTGCGCTTTAAGTACAATAGAGTAAGCATTCCAAATATGATATTTACATGGTTTACATTTTGTTGGATATTTACATTTTGTTGTCATTCTTCTATTACCATTCTCCATATTCATACGACCACACCCACAATATTTTACAGGAGCTATTAATTCAGAATTCAAAAATAAGAATAATAGCAGAATATTAAAGTGCATACACATGTGGACATCTAGCCTAAATAATACATTACTCTTAGTTTTGGGTTCCATAATTCCTCTCCTAGTACAAGCAGAAATCAGTGAGTTTAAAAAATCCAGCCAGTTCCACCCAGCACTGGCTGTGGCCATGTCCGCATCAGCACTCTTCCACACTGTTGAGTAGCCTTGGTGAGTAGGGCGAGAAAGTCGTAGAGTATGCAAATTTTTTTCAAATTGCAGTATACTTCAAACACCCGGATGACAGACTTACGGGGTTTCATTCGGGAGCACACTTTTCAAGAAGTACATGAACATTTTGGTCACATGAATATGACATGAAGTTTCGTTTTTGAAAAATGAGGCGCAGCTTCGCTGACGTTATCCTTCAAATACAACAAAAACAACACGTGACATGGCAGCGCAAGAGTGGGGTGCAGGGTTGCCAGATCTTGTAAGACTTTCCAGCCAAATGGCGACTCAAAACTAGCCAATTTATAGGCTATTTTTAACCGAAACCAACGTATTTTAAAAAGAAATCATCATGTTTTTACTTTTTAAGATAAGTGCGTGTTTTGCGACTTTTCATTTTTACCTGTGACTGCACTTTGAAAGTATCCCAATTTAGCTGTAAAACCGCGGACACGGCACCACTGGTGGGATGTCTTATGACCTGCTTACGACACTTCCACAGTACGGTTTGAAAATAGTATAGTGGATATTTTTCGCATCCTGCTAAACAGGGCACATTAAACAGCACACTTCTGCCAGTGCACTCTTCGCAGGAGACAGGGCGCAGTAGATAGGGCTCTGATTCGGACACAGCCTATGTCTCAAATTGCATACTTACGTACTAGTTAGTGCACATATCACGTACAGAATAAGTGGTCATGTGATCACGAGCGTCCCAAACTCAAGTATACAAGCACGCAAGTATGCATATGTTCTCCTGGCGTACTTGGGAGGACCGAAAAACGAAGTATGGCTGTGTCTGAAATTGCCTACTTGTGTACTAGTTAGTAAACACTCAAGTGATCAAGTGTGTCCCAAACTCAAGTATGCACGCAAGTATGCTTACAATCCACCGGAAGTTTTCTTGGCATACTTGGTAGGGTGTTATTAGGGTGTGTCCAACTCAATTTCGGTAATGTTGTGACACACGGCTTTAGTGCAATTACAGCACAGTTGAATAGGCTAGTTCAATAGGAATAAATTAACTGGGGGTATGATGGAGGTTTGGTTTCATCATTGCCAATCAGATCACCCCATTTCTTTCCCCTTAAAAACAGTGTGTTAGCGCCACAGTCAACTGCTAATTTTGTCATGGCCAAAGAGCAAGCGTGTTATGAGAGGTTCCGTTACGAGCCTCTCTATGAACCATTACTCCTGATATCAAAACAAAGGTGAGTCTGAATAGTTTTAACTTTCATATTTATTTCCCCCATTTATATGTCAGCGCTTACCACTTCAACTAAGTTTAATTCATTTCATACATGCACTTGATAAGATGAATGTACACTCACTACAGAAACAACTCCAAGCAGCCAACAAGTCCCTGCTCTCTCGTGCATTTTTGCATCCATTTTGCATAATTTTTTTAACAGTTGATACAGCTGTATATACTGTATACTGAAGAAATTTAGGTTAAATACCTTGCTCAAAGGTACAACTGCAGCGTCCCCCCTGGGAAATGAACCTAGGTTACAAGCCGTTAACCATCGTACTACACTGCTATGTCATGTAGAATACAACACGCCACAAAGAATGTAGTGATTTCTGAGGGCTGCATTGTAATGTACCACCTGACTGGTCCAAACATCTGAAATGCATTTTTAACATTCCAAAGGTTCGCTCAATCGTTGACATAACCCTGCCAAATGCACAAGTAAAAAGAAAGTTGTCCGTGTGTTCTGGGCTCAATTCATGGAGTAAGTAACCACAATTTTCATGTCTAACAGCCACTGTAAATGCGCTGCCTGTAGTGTCGCCTCATACAGTGTCCCATTATGTACTCCATTTCACTGTAGTGATTTAAAAATGAACACAACAAGAACCAGTGCCCCTACACTCATTTAACAAAAGCATATCTTACACTATTGATGGGTGTAGAGCCAGTCTCTCCAGTTCCCTATGTCCCTCATTCCTATAGCTTACATTGATTAACTCCATACAGGTGCAATGCCTAAATAGTGGCCATTGGACTGCATACACAGCTTACATATCAAATAGTCAAATTGAAATAAACTAAATATTTCTCGCATCTGTGTTCATGCATTCATATTTGCGGCACATTCATAACGCCACCAAAATAGCACACTGTGGCAGTGTTTCAGTTTTAAACTGGTCTGGCTTGGTTAAAATGTAAATGCATTATTGAACACCAAACTTGCACAGACCAAATGTTTCTGTTGATAAGCCCCCTATTGCACCGGCCAAACCATGTTGACGCAAATGTGTTTACTGCAGACCACAAAACCAAACCTTGAGCAGGTGACAAATATTCCCTTTGCGGGAGATGAAACTAGCAATTCCACTTGCGCCCAGGCGCATTTATGCTTACGTTGTCACAAATTAGGGCCCCTAGACATTGGGACAAGCAAAGGAAAGTTACCTCCATATCAGTGAAGCATCCTTGTCCTGAAGACAATAAAAACATTGCCAGAAATAAAAGCTGACAAGGCCATTAATTTCTCAGTTCTCTTTCAGGCTAATCTCACTTCAAAGTTAAATGCCCAAAATGAATGTGAACCAACATTAAATAGTTGGCTAGACAGCAGCAACTAATCATTTCAGTAAGTTTCTCAGTAATGTTTAAAAGACTGCGCTTTGCTTACAAACTCCATTTTGGCCAAGTTTAGCTTATTTCTCAAAAATGTGACATGAATGTATATAAATTTGCAGAGCCACCGAACAAGTTGTGCTGATAAAACATATGTTTTAAACTAAGCATTTCAAGAAACTAGAAACTGTAGACTAAGTGCTTATACGGTCTACTCTTTCTAAAAAATGGCTTACACAGAGAACAATGTGATACAATGTGAGTTTTATTATGATTATTAAAGCACAATGTTTAAAACAACAAAGCAAAACCTAAATGGTGAAAGTGTTTCATATGAAGTGGTACACTGTCTCATTACACAACCTTTTCACAGGCAAATTTGTAGCCTTCCCTTGGTCCTGTTTATTCCAATGTTATTTCTCCCAAGGTGAGTGGGATCATGAGTGGCTGTGGTTAATTAGCATATCTTTTTCCATTAGTTAAATCTGACATTAGTGTTATTCTCAGATTCAGGTCAAAGTTAAATGTTTACTTTCAAAGCTCCAGATTTAAGATGTAATTTAAATATGAGTCTATCAGCTTAATATTTATTTTCTGTTTAATGTAGATAAGATTTAAATTAATGCTTTTTCTTAAATATTTGTTTTGCAGTGTTGATGTAAGATAAAATTATATAATTACTAAATATTTATTTGGAAACAGATTAAATTTTTAAATTAAATGTTTTAAAAAGCCTCCCACATCAGTTAAATGTATTATTTTTTGAATTTCCCCGTTTTCTTGCAATTAGGTAGCCAATTGTACCTGAGTACGAGTCAATTCCCCATGTAGCAACCGCTAAGGATTCGCCGCTACACAACCCCGTCGGCTGGTGGTAGGAAAGAGGACGCTACGTCTTCTTCAAGGGACCTCGGTGTGCAACTGCAAGTCATTTTATAGCAAATTTCATTCAATGGTTAAATGTGTTTTAATTAGCATATTTAATGTCATATAACATTTTAATTGAATCAATTCACAGAAAAATAGTAGCCTACTGGGAGCATGAATTAAGTTATGGGTTTATTAAATAAATTCATAACCTACAATTGATTAATAGGCTTAATCTAAAGTGCTTGCTTGCTTGTCGTAATTATTACGTTTGCATTGTGCACTTCAAAGGCTACCTTTAGTCTTGTGAATTTAACTGAAACTAAAAATAAATTCATAGGCCTATTCTAATTGACATTCAGAAGCTACATTTAGCAGCATTTTGAATTTACGGATGCAGTACCCGTGGTCCTGAGCAGGTGTAAATTTTGTACGTACAAACAAATCTGAGATATGAAAACTTTGATGAATGCAAAAACACAAACAAAATTGCTAATATGAACGATTTACACGCAATTTTGTTCTGCTCACGTTTCATGAATGAAGCCCATTGTGTCCCCCACCACCAAAGAGCAACCTGGCAACCCAGGGGGCAGATACAAGAAAAAGGTCATTAGAATACCATGCCCTGGACCACCCACATTTTGAGATAAGCACCCACAGAGCAAAACTTAGAATACAGCTTAGATCACTCTGCGTAATAGCCGCACAGGAGAGGCACTTAAGCGCATGACTTACGTAAGTTGGCCAAACTTAGAGACAGATTCAGAGTTGAGATAAGCACGTGCAAATGGGACTTACTCTCGAAATTCCATGTAGCTTAGGCTATTTGTGATTTGACTTATCCGCTGTTTTCAGCGTCTCTCCAGTATATACGTGCCATTACGCTCATGGGGTGGAGATTTGATGAAAATGAGGCGTGTCTGAAAGATATGCGTATTCAGAGTTTACACTTAATCATTTTTTTCAGCGCAACTTTGTTTGGAAAAAAGGTGGTTTATGTCTAGTGCCGCCAATAGATGATTATAAAAAATACAGCATCTTTCGCAAAAATGGATATTAGAATGAGTGCATGTTCTTTGAAAAGAATACTAGTCTTATTTTCCTTTGCCTAGCCTACTTGCAATAATCATAATCACGTTGAAAATGTATACTCCCACACACATTTTTTTTAGTAGAAAACTGCCAACCCAGGGGGCAGGTACAAGAAAGAGGTCATTCGGATATCATGCCCTGTGCCACCCACATTTTCAGAAATGCACCCGCGTAGGTAGGTTAGAATACTGCGTAGCACAGGTTAGAATACTGCGTAGCGTAGGTTAGAATACTGCGTAGTGTAGGTTAGAATACTGCGTAGTGTAGGTTAGAATACTGCGTAGCTCAGGTTAGAATACTGCGTAGCGTAGGTTAGAATACTGCGTAGCACAGGTTAGAATACTGCGTAGCGTAGGTTAGAATACTGCGTAGTGTAGGTTAGAATACTGCGTAGCTCAGGTTAGAATACTGCGTAGCGTAGGTTAGAATACTGCGTAGCGCAGGTTAGAATACTGCGTAGCACAGGTTAGAATACTGCGTAGCGTAGGTTAGAATACTGCGTAGCGTAGCTTAGAATACTGCGTAGCGCAAGTTAGAATACTGCGTAGCGTAGGTTAGAATACTGCGTAGCGCAGGTTAGAATACTGTGTAGCACAGGTTATAATACTGCGTAGCACAGGTTAGAATACTGCGTAGCGTAGGTTAGAATACTGCGTAGCGCAGGTTAGAATACTGTGTAGCGCAGGTTAGAATACTGCGTAGCTCAGGTTAGAATACTGCGTAGCGCAGGTTAGAATACTGCGTAGCGTAGGTTAGAATACTGCGTAGCACAGGTTAGAATACTGCGTAGCTCAGTCCACGTTAAATCCGCGCAGGAGAGGCACTTGACTTAAGGGCATGACTTAAGTTGGCCATCTCTGAATCTGAAGTGTTTATTACCTCAGTGTAGTTCAGTTTTGTGTCAAAACTCAGATAGGACCTATCCAATACAAAAGCAACACACAACGGTATATCTATTATTTTACTGCTAATAATTATTTAATAACTTGGAAGAGAGCCTAAAAACTTGCTCAGTAAAAAAGGTTCAACTACCGTTACTCTGCTTGAAAGTGGCATTGGTAGGAGAGGTAATCATTCAGGTAGGAGAGGTAGTCAGAAGTCAGTAGTCATTCCTCGGGTCAAAGCAGACAGCCAATTCCACAGTGTACTGTATGGGACAGCTGTCTTTCTAAAAAGGCATTGAGCTAATGTCCTAACCCGGACATTAAAAAATCCCCCAAAGTCTTCACTCTCATCTTCCAGTCAAATTCCCAAACGGAGAATTCCCAATATCTGGCTATTTAATCATCTCTCTTAGATTAATCATCTCCATCTCCCTTCCCAAATTAATCAACTAAATAAAAAAATTTTTGTCTCAAGATAAAGGTTAGTACATATAATACATTTAAACATAGAAGTATAAAGAAGAAATCAAATAGAAATAGAATACAATGTTGTGATAATTGTAACGGCACTGCTCTCATTTTAAAAACAGTTTGGAGTTTATCTTGCAAGAAGGTTAAAAGTGGTGGTATGTTTTTAAATCAGAACAATTATCTTTCTGAATGCAGAATCAAATACACTACTCACAAAAAGTTAGGGATATTCGGCTTTCGGGTGAAATTTCAGGATGAACCTAAAATGCACTATAACCTTTACAGGTGAAATTAATTTGACCTTCTCTAAACTTTTGAATGCACATGTCCAACTATTCAATGTTTCAGTACTTTTTGCACAACTTGCTGTTCTCTAACAAGGAGCTGAACGGCAAAATTCACAACAGGTGTTTGATCCATGAATCGACCAATACATTTCCTGGTTCAATTAGAATTGGTATTTAAACAGTCCTCTTCATCATGCTGTTCACATTTTGACATCATGAGACCAAGACGACACCTAACAATTGATCAACAGTACCTCGCCATTGCGAGGCTTCAAACAGGATGTTCTCAGAGGGAAGTGGCCACTGAGCTTAGAGTGTCACAGAGTGTCATCAGCAGGTTGCAACAGAGATACAGAGAGACTGGAAGAGTCACAGAAAGGCATAGAAGTGGACGTCCTTTGGCCACATCCCACACTGATGACCGCTTCATTGTGAACAGTGCCCTGCGGAACCGGATGATGAATGCCACTCAACTCCAGGCACATTTAAGGGAGGTGAGAGGCACCCAAGTGTCACGTCAGACCATTCGAAACCGTTTACATCAGCGTGGTCTGCGTGCTAGACGACCTGCAAGGGTACCTGACCACACCACCAGGCACAGGCGTCATCGTCTTGCATGGGCCAGGGAGCATTTACGCTGGACGAGGGACCAGTGGGCCTCAGTGCTGTTCTCTGATGAAAGTCGATTCACGTTGAGCAGAAATGATGGCCGCCAACGATGTTGGAGATGTCAAGGAGAGCGCTATGCATCAGCCACTGTTGTCACCAGACGACCCTTTGGTGGTGGCGGTGTTACAGTGTGGGCAGGTGTGTCTAGTCAATACAGAACTGCCCTACACTTTGTGAATGGTACAGTGACAAGCCCATACTACCTGAATAACATCATTAATCCAGTCATTGTGCCCCTGCATGAACAACACAGGCCTAATTTCATCTTCATGGACGACAATGCTCCAGCTCATCGAGGTCGCATCATTAGGGAAAGGCTGCTGGAGACTGGGTTACCTCAAATGGAGTGGCCTGCACTTTCTCCAGACCTGAATCCCATAGAAAACCTATGGGATCAGCTGACTCACCGTGTAGAGGCTCGTAACTCTGTACCCCAGAACCTCAATGACCTGAGGGCCGCCCTTCAAGAAGAGTGGGATGCCATGCCTGAGCAGACAATAAGTCGACTTGTGAACAGCATGAGACGTCGTTGTCAAGCTGTAATTGATGCTCAAGGGCACATGACAAGTTATTGAGACATTGACATTTTTGTTGTGGTATACCCACCACTGTTGTTGGCTTTTGTTTCAATAAATTGTTTGAGATGAGGAAATCACCATTACATGCTTCTACTTAAATGCCCTACTTTCATGATACGTATAATATCACTGTAGCGTGAACTTACATTTTCCATAAATTTCACCCGAAAGCCAAATATCCCTAACTTTTTGTGAGTAGTGTATGTTGTTAAAATGAGTTCATTGTATTTCTACAATTTCTATGGTCTACATTGCGGAAGGCCTGCTATGATGTGTCAAAACACAAGCTACTGATTGGTCCACAGGGTTTGGAATGCTGTGTAGAGGGATTGTAACTGAACTTTTAGACCAACAA